>OY776678.1:30184548-31427763 GCA_963675555.1 Leptura quadrifasciata
CATAATTAAAAGATCAGAAAATGCTATTAATCTCCTCAAAACATTTTGCACTCACAAATGGGGAGCAGATCCAAATATCGCTTTACTGTTTTACAAATCCTTAGTTAAATCAATTTTGGATTACGGTTGCATGTTCTATGGATCAGCGGCTGACGTTCATTTAAAGAAGATTGAGCAAGTCAAAAACAAATGCCTAAGAATATGTATAGGATATTTACCCAGCACCCCAATTATAGTAATGGAAGCCGAAACTGGCGAACCTCCGTTAGATCTAAGAAGAAAATTCCTGTCTGATAAATGTCTTATAAAACGGCATGCAACTGATAGTGATATATTACCGAAAATCAGCTAGCTCACGGCATTTTGCCTTACAAATAAATATTGGCGAGTTAAAAAAAATCCTTTACTGGTGGAAAGTTTTATGGATGTTTCACAGTATCTAAATGAATTACATCAAATAGACTTCCAAATTTCTCTGTTGGATACGAGACATATAAACAACCAATATCTGTACAGGCTGTGCCAGATTACAAGAAAGTACCAGAGAAACTAAGGAACACAATTTTTGAGGAAGAAATATCTAAAAAGTGGGAAAACGCTGAGTATATTTATACAGACGGTTCCAAATTGAACAACAGGACAGGATGTGCTATTTACTATCCAAAGGAAAATATAAATTTTAGATATAAGCTACCAGATAATTCTAGTGTGTTCAGTGCAGAATTATTCGCAATTGTAAAAGCATTCGAAATATGTTTGAAATCAGATAAGCAGAATTTTGTGATTTTTACAGATTGCAAAAGTGCGGTGGATAAACTAAAAGGAGCTACTTCTTCAACATATTTAAACCATTTGCTAGTGAATATACTACAATTAAATCTTGAAGCGAAACTCAAACTAAAATCAGTTACGCTAGTGTGGATCAGAGCACATATAGGTCTTAAAAATAATGAAATAGTAGACAAACTAGCGAAAGAAGCGGTAGAAGAAGGAGATATTATAAATAATTAGAAAACCCCTCGCGACGATTTTTTCTTTCCTATAAAAATGAAGATGAAAAACAATTGGAAAAGTCGATATGAAAACTCTGAGAAAGGCATGTTTTATCGTAAGATTCAACCAGAAATTCCGTCCTCCTCATGGTTTAAGAATGCCACAAATAGACATCTTATACAAACTATTTGTTGAATAAGGAGTAATCACGCTTTATTCCCTCAATATAAATACAAAATTGGATTGTCAGACAGCCCCAACTGCATATGTGATGAAATAGCAGATCTTCAACATATTCTACTGGAATGTATATTATCGTATTTAGATATCCAAATGAATAATGTACTAACAAAATCAAAACCGTATTATTGTTGGCATTGGACAAAGTAACTAGAGATGTAGCTTCAAATTAGTAACTACGGGAAAACAAAATAGTATACACAATGAGTACTGTAGTATATATATATATATATATATATATATATATATATATATATATATATATATATATATATGTATACATTATACTATTACTTACCAAAAATGACTGGCTAGTTGGTGGAAACCAGTGCCATTGAAACCCTATACACACACACACACACACACACACACACACACACACACACACACACACACACGCACGCACACACACATACTTACGCCAATAAATATTTTTCCCTGATAAGTCTTTTCATTCTAAAGTTAAACCAAACAGGATATTTATTCACAAACAGGAGCGTTTTGGAGACGCGTGCAACAAATACGTCAGAGAAAGATTCTTAATAGTTACTACAAGTTAAGTTAATACCAGTAAATAAGTATAAGCTTTAGCAATCAATATGGACTTATTTTTATACAAAATTCGCAAATCAGTTTTAAAAAATTTGAATATAATTTTTTGTAATGTCGATTAAATAATTTAATAAGTAATGCTCCTTTTTGGGATACGAAAGTGCTCCTAACCGAACATAAAGAGGAGGAAGATGAGCATCTACCGGTATTAAAGGAACCTCGCATTTATTAACTATACCAAGTAAGTTATGATCAATGAAAACGTTGCTTCCTTCCAACTTTTAACGATAACTTGTAATTAGTTTTTATGTAAAGCAGGTCACATATTCAACTTTAATTGTGTCGATTTATCTATCGTTGCTATGATGTTAATTATTTTTGTATCTTCTGAGCATCTTATCTCAACCTTCGCTGATAGTTAAACAGAATATCTATTAGCAAGAAAACAAGGTTCAGTGCTCACTTTATATTTGTGTGTTCACGGGTCGACTATAGCTTTATCTTTCCTTATAGTGTCTGGTAATAGCCGACCTCTGGGGATGAATACTGAGTACATTAAGTCATCGCCACACCTCAACTTTGCGGTGAGTTGAAGCAAATTGCTGCTAGTGAGAAGTACTTCATCTATCGTATAATCTAATAATTTCTTTAATGTCAACATTTTAGTTAAAATAATATTAGTTTAAAGGCAAATTCATATAGTGTTATCACCTACGTAGTGGAATAATATGAGTATAATTACTTTGAAAATCGCATTTACATGTTCATCCATTTGTCATATGCCATGCGCTTTTACCAATTATATAAACCAATGTAGCAGAGAAAACGTAAAACGTATGAAATATGTGTTATAAACCTTATCAGAACGAACTGAGAAAATAACACGAGGGAGTATAAATAGAACACAAGGTTTGCTAATTGCTCTCTGGGGAAGACCGCAAATTTAAGATTACGGACTAAATTGAACCTGATACTCTTTGGGGCAATTACTTGAAAAATATTAAGCATCGCATACAAAAGAAAATCAGAAAAAAATTGTTTTTATTATGATCATTGTTCTCTTTCAAATACAAAAGTCTTAGTAATATGTTCGAAGAACATATATAAATTATATAAGCCCATTAAATTTAAATGATTTGCTTTGTTTTATAATAATAAATACATTAGTAAATAGTTTAATTAATCTAATAGTGATATAAAACAAGTTATTTTAAATGGAATATAGGCGAGTTATTACCCTTACTCACAGCCACAAGCAAAATACGTACCACCCAATTACATATACAGGAATGTACTAAAATAGTACTGAATCTGTTTTGCAGACTGAATATTCGGGTCAAGAAAAGTACAGATAATATAGTTAATAATAATGTTTTTGACTAGCTAGTCTTTCACAGTTACTGTTCTTCCATGAATGCACAGGAAATAAAATCCCACATTGAGTTTTAATTGATATTATGAGCAAAACATTGCATCTTCAAAAAATATCAAGTGGTAATTCGCAGCATTGAACTTATTGTTAGAAGACCAACAAGCCTTGAGACATGTTTCGACCCATGCATCATCACTTCTCTGTATTCCTGAGACTTTTTGTGTCCTCTTTGATACTTTTACCGTTAAGAAAATATAAGTAGGGTAGTCTAAATGCTATTTATTACACATATTATGAATATCTGTATAATCAATAACGTATTCCCCAATTTCTGGAAAACATCGCAACACAACAGCATTGGCACACATTACTGACGAAATTATTAAATCAACCGACGACGATAAACTGACAGCCTTAATTCTACTCGACTACTCTAAAGCATTTCATTGTATTAATCATAAAATTCTTCACTCGATATGTTCGTATATTGATCTTTCAACTAATGCAATAACTTTTCTTGCAAATTACCTTAGCGATAGGAGACAAATTGTAAAGTTTAATAACCAATCATCCAGTGCATTAATTCTAGACAGAGACGTACCTCAAGGCTCGATCCTGGGGCCATTGCTATTTTCCATATACCCCTGTAATCTCTATACCTGCCTAACCCAATGTAGTGCGCATTGTTACGCAGATGACACCCAATTGTATCATTCCATCAAGCCTGAAGACATTTACTTTGCAAATACGATAGTTAATAATGATATTCATAACCTTGCAGCGGCTTCGCACGAACACAGCTTAATTATAAATCCAAGTAAAACAGTTTTAATGTTATTTGGGAAAAACAAAGATCGAAATCATTATAAAAATTTAATAAACATAAAAATTAATGATACACAATACAATGTGTTAATCAGACAAAAAATCTGGGGCTTCTAATTGATACAGAATTATGATTTAAAAAGCATGTTAGCAGTTGTATAAAAAAGGTAATGGCCAATCTAAAAAAAAATTTATGGTAGTAAAGATCTTTTGACTAAAAAACTAAGCAGTTGCTCTGTGACACACTAGTTTTGTCCGTACTGTGATGCGGGGTACGGTCCTTGCTTGGATGTGGCAACATCGGGAAGAATACAATTGGTGCAGAATGCGTGCACTAGACTTATTTGTGGAGTCCGCAAAAGAGAACACATATCTCATAAAATAAAAAAATTAAATGGCTGTACATGTCAAACAGACGTGTACTTTATGCCTCTGTGCTCTACCATACGATTGTAACTACTCATGTTCCTCCATATTTATACAACAAAATTAGATTTAGAACCGATGTCACAACATAAACGTCAGGAGGAAATCAATCACTACCACACCTAGCCACAGGACTGCCCTATTTCAACGCTCATTTAGCTATAGTATATGCAAAACATATATTGCCATTTCTTCTGATCTTAAATTAAAAAGCATATTAGCTTTTAAATGTAGCATGCACAAAGCAGTTCTAGAGAATCTGTAAACTTTGTGTACTTATTTGCGATCGACGTCATGTATTTTCAAAATATAATCGTTTTCTTAATTTTACTACTTTCTTTTTATTGGTCTTGTAATTTTAATTGTAACATATATGTATCTGTGCCACTTGATAGGATTAAGTGTAAGAACAGCTCTTGCTGAACTTCGCCCTTATGTCGACAGCTGTAAATTAGAATAGTTAACATGTTATATTATAATTACTGTCAGACAAATAAAGACCTTTATTATTATTATTATTTAAATTTATTTTCCTTATTCTGCACAAAGATTTTGTTTCTTATTTAATTCTGAAGATACGAGCTTAGTTGAGTTTGGTATTATATGTTACTCTCTCAGTGGTTCAATATTTAGGAGTTAGGCTAGAGACCAAAGGCTTTCAGGTTCTAATCCCAACTAGCGTGGAACGAATGATCGCTAGACTGGACCGCTCTGAGAAGTTTCTACGAATATACACTAATTTCAGAGCAATATCTGAAAGTTGAAAGACCTGAAACTGAACATATACTTTCTGAACGCTGTTCCATCAAAGATGAGTATCTCTTTCGAATTTATGAAAGAACCCATCAAGTATATTATCTACGTATTCGACATCTGGATTACCCGCTCTCTTTGCAATGTCGATACAGTCCAAATTGAGCCTTGGCCTCCATTATAAGCCGCCTCCAGTACTGCCAGCTAGGTGCCGCTCTCCTCCAGGTTCTGATGTTCATAAAAAATTGCGCGTCTTCTGCTATTTCATCATCTCATATTTTTCGTGATCTCTCTTTTAGTCTTCTGTCCTGTATCTTGCTACTGAGAGCTCTTTTTCGTAGTCTATTATCTCTCGCACTCTCACTACATAACCAGTCTATCGTAGCCGCTCTAGCCTGATGAATTCTGAGGTAAGTACCAGCTTGAATAGTTGGTAGAGTTTATAGTTCATACCTCATTTTCACTTTGTTGTCCAAAGATCGGTCTTAGTCTTGTTCTTTCAAACACTTGTTTGCTCTTTGAGTTCTCTATCAAAAAACATGTTTCATATCCATAGCATAATATTAGTCTGATGATGGTATTACATACCTTAATTTTCGATTTTCTGTGTATAGTTTTGGAGTGGAACATGTGAGACAGAGCGAAGTAGACTTTATTGCCGACAATATTTGATTTTGTATCTCTGATTATTCTGATCGTATCGTGTTAAGTTCCACACCTAAGTATGTAAAAGTCTGGATAGCCTCCAGGTTATCCTCTACTCTGAGGAGGTTTTCGTTCCCTTTTGTTCTTGACTCGGTTAGAGTTTTGGCTTTTGTGTATTTATTTATCTGGCCTCTCTTTTCAGTTGTGTGTATATTTCCGCCGTCTCTTCCACTAGAGAGAACATAATAGTAATATCAACCTCGTAGGTGATAAGTTGTACCGATTTATTTGTTAGCAGATTTGACCTCCCAGCGTTTATTTATCGTATGACATATTCAAGGTGTCGGGGCAACCATTTGTTTAGTTGGAATATATTATACATTTCATTTTGTGTGCGTATTGTTGCCATCGTTGCATTCATTGTTGCCATGATTAGTTGAACATATTTAGAGGGGATGTTGAAGCTGCACAGTATCTCGTAAAGTCGGTCCCTATTTAAAGTCAACGAATATATTGTACGCATCTATATCATATTCCCAGAACTTATTCAGGATTTGCTTCGTGGCGAATAACTGGTCAATTGTGGATTGTCCTTACCTAAAGTCGGTTTGGTATACGCCGACAATATCTTCATTTATTAAGCATGTATGTGAAGATTTTGTAAGCCGAGCGTAGTAGTATTATGCCACGGTTGTTTCCACACGCTAGTTTGTCTCTATTTATAAATTTTGCAGAAAAGTCCTGTTTTCTATTTGCTAATAGTGCTCTCATCGTTCCATATCTTGGCAATCTGTGTTGTTAGGTGTTCGCCACCTAATTTGTTTAAATCTGAGGAGAGTGTGTCGACTTCTAGTACCTTTTTGTTCTTTTGCGCCCTGATTGCTTGTTTGATAGTCGAAATGGAAATTACAGGGGTATAGCTCTCCTGGCTGTTGGAGGGAAGATACTCACTAAAGCGATGGCAAATAGGCTAACACCTGTTATGGAAAAGTTACTTCCTGAAACACAGAGTGGCTTTAGACCAAACCGAGGCACATCGGATCTAATCTTCACACTTAAACAGCTTCAAGAAAAAGCACTCGAACATCAAGGAGAAATTCACATGGCCTTCATTGATTTAACCAAGGCGTTTGACTCGGTGGACAGGGAAGTGCTCTGGAAAATTATGTTCCGCTTAGGTATCCCTAGAAAATTTGTGGAAGTATGTCGCAGTCTACATACAAACAACAACTCCCAGGTTATGTATAATAATGAGGCAACCGAACCTTTCACAACCCTCACTGGAGTTAGGCAGGGATGTGTCCTGGCACCCTTACTCTTTAATTTGTTTACCACTGCTTTAACAATTATTGTTGACAACAAACTGACAGTCAGAGGAATAGGTCTCAGATACCGTTTTGATGGCGGTCTCTTTACCATAGGGCGCTTTAGAGCTTTCACGAAGACACGCACACGGTTCATTTGTGATCTCCAGTATGCGGATGACTGTGCACTTTTAGCCTCTACGCCGGAAGAGCTTCAAGAACTTTTAGACGTGTATGCCCAGAGCTATGATTCCTTGGGACTTAAAATCAACATTGGAAAGACTAAGATTATGTCAACTCCTCATCAAGTGAACCAAATAGACATTACACTTAACGGAAATTCCCTTGAAGTGGTGGATCAGTTCAATTACTTAGGCAACGTTGTTAATGACAAAGCAAACATGGACAGCGAGATTCGCAATAGAATTAACGCTGCATCTAGAGCACTCTGGGGACTTAGAGAGAGAGAGAGTATTTGACAACCACGACCTTGCTTTGTCAACGAAAATGGCTGTCTATAGAGCAGTTGTCATTCCAACACTGCTATATGGATGTGAAAGCTGGGTCACTTACCGTCGTCATGTGAAAGAATTAGAACGTTTTCAGCAAAGACACCTCAGAAGTATGATGAAAATCCGTTGGTTCCATCACATATCAAACGTGGAAGTACTCAGGAGAGCAAACAGCCTTCCAATTGAGGTGCTTATTTCAAGAGCACGCCTAAGATGGGCAGGTCACGTTCATCGTATGCATGATAACCGCCTTCCTAAATGTACACTTTATGGTGAATTGCTAAGCGGTAGAAGAAGGCGTGGCGGTCAACGAAAGAGGTTCAAAGACGCTCTCCATGAAAATCTAAAATCCTGCGGTATTGCAGACGAGCAGTGGGAACAACTTGCAGCGGACAAAACCGAATGGCGAGGGGTTGTGGCCAGCTATCAAGGAAATGTTGCTGCAAGAAGGCCGAATCCAAGACCTAACCAAGTCTATGTTTGTCCTGACTGCGGTCGACATGTGCTCTCCCGAATTGGCCTCTATAGCCATAGTCGTGTGCACCGTAGATGACTGGGAATTACAATAGACTACACCTTTTACTTGTTTTTTATTGTACACAATCTATCGACTGTAACATTTTTATACTCGGACTCGAGTAACGGCTAATAATAACGGCTAATAATAGTCAAGCGCTGGGGCCCGATCACTTCCTCTCCTTCCTCCATGTGCTACATGTCCCAGAGCTGATTTCATAGATATTTGTACACTGCCTTTAGATCATTACTTTGAACGTCGTTCTCCATTTTCTGTGTTCTATCATTGTCATATTTTGTCAGCCTTTCGCCTTGCTTCTTCAAATGTTGCCTTTATTTCTCTAATTCTTCTTTCCATGAATTTCTTGTGTCCTTAGTTTCTTTCATCTATAACCCTTTTACACTTTGCATTGTACTATTGTGCCCTTTTCTTTTACTTCTTGTTTCCTATAATTCGTATTGCTCTCTCTAATATTTCATTTTTTTAGTTTATTCCAATATTCTTCACTAATGATCGGACCCGCAGCATTCCCTTTTCGGCCCTTTACATCTAGAATTCTCGTTATTGGTCTTCGCTTCGCCAAAATTGATAAGAAATTCTCAATTTAGTTAGTGTTCTCGTGAAGAGTGTGTCTGTCTATTGTTCCAGAGAAATGTTCTTCTTTGGCTGTTTACGCGTTCTTATCAACAACTATGATTTTGATGTCTAGGGCTATTGTCATACACTTTTTCAACTCTTTCATAGAATTCCTCCTTTCTGTCCACGTCATGTTCTTTCGTTGGGAAGTTAAAGAATTTTGATTTTAGTCTTAACTTACATATTCTCACATTTATTGCTTCGAAGTCTAAGATTTGTGTTTGATTTTGTTATCCACAATAAATGACACTCCAAATTCTTTGTGTCTTCTTTCCCGCTATATATAATTGTGTGTGTTCTTATGTCTCTTATTCTCTCTCCTAGCCATTTTGTTTCCTGTATTGCCGCTATCACTGTATTGTATTTTTTAGACCAGACTGACGCCCAACCTTCTACATTTGCCCTGACTTTCGACCAACAGTGAGTTCTAATCTACTCAATCCACACAGAAATCCCCATGCGTAGTTATCGACCTACCCATGGGGGGATATTTTTAAAATTGTGAATCGGGAGATTCTATTATGAAACAGCATTCAACATGAATTACTACTAAACACATTTAATTCACCAATATTTTAATCCATCATCGAATTGTGACTATCACAGATGTCTTGGACTCTCAGTTGAGTTGTGTCTTCGTTTCTAGTGAAAGAAGCGACCTTTCCAATGGTATTCTTAATGAAGGTGAGACTTTGATTGGGAACTTGGCCCCGGTTTATGTACAGAATGAGTTCTATTGAGTTAACAAACTGATAAAAAGTAGTAGTGAATATGACAGAAACAAAATATGTATTATTCTCTTTACGGTATCAAAAATATTTTCCGGGTGAGTAGTTTAGAACAACGTATCCTTATAGTAATAGAATCTCGACAAATCATGGTCAGACGCAAGAGTTTTGTTATAGACCCCAATTATTTTCCAGATTGCTGTCAGCATCAAGATTTGATAAATAAACAAGTTCATAAAATGTTGCAAATTATTAACTGTGGTCATTCTGAACGTTGTCAAATGCTGTATCACCTGGAAATCTAAATCGATATTTTTAGATTGAATAAGTGACTAAATCTTTTCCCTAGTTCATTCTAGGATTCACTGAACATTATTAATAATAGAAAACATCAAAATGTTTAAGGAATCTAAGATTAGTTTATTGAACAAGAATGTAGGCAGGGTATTTTATTGCACAAAGTTTATTCATGAGATTGGTAAAAATATGCAGTTTATATTTTATTGATAAAGAATTAACGTTTTTGTTTGTAGAAGTTTTTCAACGATAAGTAAAGTTTACTAAGTTATAGTACAATTTTGTAGAAGTTTCTATGAAATTTGTCCTGTTCCTCTTTTGCTTTAAACATCGATGTCGTGTCTAGTTTGCATAAACTTTCCTTATTTAGCTTCTTTTATTCAAATTTGTACCAACAAACTATTATTTTTACAACCGCAGTTTTATGTTTCACTCATTTGCTTTCCGTCAAATGTAACAGTGAATTTAGTAGGTCGAAAAATAACATAAACTAGTATGCTCGGTTTATACGGAACTGTGTTTGAGGTTGGTGCACAAAATGTAATAAAAGTTACATTCCGGATATAATGTAATTTCTATTCCACTCTCAATACGGTAGGAATGGCGCAGAGCGGTGTTAAACGATAATATTAGAACCCGATGCTGAGCGCAGAGGACATTTTCGTGTGCCTGAACCATAAAGTGTCCGATATAACAATAGAAAGATTATATTGGATCTGTATGTTTATTTATGGGTCCAAATAAGGAGTTTCTGCATAGGACCACGCTCTTCAAATCCTTTAATCTGATTTATTGTATTATATGTGATTTGGTGCAAGGCGGTTTCCAGGAATGATTTATTTTTATGTCTAGATCGACTATTGATTGTAAGAGTGTCAAATTGATTGTTCAAGTAATTTATTATTAATGTTGACTTAATAGTTGCATATCCAAGAGTCCTTTTATATTCATACAGATAAAGTATATTGTCTTATATGAAGTAAAAGTGATTTTTTTTGTGTCGGGAACAGCCGAGATACAAAACATCACTTCACACATAATATGCTATTTTTTCTTCAAATGACGAATATAAATTAAATACTGTTATAGTCGGGTGTATATTTACTGGGAAGTCAAAAAACGCAAAAAAAGATTTACGAGCTAATTATTAACACCGGTGAGTCATTCGGCATGGTCTCATCAAACAACCCGACGTACATTAAAAAACCTATAAAGATAAATGATTCAATTTGCAATCGAGATAGTAAGAGAGTAACGGTATTTTAATGAGATTGTAAAGTTTTTGTTGCGTTTTTTGACTTCACCGGGATCGTCACAATCAGTTTCGAGTCTTTTGGAGGGGATATACTGAGTACAAATGTGATAAATATAACATGAGATCGCAAGCGTTCGGATCGCACGATCAGATCGTGCACTGTCCGGAAGAGCCCTTAACACTGACCAACACCTCCTATTAAGTATGATTGTCGTACAGCTGGACTGACTCAACGTTTCAGTGATTGCAATGTATTTTCATGCTTTTGGGCAAATCTTATTTCTTGTTTGTGACGACTTCGACACCAAGGTCCATGGTTCATCAAGTATATTCTTGTTAAGCATTTCGTTGTAGATAGATTTTGTAATTATATGTTAATAATAATAATAAGCTCTATTTCTATATGATTTTTACATGAAATGTATTAAAAATTGTCAAACACACACACACTTACAATAAATAAAATAAGAATATATATAAAAAGGAAAAAAAAGTAGAGTGTATAAGAATACAAAACTATTGCATATGCATATAAATAATTAAAGACATGTAAATGTTACAATCAATACAATAATACTTATTAAGTTGACCATTAAAAACAACAACAACAATAGAGACAAAAAGTACTAGGCGAAGAGAAAAAATAATGAGTGATGGCAATTACTACAGCGTAGTGGAAAGAAATTTATGTACTGTATAAACACTATGTTTTAGTAACAACAATTTTACAGATTTTTTGAACTTATTTACATTCTCAATGTTTTTTTATACTGGAAAGTAATTTATTGAATAATCTTACAGGCATCACAAAGGAGCTATTTGACAAAAGAGAAAGCTTGTGATGGGGAATCTTATGTTACCTCCATGTTATACTTGGTTACTTCCGAGGTTTGTGTAAAATCCTCAGAATTTCTTTTTACATATATAACACAATTGAGAATATACACAGAAACAACCGTCAATATCTTCAATTGCTTGAAAAGATTTCTACAGGAGTAAGATACGGGTTTACAACACATAGTTCTTATGATCCTTTTCTGCATTGTCAAGACGTCAGTTATTCTAGTTGAATTGCCTAAATCTATAACGACTTAGCTAAGGTCTGAATTTACGTACCCATAATAATATACTGGTAATGTTAGTTTATTCACTAGATTTCTCATTTGCCATAATGAAAAACAGCTCACTGACATTTTTTAAAAGCTATATCGAATTGAGGACACCATGAAAGGTTAATATCGATTTCTATTCCCAGAAATTTGATGGCCGGGCTCTGAATTGACGATTTGTCCGAGGTTATAACTAGTAAACTGCAGTTATTATGATGCGTTTAAAATGAAACTAGCTGTGATTTTGTTGTGTTTAGTATCAACCTATTATTACTGCAGTAATTTTGCATGTTTTTGGTATACATACTGGCTTTTTGACTTAGAGAATTAAAGACCTTATCTGCTATGACTGCTGCTGTACCATCCGCAATAGCGAAATGTGTCCAAGGCCTTGTTAACGTCAGTAATGAATAATACAAATTATGAAGGACCCAACGTGTTGCCTTGAGGTTGGTATCCCTACACGTAATGGCCACAGGTCGGAATGGTGCTCACTCGTTCCGGACTTTAAAATGACTATTTGTGTTCGATTTGTCAGATAAGAACATAGCCAATTATAGGCTGGTCCTCGTGTTAACTCTGTACTGATAAACCGGACCTAAGAGATTCTTTCTATTTAGTATACTTTTCAGGTCATTGAGTTTGTACATTAGTTTTCTTAGCTTCCCATTTAAATATGATTTGGTTGGTTGGTGGTAAATATGGTAAATACTTTAATATGGTTACCCCAATTTAGGTGATTATCGAAAATAATGCCGAGATATTTGATAGTAGTAGTGCTACTATATTATTAGTCTATCTATCAATAAGGATAGGTGGTATTGTTTGGGGTAGTCCTGTTTCATTGGAGAAAAGGCCATAAAACTAGTCTTTGCTATATATAGTTTTAACTAGTCAGTTTTTGACTTTTCTAATTGCCTCAGCCGCCTTTTGTCCTAGGTCTCTGCCGAACATATCAATACAATATCGTCTGCATGTGATGTGATGTTGCATCTAAAGTTTTGTCCAGTAGGCCGTTGATAAACAGCAGGAATAAGGTAGGGCCTAAAACTGTTCTCTGTGGAAATCCAGTTTTTGTTATTTTTTAGTGCTAAGAGCATTGCCAATTTTTACTTGCTGGGGTCTATCTGACATATATTGTTTTAATAACTTATAGGTAATACCTCTAATTCTCATCTTGTTTAGTTTGTGCAGTGAGAAAAAAGATAACTATGATATTTTTGTTCTTTTCAAAATTTGTTGTATTTAGTAACTGGATAGGACCTTCCGTGCTTAAATTTATTTGGAATCCACACTGATTTTTTGAAATAACTTTATTTTTTTTCAAGATATGAACGAAGCCTATGGTTCAGACATTTTTCGAAAATTTTTGCAACAATCTTTATCAACGATAGTGAACGGAAATTTGTCATGTTATTCTTGTTACCATTTTTATAATTGGGACAACTATGCTTTCTTTAAAAGGCTGAGGCATGTCTGCCTGTTTGAAGATAAGGTTGATAATTTGTGATAGAGGCTTACAGATACGGACCGATAGCAGTTTTAGTGTTTTTATCATTATTCCATCTATTACACGAGATTAGGAGTTTTTGAGGGTACATATTATATTTTTTATTTCAGTATCGTCAACATATTCCAGGAACATGAAGTTTACATTCCGGCTTGTGCTGCCGTTTAATGCCAGGTTTTGTGCATGTTTCTGAATGTCACTAGATATTTTTCCGCCGATTTTTTCTGTAATTAATAATTAATACCTTACAGTTTCTTGCAACTCTAAAGCTATATACTATATTTAGAAACAGATCTGCACAATCAATTCTGCTAGGATAATTTTAGGCCAAAAGTATACAAAAATGAAAAAAAATATAAAATTAGATGTATCTATTGGCGGGCAGCTGGCTTTCAATGGCACCAACTTAAATTATAAGTTCATATCAATCAATTTATTAGTGTTCTGAAAGTTCTTGCATTGGCAGACGTTTTGATCATCTCAAGCACTAGATAGTTAAATTTCTTATTATAAATCCTACTATATTCGAGTAATTTGAGGTAATTCAAACACCTGACTTAGACTTCTAATACTAGGGAATTGAAATATCAAGGTAAGTATTCCTAATTCTATAAATTGTTAAAATTAAATGCCAAATTCAAGTATTAAATTATCCAATACTAATTACCAAGATCCAAATGTATTTCAAATAATGAAAGTATTTCGAATATGATTTCTAGTTTGGGTACATTGAAGCAAAAGTATTTCAAGTGCTTTAAAATATATGGTGTTTAACCCACAGGCATTCTATTTTTTTCAACAACTTACTTATATTAATATCCTAGTGAGTTTTATCATAGCTTTTCCATTACTTAACCGGGACATATGCTCACAGACCATTCATTATTCAAGAAACATTCCCTTCGGCACTGCCATCTGCCACAGCTGAAGATCGAACTCAAGTAAGAAGAGTAGCTAACTGTGTTGACACTTACACAACCGAGGCCTAGCCTACTGCATTCATCGCCTACGGCTCGGGATAATTTACAAAATATTCATGATATCGAAAAAAATTTCAGAAATAATTTAACCTCTAATGGTATTACAAGTGAAAATACACGCTAAAGGAAATATAAACCATCAAAATTATCCAAAAAAATTACACTAAATGAAAGAATGATTAAAGAAGAACTTAAAAGAGAACGACTGTCATTAGAATGTTATATACTATTTTAATGAACTTAGCCCATAAGGCCTTTGAATTTCAAAAAGCAATTTTTCGAGTTTCCTAATATTGATCACTAATTAATACACTCATGTTAATAAACGTAGTAGGCTAATAAATATATGTTCTATGCTAGAAGATATTCATGCTCCTCGCCGACAGAAATGACAATGAAACCGCACATTAATAATTGTATACGCACAACCTATGTGAATGGGGTGAGCGTAGGTACGACTTTGCTATGTACATACTTCGATATGCGATGTAAGGCAACGCCAGGCGCGGTTGGTAGTTGGATGGATGACCGTTCCAACGAAGACCGCATCCTCGCCTAACACATCTTCCAGCGACTTGTACATCAGTGTATGTGCGGAAGCTATACAACCTTAGGCGAGGATTGTATAGGGGATATACCATCCTTCGGAGGGGGTAAATGTTAGGCAAGTACAAAATCCCTACTCTTCTTAAGGGAAGAGGTTCGGCAAAAATTCCTGGTTGGGGGTAGCTCGTCTACAGACGTCGGTGTTAGGCCTCAGTAGTGGAAATAGGCCGAACATTGAAAAAAGTAAATTTATGGCTTTAACTCTTTTGAAGAAAGACCTACGCAATACAGATAGTATATTTAAATACAAAAATAATTGCCGCAGAGACAATGACTGTTTATGCCCAGTCATAAAGAAAACTGATAAAATAAAATATCTTAGAATCATGATAGATCAGCATTTGAGATGGAATGAACACATTACCTATATAAATAAACGTATGAGACAGTTAATACCTAAATTTTATTCTTTAAGAGAAATATAAAACTTAAAGAATCTATTAATAGTCTGCAACCTCTTGTGGACTCTATTTTACGGTACTGTATTTTAGCCTGGGATGGCATTTTTAAAAACATTATGAATATTTTGCAAGTTACCAAAATACAATAATAAAAATAATATTTAAGAAAAACAGACGTTACTCTACCGAAGCTCTATATGGCGAATCCGAAATACTAGATGTAAAAAATCTATATACCTACCAATGTCTTGTATGGACGTGTAAATCTCGTAATTCCTCAAAAGTGAACTGCAGCTATGAAACAAGAGCCGTCGAACATGAATCTGTAAAGGTTCTATTATTTAGAAAAGCCCACACACAACGTTTCGATTTTTATTTTATCCCTAAATTTTATAAAGTATCGCCCGTAAATCTGAAAAAAATAAGCATGAATAAATTTAAAAAAGAAATAATTAGGATGTATACCACTTAACTGTATATACGTACATAAACGCGTATGTAGGAGTGCATACAGGTCGTATAGTCTTTCTAATACTTCTCAATATTCATTATGTATCTTCAATCACAAAATGTACTTTATCAATTTTTTTCCCTGTTACTTTTTATTTACATTTTATTACCTTACAAAAATTTCATCCAACCTCCCCTAGTAACAAAACTTTTCCTACATACTCTATATAAAAAAATAGTCGTGTAATGCTGTAAAGATATTTTTAAAAACAAGCACACCTTGTGCTTAGGTAATTTCTTTGCATCAAGAACTAATATGAAAATTTGTTGTTATTATCTTATGTACAGTTTGTTTAAACCTGTCATTTCTGTAATAGTTATGGATTACAATAAACTTTACTTACTTTACTTTACATTTTTTTTTGTATCAATTAATTTTCCAAACTTTCTATGTATAGTCCTTGATTAGATGCCAAGGACGCACGTAAACACAAGTCTACAAAATTCTTGTTTGTTAGGTGTCAGTGAAATATTTCATATAAAATAATCTACGTAAGTGGAAAGTTGGGCCAACGTGTCTAGACTGCACCTGCTGCAAATTGTTAATATCAAGACTCCTACATATTTCAACAAAAAAAGTTATAGGAGAGATATTCACAATTGAGATATCCGACGTAAGAGTAATATTTAAGAAGTCTGAAAATTTAATTTGCTTTACTCAAAGAATGTATAAGATTGCAATGCACATATCGTTTAAGTTCATTACATGTTTTAATTTTGCTCAAATAATATTATTTTTTCTATTAGTTAAAAGCTCGTTTCTAAAATTTAAAAGCTATCTACAAAAAATTGTATTTAACTTTTAACTTTTTTGTAAGTTAAGCAAATTCCCCAACCTTCAATTTTATTTAAAATACTAAAAACTACTTGGATACAAAATTTCAATATATATATTTTCAATGACAGGTAAAAAGCCCTGGACACAGAGTTATAAGTAAATATATTTATAAGAGAAACTATCTAAGCAATTTAATAAAACAAATTGAAAATGAGTATTAAAAAAATCAACTAAAAATGCTGGTAAAAATTATAAAAAGGTCTGGCAGATAATTAGTGAGGCCTCAAATTGTAAGAAGAATATATCCGAATTATAACATTATAGAGAATAGAATAGAATAGAATAGAATAGAATAGAATAGAATAGAATAGAATAGAATAGAATAGAATAGAATAGAATAGAATAGAATAGAATAGAATAGAACTTTTTTGGTCATAAATACACAAATTGTGTTTTGACAGGTCATTAAAAAAAAATAACACTTTTAATCAAAACATGACAATCAGTGTCATTAAGTACAAAAAAAAACATACGTATATGTATAAATGAATAAAATAATATTATATATATATATATATATATATATATATATATATATATATATATATATATATATATATATATAGTATATAATATATATATATATATATAGTATATATAATATAATATATATAAAATAATAAATAACATGTAGAGTATATAACACTGCAACACAAGAGAAATAGAAAACTAGACAGTCGACTCTAAACATACAATGAACAATAATATAACTTTAGTAAGTATTTAGTAAGATAATATTTCATTAGTGCATTAATAATAATAACCAACTACTACCAAAGATGAATATAAAACAAACAGTTTTAGTGATATTTTTCATTAACATAGGACCATACAATGTTAAGTAAAATAAAAAGGAACTCACAATCATCTAAATCTACTAACAGCGAACATCACATAAAATTGAGCCTATTTCTACAACCTGTGATGGAAAATGAAGTTATAACACACGCTCGGATGAAATTCCTGTTCAAACAATAAAAGCTATTCATAAATACATAATCAAACCTCTTTCTAGTATATTTGATAAATTTATATTTCTTAAGTGGACAAATACCGACAACATGGAAAGAAACCATAACCACCCCAGTTTATAAATCAGTAGATAAACAAGTCTTTACAAATAATTATCGGCCAATTTCAGTTAAAAACAATATAGCAAAAAATTTTGAAAATCACTAAAATCACGCTTAACTAGTTATTTAGAAAGGTATAATATTCTTAATAAAAATCAATATGGCTTTAGAAATAAAATAAGCACAGAAAACGCAATTATAGAATTTACAAAAAAAATTATGAATGCTTCAAATACAAACAAAAATGCTTAAACGTATTCTTAGAGTTAGCTAAGGCATTTGACACTGTAGATCATGCAATGTTATTAAATAAGTTAAAAGACATTAACGTTAGAAGCACTGCTCTTGAATTATTCCAAAATTATCTAACGCACAGAGTACTATAAGTAATCCATTAATAATTATCGGAGGTGTCCCACAGGGGACTATATTGGGTCCTGATCTGTTATTGATTTACATAAACAAATTGACACTATTAAACAATATAGATGGGTACTTTATATCCTATCAGCAGTCACATTCGTAGACAATTCTTGGATTGCAGTATATAAAAAAGCAGAAAATTCTATGAAAAATATACAAAATTGGCTAAATGAATGTCAGCAAATTTAAGTTCTTAACATTTACAACCATTGATAGCAATCAACCACAAATACCTTTCCTTAAAACACATAGAAGAAATTGCAATGAGACTCCTGACAAATTTACATATAGTGTACGGTGCCTTGGCTGAGTCTATACGAAAGTATTGTATTATAATTTGGGGCGGGTTATATGAAACTAAATTGAAAAACTTACAAATAATGCAGAGTACACTGTTAGAAATTTTATTTAAAAAAGGAAAACAATATTCACCGGAAATGTTAGTAGTGTGCTTATACCGGACCTCACTCCTCCCCCTACCACTTTTCTGTGACGTCACAGGGGGCGTGGCCGGGGGCGGGGTGCGGGGGGGGCGGGGCGCGGGTAATTAGGGTGGTGGGGGGTAATTAGAGTGGTGGGGGGTAATTAGTGTGGTGGGGGTAATTAGTGTGGTGGGGGGTAATTAGTGTGGTGGGAGGTAATTATTGTGGTGGGAGGTAATTAGAATGTTGTGATGTAATTGTAGTGGTGGGGGGCAATTAGTGGAATGATGGGTAATTAGAGTGGTGGGAGGTAATTAGAATGGTGTGATGTAATTGTAGTGGTGGGGGGTAACTAGAGTGGCCTGATGTAATTGTAGTGGTGGGGGGCAATTAGTGGAATGATGGGTAATTAGAGTAATTGCATGATGGATAATTATTGTGGTGGGAGGTAATTAGAATGTTGTGATGTAATTGTAGTGGTGGGGGGTAACTAGAGTGGCCTGATGTAATTGTAGTGGTGGGGGGTAACTAGAGTGGCCTGATGTAATTGTAGTGGTGGGGGGCAATTAGTGGAATGATGGGTAATTAGAGTAATTGCATGATGGATAATTATTGTGGTGGGAGGTAATTAGAATGGTGTGATGTAATTGTAGTGGTGGGGGGTAACTAGAGTGGCCTGATGTAATTGTAGTGGTGGGGGGCAATTAGTGGAATGATGGGTAATTAGAGTAATTGCATGATGGATAATTATTGTGGTGGGAGGTAATTAAAATGTTGTGATGTAATTGTAGTGGTGGGAGGTAATTGTAGTGGTGTGATGTAATTGTAGTGGTGGGAGGTAATTAGAGTGATGTGATGTAATTGTGGTGTGATGTAATTGTAGTAGTGAGAAGTAATTAAAGTGGCGTGATGTAATTGTGGTGGTGGGGGGCAATTAGATTAGTAAGAAGTAATTAAAGTGGTGTGATGTAATTGTAGTGGTGGGAGGTAATTAGGGTGATATGATGTAATTGTAGTGGTGGGGGGTAACTAGAGTGGCCTGATGTAATTGTAGTGGTGGGGGGCAATTAGTGGAATGATGGGTAATTAGAGTAATTGCATGATGGACAATTATTGTGGTGGGAGGTAATTAGAATGGTGTGATGTAATTGTAGTGGTGGGGGGTAACTAGAGTGGCCTGATGTAATTGTAGTGGTGGGGGGCAATTAGTGGAATGATGGGTAATTAGAGTAATTGCATGATGGATAATTATTGTGGTGGGAGGTAATTAAAATGTTGTGATGTAATTGTAGTGGTGGGAGGTAATTGTAGTGGTGTGATGTAATTGTAGTGGTGGGAGGTAATTAGTGGAATGATGGGTAATTAGAGTAATTGCATGATGGATAATTATTGTGGTGGGAGGTAATTAAAATGTTGTGATGTAATTGTAGTGGTGGGAGGTAATTGTAGTGGTGTGATGTAATTGTAGTGGTGGGAGGTAATTAGAGTGATGTGATGTAATTGTGGTGTGATGTAATTGTAGTAGTGAGAAGTAATTAAAGTGGCGTGATGTAATTGTGGTGGTGGGGGGCAATTAGATTAGTAAGAAGTAATTAAAGTGGTGTGATGTAATTGTAGTGGTGGGAGGTAATTAGGGTGATATGATGTAATTGTAGTGGTGGGAGGTAATTAGAATGGTGTGATGTAATTGTAGTGGTGGGGGGCAATTAGTGGAATGATGGGTAATTAGAGTAATTGCATGATGGATAATTATTGTGGTGGGGGTGACTCAATTAAGGTGGTGTGATGTAATTGTAGTGGTGGGGGGTAATTGGAGTGGTGTGGTAATTAGAGTGATGGGATGCAATTAGAGTGGTGGGAGGTAATTAAAGTACTGTGGTAATTAGAGGACAATTACAGGTAATTTAAGTAAAAATAAAGGTATTGCAGTAAAAATAATGGTGATTAAAGCAATTATGGTCAATCCATCCGTCTAGTCGTTCGTATGCAGACAGTTAAATAATTCTCTATTATGTTGTATTGTCTTATTGCACTTTGTATTTTTTTTACGATGAGATAACAAACATTCATTCTTTATTTACCTGCCTTATCCTTATGCTGATAAACAATTGCGACCTATCTACATTATCTTTATACCGATCAACAATTATTTTACCTGTCTTATCTTTAGGGACATCTGTCTTATCCTATGCTGATTTATGAGATGTACATTTACTACCTGCCTGTCTTATCCACCGAGATTTTATCAGTGAATTTGTGAAAGGGAACATTTACATTGTTATTTCAGTACCTGCAGCGTACCCTCTTTATGGCTTTTGTGTACTTAACATCTTGACATCACAAGTGAGGAGAACGTGTTGCTGTTTATTTTAGTTTTTATTTTTTGAATTGAAACACATGATTTACATTTTCTTATATTATTTATTACCTATTCTGTCACATTACTATTTTCATACTATTTATTACCTATTCTACTACATTACTAACTAATTGTCTTTTTATTTTATCTTGCACCAAAAAATCCACCTTGAACTGATCCATCCAATGCATTGTAGGTCAAGTAGGTATCGTGAAGTATTAGTGCATATACATGAGTTTGTTCAGGGAACTTTGTCTTTCGTGTCTCAAACTCTATTTTTATGTCAACCGTAGATGTCTTCAATGCCTCGGATTGGTGGCTACAGTCTATGACAAACAATGGATTTTTTCTGAATTCTTCAAGATCCATCATAGGTTCCCCCATGTCTCTACCATAATAACCTCGTTGAAAGCTCTCGTATGCATAATATACTGCGGAGTCCAGCTTTTTATCGAAATTTAAATTCCAACGCTCATATGGATATACTTCAGCATTTAGAAATAGTCGAATATTATTTATGTCTGCATGAATAAACTTTGTGGCATCTTTGGATCTATTATTGGAATTGGCATTGTTTTGAAAACCAATAATGATGTAACGAGGTCTCTCAAGACTGCTGGTGGTTTTAACAGCCCATACATCAGAAGAAGTATCACGCAGAATTGGTAGTTCATAAAGGTCCCACATACGGTAAACCATCTTAATTCTGGCATTATTAGCGCCTGAATCAATTTTCTTCAACAGCTTAATTTTTTGTCTATCTTCAGGTACAATATGTCTAATCTTCCACTCAATTTTACTAATTTCTAGCTCTGCATCAACTTCACCAATATAAGAGTCTTTAAACGAGCGGGCTATGATTAAAATTAGTTCCTGCTTTGAATTTAAAACACCTTTTGTATAATCTTCCGCAAAACCCATGAGATATTTGAGAGGTAGTCTACCACTGAATACATGACTGGTAGTATCTAAAATACACTGCTTTTCTTCGGTGAGACCCCAAGCTGCAGTTAGTAGTGCTCTCGTATGTGTCTGCCCATATGATACCATAGTTTTCATTGTTGTAGTGATTCCAGGCTTTCTAACGACGGCCACTGACTCGCCACCCATTTCATATCTTATCTCATCGAATAGAAAGGCTAGTGCATTATTGGATAAATAACACCGCTTGGTGAGGTCACTAGGAGTAAACTTGCCTTCAATATATATGTAACTCTCTGCAATGTCAAGTATTAGGTCTTGGAAATTAATAGGAATGCGTACTGTATCAGAGTTTTTATAATATTGCGAACCATATGGCTTATACGTATGTTCATGTAAGCTAACAATTGACTGGTCAAAAACAGGTTCGTCGAACACTTCAAGTTTTTCACTAGACGTAATAAGCACCATTGTTAATTTTCTTGGACTTCTAATCCAACGGACTGAAGAAATGCACGATCCTTAGCTGACAATCTACGTCTGAACTGATCAAGATGCTCACGCTGAATGATTCGCTTTGCACGATTACGCTCCTTTTTATCATTGATTGCATTATATTGGAGACGGGATCTTTGTTGATTGTATTGAAAACCTCCCATATTAAAACTGTTTCAATTCTAGTTTTACAATAATTTTTTCACCTCGAAAATTGACTAAATGTCCGTTGTCATCCAATATTCGCAGCGTAATGTTATCGATAAACTGACGTCCTTCAGGTCCAACAGGCAAATATATGATGTTGGCGGGTTCCCTGGTGAGCTTGTAGCCAGGCTCGACGTCTATATCAAATTCGAATATGGTATGGGATTTAAGAGCATTTAAATAGGCTCCAGAAATAATGTTACAATCCACCCGTATCATTCGTACTTTCATAATATCAACAGGGAGCGTTGATTCATGTCTTTTGTTCGGATGTAAATATATCGATTCAAATCCCAATAGACTTCCAATAGAATTTGGCTGTGTAAAATCAATTCCATATTTTGACCAAATTTCACACTTCAGCGTATTATTGTTGGCTCGCAGTTGGAATAATTTTTCTTTTTCTTCTTCTCTTTTATCATTCGGCATTGCTTTTAGTATTGTGCGATATATTTCATCAATTTCATATGCACCGAATGGTATATGGAGAGCTGTGAGAGCCATTTTCGATCCAGTTTTATAACAAAATCGATTATTCGTCTCGTCCACATTGAATATGGAGTTGTAGGAATAAAATCCTGTTAATCCCAATCCATATCGACTACCAGTATTTAATTCAATGGGTGGATAAAATTCTGCACTAAGCACACTTGTGTGACTCGACAGAGTAAAAGTGTACGACATAACTGATGAATTTGAGCACTGACCTATGAATTTATTGTGATTTACAGCAATCATCGTGGATTAACTTTCTCATCTTGTTGGGTGACGGTGTCTCATTATTTGATACTACATTTATATCACGTACTTTACAGTAACAGCAGAATACTTTTCGAGGCGATGGTCCATCATTAACATCAACGTCACTTGCGTTCTCATTAGAATAATGCTCTTGACAGTATTGGTATTTTAAAATATCGATATCACTCTGGAGATGTCTGGGTAGTTTATCCCATACTAATGCAATTTCATGTGCGGCACAACCAATCATTACTTCTTTAGGCATATCTGCGAGTTGTTGTTGACTCATCTTCAACAAGCTGTGTAGTCTAGAGAATGCGATTAATGAATGACCCATTCGCTTAATGCTTTCTTGATCCATAGCAGGAGTCATAGATGTCATTTCCATCGCGTCTTATGTCTGCTTTGTAGAAAGAAACTTTAAACACAAATGACCACACCAGACTGTGTTGAAATTTTGCTGACGATCATAATTATAGTAGATTTTGTTGGTAGAATTTGAGCCTTTGCGCAAGTACAGAATTAGTTCCTTAGGTGGAGGTAAATCACCAAAGCTATCAAAATATGTGACTGTATTGCCAAGTTTTTTAAATGCCACCCAATGTGTACCAGGACCATCTATACTATCCAAATTTATGATTACATATTCATTATGTCGCGGTCCTGAATTTGGTAGATTGTTGCGCATAAATATACCTCGAAAATATGGTACTTTCAGCTTCTCAGCATAATATTTCAGATCTATATCGGTGAGAGGTTTTCGAGGTAGGGTGTCTAGTAGTTTTTTGAACTTTGTGGTCTTAGATAAAGTCCTAATCCTTTGCGATACGGTTTTAAGTATAACCCTTTACCAGTTTTTCCTATTGCAATCGCTTCCATTTGTCTATTATGTCGATTTTTTTCGGCCAATTCTTCTCTGCTCGTTTTAACATCATTTACAGCCTTAGCTATACCCGCCGCAGTGCCAGCCAAACTACCTAATGCAGATAATCCAGCAAAAATAGGTATTAAAGGTTGAATTCCACCAACTTTCGGGATTGGTATGATCCTAGGCGTACGAATATTGCGTTTTCCTCCAGCAGCCCTCAGGTGACGTCGCGCTGCTTGAAGTGCAATGTACGTCATTTTTCTTGGGTCCTTAGCTATAGACCGTTTGTCATCAACTTTTCGTAAGTCATCGCGCACTTTACGAACTATTCCTGCACCAAATGCTATCTTTTTAGGGTTCTTCTTTTTAATATTTTTTCTTTTTTTAGAATGAGGTACAATTGAGTCACATCCCATACCAAGACGCTGTTTTCCCTTCATTATAGATGTAACTAGCCAAGCAGCGGCTTTTTCTTTTAAATTGGCGTCTTTTGATTTAACTCGTTTCCACGCAGTTTGTTCAAGTTGATAGTCTGCTTTGTGGCGGGCTGCTAAATCACTCCTGTTTCGATCGTATGCAATGTCGTGTTCCTTACATGCAGCGTCAAGTTTGTTTATGCCCGAATCACCTCGCGCTAATCTTTCTTGTAATTTGGTGCCTGGACCACAATACTGGTAACCACCTGGTAAATGTAGTTCAAATGGAAGCTTATTTATAAGGGAATTTACTACCCCCCTGCCAGCCTTTAAATGACGGCGATTTTTACTTGTGCACTGCTTGACTGACAACATTTAAATAACGATTGTATGATGTGCATTCATTTATATAGTCCTCAACCGTGCTACAATGCGCATCGTGAAGCAGAGACAGAAGTTTTCTATAGACAATTTAGATGAAAAAGTTGGAAGTGGGTTACAAGCCGAACCGCGCCATGGTCCGTTACTTCCCTCAACTATTCGCGGACTATTAATCGGTCCAAGTGCGTGCGGCAAAACAAATTTACTTATATCTCTACTTACTCACCCCCTCGGATTACGTTTTGCAAATATATACTTATATTCAAAGTCTCTTCATCAGCCCAAGTATGAATATTTACGCAAGATATTAGAACCTATTAAGGGACTAGAATTTTACACCTTTAGTAATAATGCAGAAATAGTGCAACCGTCCGACGCTGAACCTGATTCTGTATTTATATTTGATGATGTTATATGTGAAAAACAAGATGTAATTCGTGCATTTTTCTCAATGGGACGTCACAAACATGTAGATTGTTTTTATCTAGCACAAACATATTCCCGCGTGCCAAAACAACTGGTAAGAGACAACAGCAATTTCATAGCAATCTTCAAACAGGACAATATGAATTTACATCACATTTTCTCTGATCATGTCTCGCCAGACGTATCTTTTAAACAATTTCAAGATATGTGTGCAGAGTGTTGGAAAGACAAATATGGGTTTCTTGTGATTGACAAAGACAGAGAGGTGAATGAAGGCAGATACAGGAAAGGACTTGATAGTTTCATATATACATAAAGCACCATAATTAGAACATTAGTCGATCTATAGACAGCGCCGAGATTACATCAGTGAAATTAAATATTGGCAATGAAGGACGCCAGTGAAATAAATTTGAAACGTCAACTAGTTGAAGCTACTGATTCTATACGTAAAAAATTTAACTCGTTGAAAAGTAAGAATGTAAATACTCGGTTATCTCTCGAGAAATTGTATGAGCCCATAACAAAACCTTTAAAAGTTATATCATCCGCTTCAGAGGTAAAATTACACAATCAGCCAACTACAGAGATACAAAAACCTACACAACCGCAAGAGGGTGTAAAAGCGGCATCTGAAACTAGTGACGAAGAAAGTGCAATTCAAACATATTTTATGGACACACCGCCGAGATCATCGTTAGATTCAGAAAATTTCCTTTGCAGTGAAGAAAAAGAATGTGATGTAATCAAGCAACACCTAGAAAATCTAAAGTCTGGTGATCATAAATATGATACTGTGTATGGTGTACGCCTAGATCCTCAAACAGCCAAGTTACAAATGGGTGATGCCGAGATACACTTTTCTAGTGGAAATATCACATTGTCGCGTAGTAACAAGGAGCTGGGGACGTATCCCGGTAGTACTAAGTTGTATGATATAATATTTATGAAGTATCCATCATTTCTGCGCCGTGATCAAGTCACTATTGATGACGAAGAGTGTCACATATATAGAGATATATTAAAAAAGACAAAGGCGGCATATAAGGATTTTAATTTCAAGCAGGGTTTAAATAAAAACAAATGGAAAAAGTTTAATGAACTCATAATGCCACTAATGTCTTCTACTGTAAATACGAGATCCAGAACTGGTTTGGGTTTTCCACACATACCTCTTCAAAAATTATATAATAGTAGAGGCGTGGATTATGTCTATTGGAATAAACCGAAAGAACTGGTGGATCGTTTGCGACTGCTGTATAGTTCAAAAATGGCAGGTAACAACAATGTCGACAACGAAATAGTTAGTTTAGTCGAGGAACTTCGGGAAGAAGAAATAATATATTAGCAAAATGACTTCCTCCATAACTAGTATATAAAGCACCGAAATGTTGAAATTATCTCAAATGCAAAGAGAAATGGTAGGTGTAAACACAATTGACAAGTTCGGGAGACGAAGAAGTGCCTTAAATAAGTCAATGATTGTACGTGGACCACCAGGCGTTGGTTTTATTGTAACCGTAGACAATCACTTTGATATTCAAAATAAACGTTTAAAAAATATTGGAGAGCCAGTGGATAATCGTGATGGTGTAACTCGTAATTATGTAGAAAAATGCATGAAAGAGTTACATAGTGCCTTTTTCGAGAACCAACAGACTTTTGTACACAACAAAATTACCGAGATGATTAATGAAGTGCGACAGTATATCAACACAGAAATTTCAGATGTTAAGAAATTAGTTGAAGACAATACCAATGCAATAGAGAAGGTATTCAGCACTATTCAAGAATCCCGTCTGATAAGCGCACCTTCACAAACCAAATCACTTGATGTTAAGATGGTGGGAGTTGATAAACAGCAGATGATGGATGAAATTGCTGACACCGCTGCTGCATTGGGACATATTAAAAATAAAAAAGGATTAACTATAAACAAAGTCCATTAGTATATTAGAAGAATTGACTTATTAGAAATTAGTTTACTTGTGAACACCTACCAGTCAGGTACTTTATTATGGAGTCCAGTATTATAAAAAGAGCAGTCGTTGAGGAGCTACACAAACCAGTTCGTAAAAATTTCCGTAGAAGGAGAACAATAATAAAAGGGTATGGCGATTTATGGCAGATGGACTTGATTGAGATGCGACCATATGCTCATGATAATAAAGGATGTCACTATATTCTTGTCGTGATAGATTGCTACTCCAAATATGTGTGGACTAGACCTGTAAAAAATAAAACTGGTATTGAAATTACAAAGGGCATGAGAGATGTATTGGAAGAATCAAACTACTCACCTAAAAATCTCCAAAGTGACCAGGGTACAGAATTTTATAATAAAACATTTTCCACCCTAATGAAAAAATACAATATAAACCATTACTCCACATATAGTACAAAAAAAGCAGCAATCGCTGAGAGAGTAATAAGGACACTAAAAAATTGGCTTTATAAAGAATTCTCAGCTAGAGGCAAATATAAATGGGTTGACATTCTGCCTAACATTACAATAATGTACAATAATAAAGTACATCGCACAATTGGTATGAAGCCTGCTGATGTGAAACCAACCACACGCATAAAAGCTTATGATCACATTAAGATTTCTTTAAAACCTAAATTTCATGTTGGCGACATAGTTCGAATAAGCAAATACAAAGGTATATTTGATAAAGGATATACACCTAACTTTTCAACTGAGCTGTTCAAAGTCTTTAAAGTAAATGTAACCTACCCCAGGACTTATTTAATCGAAGATATGCAGGGTCAACCGATAAAGGGAGGCTTTTATGAAATGGAATTGCAAAAAGCTAAGTATCCGGATGTGTATCTGGTGGAGAAGGTTTTAAAAAAGAGAGGAAAGAAGATTTTTGTGAAATGGCTCGGACTCCCAAATAGCCATAATACTTGGATCGATAAAACTTCTATAATATAATATTTTCATGAATTTGTGTAATTTTTTATAACTTTAAATGTTTATGAGTAGTATGATGAAATAAATAATAAAAACACAAATGACTGGTTTTAATCTTATATTCTCTAAAATAATACATAATATACGTTTAGAAATATAAAGTCCTCTAAAAATAATGCAATAATATACTTCATCTATTGTTAATACAATTGTAGAGGAGGCGTGGCTTAGTTACTATGATAAAGATATGCGTGAACCTATGATGGATCTTAGCGAATTCAGAAAAAATCCATTGTTTGTTATTGATTGCTCTCGTCAACCGGACGCAATTAAATCATCCACTGTCGACATAAAAATAGAATTTGAAACACGAAAAACGAAGTTCCCCGAGCAAACTCGAGTATATGCTCTTATACTTCACGATGCTTATTTAACGTACAGCGCATTGGATGGTTCAGTCCAGAACGGATTTATTGGTGCTAAGTAGAAGACTATAATATGGTGCATTTAAGTAGTACATTTCCTACTTTGATCATTGACTTACAAAGTTTTCAATATAATGACAATGAGTTTATAGTGAAAGAATTGGCTGCTGTCTGCTGTAACACTAAACAACAAGCACATTATATTTTCAAACCACCATATACATTCTCATTTAGCACGTGGTGAAAAGGTGCAATACCAGTGGTTGGAAACAAATTTCCATGGTTTAAAATGGAGTCATGGATATATTCAACTGGAAAAATTGCCACTAATCTTTGAACGACTTTGTCAGAATGCTGTTAACAACTATCGACATAATTTACAATTAAACAATGTAATAATACTATGCAAAGGTGTGACGAAGAAGAATTTCCTACTACAATATCTGCGGTGGAATAAAATTTTAGTTCTTAATGACTATTCACCGCCTCTACCTAACCTTAAATCATTGACTATACCAGAATGTCTGGAACATTATCATTATAATAATTGTCATTGTGCTCTCGCAAATGTTCACTTTCTTTACAAATGTATTGTAGATTTAAATATAAAATTGGAATAAAAACTCTTTAGGTTTATTAAGGTATATCTTTTAGTTATGTAATCAAGAATAGGTAATAAAATACACGTATTATTTTAATATTTGTTTTATTTCTAATCTCATCGTAGTACGAAAATACAAAGAAAAATTTTAAGATACTATAATTGTATATTGCATAATAAAATAATACAATAATTGTTTATATCTAATAATAAATACAACACATAGAATTATTTAACTGCTTGTATCATCATCAGACTGGTCCAGTTGATATTTTTCAATAAGTTCCTTAGGTAGGTACTTCACTATGTCATATAGAAGGTGTCTTAGTTCTATTCTAACCATATGCTTACAAAATTCGTCCAAATTTAAAAAGCCTCTTGAATATTTGTAACATAGATTTGCACCAGCAGCATACATCCTGCAATCTTTTTCAACGCGTCTTGTTTCTTCAACATCGTAGAAGACATTTGTATCATAAACTAATGAATGCTGCGAATCCTTGATTAAGTCACTTAGTTCACAAGACAACCTTCCAATGGCAGATTTAATGTCTTCTGCCCGTACCCACCGTTGAGCTGAATATTGCATCCACATTGTGCCAGTTGGACTAAACTAAAAAAATAAAAAACAAACATATTAATCATACATATTCAGAAAGGATAATTTTTTTATCAACTTACACAAAATGTGATGATGAAAATATATTGTAGAAGTCCATTTGTTATTATTTACTATATAACAATTATTTCATATATTTGCAAGTGAATCAACAATATTACTCCCAGCATACTTTCAACTGTATTCCATTTACTAATATAAAATTAAAATTAATAACTAACGCAACCATGCTCTTTACTAATATAAAATTAAAAATTAATAACTAACGCAACTATACAATATCTCAACTAACAGCCAAAACGTAACATTACACTGGGTTTTGCACCGTTATACACCGGAGAACTCTGACCTAGATATGTCAGTGTGTATTTACCAGATAAATTGATTTTGCTCATAAGATCCTCACTCACAATTTCAACAACTCGTTTTGGTAGAAATGATTTGAAAGATGTAATTGTGCTTTCCTCAAATAAATGTACTACTATTGATTTTCCAAATCGCGTATTGACAGCAGAAATTTTCTTAATGATATATGGTTTATGTAAAATTAATGATGAAATAGACTTTTGTTCTAAGACCTCTGTAGATTCATTGATCATTGCATTAAGTGCAAATAAGTCGTAATCAGAAATTGCCATAATTAAATCGAATGTATACAGTGAAAGAATTACAGAAAGTAATATAAAATATTGCTCACTTGAAATAATTCGGATAGTTGCATAACATTCACTTGCTAGCTCTTGACTTATCGGCGATAGGTTTTAATTGTGTGATGCAGAAGCATTGCATTCTATTTATATTAGTAGAGTCATCCCCACCACTACGATTACATTAGGCCACTCTAGTTACCCCCCACCACTACAATTACATCACACCACTTTAATTACTTCTTACTAATCTAATTGCCCCCCACCACCACAATTACATCACGCCACTTTAATTACTTCTCACTACTACAATTACATCACACCACAATTACATCACATCACTCTAATTACCTCCCACCACTACAATTACATCACACCACTACAATTACCTCCCACCACTACAATTACATCACAACATTTTAATTACCTCCCACCACAATAATTATCCATCATGCAATTACTCTAATTACCCATCATTCCACTAATTGCCCCCCACCACTACAATTACATCACACCATTCTAATTACCTCCCACCACTACAATTACATCATATCACCCTAATTACCTCCCACCACTACAATTACATCACACCACTTTAATTACTTCTTACTAATCTAATTGCCCCCCACCACCACAATTACATCACGCCACTTTAATTACTTCTCACTACTACAATTACATCACACCACAATTACATCACATCACTCTAATTACCTCCCACCACTACAATTACATCACACCACTACAATTACCTCCCACCACTACAATTACATCACAACATTTTAATTACCTCCCACCACAATAATTATCCATCATGCAATTACTCTAATTACCCATCATTCCACTAATTGCCCCCCCACCACTACAATTACATCAGGCCACTCTAGTTACCCCCCACCACTACAATTACATCACACCATTCTAATTACCTCCCACCACAATAATTATCCATCATGCAATTACTCTAATTACCCATCATTCCACTAATTGCCCCCCACCACTACAATTACATCAGGCCACTCTAGTTACCCCCCACCACTACAATTACATCACACCATTCTAATTACCTCCCACCACAATAATTATCCATCATGCAATTACACTAATTACCCATCATTCCACTAATTGCCCCCCACCACTACAATTACATCACACCATTCTAATTACCTCCCACCACTACAATTACATCATATCACCCTAATTACCTCCCACCACTACAATTACATCACACCACTTTAATTACTTCTTACTAATCTAATTGCCCCCCACCACCACAATTACATCACGCCACTTTAATTACTTCTCACTACTACAATTACATCACACCACAATTACATCACATCACTCTAATTACCTCCCATCACTACAATTACATCACACCACTACAATTACCTCCCACCACTACAATTACATCACAACATTTTAATTACCTCCCACCACAATAATTATCCATCATGCAATTACTCTAATTACCCATCATTCCACTAATTGCCCCCCACCACTACAATTACATCAGGCCACTCTAGTTACCCCCCACCACTACAATTACATCACACCATTCTAATTACCTCCCACCACAATAATTATCCATCATGCAATTACTCTAATTACCCATCATTCCACTAATTGCCCCCCACCACTACAATTACATCAGGCCACTCTAGTTACCCCCCACCACTACAATTACATCACACCATTCTAATTACCTCCCACCACAATAATTATCCATCATGCAATTACACTAATTACCCATCATTCCACTAATTGCCCCCCACCACTACAATTACATCAGGCCACTCTAGTTACCCCCCACCACTACAATTACATCACAACATTCTAATTACCTCCCACCACAATAATTATCCATCATGCAATTACTCTAATTACCCATCATTCCACTAATTGCCCCCCACCACTACAATTACATCAGGCCACTCTAGTTACCCCCCACCACTACAATTACATCACACCATTCTAATTACCTCCCACCACAATAATTATCCATCATGCAATTACTCTAATTACCCATCATTCCACTAATTGCCCCCCACCACTACAATTACATCAGGCCACTCTAGTTACCCCCCACCACTACAATTACATCACAACATTCTAATTACCTCCCACCACAATAATTACCTCCCACCACACTAATTACCTCCCACCACCCTAATTGCCCCCCACCACCATAATTACCTCCCACCACACTAATTACCCCCCACCACACTAATTACCCCCACCACACTAATTACCCCCCACCACCCTAATTACCCCCCACCACCCTAATTACCCGCGCCCCGCCCCCCGCACCCGACCACGCCCCCTGTGACGTCACAGAAAAGTGGTAGGGGGAGGAGTGAGGTCCGGTATAAGCACACTACTAATGTTCTACACCGAACTAAACAAATTTAATATAAGAAATTTATACACATATCACACCATGCTACGGATGCACAAGTCGCAGATGGACATTGTTAGCCACGATTATCAAACTAGGAGCCAAGCTAAAATATCAGTCCAAATACCACCTTATAAAAAATGTCATACTCAAAGGTTCATACTTTATTATGGTCCAAAATTATATAATTTATTACCAGCTGAAATCAAAAATACTAAAAGTAACTATATGTTTAAGAAAGATCTAAAAAAGTTCTTAAATGAAAAATATGGCATTTACATTTATTTAAATTATTTTATAATATTGTAGTATGTGCAATGTGCATAACATAGTATTTTATTACAATTAATACATATGATATACTATAGACATTCTTACACCACAAGTTACATGCGTAAGTTGCTTATTATATCACCTTTGTTATAACAGAATGTAATTCTTTGCTAATAGTAAAAAAAATGTTCTACCTAATAAATTGATTTGATTTATAGTATATGTCTCTTCTGTCAGCGCTTACTTAAATAAATAATAAATAAATAAATAACACCACAGGTAATTACGACCCCCTTTATCCCGGAAGGCTCTAGAAGAACCTTGTGTGGGAGGGGGCTACACATTTAGAGACAAGGGACACACACCCAATATCCGTGTATAGTGAAAAAATCCCTCTCACAGTATTTTCCACTGCCACGGCCGGGGATCGAACCCGGAACTTTTGGGTGAGAGGCATTACCATTTAAAATGCTTTATTGAATTATAAATTTACAAATCATTTTTTATATCTCATTTATGTTATTTATTTTATTGTTTACAATACATTTTTCCGTCGCGTACATATTGCATAAAGCAAGGAACGACTACGGTCGGCTGATGTTTTGCCAAGTAACATAGATATATAAATTCTTATTGTCTTGATTACTAACTTTCCAAACTGATTCAGTTAATTTTCTTTTTTGTTCCCTTCAGGTTATGATGAACTAAACGTTAAATTATTACGAAGTGTCAAAGATTTCTAAATAAACTTACAGGAAACTTGAAAAGTAAAAACCTGTTTTAAAAAAATATAATATATACAACTAAAACTACACCAATTTTCTTTGTGAACTCTAAAACAATATAAATTTCTGCCATAGTTTTCTATCGTTTTCTGTGGTTTTCTGTGAAATTAGCTTAATGTGTTGTATTTACATTTGTAGATAATCAGTTTTATCATTTTATTCTGCAAGACTTTGCAGAAATTCTTCGTCAGGGTATTAATGTTATCTTTCCTCGAACAGTGGGAGGTTTTCGTGGATAAATTTATGGGTATGTTCTACGTTATGGTGCGCTCTAATGTCTGCCATATTCCGGGTTAACTCTGAATTATGAATTTTAAATTTAAAAAACTTATTTGCAGTTTCCACTATATAATCTCTGATGAATGGAATATTATATTGTCGGTGGAAGGTCTTCACCGGCGTATATCTATTCGTCTCTGTTAGTAACCTAAGGATTTTATTCTGTGTCCTATGTAATCTGTTACATTGCGCGTCTGAAATAGTGTTCCAGGACGCGCATGCATACGTGAGGATGGGTTTTAAAATAACTTTATAAATACATAATCTGTTATCCTTAGTTAATTTGCTCCTTTTGTTGATTAACGGATATAATCTACTTAAGGCAGCATACGTACTGTTTATTGTTTTGGTTATGTGGGGAGAGGCAAGTGCGCTCACCTCTCGACCACCAGTCATACTTACCAGGCTTACTTCTTGATGTTTTTTTTTATATATTTCGCATATCAATACTAATGGAGATATTCGCGTTTTGGAAATGTAATTTTTTAACTACCATGAGTACATCCACGAGCACAGAATGAAAGAGTTAAGGACTAATATTTTAAAAAATATATTTTCTTATATAAAAACGTATTCTGAACATTTTTTTAATCATCATGTTTTTCTTAAAAAGTAATAGGAACACCGTAAATATCTTTTGTTCTAAAAAAACGTTTATGAGGACGCATTTAACCCTTCCACCAAATTGACTAAAAATGAAATAAAATGTTAAAAGTTCCATATAGTACACGGAAATTAGCAAAAATAGAAGAAAAAAATTATAATAAGCTGATATTTTCTGAATCTACAGTTGATAGGGATAGGAATACAGGATGAAAAAGTTCCCTTCCCTAACTGGTGAGCTTCATCCCTTTTTCACCCTTATAATGACACCCTGCTGGATTTTCAATAATATTTTGGAAATGTGATGTTCTACGACAAAAATAGAGGTATTGAAAAATATTCAGAATTAAATTTTCTATAAAACATGTCCTATAGGTCGTTTGCAGATTATTAAGGGTGTTTATGTTAATCGAACGCAAACTTATGGGTAGGTAACAAAAATGCTTTTGGATGGAAACACAATATTTATCCAGCCTTGTAATATTCTGTTTTGTAGCATTTGGTGTCAACAACTTTTTATAAATTATATAGAATTTAATTTAAAAAATAACTAAAAATAGTCATTAGCAATTCCTAAACCAAACTCGTTTCCACACCACCCAGGAGGTGGAGTTTTTCGGTGCGTTTTTAAGTGGTTTCCAGTTGAGGCCTAATTCACTAAAGGCTTTATTCTTGCTTAAATTCAATTGCGCCAGTCCGTTCCGCATTAAAGCATGCTTGTCCGTGACAGTTCATAAACATAGCCGAACATTTTAAACCAATCTTTAAACATCCGCATCGCTTTTCGCAGCCCTTTTTGCATTCACACTAAATTAGCTCTGAAATTGATAAGGGAGCTGCTGCTTCAGTAGTCAAAATAGGTATTAAAATGTCATCTGATTTCTTCCATCCCCATTCTTCTGGCTCTAAATCATTTCCATGCCAAGCCTGAATTTGGTGATAAACCCGCACCGAATGTTGTTGCAAAGCTACGAACGTCAGGGGTAACCTCACCAAAGTAACCGTTTGACTAGAATTGCCAACCGAGGTGTTAAACATAACATACCTGTAATGATTTATTGATGTTTCATTTTTTGGGGCTTCATATAGTGCAAGAGCAAATATATCCCCAGCCTCAGTAATATCTTGTTTTGTAGCATTTGGTTTGTTAAAGGTTTTAACAACTTCTTGTAAATTTGTTTTCGAGTTTAATAAATTTATAGTTTGGAATTCGCCTTTTCCAAAAAGTAAGCAGACGTTGTGTCACTACCACTAAACGCATAAGCAAAAAGAACTGTTTTTCTTGAGTTCTTAAGGACATTTGACAACTGTAAATCTTTACATTTAATAACATAAAAGGTAATAGAAACATCGATACATAACACAGAACCTTTTTTGTAGAGAATTTTGTGACAAACCTTTTTCTATACTTACGTTTTTTTCCTAAGATAAAGCATTTAAAAGATATTGTAAAAAAACAGTGCGATGTCCCTAAAGAGGGTGAGATAGGGATGAAGCTCGTTGTAGTAAACATTTAGGAAATTTGTATTTTTTGGGAAGTCACTCTATGTTCACTCCCAGTAAAAGATTGAAACGATTAGCGTTATATTTTTTTGGTTATTTCAACTTTATTAGTCCAATATTATCAAACTATAATAAGAAATATTAAAAAAGAGTTTTTATCACAATTTTTGCAAAAGAAAGGGTCAGGAGTAGGGATTTTCTACGGAGAAGAAACGAAAGGGCGAAATAATGAGGTTACCAAAATAGTGTATTCTTATGCAAACTGGCATTCTAAATACTTTTTTACTATACATTTTTTTCAGTAAAATCAATGGAAACGGCGTAAATCAGGAATTAATTCTTAAAGTCTACCGTTTTAGGTTCGCCATTTTGAATTTAACAATTTTCACTTCGAATTTGTAATCAGCGACCTCAAAAACTCCCATGATATGAATTTTAGCCGATTTCGATGAAAGCTTTGCGAGTTATTGAATTGTAGGTGTAAAGTGGACGCTGCAACCCCCTTCCGAGGTGAGTGCACTAATTTTCAAAGGTACACATTTCACATGTTGCCGAAACTTAATATAATACAAAAGGTTTCAAGTTTTTACATTGAAGTAATAACAATTAAGAACTTACACCCTTTTTTGCATTCACTCCCTCTACCAATAATATAGAACAAGCTTTTTTGTCTGTATAAACTAATATCGGTATATACGAGTATGTGACTTTTGAACTCTAAGATCAGCATGATGGAAACAAATTAAGAAAGATAATAGAATATATAACCTTTCAATGAAGTATTGGCGTATTCAATATACATAGGATAAAAAATTAAAACGGATTCCAATAATTACCCCGGATCCTCCGCCATTTGTTAGAATATATTTATACCGGTCACAAGTCAATGTACGCCCCCAATACTTTGGTTGTTTTTGCATTTAAAAATTTGGTTTTTGGTACACATGAATGGGCTGCTTTTAGACTAACAGGAATGATAATATTACTTCCGGTTGAACCGGAAGTGACATCAACTTTTTTTTTAAATGGAATGACTACATTTTTTTGTGGTTTCTCATTAAGCATAAATTTCTAAGTGCAACAGTTTTTTCAGTTGTAAAAAATTCCAAAAAATAAGTGAAATACGTACAATTTTTTAATTTTTTCAAAATGGCCGCGTCAGATGAAAATTACTAAGTAGACTATGAAAATTACTCGTTAGGTAGTGGACTTGTCTATAAAGAAGAAAATAGTTGTTTGAATTACTTATAGGTACCAGCATTTTTAGGTTTTTTTCAAAAAACGGAATTTAATTTTCATTTTCATTTCCGTAGGTGTCCTATGAAAATTTTTTTAATGGAACTGTGCTATTTTTTTTATTAATCTGATGTAATGATCCATAAACTATAATTTTTCCGCCATTAATCATTCCTTAACGATATCCTTCGTAACAATAGAAACTTCCAAAGAACCCCTTTCAATATCAATGCCAATGGAATATTAATGCCAATAATTGGGAGTATCAAAATATTTTTCTTCTTCATTTTAAGGGAGGTTCACTAAAATATAAAACTTCACCGACATTCTAATATCAATTATTATGCTAGATTTTGATTTCTTATAAGGACATTAAGGAGGTAATTTTATTGAACTGCTTATTGCTTGTGCTTTACTTTTAAGAGAGCATATATATGACAAGAGATCCTAAAGAAGCAAAAAAATTGTCCAGTTTTAATAACAATAAAAATTTTCTAGTTAAAATGTTTCATCAAGTTTTGTTTTGCAAAGAGAAAGTAGAAGCAAATGTGTTATGCATCTGCTTTATACAACATTCTATACATCACCAAGAATCCTTATTACGGGAGCTGAAAAACTTTTTCGATTTCATAGGATTTACAAGCAATATGTATTTCCTACGCAATGAATTCGAAAGTTTTAGATCTCATAATACATATCCATATAATATTACAGCAACTTCTATATAAGTAAATTAAAACTATATAAATCAGTAATTTTGTAACTTTGGAGCTATCAATGATTTATATGTGACCATATGAAATAAATAGGTATATAACTGTAAAGCAATATGACATACAGTGGATTAAATATAGATTTGTAGTGAAAATTGTACTGGGAGCAACGCGACATAGGGAAATAAGTATGTTCTGATGAAACTAAGAATACCCTGAATATTCTTTCCTATTATTTGGGTTTTCTACCACATGTATTATCATCCTCTTCAAAAACAAATCTACAAAATAATAGAATTATTGGAAAAAGCCCCTGCGCTCGTGACGTTTACGTTAAAGGAATAGTCAGAGGTTATGTTTTGCAAATAATATAAATCGGAATAAACACAGAAATAATGTATTTTGCTGACGTTTCACATATATATATATATGTTCCGAGAAGCTTCCGCGGTCGTTGGTATGAAAAATACTAGGTTCTCGGGTTGAACCGCGTCTGAGATTGTTGATGTCTCGACGTTTCAGCTCCCGTTTTGGAGCCATTTTCAAGAGAGATCACCAAGTCATCCCAAAATCTCTCCAACTTAAATATCACTCCAAGTCCCCCTCTATTTCAAAAATTCTTAACAAAGCAAGTTTTGCCCTACTTCGAAATTCCATACATAACACCAGAACGAACCTCAACACTACCAGCACACGTCTATACAAAACCTATCTACAGATTCACGCTTTCTGTATTCACCCAATTCTCTGGGACACCTTTGACCGATTATCCAACGACAAAGCCCTACATATCTCAGAACAGAAGACCAACACACAGAAAAACAAACTCTTACAACTCATTGCCCAACAGAAACCTAACTCCTCATCCACATTAGATCCTAACAAGGTAGTTCACAACTTTTCTGACTTCTCCATCAGCGATGCCGCCCTTCAAGGCTTAGCTAAAGGTTTCAATTTTGCAGTTTCTCCCAAAACTATCCCAGTTGAAACCATTATTTCCCAAGTCGAAGATTCTATATCCCACCTTCCAAACAATCAAGCTGAGGACACCAGACAAGATATCGCTAGAATACTTCGAACTGCCAAACCTCCCACTTCTAACCTACCTTCTAGAGAAAGACAAGCCCTAAAAGACCTATATAACAATGACGACATTATCATTCTCCCAGCCGACAAAGGCAACTCCACTGTCATACTAAACACCTCCGATTACTTAACAAAAATGAACGATTTACTCAATACCCCGGACTACAAGCGCATCCGGCGCGATCCCACCACATACTTAGAAAAGAGAACAAAAATCATCATCGACAGTTCTGACCTCCATTCAGATATTCGAAATCCCTCATTCCTCGAGAGAAATCGTTTAGAACTCCTAGAATATACGGTCTTCCTAAAATTCACAAAACCAACATTCCTTTACGACCAATAGTTAGTGCTTTTCGTTCCCCAACTCACAAATTAGCGAGACATCTAGCCCATACTCTACAACCCATTGCTGAACAAGCCCCTTCTTATGTCAAAAATTCCACCAATTTCATTGATCTTCTTCAAAATTACTCTATTTCCCAGAACGACATTCTAGTCAGTTTCGATATTGTGTCACTATTCACCAATATCCCACTCACTGAAGCCCTAAACGTTCTCAAAACTAGACACAATATTTCTCCCAGCACTCTGACCCTTCTAGGACATTGTCTGTCCAACACCTATTTTATCTTTCAAGGCAACTATTACAAACAAGTGAGAGGAGCTCCAATGGGATCACCTCTGTCCCCCATCATAGCAAACATCTACATGGACAACTTCGAAACCCAAGCCCTGAATTCATCCGAACTGAAGCCTACTTGCTGGCTAAGATACGTAGATGACATCTTCGTTATCTGGCCACATGGTAGAGATTCTCTAAACAACTTCCTGTCTCACATTAATCATATACACCCTCAGATCCAGTTCACTATTGAAATCGAAAACAATTGTTCTCTCCCTTTCCTAGACGTCCTCATTACAAAGCAAAACAACAATCAACTCTCCTACTCTGTGTATAGAAAACCAACCCACACCAACCGTTACCTTAACTCAAAATCACACCACCATCCATCACAAATAAATTCCGTTGTCAACACTCTTGTAACCAGATCCCTCAGACTAACAGACAACCACAACAGACAATCCGAACTACAAACATTACAAGAAGCACTTCTACAAAACGGTTACGACAAAGGACATATAACGCAATCCATACACAAAGCACAAAATCCTTCCCAAATTCAACAGACAGAAACTCTTCCTCAGCAAAAAACTTTCCTACCCTACATCAAAGGTGTCACAGACAAAATTTCAAAAGTCCTGAAATCCAATAACATAAAAACCATATTCACAACACACCAAACAATTTCTAATTTAATCAGAGCCCCAAAAGACCAAATACCTAATGATTCCCACGGCGTATACGAAATACCTTGCTCAAACTGTCCCCAAACCTATATTGGACAAACCAACAGACGGATTAACAATAGAATATATGAACATCGTCTTGCAGTTAGAAAATCCGATCCCACATCATCACTTGCCCAACACCGCCTTCTAATAGGCCATAATATAGACTTCGATAACACCAAAACCATAGCACCATCATTTTTCCAGAAACCGCGAATCATCCGCGAAGCAATTGAGATTGAAAAACGTCCCAATTGTCTAAACAAAAGGGATGACGGTCATCGTCTTCCAGTCGCTTATAAATCATTGATCTCCAGGCCAGCCCTACAATATTCATCTACACCTCATAATCCTGATAGCAGCTGTTCTGCTTTGATGCCTCCATCAACAGACCCTCAACCCCCCACCACTCTCCCACCCACAGACAGCTTTCGTTTAAATAACACTTCGTCCGATACTGCCAGCGAGTTCGCTCTAAGGAGTAGGCAGATTGAGACCCCGGAATCGAACCAGTTCCACGAGCTCCTAGCATTATTTTCTTTGACAATTTTTACTTGACCCACTTTTTCTCTTGAAAATGGCTCCAAAACGGGAGCCGAAACGTCGAGACATTAACAATCTCAGACGCGGTTCAACCCGAGAACCTAGTATTTTTCATATATATATATATGTTATATTAGAAATATACTATGATATATAATATTATCGAAACAGGCTTAACCTTCTCAAACATATCGTATTACATACTGCGTAACAGCTCTTCTCAATAACCGCTCACGCTGCATGAGCATTGTATTTCAATTCTAAGTAATCCTGATTGTGCTGAATCAGCAACACTGTTTCCTTTGTTCTCAAAACATTATAAATATTACCAACAACCTTTTTTGTAATCAGTCTTATACTCACTTTCGAATAAACCTCATCTAAATTATTATTGTATTTTCTTAACGAGTCAACGTTGACTCCAGTGTTAAACTAAATAAATCTTTTTAAAAAGTTAATCAAGTAATCCACTATCTAACATTGGCGCAGTCGTGGCGGATCTGAAAAACACACAGTTCGGGAGCCTAACCAGTAGCAAACATATCCGAGGGAACAAGGAGTCCATCTGAAAAAGGTGCCTAACCGGACGAAAAGAGCTTCTGGAACAAGGAGAACTTCTTAGCTGTAGTGGTGGATCCCAATCCTTTGTTCAGAAGAACCTACATTATTCTCAAACGCACAGAAGCGAAACAATAATAATTATCAAGAAATACAAGCAAAGCAACATTTCAAATCAACACGATTCAACAATTAGCAAGTAAGAATTTCATTCCGTCCCATCGTTGGTGTCTTCGGCATCAAAGGCAACCCTGTGGAAGGAACACCCAGTGACACCCCTGACAGAGAGAGACCTTTGGTGAAGCTAAGCTCATGAAGTCGCATTCAACTGGACCACGAGGAATGAAAAATTTAGGGTAAGTCATTTTTGAATCGTCTCGCAATTATTGATTTTCAACGACATAATTTTACATTATATTTTATTAAAATACATTGCATTGCTACATACAGTTCTAATATCTAAAATAGTAATTTTATTTAAACTTGAAACAAAATATCTTGATTATAATTTGTGTGACCTATATAAATAACCGTAATCATACACTGTTCCTATCGTAACATTATTTTATGGTAATATCATATACTCCTCAAGTGCGAATTTATCTAATTAACTACAATCACATACCAATTTTATCTTAACATTATTTTTATCATAATATCATATATCATATAAAGGTTAAGTTTACGCCTTACTTGACTGTGAAATAAAATAAAACCCACATGTTCTATACTGTTTAAATGCACATTAGTATATAAAATTTCAGTGACATTATTCCCAACTAAAAACACTTTTTAAATTAATCCAATTATCCTTGTAATTAAATTTTGAAATATTATAAAATAAACAGTACATTGTTTTACATATAATAAAAAATTGCCAATTATCAGTAGCGTACTAGCTCAAATTGAAAAGGTGTTTTAAGTTATTCGATTATCTAAATAATATAAATAAAATGGCTACAAACGCAAGCAATTCCAATGCAAACAATTCAATCACGGCGAACGAAACAATAAATATTGAACCTTATAGGTTAAACGAAATATTTTCCATAGTGCCCGAATTTGACGGCAACCCCATATTCTTGCAAACATTTATTTCAGCTTGCATAACCGCTCAGGGTATCGCTGTCGACGATCAGCGCATCTTATTAACGCTTCACATAAAAAATAAATTACGCGGAAAAGCCGCAGAATTGATAAATTCACGAAACCCTGTCACTTGGGCGGAAATAAAAAATTTGCTCGAATCACATTTTGGTGACTCTCGTGACTTGACAGCCTTGATACAAGACTTGCAAACAATTCGTCAATTACCCAACGAAACAGCTTTAATATTTGTGTCCAGGTTACAAACACATAATGCAAAAATGCACGCGGCAATACAAAAACAAAATTTAACTTTAGAGGAAAAAACCGCGCAATCCACTTTAATAGAAAATATGACGTTAACTACTCTTCTCACTGGACTCGAACCAAAATTAGGTCAAATTATTAGGGCTGGTAACCCCGGCAATATGCTAGATGCAATAAATCGCATCAAACGAGAATTACAATTATCGTATTTCGAATCTCAAAAATTTGGAAATAGAACTTTAAACAAAAATCCCGTTCAAAATCAGCAAAGACGCCCAAATCTCCCACCATTTTGTACATTCTGCAAAAGGAACGGACACAGCTTTAACGAATGCCGCACGAGGCAAAACCACCAATTTTCACACCCCAATTTCACACCAAACGCCTATTCCAATCAGGCACAAGTTCCTAGACAGCACTTCCAGAGTTTACCTAACCAAACAAATTTTAGACCACAGAATTTCCAAAATTTGCCTAATCAACAACGTAATTATCCACAACAAAACAGGCCCTTAGCTATCAGGCCAAATCCTAACTTCCAGCAGCAGAGACCTTCTGCCATACAACCGAACCCGAATTTTAATCGATTCAATCAACAAAAAACACATCACTTAAATCAAGAACCTTATGATAATTACTCAGATTACCCAAACCAATACGAAGATTACTCTGCAAATCAGTCCGTAAATTATTCTCCTGATTATCAATCTCAAAATAACGATGACCACGATTTTCAAAATGGACAATATGAGAATTATACTGCTAATTCTCAGCAACACGAGGATTATACTGCTAATCCTCCGGATTTTTGCATAGGCCCGGAGTATTCCACGAATACTCCAACACAGCAAACGGACGAACTAGACCAAATTTCTCGCCAAGTCCAAGCGATAAACCTCAAGGACAATTCCGACCCACATTCGAACCCTCAAGAGCAATGTTTCATGTAAATTCACCATCTAACCCTCCATTTCAAGTAAGTTCGGCAAACCTGTATTTCATGAAAGACCCAACAAATAAATTTAATATTCTAATCAATTTAGGTGCAGATATTTCCATTTTCAAACCCAAAGCAACAGGAAATTATAACCAAAGACGTCCCGAAAATTTAAATATACAAGCAATAGGTTCTGTACTTTCACAAGGAAGTATAGGAAAAGATTTGCCAATCGCATACGCATCTCGAACTTTATGCGGCGCGGAAACTAAGTATTCAACCATTGAGCGTGAACTTTTATCTTTGGTCTGGAGTGTAAAGCATTTTAGGCCATATCTATTCGGAAGGAAGTTCAAACTCGTCACCGACCACCGACCACTCACTTGGTTATTTTCCATAAAAGACCCAGGTAGTAGACTAGCCCGTTGGCGCTTAAAACTCGAAGAATACGATTACGAAATAATATACAAACCCGGAAAAATCAATAAAAACGCGGACGCGTTGTCCAGAATTAAAATCAATCACTTTTCAGAATGTTCCAAATTTTATTCAAAAATTCTAGCCGCAAACGAAGACTCAGACGAAGATGAAACCTCAGACAACAACGACGAGATCACTGACGAACAAATTGCCCGAGAATTTGACACATTCTCCCGCCTTTACAAAACCAAATCTCTAATAGACTATTCCAAAATTCAAATCACAAATAAACAACTATTAGATCGAGAAAATAAAAACATCATAACGTTTTTCCAACAAAACAACTTGACAGACCTTCACCATCAAATTATCGAGGATATTTTCGAGGAAAACCCCGAATTTTATAACAATACAATCAATATCGTTTCCAGTAAATCGACCCGACAAAGAAATTATTACATTATCGCTCTACCCTTCGACCCAGAGTCTGTGGTAGAACACTTATTTTTAACATTATATAAACACCGAAACAAATTAGACCTTTCCAAAACTTACCATGTTGAAAACAATCTAGACTTTCCAATTCTCGAAATCCTATCATTTATTTTTGCTGAAAAAGACTTAAAACTAATCATATGTCAAAATTTAGTACGAACTCCCGACGAGGACCAACGTCCGATCATTCTCGACCAGCATCACACCGAAAAAAATAATTTACATCGTGGAATAAATGAAACGATACGTAGAATCAAAAATAAATATAATTGGCAAGGCTTAACAAAAGACGTCGAAAATTTTATAAAAAATTGTGAAACATGTCAAAGAACAAAAGTCTGTCGTAAAAACCTCAACAATCCCTTAGTGATTACTGAAACCCCTAAAACTCCATTTGAGAGAGTTAATATTGATCTATTCGAATTTCCCACGCGAAACTATGCATTAACTATCCGCGACGAGTTAACCAAATTTACTCAAGCTTACGCAGTCCCAGACAAGAGCGCAAAATCAGTCGTAAATACCCTGTTGCTTTATTTTCAGCATTATGGTACCCCACTAAGAATTCATTGCGATTATGGCGGTGAATTTGATAATAATTTATTAAAAGACCTTTGCACCCTTTACGACATAAAACTAACATACTCAAGCGTAGGACATCCTCAATCCAACGGATCTATCGAACGATTCCATGCCACCCTAGCAGAAATGATAAGAATACACAAAACCGAAAATCCCAACGAACATCCCTTTACTATATTACCCTATGCGGTGATATGTTACAATAACTCGGTAAACAAAACTCATGGCTTTACGCCATACGAGCTTATTTTCGGACATACAGCTAACCGACCACCTGAAACTCTTTACAACCAAAAAGACCTGATCACCAAATACGTTAGAGACCTAAATAATCGAATATCCCATTATTACAAAATTGCGCGAAGTCGAACAGAAGCACAAAAACAAAAAGCCAAAGTTCGATTCGACAAGAACATTCCCGAAAATAGACACACATATAATATTGGCGACAAAGTGTACGTCAAAGAATCACAAATAAAAAATAAACTACAAAATAAATTCAACGGTCCCTTTGAAATTACAGAAATCTTTCAAAATTCCGCTACATTACTAAATCTCGAAACAAACCAAACAACCAAAGTAAATTTTGATCGAATGAAACCATATACTGAAGATTAAATTTATTTTCAGGTTTCTCCTGCTGATCGGATCAGCACTTGCTCAATTTAAAATAACACCTATTAACAATACGACCGGAGTATATTATCACCAAGACACGGACATTGTGATTTCTCACAAGAAATGGACTTTACTGGTACACAAAAACATATCTACCTTTAAGACAGCTTTCGACAAAAACGACAAGATCTTACAGACACTATACAACACACTCGACCCAGCATATCATTACATGAACGTCTTTTCAGGAGATGTAAAAACTCACCTTAGCTTATTGACGCAAATTTCCCAATCAATACAATCAAAATTTGACGAAATTTACCTTGACACGAAACGATACAAACGAGGAATACTAAATGGCATCGGAACGATTTTCAAATCAATAACCGGAAATTTAGACGCAGAAGACGGTCAGTATTATTCTGATTGTATCAACAAATTGAATAATGACGAACACCAACTCGAAAACCTAATTAAAAACCAAATATCCGTTACAACTTCAGTAATCAAAAATTTCAACGCAACTATTCAAAAATTGCAAGTTGACGAAGAAACTTTCAATAAGGATATTAAAGAAATTGAAACCTCAATTTTAGACATGACTAAGGACATAGAAAACGTCCATGCAAAACTGAAATTTATCGAAATCTGCGAACAACTTATGGCAAGTTATTTATTTATCGAGGATAACCTAAATGACATCCTAAATTCCATCACTTTCGCGAGGCTTAAAATAATTCACACGTCAATTATAAATCCAAAAGACTTAATAAATTCTCTACAAGAAATTTCGCAAAACCTACAAAGGAACAATTTACCGCTTCCAATCAAACTATCAAAGGTTGCACAGTACTTAGACATTATAGAACTAAAAGCTTTTCAAACAAATTCGGATCTAATATTTGTGTTAGACATACCTTTAATAGACCCTCAAACATATTCAGTATTTCAATTATACCCTATTCCTATTTTGGATAATAGAACTGGTTTATATCATGTATTATCAACTTCTCAAAAATATATCGCGAGAGATGATGATTCATTAATGTACATACCTATCTCGAACCTTGAAGAATGCAAACCTCTTTATTTCAACACCAAATTATGTCCAAATTTATTTGCATATCCTATTGACAACAATGCCATATGCGAAGCCCGTCTCTTCAAGAACCTCAAAACTCTGCCAGAAAACTGCCAGACGTCATTTATCATCAGCCAAGGCTACAACGTCCAAAAAATAGACGAAAACACATGGTTAGTTATTAACGCAGAACCTCTACAAACAACCATCAACTGTCCAGAAAGAAATTCAAAAACTGAAGTCATCTACAAAAATTCAATAGTAAAATTACAACCAAATTGTTACGCCTTCATAGGCATCACAAAAATTCAAGCCAGTACCAATGAAGTAACCGATGTAAAAGACGACACTCATCCAATCCAAATTCCATTTGAATGTTGTAAACATATTCCAGACAAAATCCGAGCTCCAAATCTTAAACCACTAAAATTAAACAATCTCAATACGGAAGACCTCGAAGTTGCCAAACACAAGTTGGACCAATACTCCAGAGATTTAGATGATTTGATCAACGAACCCTTTATAACAAAACACATATCCTGGTTCACCTATTTTATCATTGTGCTAATAATTGGACTGTCATTTCTGTACCTATTTTGTAAGTGCAGAACAAAAAGACGAAGACTAGCCATCGATGTTTCTGCATCACCCCCATCTCCACCGAGGCCTAGCAAACCCTACAGGACATTTGCTAACCTATTTCCTTCACGAAGACGACCTACCTTAAGAAGAGAAGACAACGAAGCCGAAGACATAGAACTTACATAAAGACAAACTGTTTTGTGCCTTTTTACTGACTTTCAGTGCTGGACTCTTCAGTGAATTTTATTTCATTTGTTTAATCATTATATTTCATTATTTTCTATCATTTCATTTCTAATTTCAATTTTATTAACATTTTTACGTCATTTTCATTCAAACCCATCATGCTTATATTTTATGCTTTCACAGTAAAGCTATATTTTAACCTTAGGAATATTTTATCCTATTTTACAATTCAAACCTAGTATGTTTGTATTTTACGCTTTCTTGCCAAAGCTATATTTTAACTCTAACATTTTTATGTTATTTTATTTTATGAATCAAGCTTATTGTGCTTGCGTTTCATATTTTAGACGCTAAGGTTATATTCTGTGTTTTAAACCTTACGATTTAACATTTTTGTATCTTTTATATTTTTCCAAATTGTACCATTACATTTTATATACATTTTATATTCATTTCAAAAGTTGCTGCATAAAACACCAACTTTTTTTATAAGGGGGAAGCTGTTATATTAGAAATATACTATGATATATAATATTATCGAGACAGGCTTAACCTTCTCAAACATATCGTATTACATACTGCGTAACAGCTCTTCTCAATAACCGCTCACGCTGCATGAGCATTGTATTTCAATTCTAAGTAATCCTGATTGTGCTGAATCAGCAACACTGTTTCCTTTGTTCTCAAAACATTATAAATATTACCAACAACCTTTTTTGTAATCAGTCTTATACTCACTTTCGAATAAACCTCATCTAAATTATTATTGTATTTTCTTAACGAGTCAACGTTGACTCCAGTGTTAAACTAAATAAATCTTTTTAAAAAGTTAATCAAGTAATCCACTATCTAACATATATATATATATACTGAAAAAACTTAAAAAATTGAATTACGGCTAACTTGTCCAAAATTCAACCGGATTTAATGAAATTTTAGATGAAAGTAACTTATATAACCAAGAAATAGCCTGCCCAATTTCAGCATGAAATATCCAATAATTCGCAATTCCATTTTTAGTCCAAATTCCACAAAGGTTTCAAAACGTTCCCCAATTTGTCCAAATTATCTAAAATTTCATCAAATTCGATTGAATTTTGGCCAAGTTAGCCATAATTCAATTTTTTACATTTTTTCGGCATATATATGTACATATCGCGGGGGGCGATGAACCGATTTGCACAAAATTTTAATTGGAGGTTCCTTCACCATCGATAATAAAAGGGTGCCGTTCTCGTTTCTTAACTAGAATTCTAAATGGTCCAAAACAAACTAAAACTGAAATACTACCCTTAAAAATGACCTTACCCCTTTTCCGTGAAAAAAAGGGTTCCCCCACCTACTCAAAGTAGAGAACTCAGGGTATTCTTAGTTTCACTAAAACAAACTTATTTTTTTATGTCGCGTTCCTCCATGCAAAATTTTCTATTTTTACTCCAGTATTACTTATGTTTTTAAGATATTCTATGTAGCTTGAGTTCTCTAAAAATATACAGGGTGTTGCATCATGAGAGGGACATAGCTTAATAGGAGGTAGAGAACATCAGTGGTAACCGGAACCTCCCATAGAAATGTCTCATTGGGCCTTCATTACGAAGTTACAGGGTGTTAAATAATTTTTGGCCAAACCTGTTTTTTGTCATAACTTTGACAGGGAATGAAATAACGGATTCATATTTGGTACGGCTAATGTACTAACGAGCCCCAAGAGGTACATGTATAAAAAAAATATATCCAGGTCCGGACTCACTATAATTTATGTTTCTTCTTTGCATCAATAAAACATCACCCTGTATATATTTTTTTGAAATTTCGATACGATATTCGAAAAGAGCAAGAAAAAACAAACAAAATGGCCTATTTCATTTTTTTGTTACACCTTCGTGGTTATTTAAATACGTTGTTAAATGTGCAAGAAAATAGATTACAGAACCCTATTAAATGAGAGGCACGTGAAATAAATAGTTTTATAACTAAAATTTGCAAAAATTCTATTGAGCCAAGGTGGTCTGGATGAATCCTAATTCCCGCACGTTTTAAAGGTCCATTTTGGTAAAAAACTGTGGTCCTAATAAGTAATCGGGTATGAAATAATAAAATTTTTAATCAATCACAGTAGGCTTGTTCAAAGTGACAGATAATAAAAAGAAATCTCCTAAACAGTTGAATAATTGTTTGTTAGTAATTTAATGTGTCAATAATCCGCATTTAGTTAGTGAAAACTTGTGAAAATATTTTAACTATGCCAGTAAAATTTACAAACGTGGAATATGCTGACATAATATTCATCTATGGTTTCTGTAATGGAAATGGTAGGTCGACGGAAAGAGAATATCGGCTGCGTTTTCCTGGTCGTCGATGCCCTAATCATAAAACCTTTAGTACGGTGTTCCAGTATGCAAGACAACACGGAAAGTTTCCTACTTCTGCAGTTGTGGAGCGTGTTTTACAACAAGGTGTGCAGGAACAAAACAATATTATAAACGTAGTTCAAGAAAACCCAAATATGAGCACTAGACGAATCAGTTTGGCAACTGGTATTCCTCATTGGCGAGTATGGAGAACCCTAAAAAGAGAACGTTACCATCCATATCATATCCAGCAGGTACAGCGTCTTCAACAAGGCGACGATATCCCCCGCCTGGCATTTTGTCATTGGTTGTCTAACCATCGCCCAGTCATTTACAGAACCTTATTTACGGATGAGGCACAATTTACAAGGGATGGAGTAAACAATTCACGAAATAATCATAAATGGGCACAGGAAAACCCACATGCCGTTCGCAACACAGGTTTTCTGTAAGTGTTTGGGTCGGACTTGTGAATAGACATTTGATAGGGCCACATTTTTTTGAAGAAAGATTGAATGGAGAAATTTACTTTGATTTTCTTCAAAACATTTTAATAATAATAATAATAATAATAATAATAATAGACTTTATTGAATTAAACAAATATAAACCAGGCGAAGTTTAGCAATTGCTACTCTTACACTTAACCTGGATTATAATAAACAGAACATATATTTCAATACATGGATGTGTGTATATTAGAAAAAGAAGAAAACTTAAATTTAAATTCAAATTGAATAGGAGGGGTATATTACATAAAACATATCAGTTAATTAAGAAAGTTTGCATTATTTACAATACTTATTATATCTATTTAAATTTATCAGATTGATTTTATTTAAATTACACTACTTAGTTTACTGTTAAGATGAGCTTTAAACGAATACTTTGGTAAGTGGGCAAAATCTTTGATAGTGGAGTTGTAAAGCTTAACAGCCAAATAAGAAAAACATTTTTGAAATATGGCTGACGAGTGACGTGGGATATGTAGATTAAGTTTATATCTTAGATTTAAACCATGTGAATCAGATCTTTTTAATAATTTTTGAAAAAGGGATAGAGGTAATTGATCATTGATAATTTTGTAAATCAAATTACAGTAATTACGTTTTCGCCTAGTAGTCATATTCATCCAATGTAATTCCGAAATTTTACGAGAAATGTGATCATATTTCCTCAAACCAAATACAAATCTGCAACAAGAGTTTTGTACCTTTTGAACTCTATTTTGATTAAATTTATCTAGGAAGGGACCATAAATACAATCGCCATAATTGAAACGTGAGAGAATTAGGGAATCGGATAAGGTCTTTTTTACGTGGATCGTTAAGATATTTCTATACGAATAGAGTGATTTCAGCGTACTATATGATTTTATCAATAAGCTGTTAATATGCAGATTAAATTTTAAATCGCTGTCAAATATAATACCCAGGTTCTTTAAAGAATATTTGGATTGTAAAGTTTCAGATTCAACTTTAATGGTAATATTACTATCAACAAACTCTCTATTTCTTTTATTTCCAAAAAATAATACATGGCACTTACTTTCATTTAATTTTAGATTATGCTTATTTGATAAAGTGCTAATTGTATGGAGATCTTCATTGATAAAATTTTCGGCATGCATAATATTTTCAACTTTAAAATTATATTGAACCTGTGTATCATCCGCGAACGCTTGAATTTTACAATGTCTAACTGATCTTAGTATATCACTCGTGTAAACTAAAAAAAGGAGTGGCCCCAATATCGAACCTTGAGGTACACCGGATGTAACACTTCTTACAGAGGACACCCTATCATTTATATGAACTACCTGCGACCTATTGCGAAGATAAGAGCTAATAAGATTAACAAGCTTGTCAGAGCAACCATAATAAATCAACTTACTGCACACAAGTTTATGATTAATAGTATCGAATGCCTTGGAGAAGTCTAACAGTACTAGGGCTGTTACTTCTTTTCTATCTACAGAAGATACAATATCGTCACATACGTTTAAAAGAGCGGTTGAAGTACTGTAACCCCGCCTAAAACCCGACTGACACTCTGGTAATATTTGATTTTGCTCCAAGTATTTTGTAAGTTGAATAGAAATGGCTTTTTCTAATACTTTAGATAAAGCTGATAAAATACTTATTGGCCGTAAATCAGTGTAATTAAGAGGTGTATTAACTTTAGGTAACGGCTTGACTACAGCTACTTTCCACGTTGAAGGAAAATAACTGTGTTCTATACAACAATTTATAATATGCGTAATAAAGCTATCTACGTAAGGGCTGCAGTACTTTAACATGGCTATTGAGATATTATCAGACCCATAGGCATTCGATTTAATACTGTGTAGAATCTTGCTTACATCTTCGACTGGCAATAAAGGTAACTCAAACTTTTGATCAGTATCTAAAAAATTACCATTAACATAAAAGTGAATTAAGTCATCACTGACTTCTCTTTCAACAAAAACGGATGAAAAATATTGATTTACCTTGTCAGGGTCATCTAAATGATTAGGAACACTTAAACGTTCTTTGTTTAAGATATAATTGTTCATGCCTTTCCATAACATTTTTGAGTCAGTTGTATTTAATAAGTTGTTATAAAATACTTTTTTCTCCCGGCGGACGGCAGACAGCGTAAAATTACGCAATTCTTTATAGCGTGCCCAGTCTACAGGAGATTTAGTTTGTTTGTATTTTTGTAAGGCGGTATCCCTTTCCTTCATCATTAATTTAATTGGATACGTAAGCCAAGGCGATTTAGGTTTAGTTATTCTAACAGTTTTAATAGGTGCATGCTTATCAAATAAAGAAATTATAAGATTGTTAAAATACATAACTTTATCATCAATATCAGGAATATTTATAATATTATGAAATGGTGCATCCCTCAAATCATTACAAAATCTGTTATAGTCAAAATATTTATAGTCTCTAAAAGTACAGAACTTTGTTGCAGATTTTCGCTTGTCAATTATTAATTTACAATATGTTAAACAATGGTCAGATATAACACTAGCATCAGTAACACCACTATCTTGAATTAGGTTTAAATTCGAGACAAATATAGGATCTAAGAGCGATAGTGATCTTTCAGTAACACGAGTAGGTTCGTTTATCAATTGATTAAAGCCATAGGCATGAAAACATTTGCCTAAAGGATTTTCAGGATTTAATAAATTAATATTCATATCTCCCAAACAAATTATTTCATCTACTGTGGGAATAATTAGGGGCAAGGTGTCCTCAATGCTATCTAAAAATGCAGAGATATTTCCAGATGGCGGCCTATAAATATTGCCAATAGCAATTTTATAGTTTTTAATTTTTATGTTAAGCCACAATTGTTCAATGTCCCCATCAAATTTAAAATTTAAGTCATATTGAGAACACAAAATATCTGTACTTACATAGATAGCTACGACGTGCGCGAGATCGATCTAACCTGAACAGTTTAAAGCCAGGAATTGATATAGAAACATCGTCCACATCACTCGACAGCCAGGTCTCTGTTACAGCAATTACATGAAAGGAAGCAACTAAGTCCATAAATTCCCTAAAATGTCTCATTAGAGATCTTACGTTTAAGTGACATATATTTATACCATTCGGCATTATGTTTACCTAAAGAAAATCAGATTTATATAAGCAACAGTATACAAAGTAGATATAATATCACAGAGCATAAATACATTAGAAAAATAATATTTATTTAGTATAGAAAGGTACACAAATAGTAAGCAGTAAAAAAATTTTATCACAGTTACACTTAAATGAACAAAAACAAGTTTGTTTTTCTAATATAAAATGAAACGATAAGTAGGCGCTAAATAACGAAATAAAATGTATTTATTATTAAGTATTTACTATGAATTAAAATATTATTTAGACCCCAAGTTAACAAGCTAATAAAATTATTAACTGATATTCTTAACAGTAATATGAAATTTATGGTTTACCCCAATTTCAGAAAATAAGATTTAAGTAGAACACAATAAGGAAGTAGATATTTTAAAATTCAAATAGCTTAGAAGTACGTTCATTTCGGATCGTCTCTGTCCATCGAAATGTTTTCTAGTTCCATTATACTTTTTACAATGTGCTTATGTCCATTCATTTTTATACAAATATTTCCACTCTGAGACCAAACGTTTTCCTTCCCAAATTTTTCTTTAGCTTTACATAGGCAATTATATCTTGGTTTTATAAGGTCTTCTGTTAAAACCATCTTAGAACCTTTCAGATTTTTTTTATTTGAGTAGGCAAGATTACGTTGATTTACGTCTCGAAAATAAATTATGATGGGCCTCGGTTTTTTATTTCCTGGTTTTAACAAACCTATGCGATAACAGCTAAGAATTGGTGATCCAGATTCATTTTCAAACACATTTTTATCAATCAGTAATTTACTTACTACTTCAGGTAGATTCTCTCCCTTTTTCTCTTTCACACCATACATTCTCAGCTGCGTTAATTTCATTTTTTGCTCCAGGTCTTCCACTCGATTTTTTAATTGATTATTCTCTTTACATAATTGTAACACAGTATCATTTGCTTCATGGAGTTTACTATTAAGGCTCTCGATTTTTTCGGATAATTTAGAGAACACCATTTCAGCTAATGCATCGGCAAATTCACTCATAAAGCTGGCATCCGACAGACTATCTTTAAGCACTTTTTTGGATACATGTTTTATGTCCTCTTCTTGCTGCTTAGACAATACCATGTTTATCGATACAAATAGATAAAGCAAGATTTAAGACCGTATTATAATGAAGTATCAGGTGGAAAATAGCTATACTTGAAAATTAGAAATTGACAGAGGCGACCGCAGCGACAATACGTCTAGCTCGCTCGAATACACATTACCGAATATGTTAGAAAATATCGGTATAAGAGGCATGTTGTTTCAGCATGATGGGGCCCCACCACATTTTAACCTTCAAGTAAGAGAACACTTAAACAATGTGTATCCTAATAGATGGATTGGACGCAGGGGTCCACATGAATGGTCACCAAGATCTCCTGATTGTAACCCTTGTGATTACTTTTTATGGGGCCACTTAAAAAACGAGGTTTATAGCATTGAAATTGAAAGTAGACAACATTTAATCCAGCGCATCGTTACAACCTGTGACGAAATACGGAATAATCCAGAAATGATACGTCGAGCTATTGGTGACCTTTCTAAACGCGCAAGAAAATGCACAGAATGTGGGGGAGGACATTTTGAAAATTTACTTTAGTGTCAATTACGTTTTATTTTTAAACACATTTAGTTATTGTTTTGTTATTTATTGTTAATTGAATGGAAAATATTTTATTTATTTAGATTTTAGTTTGTTCTCTTTTCCAATTTTTATTAAGTATAAAATGTTGATGATTTTCTTGATCAAAGTAACTGGTTGCTTAGGCCTAAATGGTTTAAATTATCTGTCACTTTTATTCTTTGAACAAGCCTACTGTGATTGATTAAAAATTTTGTTATTTCATACCCGATTACTTATTAGGACCACAGTTTTTTACCAAAATGGACCTTTAAAACGTGCCGGAATTAGGATTCACCCAGACCACCTAGGCTCAATAGAATTTTTGCAAATTTTAGTTATAAAACTATTTATTTCACGTGCCTCTCATTTAATAGGGTTCTGTAATCCATTTTCTTGCACATTTAACAACGTATTTAAATAACCACGAAGGTGTGACAAAAAAATGAAATAGGCCGGCCATTTTGTTTGTTTTTTCTTGCTCTTTTCGAATATCGTATCGAAATTTCAAAAAAATATATACAGGGTGATGTTTTATTGATGCAAAGAAGAAACATAAATTATAGTGAGTCCGGACCTGGATATATTTTTTTTATACATGTACCTCTTGGGGCTCGTTAGTACATTAGCCGTACCAAATATGAATCCGTTATTTCATTCCCTGTCAAAGTTATGACAAAAAACAGGTTTGGCCAAAAATTATTTAACACCCTGTAACTTCGTAATGAAGGCCCAATGAGACATTTCTATGGGAGGTTCCGGTTACCACTGATGTTCTCTACCTCCTATTAAGCTATGTCCCTCTCATGATGCAACACCCTGTATAATATTACCAAGTTCAAATAAAAAAATGCTGTTTTTAAAAATGATATATTGCAATATCTTTTATATTAATTGAACAGAGTGGATATTAGATGTTTCCAAATCAGAAATTTCACTGGCAACATTTAAGCAGAAGGATGGATCGCAAGATGGCTGAGTGTTGCTTGATTGTGATTTTAAATATTTTGATTTTAATATGTTTCTCTATTTTTAATAAGTAATATATAACAATTATTTACGTCACGTTTCTTTTCTCGTACAAGTTTAATGTCACATTTCATTCCTGTTATGAAAAAATACTCTGTTATTAAAAGTTCTCGTAATTAAGTAACTTTTAACTTACTACGAGCTATCTACTTGCTGCATGGAATTCAAAACGCCTACCTTATGTGTCACAAAAGCTGTTAAATTAACTTCACTGATAACACGCGCACACGCGTCTCTCAAATATATGAGAAAATTATGCAACTATACCTCTGGTGATAAGTGCTATCTTACTTTTAAAAGGAAAATAATCTTGTATTACATACAAACTTATTTAATAACATCAACATAAAACAGCTTTGATGGCAATCTCTAAAAACTTTTAGTAAGATAAATATTAAAGTCGAGAATATGTCAAAAATGTATAAACAGGATATTTCCCAGGAATGGTGAGTTTGAGAAGTATGCAGGAAAGATAGTTGTGAATATATAGGCTTTTGCAAGAGTCTTTACTTTTATAACTACTTGACTAAAATTCATACTTATTATAAGCAGAAGTTGTTTTTTCATTATTTGGTTGTTTCTAGTTTTAGTATTAAATATACTTCTGGGGTCGCGTATTATAGGGGACCGCTTCATACAAATGAAGCGACATGCGACAAATCTGTCTGCCGGGCAGCGAAGGTGCAGTATCGAAGGTGGGAGAATACTAAAAGATAGATTTTGTTCGCCCTCAGTCAGCGCCAGCGGTTGCTTGGTTGACTGTGTTCGTATAATTTATTGTTAGATTTGTTGAGGAGATTTAAATAAAATGATTTGATATCCAAATATTATATAGGAAAAAAGTTGAAATAGGACCAATTAAAATAAATAAAGGCGATTGTGAAATAAAATAAGGAAAAAAGTATAAAAATATAATTAAGAAATTTATTGTAAGCTACCTCACACAATTTAATATAGTAGTTTTCAGGCACTGCAGTTATATATAGGACCACAAAAGATTCAATTTTTTTTTATAAAAATTATAATCGGTTTAATTTAATTGGTTTAATTAAATAATTTAAATTTTTACTCCTTTGAATAATAGGGTGGGGGTAGTAGAGGGGATAGCTAACGCAAACAAATTTTTTGAGACGTTTCGCTCTTGTATACACACTAGTCCTAGCCTCACACATCTTCCAGCGGCTTGTATATCAGTGTATGCGCGGACGCTATAAAACCTTAGGCGAGGGTTGTATAGGTGATATACCATCCTTCGGAGGAGATGTAAAGCCGTCGGTCCCTTGTCTATTAAGTGTTAGGCAAGTAAAAGATCCCTACTCTTCTTAAGGGAAGAGCTTCGGCAAAATTCCTGGTTGAGGGTAGCTCGTCTACAGGCGTCGGTGTTAGGCTTCAGTAGCGGAAATAGGCCGACGTTAAATAAAATGTATAAAAAAAAGTATACACACTAAATCACATTTTAATTTTTTTACTCCCTTTCATAATAGTGTGGGGGTGGTATTGGGGGTGATAGTGGGGAGTTGCTCATGCCAAAAAAAATATTGAGACCTTGACTTTTCGTACATGCCCTACATCGCAAATTTATGGACTCCAGATCTCGGTATAATACCTAAGTGTACTAAATTTTAAATCAATATCATAAACGGTTCCAGAATAACAGACAGACAGACAGACCTACTGACAGACAGACCTACTGGCAGACAGACAACTTTTTTTCGCTCAAAAAGATATAATATTTCAGTCGCATACTTCTCTATAAAGTCTTTATTTTACTATTCATATTCATATTAAATATGGGTCCCAGAATAGGACCTTCGGTATTAATAAATGATAAAAGTCCCAATTACAATACATAACCTGAAAATGAGTATTCGATAATTCAGTTTTTATTAATTTCCATATATTTATGAAAATAGCTTTACGAGCAGTGCCATACCAAAGTAATGGTACGATCTCTTTACAAATTCCTGTATAAATCTTCGAAACATTTTAAATCTATAAACAAATTAATATCTAAGAAAGAATAAAAATTAACGAAAACTTTAGAATAAATATAAATTAAATGAATTTGTACTAAGAAGAAATATAAAATCCACATTGTCAGACCAAAACGAGTACGAGTAAAGAATATAATAAAACTTATAAATGTATTCACCCTTTATAACAAAGTTCTAACCTAATCACGAAAAGAAAGATGCCTGTGTTTCTGAAAGATTATATACAAATACCATAATTATATTTCATTAAATGTTGTACATTATTTGTTAAAGAATAGCAAACAACTTTTAATTGGATTAAATAATTAAGAACCTGATATGGCATTTGCGGTGGAAATTAAAATGACGCTGTGAGGTAATGTCGTCTCCAAGTTTTCACAAGAAGTAATCAACATCCTCACAATCCATTTTGGAGAAAATCGTTGGAAACCATCTCACAAAAGCGTCGTAATTACCTAATTGCCTTACGTTAGACAATTATCTTGTTTTTTAATGATGCGTTCCCTGTTTTGTCTGAAAATTATCTTTGGGATATTAAAAGTTAGTAGTACTCTTCAAGATGGTGAGATAAATTGTAGTGTCCTATTATATAATAATTTTTGTAAATGTAAAAGTTTAAATATTTGATTTACTTGTATTATTTCAAGAAATACTTTAATCTGTTCTTGAATACTGCATATTTTTTTTATTGCTTGAAGTAAATTTGTTATAATCACGGATGTGCATAGTGAATAGTTCTATAAAAATATGTGTTAAAATTTATTTTTACTATCAATATTTTTAATATTATATTATCATTTTTATCAAAGTTAACTTATCAGATCAAATTGTTATAATATTTTTTTATTAATATTTACTTTTATCAATGTTAATGAAGTTATTTTTTTTTTAAATGTTTTTGAAGAGTTTGTTCTCAGGATATCTTGTAGGTTCGGCTCCAGCTAGTTATCAATAAGACACACAAGTTGAGATGAGAAATAATTATATTGAAGATTTAAATGATGAGGTCACTTGATGAATTGAATAAATGTTTTATACATAAATTTTTTTATTAAAGAGCTCATATGAAACGAAAAGATATACCTTTTATAACCATCCGGTCGTTAGTATGCTCTCTCGTTGTCTCATAGAAAATCGCCTCACTCGCTTTTTACCTCTATACCAATTACTTCTGTCAATTTGCGAAGTGAAAAATGTTTTTGTTTATACGATGCTAACTTTCCTGTTTCTTATTGGAAATGTTAAGATTATTCTTCTGGATTTATAGGATTGTTAGAAGCACTTTGTTTTTCATTTAGTTACAATTTTATCATAATATTAGACTGTACAAGCATACACTGACTTGTATAATCAACGATTTAGATTTATTTCGGATTATTTATTATTCATTTCACCTTTAATTAGGTACATTTTATATTATTTGATTAAGTTCATTAATGTTTTGTTATAATGACTTGACATTTACTTTGCCTTTTAAAATTTTTCGTTTTCGTCTTTTGAGGTTATATTTTGTTTTAAAATTTGTAGCATCTTGCTTGACTCACGCCCAAATACACAATAAAATTGCCGATTTGTACCTAAAATCGTCTAAATTTGACGTTTCTAAACAAATCCGACTGCTTGATATGAAATTTTTATAATTAATGTTTCTTCATTTTAACTTTTTGCAGCTATTATTAACTTTTTATGAAAATAAGTATTACCAAAATGTTTCTATTTATTTCTACTTTCATTTGATACGCTATTTATTAGGTTTTTAAATATTTTTCTGAACATAAAATTATCCGAGATAAATTCACAAACTTCCTTATAATTAGCTATTTTCTATTGATTTTACCATTTAAATCTTTTTATAAACAATTAATACTAACTATAATACAACTTCGCTTTCAATTTTCAATTATAAATGAATAATTATACAGTTTTTAAAAAATTTTTAGGTGACATTTCCTGAACATTGGTATCTCCAGATTTTATTGAACGGCTTACCTAGTTTAAATATATCACTTATTGTTCCTCTTGGTCTCTAGTTTGACCATGGTATGAATTTACACTACAATAAAATTTCTTATAAAAGTTATGTGCTTAGAATGACAGCTGTGATACATATACCACCTTATTGTCTGAAAGTTATTTGTGGCATTCTATGAATATTCTTTCCTATTATTTGGGTTTTCTACCACATGTACTATTATCCTCTTCAAAACAAATCACCGAATCTACAAAATAATAGAATTATTGGAAAAAAACCTCTGCGCCCGTGACGTTTACGCCAAAGGAAAAGTCAGAGGTTATGTTTTGCAAATAATATAAATCGGAATAAACACAAAAATAATGTATTTTGCTGACGTTTCGGAAAGTAATCTCTTTCCGTTTTCAAAGCTATTTTTTGAAGAACTCTTATTTTGCTGTGTATGTCAAATACACAGCTTTAAGATTCTGTTTATGTTATTTCCATAGATACTTACTACTTACGCAGAACATAGAACTGATGATATTTTTTTAGATAATGTTGAGTTTGTTAAGTTCTTCTTTTAACATTGGTAGCCAGGTTGTACAAATATCTACAGAACAATTCGATACGCACTTATCTTCATTTAATAAGATTATTGCTGATTCTTTAATTTTTCTTTTTTTGGTATCTGTTTCTTTTGTTAAAATTTTTGCCGGGTCCCAGTTTATTCTATGTCCGTTTTCCCAAGCATGTTCACAAATCTTTGATTTCTGAATTTCATTCTTTCTAATGTAATTCTTGTGCTCATCCAACCTCACACTGAAAGGTCTGGATGACTCACCCACATAACATTTATCACATTCGCACGGGATATTGTAAATACAGTTTTTTGAATTCTGCTCCCTGTTTACCGGTTTTGTTTTTGTTAAAATAGATCTTAAAGTGTTCCCCGTTTGAAATATCGTCCTAACATCAAATTTGTCACCTATACGGCGTAGCTTTTCCGATAGTCCGTATACATAAGGAATTATTGCTGTATCATGACGTTCAGGTTTTTGTCGTACCTGATTGTCCCTATTTTCAACATTTATGAAAACTCTATCAACAAAGGCTTCAGGATATTGATTTTGTACTAGAACCTCTTTGATAAATTTTTTCTCGTTATTTAATATTTCATTATTAGATGAAATTATTTTGGCCCTATCGTATAAACATTTTACAACACCCCTTTTAACATTTATTGACTGATTTGAGTTAAAATTTAGATATCTATTAGTATGTGTTGGTTTTCTATAAACGCTTGTTTCAATTGTATTATTTATCCTTCTAATTAAAACATCTAAAAATGGTAGTTCATTCCTACTTTCTACTTCTAATGTGAATTTAATAGACGGTTCCTTACTATTTATATTTTCTAAAAAACTATCTAGTAAATCAACACCATGAGGCCAAATTGCAAAGATGTCGTCAACATATCTCCACCAGACAACCGGTTTGTTTATACAATTTTGAACATGTGTGTTCTCAAAGTTCTCCATAAATATGTTGCTTAAAATTGGTGATAATGCAGACCCCATAGCCATACCAAAATCCTGCTGATAGAACTCATTGTCCAATTGAAAATAGGTTGTTTTTATACACAGTGTTAAGAGTTTCATTATGCTATTTACACTTAATTTAGTTCTAGTTTCCAAATTATTATCATTTAGCAACCTGTCTTTAACTATTTTTAATGTTTCATCTACCGGAACATTGGTAAAGAGGCTAACTACATCAAAACTAACCATCAGGTGTGATTTATGAATATCGGTTTCATAAATTTTTTTCTATGAAATGTTTACTATTTTTAATATATGAATCGGTATTTCCAGATAATGGATCAATAATTTTAAGTAAAAATTTTGCCAAATTATGACATGGTGAATTAATAGAACTAACAATTGGTCTTAAAGGAATATTTTGTTTATGTGTCTTTGGTAAGCCATAAAAATGAGGGGGCTTACTATGATGTGGTGTAAGTTTCCTTCGTTCAAAATCATTAAATTCATGTTTGTATTTAAACAAAGCTGTAAATTTTGCTCTCTATTGATTTTGTTGGATCTTTGTTTAGTTTTGAGTAGGGTCCCTCATTTACAAGAGTCATGATTTTTGTGTTATATATATATCTTTATCTATAATGACTGTGGCATTACCTTTGTCTGCTGGCAATATTTTTATACTTTCATCCCGTTTTAAAGAATTTATGGGATGAAAGTATAAAAATATTGCCAGTAGACAAAGGTAATGCCACAGTCATTATAGATAAAGATATATATATAACACAAAAATCATGACTCTTGTAAATGAGGGACCCTACTCAAAACTAAACAAAGATCCAACAAAATCAATAGAGAGCAAAATTTACAGAACTTTGTTTAAATACAAACATGAATTTAATGATTTTGAACGAAGGAAACTTACACCACATCATAGTAAGCCCCCTCATTTTTATGGCTTACCAAAGACACATAAACAAAATATTCCTTTAAGACCAATTGTTAGTTCTATTAATTCACCATGTCATAATTTGGCAAAATTTTTACTTAAAATTATTGATCCATTATCTGGAAATACCGATTCATATATTAAAAATAGTAAACATTTCATAGAAAAAAATTTATGAAACCGATATTCATGAATCACACCTGATGGTTAGTTTTGATGTAGTTAGCCTCTTTACCAATGTTCCGGTAGATGAAACATTAAAAATAGTTAAAGACAGGTTGCTAAATGATAATAATTTGGAAACTAGAACTAAATTAAGTGTAAATAGCATAATGGAACTCTTAACACTGTGTATAAAAACAACCTATTTTCAATTGGACAATGAGTTCTATCAGCAGGATTTTGGTATGGCTATGGGGTCTGCATTATCACCAATTTTAAGCAACATATTTATGGAGAACTTTGAGAACACACATGTTCAAAATTGTATAAACAAACCGGTTGTCTGGTGGAGATATGTTGACGACATCTTTGCAATTTGGCCTCATGGTGTTGATTTACTAGATAGTTTTTTAGAAAATGTAAATAGTAAGGAACCGTCTATTAAATTCACATTAGAAGTAGAAAGTAGGAATGAACTACCATTTTTAGATGTTTTAATTAGGAGGATAAATAATACAATTGAAACAAGCGTTTATAGAAAACCAACACATACTAATAGATATCTAAATTTTAACTCAAATCAGTCAATAAATGTTAAAAGGGGTGTTGTAAAATGTTTATACGATAGGGCCAAAATAATTTCATCTAATAATGAAATATTAAATAACGAGAAAAAATTTATCAAAGAGGTTCTAGTACAAAATCAATATCCTGAAGCCTTTGTTGATAGAGTTTTCATAAATGTTGAAAATAGGGACAATCAGGTACGACAAAAACCTGAACGTCATCATACAGCAATAATTCCTTATGTATACGGACTATCGGAAAAGCTACGCCGTATAGGTGACAAATTTGATGTTAGGACGATATTTCAAACGGGGAACACTTTAAGATCTATTTTAACAAAAACAAAACCGGTAAACAGGGAGCAGAATTCAAAAAACTGTATTTACAATATCCCGTGCGAATGTGATAAATGTTATGTGGGTGAGTCATCCAGACCTTTCAGTGTGAGGTTGGATGAGCACAAGAATTACATTAGAAAGAATGAAATTCAGAAATCAAAGATTTGTGAACATGCTTGGGAAAACGGACATAGAATAAACTGGGACCCGGCAAAAATTTTAACAAAAGAAACAGATACCAAAAAAAGAAAAATTAAAGAATCAGCAATAATCTTATTAAATGAAGATAAGTGCGTATCGAATTGTTCTGTAGATATTTGTACAACCTGGCTACCAATGTTAAAAGAAGAACTTAACAAACTCAACATTATCTAAAAAAATATCATCAGTTCTATGTTCTGCGTAAGTAGTAAGTATCTATGGAAATAACATAAACAGAATCTTAAAGCTGTGTATTTGACATACACAGCAAAATAAGAGTTCTTCAAAAAATAGCTTTGAAAACGGAAAGAGATTACTTTCCGAAACGTCAGCAAAATACATTATTTTTGTGTTTATTCCGATTTATATTATTTGCAAAACATAACCTCTGACTTTTCCTTTGGCGTAAACGTCACGGGCGCAGAGGTTTTTTTTCCAATAATTCTATTATTTTGTAGATTCGGTGATTTGTTTTGAAGAGGATAATAGTACATGTGGTAGAAAACCCAAATAATAGGAAAGAATATACATATACCACCTTTTCCAACTGTTTTAGTCCTTTTTCTATATTTGATTTTGTGATTACAGATGTGTTTCATTATTTTGTAAGTATTTTGAATGCTATTCACTATTTTTATCATTACGTTAGAGTTTTTGTACTTATTTTAAGTTTTAAGTTTTTTTGGTAATGGTTGTCGTTCTTATTTTGTACAATTTTCACAAAATTGCTAATTTCATTGTTTATTTTGCACTTAAATTGTTCCTTAAGTTATAATTAGTCTCTTTATGGTTTCAGATTCACTTTTACTACATCTAGACTTATAAATTATTAATTTATTAACTTCTTCAAATCCAATGTTGGAGTTTCATCACTATTGGACAGTCTTTTCTCCTTTCCACTGGGGTTTTACAACTGGGGTTTTACAACTCTCTTTTTGAAGCACTGTTGTGCCACTATACAAACGTTTATTACAGTTTTATATTGAAGAACTTAGTACACTTTACAGTATGTACAAATGTCTCTTTTTATTCTTTCGAAACTTAAACTATTAACAAATATTTAACAAGAATTAACTAAATTAATTCATTTCTTACTTCAACTGCTATCCCTGATTTATGATAAATAGTTGAGTATTGCAGACTCATATTTAAGCTTATTTTGTCTAGCATTGTGCAATATCTCTTTTAAAATATTCTGATTTTTGTACTTTAAGAATATAGATTTGTTTTATTATATTTTATTTATATTTTATTCATTTATTAATCTCAAATACATGTTAGTAGGTTTACATTATTATACTAGTTAGATTCAATGGAGTCAACTTATCCCATCGTTTGCCTCATATGCAACTGTCTGGAAAGGTGAACTTTATTAATGATATGAATAGCTTGAATAGAAGTTCAGGAAAATTATTTTGTTCAGTGCTGATCCTAAGGAACATATTTTCTTTAAATAATTGAAATTTGCTGTAAAAATCAGCAGAATCTCCTTTAAATTCCAAAAATGAAAAAATATACAGGGTATTCCATATATAAATCAAAAGTTGTGGCCACTTCAGGTGAAACCGGAAGTCATACCAACTTGACAGGAGAGTCTGAAAATGTGGTTTTGGTAACGTGTGACGCTTGCCAAATTTCATCTCGATACCTCAAAATATAAAGATATGGCAGCCGGAAAGTGATCTCGTTGATACCCGCATGTTTAAGTATTATTTTTTTTAGGCGTTTTTGAACCCTTTGGTGTTAACAGCAAGTACTGAGATCATGCAGAAAGTAAATAATATACCTGATGCTACAAAAATCACCCACAATTTTAACGCCGCTTCGTCTCGGTTTTGCAACTTACACTTTATGACCAATGCAAATGCAAATTACAATCATCACGACTCAGTCGGAGTGTCCCACTTAAAGGTAGCATCACCAACTGAAAATTTTATTTTACCAGCTATTAATTCTTTGCTTATAACGATCGTGTATGATAGTAATTTACTACTTTATCTTATAAAAACAATTACAGTTTGACTCAATTGGAGTGTCCCACTTAAAGATAGGGTCCCCAAAGGAGTTATGTCACGAAAATAGTCGTTTGCAAAAATAAAATAAAAATAGCAATTCAAAATTTCAGCGCGACGCCTCTGGAGTGTCCCACTTAAAGGCAGCGTCCCCAGAGGATGTTATTCGCGACAATATGTCTTCCCGGATTCACTAGCCACGATCGGTTAATTGAAAGTTACTGCAAGTTACTGAAGGCAGAATTTATCAAAATATAACAAAGACAAATTAAAATTATTCCTATAAAATACAGAAAATATTATCAATCCAAAATTACAACAAAAATATACATGAATCCAAATAACGAATTCTTATCAAATAGTCGACTGGTCAGATCGGGCGCGGAAAACGAGAGACCTTTAGCCGCGGACCTTTTCGGGACATCACCGTGCTGAGCTAGAATTAATTCAACCTGTCTAGCGCCGAATGCGCGGTCACATATGAACTAAGCAGTCATCAGCCAACGGCGTAGCAGAATGTTTATAGTCAGTAGCGCCAAATAAATAACAATTTTTTGACAATTTAGATGACCGGTATCGCTTGCAAATAACTTACTTATATCATTTCGAAAACAGAATGAGATTTTCAGTGCAGTGCAGTGCCTATTTTTGTAATAATTTATTCGCTTTGTGTTGGCTTATATATTTTATTAAATATATACTTAGCCTGAGTTTGTCGCCAACTTGATTGCAATAAGTCGTCACCCGATGGAGCTATTCGCATGTTGCGGACACTTTGTATCTGTAATTTGGTGACTATAGAAAGCCAGTGAAGTGATGTTGTGCATTTTCCTATGTCGCAGTGATGAGAGCTAATAAGCTCAAAACTAGTCTGCAGCAGGCGATGCACAACAGCACTGCACTGGAAATCTGCCTGCGGCTTATAGCAATCAGATTTAATTTTGCGTTTTTCGGTTGAAGACGTGGTATGTCGCAAGTTATAGGACATTATTTTCAATTGATTTGGAAACACACATTGTGCACCTTGATTGGTGGCGATGAATCGATTTCCTTTCATAGGAAATAGCGGAATACTGTTGCAGTAGGTATATTTTTACGTTACTTCACTTTTGCTATTTTTATAATAATAATGTGTTCGTTTTTATATTTTGTTAAAAATATATTACTTCAGGCACTAAGTTAAACTGAAAACATATACCAAATTTCCCATTCAAATTTAGCTTCATTACACAATGAAGTGTCATCATTACATGTATGACATTATTCCTAAATGTTGCACCATGTTCACCTAGAGATAATGTACTAATATAATGATAAGGTTTTCTAATTGCTGTTAGGATTCAGTGTCATAATTTGAATAAGTAAACTTAAGAGCGCTCCGGATATAAGCCGGAAAGACGGTTTAATTTACTCTCATATAAATCATTATTTTAAAAAACGGCTTTCACTAAAAGACATTAAAAACATGTTACAATGTATAAGTATATATAAAAAAATATTTTGTTTTTCTTCTATTTTCGATTTGAAAAAATAATTCTTATCATCCCGCATAGGTATTATTAAAATAAACATTTTCCCTTTTGTAGAAGTAAAATAAAATTAGCCCTAATGTCCTCAAATGCACCGAGAAACTTAAAGATTAGGTATAATAAATTTGTCCACTGTCATATTCTACTACATCTCTATCACTCTCTTTCCAAGCACACCGTACATTAGGCTGCGTCATTTTATTGACGTGAAGTCATTTACAATTAAAATTGGAGGCATGAATGACTAATACACTCCAAACAACTCTTAAAGCAATTGTGTGATTTACTCAATTTACGGGCTTGGAATGTATCTGTACAATATAGGTACTTAAATTGCACGACGCTATACTTCTAAGAAAGCGGGTATATATTTCTTATTAAAGTTCATTTTCTATTACTCAACACAGGATAATCTAAATTTGTTCAAGAAATCGAGGGTGTATATGAAAATCGTATGGGGGATATTAATGCCAAAAATTTACAGAACGAATTTAATATATTTCTCATCTCAAGGTTCATGTTCAGTGACGCCCTATAATAACTTGATTTGATGGCTTTAAATAAGACCAATGAAGTTAATTTACAGGTGAAGTGCTTAGGTGGGAAGCCGTAGGTACAACCATAAACGTGTATTTGAAGGGATCATTTGAAACTGTACAAATCTTTAGTTATTAATTGACAGCTTTTACATGTGAACCTTACCCTAATTACCAAAACACTGCCATTATGTTATCTGACAAACTATTTTTATAGCATCTTTTAGAAAAAAAAAAATTATTAAGTAAATTTTCGAAATGGTCACCATTGATTTCATAACAACCATTACGAAGTGCTATCATTGATAGAAAAGAATAACCAAAAATGTGATTACAATAAGGATAATTACGTACATATATACATGTAAATGTTAGTTTAACAATTTTTACAAATAGCTAGATAGTAAATAAACAAACAAAACAGTAAATAAACATTGAATAACTCACAGAAGGCGAACCTTTTTCGTAGGATTAACTAACCCTTATTGACAAATAGCAACAAGATAGTATGTATAAACGTTTCATAACAATGACGGACTATACAACTCGACAGGTAAATAATAGTAAATAAAAAGAACAAATGTTTTAAGAACAATTAGATACCAAACATGTAGACGAAATCGAATATTGCTAGTATGTGTTCAAAGCTTAAGTACAGCTTCAACTAGTTTTATTTGTTTTTTATATCAATTAACTGGTCGATTTTATGTCGCATTTGGAGGTTTATCCAATTATTGATTTTTTTTTTAAATAATGTATGTGAAGTCAAATTTGTTACATATTCAGGTAGCGAGTTGTATACTTTCGGTCCAATATATTGATAACTTCTTGCACTAACTGTTTTGCACATTATTGGGGTATTAATTACTTTTTCTTCGTTTCGATTCCGTAGGCATGTTGCTTTCCTAACCAGAGCCTTCCCCGGACCGATAGTGCAACCACTGCGCTAACGCGTTGGCGGATTGCAGGATTCTTCAGAATAGACCTGGGTTGGCGAAAATGAGAAATTTATAAAAATAACCAAAAATCCTTTTGAACAAAAACAAATAAAAATAGGTAATAACATTAAAAACATTTCCAAAAAACGGAATCAACAAAACTAAACTACATAAAATTAAAAAATACTCATGGGCACAATACATTTTTAAATTTTGTGTATAACGCAGGCACCCTAACTTGAACGAGGTGCCTTCCGCGAGGTACGTATTTTAAAAATTTTGATTTCAACAAAGATTATGATTTAAAAGATTTTAATGATGAAGTAAATTTAGAAACAAAAACATACAGAAAGAAACGAAGAAAAACAAACGCGACAAAAGTTAACAAAAAGACAGCAAGAGGGGGGCAGGAAAGATTTAAAGATAGCCAAAAGGTATGAAATACTAGCGAGAGGTAGATAGGGTTAGCGGAAGTTACAGTTGGTGAAAAGTTGGCTATAGAGGCTGTCGGAAAATTGGTAAAGTCTGGTACAGCAAGGGGTGTTTGATCCGAAATGAGGCACTATGCTTTCCGATTTGTGTTGTCTTGTTAGTGGACTATTGCCTAATTAGAACGAATATAAGTTTTGAGAGATATGCTGGACGTAGTCCGCTATCGGGATTATGTCGTTGCAGCGTGCGTAGAGATCTCTGAGGGAGGTGGACCTTCCAGAGTTAGAAATGAGGCCGATGAATTTATGTTTTAGGACTTCAAATTTTCTCTTTGTCGTGGCCGGTATGTTGCACCACATCGGCGCCGCGTATGTGACGGACGTCCTGACCATCATCGTGTACAGCAATTTTTTTTTATCTATTGACCCCTGAGCATAAGCGAATACGCACTCCTGGACAGGGAGTAGGCCGTCCGAACTGTGTCATTGGTGTGTGTGTTGAACATCAGTTGTTGCTTCAGTCTGACCCCCAAGTACTTCACGCATCTCTTGGTTGGAATTTTGCTTCCCCGGATCGAAATTGCAGTGAATATTCTGTTTTCAGTGAAGCGACACGTGAAGAGTATCGCCTCTGACTTCTCAGCGTTCACTCGAATCTTCCACCGACAGCAATATCAGCGTACTTGGCCAGCTTGGTATTAGGGAACTGTGAAAAATCGGATACGTAAAAAGTTGCACAACTTTGGTGACAGACACGATCTTTGCTGAACTACCGCACGAATGTTCCGCCTTGTTGAGTGTTTGTTATTCACTTGAACTTGCAGGGTTCCATCTATCAGAAACGAGTGAATGATAGGCAGTGGTGATACCCAGATACTCAGGAGCTATTATAACTCAAGAATTTACTACCGTTTTAAGATTTCTCTCAACCTTACCTTTCATTGATTCCCAAGTAGTATCTTTAAAGAAAATAGCGGTGTCATCGGCATAGCTTATTGTTTCAGCGTTGATTGATAATTTAAATCAGATTGGTCGCAATACGGTGCCTTGTGGAACTCCGTACCTAACATTATTTTTATTGCTAATACAATTATTTATACTAGCGAACTGTTTTCGATTTGTCAGGTAATTTTTTATTAAATTATGGAACATTCCTATAAAATATTTCAATATTTTTCAAAGCAACTAATAAATCATGATGACTCACAGTGTCGAAAGCTTTGGCTAGATCATCGAAGGCACATAATGAGAACTCAGCAGAGTCCAGAGCGTTGTATATTTTAGAGGTCAAGTCGGCTATTGCATCATTCGTTGATTTAGCTTCCATGAGTGAATGATTATTTGTACGACATAATTTTATATTTTTTCATAAACGTTCATGTTCTAACTTTTAATATTTTTTCATAAATTTAAGTTAAGTTAGATATAAGTGATATAGGTCTACATTTCGATAGCTCTTTTTTATCCCCTTTCTTGTAAATTGGTTTGATCATAGATATTTTAAAAGCATCGGCAAAAATACCGCATTCTAACGATTTATTTTTAAATAAGTTGAGGGCTCCACAATGTAGTCAGAAGTTTCTTTTTTAAAGTTTTCGGCCTTGAGTTTATCGATCCCAGGGGCTTGCTTTAACTTTAGGTCAGCAATATTCTTTTTTACTTCTTGTACGTCAGTATCTCTAATAACAAATGAATTGGCAAGTCGATATTTCAGAAAGTCATATGTCTTTTGCTTAATTTTGCTTGCTAAATGTTCACTTATGTCACTGAAAAATGTATTATAATGATCTGCAACACATTTTTATTTAAAGCAATTTCTCCTTTAAAATTCTTAATACTTGTAATATTTGCTTTATTTGTTGACCTTGAACATCCCTCATACATTGCCACATTTTTGCGGGACAGTTGTTGCTTTTATTGTTTAAGCTCTTGTAATAGTTTATTTTTACATTTTTAATTAAATCGTGTAGTTTATTTCGATAGATTTTATACTGATTTAAAAGATTATCATTTTCAGGATTGTTTTTTACTTAAAAAGGTTACATGATGTATACCCTTTCGCCGGTGGAGGGAGCGTCTACAGGCTTTCAAAAATGTAAAAAAAAACAGTCACATGGAAATACTCGAGCGCGTCAGATGTTGATAGTGTATATGCCCCTCGTGTCTCCGATGATGGAGGTATGTTAATCTGCCGGTTTGCAGGTGGGGGCGTCAGATATTCAGAGGGGATGTTAAATGAACCCGAGCGAAGCTCCCATTCAAAAGACTGACGATTCAGATGTGACGCAAGCTCGTGGCGGCTTTTTGAAAATGCAAAAAAAATCGCAATTTTGAAATGCTCGAGAGCGTCAGACTTTCATACAAACGGTTCAGCTTGATGTCGTGGTCGTGCTGATCAATAATCTGACAATTATTTGGAGGAATTATCTTAATCTAAAATTTTTTTCATGATTTTTTTTTAAATCACTGAATGTGACAAATAAAATACACGGAAAATGCAAATAAAAAAAATAACAAATTTTGTTGAAATTTATAAAAAAAGTTTTTTTGTTTTATTATCTGCACACGTAAATCTATTTCATTTAATTATAATACATATAAACACACATATTATATATATATATGTCTTATGCTTAATTTTACTTGCTAAATGTCCCTGAAAAATGTATTATAATGATCTGCAACACATTTTTATTTAAAACAATTTCTCCTTTAAAATTTTTAATACTTGTAATATTTACTTTATTTGTTGACCTTGAATATATATATATATATATATATATATATATATATATATATATATATACTTTCGGTAATCTCTTTCTCTGATAAAATTACAAATGATAGATAAATAAGAGGTAAAAAAAAATTTATGGCCGATATTTTTAATTTTTTTTGTAGTTTTATTAATAGGTAATAACTTTACAGAATTCACAAAAAATTAGCAAAACAAAATAAAAATGTTAAAAATAATTTTTTTTAATCTTGATCTTCGACCGTGGAATTATCATCATTCAGCAAGTCTGGTTCGATTTGGTCATCAATTTCATCCACAGCTTGCATATCTGTAAATTGTTATAATACTAATATTTTTTTTATTTCACGAAAAGCGTTTTATTAAAGTATTGAAAAGTACAAATACCCGAATCTGTAGTATCCCTTGGAATATCTGGTGTTATGGCTACATCTTCATACACTTCTGATAATTGATCACCAACAAACCGAATCATTTCCAATTTTCCAGCTGCACGCGCTTAATTGACGATTTTTGTTACTGCGGCTTGTGGAAATCGGCAGATTATATTTTTCCCGTTATCCTAAAATTATTTCCTTCAAAATAAAAAAAATTCGACCGCGCTCGAGAATATGGAGGTGACGTTTTCTTTTTCAAGATTGTGACCCGTCCCACTCCCTTACGCCACGCTCAAATCGTCAGATTATTGAAATACATACTTTTCATCACGTAATTAACCCATCATATCTTAATCTGACGCGCTCGAGTTTCTCCAACTATCGATTTTTTTTACTATTCTGATCGGCTGCCCTACACGCGCGGACCTATATAGAAGGCTTAGATATTTTGGAGGTACTCAACAAGGTTCAAGGTATCCCCCATATGTTAATCTGCCGCGCTTGAGTAAACCCCAAAATCTCATATTGGGCTCCCCTGTTATAAGCCATTAGTAATCTTTTTAATCTTAGAAAAAATCCCGATATGTGTCTGATTGTTTCGATCTATTTATTAAACGTTGTTCCAATTTGATAATATCTCACACGAGTGACTTAATAATTGATTTTAAATAATCCCAAAGAAAACAATCCAGTGAATTTAAATCTGGTGTAGGAGCAGACCATGCTGTTGAATACATATCCGTCTATGACAATATGTTTCAGTAAAATTCTGCCAAACAGCAACACTGAAATGAGGTGGAGCACCATCATGCGTAAAGTATGCTATACATTTGGTTTCGTGAAGTTTCCAACAAATATTGCAGGACATGCAACTAATTTTGCCCACTCAAAGGAGTAGGTAAAACATGAAACCTATTAAATTAACCCTATAATGACTACCCACACATTATTATATTATAAATTGTCTGCTCAACATTTATTTTACGAAATAACCAAGTATAAGTATTTGCGGTTCGGCATTAAAACAATTAAAACCGTTTTTCTTCAGCTGGTCCTACAACTAAAATGAAATAGAACTTTTTTTTGTATATTTTTAATCAGTGAAGAAGATGAAAAATTAATGCAAAATATTGATATCCCATTTTTTCCCATATTTTGCAAGTAAAATCCGCATCAGAAGCTTGTAATCTGTGTCGATATATCTCTAGTTCCTTTGCTATAATAAAACAGATAACTTTTTCGTCTGTATTTAGTGGTTTCGAAGGTATTCGTTTATAAGACTTTAGTTGCCGTGCTCTGTACATAAATCATAAAACAGGGTTAACACTACACGTAATTCATGTTTGTAATTACGTTAATAGATCATGAAGTGTAGTTTAGGGCAGGTTAGACAGACAGCAGCAATATTTTCTCTTCATATCCATCCACTGCATCTTGATATTATGCCTCTGTAAAACTATATTAAATCGTACGATTTTATTAGTTATTGTGTGACTGACGTTTTGATGCTAGAAAATTTAATATTGAGCTATAAGTTGAAACAAAGAGCTGCCAATCAATAATCGGGCTATATCCTTGATGACAAGGCATTAAACGTTATGCCTGTTAAACGTCTCCGCATGGGCGTCGCTAAGGGAAAAACGTAGTGAGATGAGAGAAAACGAACGTTTTATGGTATTTTTTAATATTATGTTATACTAATATTATGAAAAAATTATGGTACACAAAAGCAAAGGAAGTAATACATTAAAGAACAGAAAAGTATCAATGAATGAATTTTTAAATCCAATTTCACAACAGGAGATAATTAAAAACATAAAGTTGAAAAACGGTACAGCATCTGGATATGGCGAAATATCTCTTAAAATACTTAAACTTATAAAGACCATATATCATTACACTTATATATTTAATTTCTGTCTAGAAAACATTATATTGCCGGGTAAATAAAAATTATCTGTTGTGATGTTAAATAACACGCCAAAACCCTCGATAAATTTTTCGAATCTATAACAAAATATTTAGGGTGAAAAGCGTGCTCCAAGTAAAAACGCCGTTGGAAGAGGTTTTTATATATCAAATAACATTTTTTTATGCAAAAATAACAAACATTCATCAAGAAGTGTAATTTTGGAAAGTATACTAAATGTCGCTGCACAGGGACGTAATGTCGCCCCGACCACAGAATTTTAAAGTATCATGAAAACCCTTTTACGAATCACCGTTGTGTATCACTGCAACTTATGCCTTATGTCAAATATAAGGACAAGTTCTCTAGTCTCTAGTCAAAGTTTTTCGATAGTTTTAGCGAAAATAGTCCTTAGCGTTGAGGGTGACCTTTCAGTTTTTAACAGTCGATTTTGGCGGAAAAACTATGTGTTTTCCGCGTATTTGCCTTAAACCGGTTCCTCAGTGATTCCGTATCAGAAAAATATCTTTACCATGTACTCAGACGTACATGGGACCGCCTTGCCTATACGTATGAATCTATAATTGCCACAAAATAATTCAAACGTCGTTGCGATTCAAGAAATTTTATGCTCCGAGTAGCGTCCTAAAATATCATTGAACTAAAAGATACGTAAATAGACAGGCAAGCAAAAGCCCACCAAAATTATAAACATTGAACTTTTTATTGAATCTTTTTGAGTAATCGTAAGCTATAAACCGCACATTGGATGGTAGTTCGTTACATTGTAAGTTAACAATGCTTACGTATTATTATTTGTGACATTTCTTTTTGCTTCCACAGCACACTTTATTTGCAAAGTTATTTTGTGTATTTACGTTAATAACAAACCGATTTTCGATTTGAAGGTATCAATGGATTTGTCGTAAAAATTAGTGTTTAATTATCGAGTACCTAAAATGTCATTTGAAAAAATTGACATAATTACAAAGTAGTAATTTCGGAAATTTTGGTTGGTCGTAGCTACTGAACTAATTCGAAACTCCAAGTAGTCTCAATTTTTTAAAACTATGCAATTGTACTTAATAAAGTCTCCGGAATCCAAAAATGTAAGACTATACAGGCTGATCCATTTAAAATTTCAAAGTTGGGGTAATTTCTCGGGAAATTGGAAATGATAAAAAAGTGTCAAGCAATGAAAAATTGGCATTTTTGTTATATATGGCTCCTAACAAGTTGACACTATGGTTTGTCTAATGGTTCCATTGACATCCGATATAACTGTTTGATTTATTTAAACAATCAATTTATATGTTTTTCTGCTAAATTTTTACGACTAATATAATAGACACAAAATAAGTTTATCACTCACACATACAATTGATACATAAATGTACATCCCAAGATGTTTGTTATTGGTCATTCAAAACTGAAATAATGTTAAACTTCATAAAAGAATTTAATAAAATGCAAGAAAAAGAGGATAAACTGATTCTTTAATACTTACTATTAATGCGGAGGATTATTTAAAAACATTGTGAAATATAATTTATATAAAAACAGCACCCACATATTTTTAAATACAGTGCTAGCAAGTAGAAAACTTGGATCAAGGCATATTGTACACGCAAGTAGTACTTTTTAGAAGAAATAGAAGTTTTATGTGATGTATATATATATATTTCTAATAGTGTTATGAACACCCAAAGAAGTTCACATCTAACCAGTGTCCGCAGCATCCCTTATTTTAGTAAGAACCTCCCCCAGTGGTACATTCTGGCGGTTTTTCTTAATTGTCTCATAAACCGTTGTTCAAACATAAACAACATGTAGGATCAAAAATGTTGTCCATTCAGTTCTACACAAAAGCTGTTATATCAGCTTTTTAGCTATTAGCCATTAAAATATGTAGAATTAGGTTTTAATGGTAATTACAAGTTGTAATATACCTCATAGGTAAAATTATCTAGGTCAAATTTTAAAATTTTGCTACAATATTTATATGGCACTATAACTGACCATTTTATAATTTGAGCTCGTTTCCACACCACCCATGAGGTAGAGCTCTTGGTGGTTTTTTTAGGTGGTGTCGCCAGTAGGCTTACCCCACTGAGGTTTCGATTCTTTATTCGTTTTGTTGGATCCTGTTCATTTAGCATTTCCTCAGGTGGTGAATTTAGGCAACCTTTTCCATGGTAGTTGGAGCACATAGTTGAACAACGTAATCCAACTCTAACACATCCACATCGCTTACTACAACCCTTTTTACAATTGCACGATATAACTTTTAAAATAGAAACTGAAGCAGTCGCCTCTGTAGTTAAAACTGATGATAAAATATTGCCTATTTTTTCCAACCCCACTGCGTTGGCTGCATATTTTTTCCAAGCCAAGATTGAGTTTGGTGAAATACCCGGTAAGAGTGTTGTTTTAATGCTGTAAATGCTAGCGGCAATTTAGACAAAATGACAGCATGATTGGATTGGCCAACCAGCTTATTAAAAAAGTAAATTTGTTATCTTGTTTAATATACCTATTATTTGAAATTTCTATCCCCTGAGTAATATATAACTGTATAAGTTCGTTAGACCGCTGGACTTATCCAATTATATATATTTTAAAGAGCACGTTTCCCACCATGTGTTGTACACGGGCCAGACTATAGTTATCATACATTTTATTGAACGTTTTGTAAAAACATAATTTTAAACATAATTTTTTATAAGATTTAATTTTTGAACTTTATATTGTCTTTTTCTTGTTTTTCAAAATTATTTTTTAGGTTAAATTTAAGAAAGTGTTAGCATTTACTGTGTTAGATTTATAGTGTTACGACGTCCAATTGGTACCATCAGTGAAGCAGTTAAGCAAAAACGAAACAGCAAGTTAGATTTTGTACTATTCTGTCTGAAATCAGTCACTTCACTTTAGGAAGGGTAATAAAAGTCCTTCAGACGTGTAAAGATGGATCGTTCACAGTGACACCGATCTTTAAAAAAGGCGAAAAGTCTTCGATTTGCAATTACATGCCTACATCTGTAATAAACAACATCGGTAAATTATTAAAAATGCGTTTAAAATCAAAGTTAATGAATTATTTAAATCATAGATGGTCTAATTATCAGTTTGGATTATGATGAGATATGTATGGTTACAAATGCATTATATAATAACATTGACAACAAAACAGACCGCAGTATTTCTTTATTTAGCCAAAGCATTTGATACAGTGTCTCTCAATATGCTTATTGACAAGCTGAATATTTATGGTGTGCGAAGAATAGCTAATAACTTGTTTCGTAGTTACTTACAAAACAGAAGAGAGTGTGTTAAAATCGGTGTGCAAGTCAGTGCGTTTAAACTGCAATTAGAATACGGCATACCTCAAGGAACTGTTCTGGGACCAATGCTATTTATAATTTATATGAACGAACTGAGCCTACAAGATACACTATGAACTCAAGCAGCTGTAGCCATTACATTTATAGTAATTTTTTTGAAAATATTTATGATTGTATAATTATTCATAATTGTGTTTCAGACCACACTGCACAAATTTTTGAATTTCGTTTACAAAATAATATTAATATTGAGAATTCCTGTATATTTACTAGAATATTCAGCGATCATAATTATAATATTATTTTATATTCTATGAGTAGGGAAACATGGGATAATATATATACTGCTCATACATTAAACGATGCATTTGAATATTTTATGAACACAATAATTTTTCATTCTGAGATGAACTTCCTAGTAAAACGCATTAAGAAAAGAATATCTAAAAAAGGAAATGATTCGATTACTGGATTACACAAGGCATCAGAATATCATCTAAAAAACTTAAAGATCTCTATCAGAAAACACTGAACATTAATACTGCAGCCAATCTTAAAACATATAGAAAATATAAGAAAGTATATAAAAACAATACAAATTGCTAAAAGACTGCATAACGACAGACTGACATGAAATTCTGATAACAAAAGTAAAACAGTATGGTCAGTAATTAACTAAAATATTAATGAAAGTAAATTTAACAATAAAATTTATGAAATGAAAATAGATAATTCGACTGTAACAGATAAATTAGTTGCTGAAAATTTTAATAAATATTTCATTGACTTACCAAGAAAACTAAATGAAAAGTTAAGTACAAAAAGCAACAGAGTTAATGTTAAGCACACGATAATTATTATTTAACTACTTTTCTTGAACCAGTCAGTGAAAATGAAGTCTATAATAAAATAATGCACTTAAAAAATACTAATTCATCGAACTTTGATACTTTAGGTGCGCCATTATAACACCATTAATAAATTTAATTAATTGGTTTATATCAGAAGGTATATTTTCACAAATTTTAAAGACAGCTAAAGCAATGCCCTTCTTTAAGAAAGGTGATCGAACCTTACTTGAGAATTATCATTCGGTTGCAATATTGTCAACTCTATTTAAAATTTTAGAAAGAGTAATATTTAATAGCATTGTGCAATTTATTGCAAAACAGAATATACTTACTAACTGTCAACATGAGTTTCGCAAATGCAGATCTATTGAAACTGCAATATTAAATTTTGTTCACAATATTTATGAAAATTTAAACCACAGTAAAAAATGCATTGATTATGGACCTTGATATAATTGATGTAATTAACCACAATTTACTTTTACATAAACTATCTGTATATGGACTAAGGGGAAAATTCCTAATTGGCTCAAATGCTATCTGTCTGATCGAAACCAAGTTGTTGTAGTAAATGGAATTAAATCTACTCTGCAAAATATATTATGTGGTGTTCCTCGAGGGACAGTCTTGGGACCATTGCTATTTTCAAGTAAATTTTTTGCCCAATAATGTGTTAATTAAAAACAAGTTATTTATGTTGTTCAACCACTTTCACAACGCCTTAAGTAACGCTAAAACGGAGATATAGAGATACAGTGACTGGTTTAACAACAAGAAGAATATTCCGAATTTTAGAAGCAAAATACATTATTTCTGTGTTTATTCCGATTTACATTATTTGTAAAACACAACCTCTGACTGTTTCTTTGACGTAAACGGGGCGCAGAGGCTTTTTTCCAATAATTCTATTATTTTATAGATTAGGTGATTTGTTTTTGAAGAGGATAATAATACATGTGGTAGAAAACCCAAATAATAGGAAGAAATGTTCATGGAATGCCACAAATAACTTTCAGGCAATACCTTAATAATATTTAAATTACAAAATGCTTTTATTCTGTACAAGAATATCTAGAAGATGACTTAGATAATTAAGTTTTAACTTTATCTTTATATTATGTATATATTTTTTGTATATTCTTTTCAATCATTTCGAAGTGTCTCACATCATGTTACTGTATGGTCTCTTGGACAATAAAGTTTATTATTATTATTACTTCTAAATACGAAATATAAAATTGTATCTTATGCTGATCATACTGTTCTTTTAGTGGAAGGTTGTGATGAAGTAAGAAAATGATCATTGAAGAGTTTTCAAAAGTACAACATTGGCTTTCGGAAAATTTTCTGACAATCATCATGGAAAAATAAATTTTATATATCTCAGTACATCAGTCAAACATAAACCAAAATTTATTTACATAACTATAACTGTATCCTGACCAACCTACAGGATAAACGAACATGTACGCAAGAGATAACGATTTTAACAAACATAAAATACCTTGGATTAACTATTGATCAGAATTTTAAACGGAATGAGCATATCAATAATTTAAATAAGAAACTTGGCTTGATAATTTTCAAATTTATCAGCTAACGGATATATTACTAAGGTAGATATTAAAAATCATATACCTTGCCTTGGCTGAATCAGAACTGCACTATGGAATAATAATATTGGGGTGCATATTAAACAAACATTGAATTATTTATATATAGTAGTATAGTAAAAACTTCCCCTAACTGATTACTTGTAGAGCTCCCTGTGTAGATTAATTTATTCACTAGTTAGTTTCTTAATGTCTTGTGAAAGAAAATAAAGTGCAAGCCTCTCAACTAAACAGTGAAATATTTTTTGTACCATTTTAGAATAAAATTCAAGTAAAAGTTAAGTAGTAGTAGTTAAAGTAGAATTAAAATAGAAATAAAATTACTCACGTTATATTAATGGTGGAAGCGAAGAAAATTATTTAAGTAGAAAGGAGTTTGAAACTTGAACAAAGTAGGTGGATATAACAAAAAATAAAAGAAGTACATAATGGGCAATATGAGAATAGTATCACTTTATGGAGCGGTTTTCTTTTATGTTGTTGTCAACTACATGACTTTACGCAATTTAGCCCTTGAAATTTTCACAAAGACGATTACCTAACGATTTTTATTAACAACTTGTGGGAAAGCATGTTGCTTTTAGTGCTATAAAGGGATTCCGTTGAGTTTTAAGTAAATTAAACTTTTTATAATAAGACCTATCCAAAAAATAGAAAACTGTAAGATTCTGGTATAGTTGAGTTAGAAAAGTTTTATTTTTTATAAAAAGTTTCAAATATAAGCGATTTCTATTGTTCGTAAATAATTAATATTGGGTATTAGATATTACTGATTCATTCACAGTAATAATGTGATCCTTTGTTTAATTTAAAAGGAATCCAAATGACGTATCTTAGTATCTTCAAATTATATCGCTTCTTTAATATATTTTAGCAATATCTTAAGGAAAATAGAACAGAATAAGCTTATGGAAAACGGACACGATACATTTTGGACCCTCGAGTTTATCAAATAATATGAATTGGACAGTTAGTAGATAAACCTCGCAAAACATTAATTAATGGGGATATCCATCATCCCTAGCTCTTAGTATTTATTATTAATGCACATAAAAAGTGTAAGAATAAAGTAAGAGCAACTTACTAAGACTTTATTAAAACTAATTCAGTTGAACTTCATCAAAACATAACAAACAACTTTTGAAATTTTCTATTAAATATATTAAGTACATAATATTATATATATGTAATTTAATTTCTTTTATTATTATATCAAATGTATACACACTTCTTGACTCAATTGCTCCCAAAACTGAACACATTTGGGTCAATTTGAGCTGTGTGTGTATTGTGAATAAGATGCATATTATTCTGAATAGGAAGTTGCATGCATGTTTTCTGTTTTCTTTTATTTGTTCTGATTGATGAAATGTCAAGGTATTTTACAGAATACAGATATTTTCAATAAATACATGCAATTTTTATATTTCACCTATTAAAGACATATAGATATATTTATAACATACAGAATGACTTTAAATAGATTTGCAACTAATTATATCATAATTTAATGATAAATAGTTATTTGTAATAAATGCATTTAATTATTTTTATACTAATTATTAAAACGTTTAAAACATCTCGAACTGTTTACGCATCTAATATATTCAAAAAATATAAGATTTTAAATTAAATTTTATGGGAAATTGATAAAAGTGAAAAAGGATCAATATCACAAGATGATTGAATGAAAAGAGAAGAAACCAATTTCTTTCGTTAAGTTTATGTCACGAGAAATTCAAGTTGGTATTTGCAATTTTATACGAAGAAAAAGAAAAAAGATAGTGTGGAAAAATGGAAAATTGGGGGGAGGGGTTTGCCAGGTGATAGGAGAAGGATAAAAATTGAAAAATTGAAAGGAAGACAAAATGTTGTAAAGAAAAGAATATTATAATAAATAGAGAATATACTGTTGTTTGATGAATTGGAGACAAGTAGATTGAAGAAAGAAAAATAGTTAAAGAATTTTCATGAAATAAACAGAAAAAAAAGTTTCAGGATTTTGACAAGTAGGGTAAAGAATTAGGTTAATTAATTTTAAGGTCAAGAAAACGATTCCTGATGGAAAACGGTATCTCTGTTGGAAGGTGAAAAAGCATTTAGGATAGTCTGGACTTATCTGGACACTTATCTGCGACTGGACGTCGCAGATAAGTGATACTGTGCGGCTGGAATTAGTACTTCGCTACGCGGCCTACAAAGGTTGTAACAAACTATATATAAAATTTTATGTTCATTATTTTAGTATATATTCAATTGATAAATTAATAACTTAGAAGTAATTATAATTTTACAATTTCATCTTAATAAAGAAATTTTACTTTCAGCTTAATTATATCCAAAATATTTTAGTCTTAGAATCATAGTTAATTTATTTAACTAGATAGAAAATTTTTTCATTGTATGATATATCTATTGTCACAATATATTGTTCAGTTGATTTGAATTTGTTTTATTGTTTATGTGTTTCTGTATGTGTTTTCTTCATTGATTCAAAACTTGAGAATTAAATTTAGAACTTATATTGTGCGGTATTTTAACTTCATCAAGTGAGAATATTATAGCAATACAGGGTGTCTCACCGGGAACTAAATCGATCGATATAGAGAAAAGTACGCATCGGAAAATTTTGAAAATTTAGATAATTACTAATGTTGCTGTGGCCAATCCAACTAAAATAATTGCAAGCATCTGACACTTCCGCTTATACCGGAAGTCGATACCAACTTGCTTATTTCAAATTGAACACTCTATATATTTTAGGGTTTTCGAAAAGAGCATAAAATTATGAGTCGAGAATATGTAGCATGTCCTATACCTAAACCTAGCCGTTTCAGTGATATTTGACATTTTATAGAAAATTTGACAGGTACAACGGTTTGCAAGAACCGTTCTTCGTGTAAAAGATCCTCATTTGCTTCTTGTCACATAAAAATAACACAAGAAGAACCAAGTTCTACAACTGAAATAAATTCAATAACATCATACCGAGTGTTCCGTTTTTCGCGTTACATTTACGTCTCTCAATGAAGTAGAAATTGAATATTGCAGAAATAAAGGACTGGTTATAGATTTCAGTCTATAGAAGTAATACCTATTCCTTTAACGTGGAATATAAATTTATAATATGAATTCGTGAGAAGCCCAAATTTTCAAAGTAAAATATAAAACTTAAATATAAAGCATAAAGCTTAAAGCATAAGCATAAAATTCATAGAGCTGAATTTCTATATGCAGAAGATCAAATTTTCACTACGAAAATTTTTTTTATATTATCAATATGCAGAATAAAGCTTAAATTTTCAATATGCAGAAGAATATTTAAAGAATCAATATGCAGAAAAATAAGCTGATTCGTAAACTATAAATTGCCAAAAAATGAAAAAGAAAGAAAAAAGTATTTTATAACCATGTGGTACATATAATATTTTAATTATTTATTAAATTAAAAAGAATTCAATTTGAATTTAAATAAAAAAAAAGAAATTTCATCACAGGCAAAAATTGAAGATTGCTGAAATTTTAAATTACCAATAAATGAAATTTACCTGGTTATTAAACACTTGTTAACGCGGTTATAAAAATGTAACATTAATTACTGATGTCACACGGTTACGTTTGTATAGGTTCGAATCAGTACAAAAGCTGCAGGCAAATGATTTCGTGGTGAATTTTACTAAGGAGGTAAACTGTATTTATACCACTTTCTGCAAGATAATACCAATTCACAAACCTGCAAAATCTACTTTTACTAATTAAATGGAAAGCTATAAAGTATAGAGAATGGTACAGGTATCGTCATCTCGCACAACCTGCAGGTCTTCTTAAGTAGATTTCCCTTTACACACTACTGAAGTAATGGTAGATATATAATTGATAAAGGAAATTCTAAACGAGTATGGATAACTAATGGCTTTTATTGCAAATTTTAACCTACTAACAAACTGTCGTAATAAGTAGTAAAACGTATACAAGCCGTTGTGTAAGAAATCAGAAAATATATTACATCGTATAGGATATACTATATAATAGATTAATTACAAAGTTAAAGGTAAGAAAGATAACCACATGTACTTACAGTAAACAAAATATGGAAATTGAAATATAGGTATATGAATGTAAATAAGTGTTTTGTAGACTTGACATCGACAATTGTTTCCTGAGGTGCTATAATAGAACGAAGATACATAAGTTAATGTTAAACAAAAACTTGACTGAGTTCCTAAAATACAACATATGTACATAAAACAATGTGAAATGATTTAGCAGTTATACAAAGAAAGTTTTGATAGTTGAAGACAGTCTCACTAACAAGAACTGAATCAAATGCTGTACAGGTCGTGCTAAATATAAATAAAATACTAGTTATTATAAAAAATTGCTAAATGGACATAGGCCATGTAACAACCAGTCCGGATTCTTCAATAAACTCGTCTACCTTAGAGATATCCATCTCTTCTCTGTGAGTTTATCTTTGATTTAGGACGGAGACAATATAACTGGTGAATCCCAAACGTAATGTGTTTAAGATAGTTAATGGAGAGTCTAGGGAAATGTGCAATATTTCTATGTGCTAATTTCTGTTATGTTTCTTGTTAGTGGACAATCCCCCAGTAGAATTTTTGCTAGATATCCCGGACGTAGTCCACTTTTGGGGTTATGTCGTGACAAAGTTCGTATGGGTTTCTAAGGGACGAGTACCTACCAGAATTTGATATTAGGCACATGAATTTTAGATTTCTCATAGGTGACGTGCACGATTTGGCAGCTGGTCTACCCTGGAGGAAAAATAACCTATTGCAGACATAGTATTGTTATATAAACAGACGTTGTTCAAGGTTTATTAATACCGTTCAAGTTACTTATAACGTTAATTTTTTAGATGAAGGTTAATATTATCGGCAAAATATAATTTATAATTAATAATATGCCTTCTTTTTGCGCTGTTGTTAACTGTGGGAGCAATGAAGCACGAGATGTAGGAGTCAAATTTTTTCGGTAATAAACGAATTTCTTAGTATTTATTTGTTAAATTATTTCTAAATAAATAGTATGATATTTCTGAATGTGAATACAATCCATCCCCCGATTATAGCACAAGCAGGAGCATGAGAAGTTCCAATTATTTCAATAATCGATACAAGTTATAAGAATTTCTAAGTATATCATCGGAAATATCTTTAATGGACCGAACTTTCACCTTATTGTGTTGCTTTGACTCTGTTTTGTACAGAAAAGTAATACATTTAAAAGTGCTTTATTAATCGATTGTAAGTTTAGACCCGTAAAATTTTAATTTAGGCGTTGAGAAAGAAAGTATAATGAACGCCTTATTCAACCGATTATTACTCAATCAAAAACATTGTTACTAATAACTTATTAACATTTACCAACATAAATTTCATTAAAATAATTGTATTGTTTTATTAATCCTTCACACTCAGATTTAACCTGTGATAAGATAGAAGTAAGTGCTTAAATCTAGTCGATAACCGAGCGGGTTAAGGCGTGAGGTGGCAATCGCCGGCTTATTACGATCAGTGGAAGATTCGGGTGAACGCTGAGAAGTCCAAAGCGATAGTCTTCACGCGTCGGTTGACCAAGAGATGCGTGAAGTACTTGGGGGTAAGACTTGACCAAAGACTGACGTTCAATACCCATATAAACGAGACAATACGGAAGGTCTACTCCCTGTCCAGGAGTCTGTATCCGCTTATGGTCAGGGGTAGCAGACTTAACCGACAAAATAAAAAATTGTTGTACACAATGGTGGTCAGGCCATCCATCACATACGCGGCACCGCTGTGGTGCAGCATACCGGTCACGACAATGAAAAAACTTCAAGTGTTTGAGCACAAATTTATGCGCCTTATATCGAATTCTGGAAGGTACACCTCCCTCAGCGACTTATACGTACGTTGTAACGGCATAACCCCGATAGCGGACTACGTCTAACATATCTCTCAAAACTTCTACTCGTTCAAGTTGGGCGATAGTCCACTAACAAGACATATAACACAAAGTAGACATCATAATGCCCCATTTCGGATTAAACACCCCTTACCATACCAGACGTTACCGATTTTCCGGCAACCTCTGTAGCCAAGCTTCAACAACTATAACTTGCACTTACCCTATCCACCTTTACTAATATTTCATATCTCTGCCTATCTCTAAATCTTTTCTGTCCCCCTCTTGCTTTCTGTTTATATCCTCTTTGTCGCGTTTATTATTCTTGTTTATTTTTGTGCATTCTTGTCTCTAAATTCACTTCTTGTCACGAATCTCTAGCAAATTAAAACATTATGAAATCAAAATTCTTAAAGCTAAAAGTTTAGGCCAGCCTTGCGCAGCCCGGCGTTCATGCGTTTCGCAGAAGGTATCTCGTTTAAATTGAGGTATCTGCGTCAATTGAAATTTTTTTTAAAAAAGTGTTACAGTGAACAAGCTCTTTAAAGTATGTGTAGTTTTAGGTTTTTTAAAAACTCTTATATTTGATGTTTTTAATGGTATTACCTATTTTTATTTGCTTTACTAAAAGGTGTTTAGGTTAAGTTTTAAAATTTGTTTTTAACCAAGCCAGATCCGGGGTCCGCCCGGCCTTGCAATCGACCACTGCGATCAGTGCGGTGGTTGCACGGCCGGTCCTCGGACGGGTTCTGGGGCGGTATTACTGTATTGGAATTTTTAATAAATCTGTTTTGATTGATTGAGGTGGCAATCGCGATTAATCACATGGACATCGCACCACCGGGTTCGAATCCTGGCTCCGGCACTGGAATGTCGGATAAAATGTTTGTATGTCCACGTTTTTTCAATATGAAACCCCCTTCCGCACAAGCCCTGGCTTCTGGAATTGGGGGTTGTTTAATTTCTGTGGTGTTTATTTATTATTATTATTTATTAAATGAAACAACATTTTGTAAAAAATGTTTTATTAAATAAACATAAGACAATTGTTAAATGCACTATAAATAGAAAATAAGGTACAATACTTACTCACTTTTCCTACAACTAAAACGTTTGAGTCGAACTGCTTTACGCAATTTTTCTTTCACCGAACCACATACTGCTTGATTATAAGCCCAAAACTTTTGGATTCCTTGATTTCGTCCATCGTAAAAGCACTTTTAGAATGAAAGAGACACATTACTACGTCAGGATATAATACTTTGGAAAGTCTTCTATATCCGCAGAACAATTTTCTAAACGAAGTGTGTATGGATATTATTGGATATACACCCAACACAGATATTTTTGAGATATACCTTTCTTGATGAATTTTATCAAGCTGTAAATAATATCTCTACTCATGTCCATGTTCAATTGTTAGAATATTTTAATTTTTGTATAAATATATCTGTACCTTGGAAGAATAAGGGCCATTCTCCCTTTGCCTCAATCCGAGATAACGAGGTTTTTACTTTTCATATAATTGTGTAATATGTTTCACCAGAAACTATTTGACATACAGTAAGTTTGCTAGCATGTTTATTTTTGATGGAGATTGGCCTTTATTTACTTTTAAGTTTCATAACTTAAGCCGTTTTATGCTGGACATTGGCTTGTCTAACCGGACATTGGCCATTTTAAAGGTAAATTTTTACAAAGGAAATTAAAAAGAGAACCACTATGTTTTCTACGAAAAATAATATTTGACATTTCTTAACAACTGAACAATTTTTAGGTTATCCTTGTATGGCCTATCTCCATCTGTGTAAGATAGTAGTAGGGGCCAATCTCCATATTAAGAGGAGATTGGCCTTTTGTATTCTGACATAGTAACTGACTTAAAAAGTATCAAAGCACATTGGCCTTTTTAAAGTTAATGCATATAACACATTGGCCCTTAAGAAAACAGTTTTATACAGAAAATATAAAACCTAGAACATTGGTCTTTTTCACATTTAAACTATTGAAGAAGTGGAGTTTGGTAGTGCATTTATCTCAGAAACATCAATTTTGGAGATTGGCCCTTATTATTCCAAGGTACAGATATAATTATTACACTTACCTTAATATTTTATTAAAATATCACGGTTATCACGAATGTACAAACAAATATAAGACACGAGACAAGTTTTTTCATATGTGAACACGTACAAGAACTAGTAAGGTTAGTATTTGTTTAACCTCCAAGCTCATACTCTGACGTCACTCGCGCGTCACCCAATGTCGTGGTCGGCGTGCTGCGCCACGCCGGCGCCGCGTATGTGATGGACGGCTTGACGACCACCGTCTACAATAATTTTTTATTTTGTTGGTTAAGTCTACCACCCCTGACAATGAGCGGATACGGACTCCTGGACAGAGAGAATTTAATTTCTAGAAACTAACCAGGTTTTTTCTCAAAATCGCGTTAACTTCAGATCTGGCTATTATAAGTGGGTAGTTTTGAGATGAAAAAGATGTAAGTTTTCTAAGAAGGTCAAATATCACAAAATTCTTTCAATAATAATTTTATTTGTATTAATTTCAATAGACTAGGCATGAGAGGTGCATGCAATTAAGGACATAATAATCTGACGATATGATAGAGAATAAAGAAAACAGATTAAAATATCACAAAGTCAAACAGAACAGAACGAAATAAATTTTAATAAGCCCTTCTTTTGATTTACTGTAAGAATATTGTATACTACTTTTCAGGCTTTGATAGGTTTCTCTTTGATCCTATGCCGTAGAACGAATACGCAATGTCGTTCGTTAATTAATATTTTTACAACGTTACTACTAACGATCTAAAATTACAAAGAGAGAAATTGATATTGTTCCACTTATTATTATAATGAGCCCTAAAAAATATTGCGGCCACCCCATGTTAACGTTTTAGACAGCGGACGTTAAATGCTTCCATTCATATTGTCATATTTAAAAGCAAGTAATTTTAAAACTGTGAGGAACAGCTTTTCACATTTTTTCACCCTTTGTGCGATTTTTTAAAATAAATCAGACTTATCATGAAACAAAGAGAATAAGCCGGGAATTGGAGTTTTAATGAATTCAGAATCACAGGAAGATTTCTTTTAATTTTAAATTTATATAATGCATTTAGGCTCCGAAATAAACAATAAAACTTTTTCTAACAATAGAATTAATTAATGTTTGCTTTACAATTTTAATTCAATTGCGTTCTTCTTATAAAAGTGTTTTATCAAATAAATGTTCTAGGGTCGGTTTATTATTAATAGAAAGAAACAAATATTAGTTTAATGGATTAGGGTAGGGTGAAATGTTATTATTTATTTTTATTTCTTTATAAAGGGCATATTGAAAACAATAACTTTCTCCTGAGTATAAAAACTTTTCGTGTTTTTATTTCCCATAGACGAAGTATACTGGGTGATCCAGGACTCAGGGACTACTAAGCTGTCTGAACAAAACGATATAGTTGAAAAAATTGTTTTTGGTAGAGAGAAAGCAAAAGAACATAATCAGTTGGTAATTTCCGTTCGCCTCTGACTTTCAAATAAATCGACAAAACTAGACGATTATTTTAATTTTTTTAGGTGAGTTACTTTAGCTGTAAAAACGTTATCCACCAATATATCGAAATCACAAGATATTTTTTCCGAAACCTATCAACGTCTTCCATTTGTGCATTGGCTTTAAAGTTTACTTGGTTGGAGAGTATTTGTTACAAGGAAGTCGAAAAACTCCAAAAGAATTTTTTTTTAAGGAACTGCATCGAAAGTTATTTTTCGTTATTTCTAATTTTTGAACGTATTTCTTTTCGGGGGACGTTCTATGTCTAAGTAAACAAAACTTAGCCTCTTCTGAGTTTATAGAGAGAATTTCACTTATAAATGCAAACAATTCACTGTCAGGTGGTCTGAATCATTTATTTAGTAACTATACCGAAATGAAATTTTGGAATCAGATATTTTAGTGTTTAAAATGTGACCGGTTATGCAAAAATGCAGCGATATGCTAGCTGCAAATCTCTCTGCTTACTGACGACGGCGCAGCAGGGAAGAATGAGAGAATACGAGAGAATAGATTTTGTTTGCGCGCATTCAGCGTTTGGTTGGTTGATTGTTTCAGTATAATTTATTGCTAGTTACGGAGATAGTCTCAATGAGATGTCTTTATGCATGGCTCCTGCGCCAAAATGATACGCAAAATCGTGAAGCGTTCCACATTTTCATAAGGAACCGCACAACGCGGAGAACATCGAGCTACGAGGAGCGACAGTAGATAGCTTTTAGCGAGAATCTGAAGATGGCAGATGTGATTCTGCCGAAACGTCGCTTATACAACCGAAAATTTACCAAACAAAATCGCAAGATCCACCTGATGATGCCTAAATATTAATAACATAATAATAATATTTTCATTTCATCCATATTGATCAATTCTTCGTTGGTGTCTACAGGCAAATAATTCACAAACTTGTTACCCATATAAGAAGGTGCCTTTTCATATAAACTGGTCTTATGATGTGGTATTTTAAAAAGATTTCCATGTCTAGTTTGATGTTATGGGTATCAAAATTGCGTTCTAACAAATTTATATTTTTACAGCAGATACTATGCATTTGTACATGAAAATACAGGGAAACGTTAATATTTTATGTTCCATGAAGTATGGTTTATCAGAGTCCATTGGTGCCAATCCAAATATCAGGCGGATAGTTTTTTGAGATATTAATATTCTATTAACATTTGAGCTGCATGGATTGCTCCAAACAATGACATTATATGACAAATGACAATAAATTAAGGCATAATAGACATTTATGAGTTGTTTAGTATCAAATATTGTTTTTAGTTGAAGAAGAGCATAAAAGCCACTGTTAAGTTTTTAACCTCTCCGCAATAAAATTGTGAGAGGTTACTAAAATTGCTTCAAAAACGAAAATTGAGATAATATCAAATCTTTACGTTTTGAGGTCCTAGGAACCCAAAACAGTGGTTTTTGAAAAATGTCTGTATGTGTGTATGTGTGTTAGCACGATAGCGCTGAAACTACTGAACGGGTTCGAATGAAACTTTGCATGTGCGTTTCTGTAGTGCCCCAGAAGATCTGAAAAGGTTTTGGTTGAGATCGGATTACGTTTAGTGCTATTTTAACGCAACAAGTTGTTTATTTTATAATTACTTCCAATTTGCAATGGAACCATTGAAAAGCAGTTAAAATTCTGATTTCAATGATATATCACACTGCCACCCTTTCGATTTGGTTTCCGTGAAAAAAATTAAAAACCAAGCAAATATGAAGCATAGATCGCATTTCGCATTACATGATCGATGCGCGTAGCTGTTACGTCGTGAAACTCGTCACATCACGTGTCAATTCACGTGTGAGGGTTTCTTCACTGCTCTAGAAGTAGAGCGGATTACGTTTAGTGCCGTTTTTAAATATATATACAGACAAATCGAAGAATTAAACTACAAATATTCCTCTAAAATCTAGTAAAATTACTGAAATGCTAATGTTTCATTTAACAAAGACAGCCGCGAGCGATCGGATTGCAATGAGCAAATTTTGACGTTTGTCATTGTCATCGTTTGTCATCCGATAACGTTGGTGTCATGTCATGTTAATAAGATTTCGGCATATTTGTAACTTTTAGTGGATTGTTCCAAACTTTAAAGGTAGATGTAACAATATCAATATCATATGCTTTCTGTACCTTCGTTGGTGAATTTATTATAGATTATCGCTTTACCAATTTTCAGTTTGTTGCTTTACAAATCTTTAGTATTTAGGATAACTAGACTTTCTTAGTTGTCCAAGTGATGTTAAAGTTGTTAATATCCTAATAGTATATTATTTAACGAGCGATAATGTAGGTAATAACTCGCATAGATGATTGTAAATTCATTAAGTTGAGGGTTTTCTTAGTGCCCCAGAAGATCTGAAAATGTTTTGGATGATCTCATGATGATCTTTGGATGATTATGTTTAGTGCCGTTTTGCCACACAATTTAATGCTCTTTTCGGCTTCAAAGATCCACCAAGTGCGGAGGTTCCAGCCGCTTCCAGTAGCTGCCGATTTTTGCATATGTAATCAATATTGCTTTTCCAGATCATATCATAATTTATAAACGTACCAAGAAATTTAGTGGATAGAGACAAGTTAATTATTTTGTTGCTTACTGTGATATGGAAAGAGATATTATCCCTTTTTTTACTACTAGAGTAAACCTGCATACATACGGTCTTCTCAGCATTCAATATTAGAGCGTTTTTATAACACTAATCAGTAAATTCGGCCGATGAAGTTTTAGCCGAGTTTCAGCATCAGTAACAGCAGCCAATGTAACATCGTCTGCATACAATACTGCACAGTCTGTGCTGACATATGACGGAAGATCGTTAATGTACAGTAAAAAGATAAGCGGACCTGTGGAACTCCTAGATCCACATATTTTATATTTGACATTTTATTATTGATTTTAACGTCAATTTTTCTATGTTGCACAAGAGACATTAGCCAAGATAGGATATTGCCGCGAAAACTATAGCATACAATTTTGCCCCAATAAAAGTTAGGTCCAGACAGTCAAATGCTTTGGATAGATCAAAGAACATTCATCAGATAATTTTATCGTTTCATCAATAATGCCACACTATGTACAACTCGAGTGTACATAGTTTTCCGTAAGAATACAAAAAGGCCGTATCTTTAACTTTATCTTATTTTAACTAAAAAAAAATCATCAAAAAGGTAACTGAGCAAAACCACAAGAGAGACTATTTTTGATTAGTTAATGAATAACAAACGTGACCACGTGTAATGTAAATATTTGCATATTACTTCCCTCGAGTTAATGATATTGGATATGAATCTGACGATGCCTAATGAATAGGGGAATTGAATTAGTTCTATAATAACGCCAGTATGTCAATTTCACGAAGTCTGATCAAAATCAAATTTTATGTAGATATAGGTACGATTATTTAAGCTACATTTGTACCAAGTGCACGTTTGCTTGCACATCTGTATGTCATTTTGGGCATGTCATTACATCACAATGAATCCAGTCTGATTCAGGAAAAGTCTCTGCAATATTAGTTACACGACCTCCACGAAATGTAAAACAAGTTCTCATATTCCTTCAAATCTGTTCCTTGTTTAGGGATTTCATGGAAAACTGCGGATATTTTTCGGTCATTGTCTTCACTTACCAAATTACATGCGAAGTGGCAGTGGAGTATCAAGCAAACAGGCCTTCAATATGGTACTATAATAATAGCGGTTATTAATCAGTGATCCAATACTACGACAAGTGGATTCAAGGTTACCGTACTGATTCTAGTTCACATACTTTTGGAGCAGTTAATTTACAGGGCCCGACGAGAGGCCAAGAATCTGTATCACAGAACGGGAAGCTCAAGCTGTCATATGGGCAGCGGATAGAAACATTAAATACTTAAAAAATGCCACAGTTTTTGTTCAGAATGACCACCAATCTTTGAAATGGCTACACTCGTTGAAATTCTCGAATGGAAAATTAGCGATGTGGGCTTCATAAATGTAATCATATGATTCACGAATCGAATGAACACCTGGACGAATGAATGTAGTCGCAGATATTTGCCATGAGTTGACAGGAAAGTCTCATATTGCCAATGGATTACTGTGCCAGCAACTCATAGGCCCCGATATTTAAGATTATTGAATGCTTCGAATCACCACAACCAAGCAGTTTGGAGCACAGGGCAGAGCGGGGCTATTTAATGAACAGTCCTAGTCAGAACAAGAGGTGTAGCAGTGAAAAGCCCAAATAACTTGAACCATATAAGAATGTCATGATTCGCTATTATCGGGCCACTATAGTGTCGATAGAGCCATTTATTGAATAATTAAGCCATATCATTGGCTTGGTATGCGTTAACATATCACAGAAAAGATTCCTAGACATTTGGAACACTAAAGGTTCAAACGGTAGAGCATCAAGTTTCTGAACTTCTGCAAACCCCAATAGAGTTTCAAAGATTTGATACTATATCTAGAGCTCTCTTTGGGCCGTTTATGTATGTTTATGTTTTATTTATTATTATTATTTTTGTCTTTTGTGAGTTGACATTTAAACCAATCCGTTTAAACTAGTTAGTTGTAGCGTGGCTAGGCTTGCTTTTGTAATAAGATTTTGAGCAGTCTATTTTAAGTGAGGTTGCTATGATTGCTGTATCGTTGGCATATACTGAGGACTTCAGTCTGTAGTCAAGTGGAGGAGGAAATTCATTAATGTAAAGAGGGAGTAGGATGCGACCAAGGGCTGAGCCCAGGGGGATTCCATAGAATAATATGCGATTTAGGAATGAGCATTCATGGTTTAATGCAACTCGAAATTGGCGATAAGATGAGTATAATTATATTCTTTCCTTTTGTTTGGGTCTTCTATCACATGTATTATCCTCTTCAAAAACAAATCATCGGCTACAAAATAGTAGAATTATTGGAAAAAGGCATCTGCGCCTGTGATGTTTACGTCAAAGGAACAGTCAAAGGTCATGTTTTACAAATGATATAAATCGGAATAAACACAGAAATAATGTATTTTGCTGACGTTTTGGAAAGTAGTGTCTTTCCGTCTTCAAAGCTTTTTTCGAAGAACTCTTACTTGCTGTGTATATCAAATACACAGAACTAAATTAAGTGTAAACAGCATAATGGAACACTTAACAATATATATGAAAACAAAATATTTTCAATTGGAAAATGAGTCCTATCATTATTACCAATTTTAAGAAACATATTTATGAAGAATTTTGAGAACACACATGTTCAAAATTGTATAAACAAACCGGTTGTCTGGTGGAGATATGTTGACGACATCTTTGCAATTTGACCTCATGGTGTTGATTCACTAGATAGTTTTTTAGAAAATATAAATAGTAAGGAACCGTCTATTAAATTCACATTAGAAGTAGAAAGTAGGAATGAACTACCGTTTCTAGATGTTTTAATTAATAGGGTAAATAATACGATTGAAACAAACGTTTATAGAAAACCAACACATACTAATAAATATCTAAATTTTAACTCAAATCAGTGAGTAAATGTTAAAAGGGGTGTTGTAAAATCTTTATACGATAGGGCCAAAATAATTTCATCTAATAATGAAATATTAAATAACAAAAAAAGATTTATCAAAGAGGTTCTAGTACAAAATCAATACCCTGAAGCCTTAGTTGATAGAGTTTTCATAAATATTGAAAATAGGGACAATCAGGTACGACAAAAACCTGAAAGTCATTATACAGCAATAATTCTTTATGTATACGGACTATTGGAGAAGCTACGCCGTTTAGGTGACAAATTTGATGTTCAAACGGGGAACACTTTGAGATCAATTTAAAATAAAACCGATAAACAGGAAGCAGAATTCAAAAAACTGTATTTACAATATCCCGTGCGAATGTGATAAATCTTATGTGGGTGAGTCATTCAGACCTTTTAGTGTGAGGTTGTATGAGCACAAGAATTACATTAGAAAGAATGAAATTCAGAAATGAAAGATTTGTGAACATGCTTGGGAAAACGAACATAGAATAAACTGGGACTCGGCAAACATTTTAACAAAAGAAGTAGGTAACAAAAAAATAAAAATTAAAGAATCAGCAATAATCTTATTAAATAAAGATAAATGCGTATCGAATTGTTCTGTAGATATTTGTACAATGTTAAAAAAAGAACTTAACAAACTCAACATTATCTAAAAGAAAGTAGTATCTATGGAAATAACATAAGCAAAATAGTAAAGCTGTGTATTTGACATAAACAGCAAGTAAAAGTTCTTCGAAAAAAGCTTTGAAAACGAAAGGAGACTGCTTTCCGAAACGTTAGTAATAGTACATTAACCAACAAGTTTAGAAAAGCAAAATTTTACCAAATGAGTATAGCGTTTGAGTACGAGTGAGCGCAACGAGCGAATAACTTAAAAACTATATGACCTTAGTAAAACTGCTTTTCTTACGAGATTTGTTTATACTATTTTTTCGCATTATTAGCAGATAGTGATAGATATGGAAGCATTAGAAAGTTTGAAATTTATACGGCTTTGTCTATCAAAAAGTGGGTAAATAGACCATCTCGTACCGTGATGAGGGTTCGAATCCTTTTTGTTTCAGTTTTTTTTTACTCATTATGTTAACAACTAAAATACGTAATACGAGTATTTCTTTAGGTTAGTTCGTTAAGTTAAATATGTTGATATTATTTGATGTCGTATAATTGCTTATGATAGATAATTTCCCTTGCCCTTGCCATTTATGAGTAACATGTCACGGCACGAGATGCTCTATTTACCCGCTTCTGTTTATCATTCAAGAATACAGAAAATCATGATGGTTTTCAGGGAGAACAAGTGGAATTGAATAAACAATATTTAATTAATTGTACTTTTAATATATATAAAAATGATATAACAATGTTTCCAATATTTAAATAAACAATTTTCTGTTTTTATTAACACTGATATTACTATATAGTAAAGTGACAGTTCGATGTGGTAAAGTGCCACTTTACTAAACGATTTTGAATTTAGTAAAATAGCTTATTATCAGTCAAAATGCGAAAAAATACATTTTTTCTATGTTTATTCCGATTTATATTATTTGTAAAACATAACCTCTGTCTGTTCCTTTGACGTAAACGTCAGAGGAGCAGAGGCTTTTTTCCAATAATTCTATTGTTTTGTAGATACGGTGATTTGTTGTTGAAGAGGAGAATACATGTGGTAGGAAACCCAAATAAAACCAAAGAATATTCGAAGAATGCCACAAATAACTTTCAGACAATATAATTATATTATTTTTATAAAATGAATCGGAATTTTCACATTGTAAACTTGTATAGCGACCCATGAAGTCAGACTTTGTCAAACGCCTCCTCGAGGTCCAATGGCACAAGTCCTTTGCACTGTCTACAATAAGAGTCTGTGGTCACGATTTAACCAGTTGTAAGGTGCTGCTGTGTGGTGGAGTGTTTGGATCGGAAAGGATAGTGGAAGAAACAGAAAACATTATTACTCTTTACAATATTTATGGCTTCTAGAAGTTTCCCCATGATCGACAGCAGGCTTATTGGTCGGTAACTAGCTATTAATGTTTATTTTTTTCGGTTTTGTATTGATTTATAGTATCTATAACAGTTACAAAAATTTATATGTTGTTATGGAGTGTGGTTAAAATATGAAATATTATACCCCTTACATCTATTAAATAATAACTTACTAATAAGTATTAATGTAAATAATAAAAACTTATTTATAAATAATCTAGAAATTATTTGTCGATTTAGCTTATGACTTATTTAATTTGTAAATGAATATTTGTGAAGCTTCTTTTATATGGGATATGCTTACACATATTTTAGTTTATTTTGGTAGAGCAAAGAATAATCAGTACATAACACTCGTTGCAAATATTTGAATGTGTATCCTCTATTTAAATAAATAATGATTGAAGTCGGGAAACATGTAAATCAGTTAAATCGACGATATTTGCTTGAAAATAAAACGAGTTAGCGATTCCATACGAAACAAATTGGAATATAGTGAAAAGTGTGAGCAAATAATCTCTACCTAAATTGTAAGTAAGATTTAAACTAGTAGATTAAGCGGTCTCTTACTATGCAAACCTTCCTGGAGAGAAGTTTATTCGTTCACCTGTTTGGGACATTTCAATCATGTTGCCTCTATCGTTACATGTTCGTTAGGAGATTACAGCGAAAATAAATATTTATGAGATGGAAATTAGAATAGTGTACAGCGTATAAAATAGTATTATGAAGGTTAATTTGAGTCTAAGATACTTGAGGAATGTTTTAGGGATTATTTATATAAATCTAATAAAAGAAAATAATAAACATGATTATTGAAAACCCCTAATTAATGAGAATGAATATGATGCAAAGAATTAGAAAAATGCATAGGTGTGGATAAATAATTAAAATCTAAAGAAAATAATACCGGATGATACAAAAGTATCTGTCGCTTACATTTTTATGAGATGGGAACCTCCTGGGTTAGTCCAATTGGTTTACAAACTAGGATATCTAGCAAGACAGGTTCGAGTCCTACTTACTACGGAATAGAAAATCCCTTACGGAGTACCACACAGAGTTGAGAAGGTCTAAAAGAAGATCATGTAGACGGTTCTGCGAAGGGATAGATGAACTGGCCCCAGCAGTCCGCCTACAAAAAGTCCTTGCAAAAGACCACTCAAATGGAATAGGGCTACTCAAAAAGCCCGATGGTAAGCACATCGAGAGTCAGCAGGAAAACATAAGGGTGCTTTTAGACACTCATTTCCCAGGCTCTCGCATAAATAATTCAGGGTGAATTTCTACAGGACTACCTGGATGAGGATGCTCATCGTCCTAATAGAGAAGGAAGATGCCTGGATAAAAATATACTCACCCACAACAAAATTAAATGGGCGGTATCAACTTTTAAACCCTTTTATCACCGGGCAGAGATGGTATCTTCCCTGCCCTACTTCAATACGAAATTTAGGAGCTTGTCTCTTGCCTGAGAAGTATAGTTATAGCAAGCTATACACTGGGGTATATTCCCCAAACTTGGAGGGAAGTTGGGAGGGAAGTTAAGGCGGCGTTTATTCCGAAAATAGGCAGACGTGCACCAGACAAGCCTAAGTCGTACCGCTCCATTAGCTTGTCCTCATTTCTCCTAAAAACAATGGAGAAACTTTTAGATCAACACATTAGAAGCGAAATCCTTACAGGAACACCGCTTCACGCAAAATGATTTGCCTATCAACCTGGCAAATCAACAATAAATGCTCTACATTGCCTGGTTTAAGGCATTGCAAAGACATTTACAGCAAGTGAAGTGGCTATGTGTGCTTTTGTAGATATAGAGGGTGCTTTTGACAACATTTCCATACAGAAAGCCGCGGAAAAAAGGGGAATACAGCCACCTACAATTGAATGGATACAATCCATGTTCAAAAGCAGAATTATTACCACAAGTGTGAGGGATGAGTCGGCTACGGTGACTGCAGTCAGGGGTTGTCCACAAGGTGGAGTCCTATCACCCTTGCTGTGGTCAATGGTGGTCGATGATTTCCTACATAAAATGAGTAATTCAGGGTTTAACGTCCAGGAATATGCAGATGACCTGGTCGTCATTGTGAGAGGCAAAAATGAGGTTATAATTTCCAACCTCATGTAAATTGCCTTGAATATAATATCCAAATGGTGCTCGTCAGAGGGGCTCAATGTCAATCCGAGCAAAACAACTATTGTTCCGTTGACTAAAAGGAGAAGACTCAATCTTAGAACTCCTGTACTGAATGGAACGATAATAAATCTTTCCAGTGAAGTCAAGTATCTAGGAGTAATCCTGGATCAAAAACTTACCTGGAACTCACATCTGGAAAGGACTCTTACTAAAGCAACTACGGCAATATGGACGTGCCGCAGGTTATTTGGTAAGACTTGGGGTCTAAGACCGAAAATGGCACATTGGTCTTATCTTTCGGTTGTCAGACCTATAGTAACCTACACATCATGCGTATGGTGGCCAAATACAGAGGAAAAAACAGCACAGGGAAAGTTGCAGAAACTACAACGCCTTGCCTGTTTAAGGACTACATGAGCAATGCACTCGTGTCCCACAGCAGCTATGGAGGCTATGCTTGACCTACTTCCCTTGCACTTACATGTAAGGACGGGGGCGGCACTCAGTGCCTTACGACTGCACCAGGCACATAAATTTAAAAAAAGCGATCTGGTTGGTCACTTAAGGATTCTGGAGTTAATCCATTTGAAGTCCATGGCCAAACCCACTGACTCAATGCCAGTCAAACAAGACTTTGACTGCTCGTTTGACGTGCTAATTGAAAGTCATCAGACGAGCAAGATGGAGTCACTGCGATTGGAACAGGGGTCACTTATCTGGTATGCAGATGGATCTAAGATGGCTGAGGGGGTAGGAGTGGGAGTAGCAGGGCCGAATTGTAGGCTATCCAAAGTCCTCGGTAACACCCCAACCATCTTTCAGGCAGAAATTTATGCCATAGATCTGTGTGCCCAGGTATGCCTAAATAAAGGCATCCGAGGGGCTAAGATCTATATACTATCGGATAGCCAGGCAGCACTAAAGGCACTAAGGTCCTATACCTTTGAATCTAAAATTGCCTGGGAATGTAGACAATCCCTGAAGCAACTGGCTAATAACAACAAGGTTACCTTGATGTGGGTGCCAGGGCATGAGGGAGTACAAGGAAATGAACTTGCTGATAGCTTTGCAAAAAAGGAGCAGAAGCACCGTTCATTGGACCTGAACCGTTTTGTGGCCTAGCCAAGGGACATATAGCGGAGCAGATCCAAGAATGTAAAAAGGATCAGAAAAAGTCCTACAGGAGGAATACTCCAGGCCAAAGACAAGCGAAAATGTTTATAACTTATTCAACAAAGAATGCCACAAGGCTTCTCGAACTTGAAAAGTCCGAATTAAGGCTAATCACAGGCCTTCTAACTGGCCACTGCCCCTTGAGATACAATCTCAAGAATATGGGCAAGGCGGTAGATAATAAATGCAGATATTGCGATACTGCAATTGAAACTGCGGAACACATACTTTCCGAATGCAAGGTGTTAGTCCGCACCAGGCTAAAATTTCTAGAACAGGCGGAATTAACACCTGAAGACATAGGGAAATTAGCTCCTAGGAAAATCACAAGCTTCGTAAAAAGTCTGGGAATCCTGGATAACCACTAGATGTAGGGTAAATCACAAAAGATCTTTTAGGTCGAAGTGAAGTAAGGCTGTTCGAAGCCAAACGACCCTGTAAAACAATCTGCAATCTACTACGGAATAATTCTATACATATAATTATCTCCAAGAAGTAGTTCGAATCTCTATATACAATTTATCCCACTTTTCATGGAGCCACCCTCAACCCTCATATCTCGCTTACTGATATCCGAATATTTTGAAATTTTGTCGGCGAAAATATACCTATATAGTGAGTCTTTAGACGTAACCATATTCGATTGTAGGCAGAGGCGTTCGATTCTATGATGGAAAAAGTGGGTCGATTTTTGAAAAAAAAGCATTAACGATTTTTTTACAGAAGAACTAGTAAGATATTCTTAATCAGCACCTTTAGAAACCGCTTTGTACAAGATTACATCGTTGTAGGTTCAAAGTGTACAAATTAGAATTTTTATTTTATTAAATAAATAGTAATTTTGTTGCAGAATCATTTCATATTAGTACAATAATACATTATTCTGAACAGAAAATAAAGAATAATTTTTTTTCATATGAGAATCCGTTTTACAGATACAAATTGTTTCAAATTGAAAAAATTGTTTTTGGATGGCCCATAGCTCAAACACCTTTGAACCCAAAATGATGTAATCTTGTACAAAGGGGTTTCTAAAGGTACTGATTAAGAATATCTTACTAATTTCTCTAAAAAAATCGCTAATACTTTTTTTGAATCGTCTCTCTTTTCCATCATATTGTCGAACACCTCTGACTAAAGTCCAATGTGGTTACGTCTAAAGACTCACTTTACAGGTATATATTCACCACCAAAATTTCAAAATATTCGGATGTCAGGTGAGCGAGATATGAGGGTGGTTCCATGAAAATTGGGACACATTGTATATGTAATTTGATATGAAATTTCACTTATTTATTTATTTATTAGACATACAATATTTGAAATATGCTGTAAATCCAAAATTTTATTTTAGAGGCAAAACATCATTTTCATTAAAATGTCAATACTTTCCTCTCAAATTTAACGAAGATATGGGATCTCCGGATGAACCTTCATTCCTTCAGCCACGGCAAAGAGCAGCGAAGACTCCTTATCAATCAGCAAATTATTTATAAATTCAAGATGTTTTCCGTTGAATTTCTTGTCTTGCCATGAATGTATGTCTTCTTTTGTTATGCCCTTTTTTCACAAATTACTAAGAAAAAAATTGTACGATAAGGTAACATTCCTTTCAAATTGTGAATTTATGCGTTAAGAATTACTAGTACTATTCAAATGATGATTAACCAGCCATAAAGGTTATGCAGGGTTAGTGGAAACGTATGGGAAACCGAGTTGTGTGGAAACATGACGACATGAACATACCAAATAGTTATTCATCCGCTATTAAAAACTATGGAAATGAAAGTGAATAAGAACGCACCTTGTGCCGAGGAATACATGAAGAAAATCCAAGAATGTCTTTACAAAGGCTATGCCAGAAAACTGTCTGAAAACGAATTACTCAAAAATAGAAACTTGTGTCTTCATTATTTTACTTGCATGAGCTAAGTAAAATAAGATTTGCTTGCGATGCAGCAGCCAAAGTCGATGGAATAAGTCTTAATTATGTATTAGTGAAAGTGCTTGCTTTGCTTAGATAGATAGATAGATTATTTATTGGTGTTACTAACAAATTAATTCTTAATTCTTTGTTACTAGTTCTGTTCAGATTCCGATAGAAAAATATTGGATTTTGTAGTCATATAAAGAAAATGTCCCATTAAGAACAGGTGAGGCAAGAGACACATCCTCCCAAAGGTTTGTTTGGAGAAGAAATAACAAAAGCAATAATCCCGATTAATATGATATGGTAGCCAACATTGTTGTTGCGATGTGTTTCTTAGCTTCAACTACTTTTGCGTTGAAAAAAAGCTGAAATATTTGAAAAATAAAATCAATGTAATTGTAGTTTGGCAGGCACATTTAACCATATTTAAGGGTTTATCTGATGATGTGCTTAAGTCTGTTAATATCGGCTGAAATTCTCCGTCAATCACTTGCCAAACCCCATAGTGTAGGATCAGGAGTTGGCATGTTAAGATTTTTCCAAATAAAACACTGTAAATGCACTCGAAGTAGATGGTATTCTAGATTTTGTGTTGGAGGCAAACGAGCTATATCAAATTATCTTTTAGCTGAAGCTATTTTCCTAATATATTGTTCATAACGAAGCATATTTAGGTTGCTTGTGTCGATGTTACCTCCATATAGTGACACAATAACTTTACGGCCAATTTCGACCAAGCCTTTCTTAGTAACATCCTTGGATGATCTAAATTAGAAGGCCCATTGGTATAAGATTTTGGATTTTATGATATTCTTGAAAACTGAAGATTTACTTTTGTCAAATAACGCACTGGTGGTGTCACAATCTGTTAATGCGTGAACAAAAGGTAAAGTTTTCAAGCCTCCTCTCCTATAGATCTTTGGCTTGAATGTCACGAACTATATCAGTTGTGTGGCAGACTGCATTAAAATGTTCTTAGAATAATGATATAGTAGTAAGATTAAAATATCAGTATCATCAGCTACTACAGTGACATGTTTTTTCTGGGCTATGGTTAAAGTTTCTTTAACGATTAGTGTGCCTGCAACACATTCTGCACGAATGACAGAATGACCTCTTCCATGAATGTAACTGCCCAGTATATTGATAAAACGTTGTTTGTTTGTAACGTTAGAAAGAAATTTGTTTTTCTTGTTGATCACAGGCGAATTTTCATCAAAGCGTAATCTGTCACTTTTCCATACCTTCTGTTGACATACGATTCGTGTTGCCTTATGACATCAAATTTTGCAGAAGTGGATCATGGTAACTGGCGAATTACTGCACCACCATCAGTAGGAGGTACTTTGCTGGGAACGAGACCGTTGTATTTCATTGATATACATGCTATCTAATTGTAGATGGCCTTGCATTTAAAAATGGAAGTGATTTTGTGTCTTAAATAGTTTGATTTAAATCGGACAAAAAATAAAAAAGAATTATTACGCTGTTACACTCTTAAGTGCGACACACTGTATATAAAAAAAAACGAACAAAGGACATAGTCCAGCTAGTGAAATTTATTGATAATCTCCGTAATCATAAAGGGTAATAATGATTATAATGACGATGATGATGATAAAGATGAAGATGAAGATGAAGATGAAGATGAAGATGAAGATGAAGATGAAGATGAAGATGAAGATGAAGATGAAGATGAAGATGAAGATGAAGATGAAGATGAAGATGAAGATGAAGATGAAGATGAAGATGAAGATGAAGATGAAGATGAAGATGAAGATGAAGATGAAGATGAAGATGAAGATGAAGATGAAGATGAAGATGAAGAGGAAGAGGAAGAGGAAGAGGAAGAGGAAGAGGAAGAGGAAGAGGAAGAGGAAGAGGAAGAGGAAGAGGAAGAGGAAGAGGAAGATGAAGATGAAGATCAAGATGAAGATCAAGCAAGACCGAGACCGAGACTAGAGATGGAGATGGAGATGGAGATGGAGATGGAGATAGAGATAATGATAATAAAATCAATAATAACATTCGCCGGCGCGATTTTCGTGTAATGTCGGGGACCACGGATGTCCGATCCAGTATCAGGAGACAAAAAAAATGAAGGTAAATCGTCGTTATTATGGTAAATGAAATTTAGTCACAGTGGCTACTTTTCTACTTAATCGCTTACAAAATTGAGATACTTTAGCTAAATCTTCTATTCCCCAAAACAGTTTGACCTATGGCTATTTGTCAAGTTGACCATTCTGACGCCAAGAAGTCGTGATGGTGCCAATGATGATTTATTAGTTCTTCTCAATTGCTGGGTACTATGGTCAAATAATGAAGTTGGTAGAGTGGATAACTTGTAATTGAAAAACCGCCTTGGGTCTTGAGCGATATTATCCAAGGAGATACAAGCAAGCAACATATGTGGTAAAACACGCGAGTCTGTATGGTGAGTCTCACCAGCAATAACAATTTCTTTTTTTTTTTTCAATACTTTCATGGCTACTGCTTGGTCTCATTTCATAAAGTTTCATCTTTAAAACCTTTGCCGGTAAGTTTATCGTGAATATTTCTTCCAATGATGTCAGCATTTTCTGCAGTAATTTTGTTTTCACTATCCGGAATTCCGTTGAAAATATTCTATAAATCCCTTGAAGAAGAAATAAATGAATTGTGGTCTATAAAAAATTGCATTATCTTTTTCATATCTTCGATATCTCTGGCCATCCTTGTATTAGTTAAATCAGTATGTTGTTCACTACCAATACGTGAAACATTTATCAGCAAACTCATTGCACATGTTACTTCATCTTTGTAAACATTTTACTTTTAAAAACCAACATCATATTCTTCATGTTTCTACTGCACTAATTTCGTCAAAATGCTAGGGATGGTTTCGGGAAGGCATGAAAACAATTTTTGAAATTCCTTACCAAAGGACTAGGACCCAAACAAAATTTTCTTTGAATGCTATTCCTTCTAAAAAAATTTATTTTAAAGAGATGTTCAAAATAAAAAATAGTAAGGTAAATTGTATCGAAATCGCCCTATGCGAATGAGTGATATTTTACGTAAAACCCAATCATACCAAATAATTTTAGAAAGTTTTATATCTAATTGCAGTTTTCTTCAAAATTTTACCTGTACTATAGGTCAAATCCTGATGAAGTTTTTAATTAATACACGTTCGTAGATATCCTTTTAGTGAACATTATATACACCGAATTTTATATAATCTTGCAAAGAAACAATTTCCGAGATTCACTTAAATGGCATATTGATTCACAAAGATTCACATGAGATGAAGCAATAACATCAAAACAAACTTAATAATTAAATGAAGAAATAAGTTATTGCCTTATACCTCAAAAGAAACAACAATGCAGCTACAGACACGTGTTTCGGAGTTATTGCTCCTCATCAGCGTAGCGTAGCTTAGTAAATATCATATAATCGAGAAAAACCAACAAAGGTAGGAAAGTACAGTGCACAGTACTCCATTTGTACTTTCATATTTCATGTGCCACATCTTGGGACTCAAACAACAATGCAGCTACGAATACGTGTTTCGGAGTTATTGCTCCTCATCATCGTAGCGTAGCTTAGTGAATATATTTCATATTTTATCGATTATAAGATATTCACTAAGCTACGCTACGCTGATGAGGAACAATAACTCCGAAACACATGTCCGTAGCTGCATTGGTGTTTCTTTTGAGGTATAATGCAATAAATTATTTCTTTATTTAATTATTTAGCCTCATAAACCCCCAACATCCTTTAATAATTAAACTTATATGATTTCTTCATGAATTCCGACTAAATTGTTAAATTAGTTTGAACTTATCTTCGAGCAGAAAAATTAAATATATATATATATATATATATATATATATATAAAACCAAAATTAAACACACGTGGTGTATCTTGAGGTTGCAGTCAGAGGTGAAAAGTTTACGGCCACAAAACAGAAAAAGAAAAACTCTTTTGTTACTTTGTCAAGCTTTCGGAAATTATTTATTCCCTTTATCAAGACATCTATAAATAAAATTATTATTTAATCAGAGTCATATAATATAGTTCGCTAAAATACTTACTAACTTGAGGTTAAAAGTTAAGGTCACATGTATTATAAAATAGTCGCATTTTTTTAACTTAATGTAGACAAATTCATACACAAATTCCTTTACAGGTACACAATTTAAGGTAAACAATTACTGATTATTTAAAATTAAGGATTAAAACCATGATTAAAATAGATATAACAAAATGAACATGAATAGCTATCACATGTGAGTGTAGAACTAAATTTCTTTATCAAACTGTATACAAAAAATTTTTAAAATGACAGAAAGGTATTACAATTGGCTGGCTTGTACTAGGAATTAAGTTAGGAACATTAATTCCAACGTGAATGTTACCAACTGTGATCCAGCGGGAGGTTTGAATTTTGAAAAATGCGAAAATTCTCTTTTTCTAATTTGAGGATGTATGTATAAATCTTACTTAAATTATCGATATCAGATTTTTTATTTAAGCTATTTGTCTCATTATTAATATGGATCATTTCAAGGAATGATCTTTTTCTAAAGTTACTCTCTACAGCCAAAACCTTAGCACTTTCATAATTCATTTTATGACTGGTGTTGATGACATGTTCTGCTAATGCACAAGATTTTACGTTTCTGTTACAATCACTTTTATGTGAAGTTATACGACCATTAAGTGTCCGAGAGGTTTGACCAATATAAGATTTATTACAGTTGTTACATTCTATTCTATATACCACATTTGATTTTTCTTTATTTTTTAATGGGGTTTTCACCCGACTGAAAAGTTTACCAACAGTTAATATGTTTTTTAATGCAATTTTTATGTCCATGTGTTTCACTAAGTTTATCAGCTTAGGAGTAAGATCTTCAATGAATGGTAATGACATATATTTAAGTGGACTCGTATTGGTTATGTTATGGTTTCGCTCAGTTATATTATTATTTACCAAATTAGGTATGGTATTATCGATATTATTATTTATGTTAGGTGCGTTATTATTATTTAAATTTAGAGAATTATTATTACTATTATTTGCATTATGTAAATTATTATTATTATTTGACAAGGTTCTAGTAGTGAAAAGAATTTTGTTTAATAGATGTACTGGGTAGGAATTTTCCACTAGGATACCACGTAGTTCTCTCAGTGACTCGTCCCTGTATTGAATATGTGAGAGTTTGATTACTCGATTTTTAAGGGCTCGGATAAGATTTATTTTCATACGTGCTGGATGGTATGATTTATAGTTTATATACCTACCACTACTCATTGGTTTTCTGTACCATTTGGTACAGAGGATGTTTTGTTGTGTCCTGATTACTTTCATGTCGAGGAACGGTATAGTGTTATTATTTTCAAATTCAACTGTGAACTGTAAGTTCGAGTTGTAGCTGTTGAATATATTTAACACTTCCTCAGTACTGTTTTCAGGTACCGAAAGTAGGAGGTCATCGACATACCTTTTCACAAAAGGTAAATTAAAAGGAATCCTAGTCAGACAATTCCTAACAAGGTCATCCAACACAAAATTTACTAATATGGGAGAAATAGTAGACCCCATAGGGGTACCAAAAATTTGTTTATAATAATTTTGATTAAATTCAAGATAGTTAGAATCAAAAATAAATTTTAAAATTTCTATGAAAATATCTATATCTATAAATTTTAAAATTTATTTTTGATTCTAACTATCTTGAATTTAATCAAAATTATTATAAACAAATTTTTGGTACCCCTATGGGGTCTACTATTTCTCCCATATTAGTAAATTTTGTGTTGGATGACCTTGTTAGGAATTGTCTGACTAGGATTCCTTTTAATTTACCTTTTGTGAAAAGGTATGTCGATGACCTCCTACTTTCGGTACCTGAAAACAGTACTGAGGAAGTGTTAAATATATTCAACAGCTACAACTCGAACTTACAGTTCACAGTTGAATTTGAAAATAATAACACTATACCGTTCCTCGACATGAAAGTAATCAGGACACAACAAAACATCCTCTGTACCAAATGGTACAGAAAACCAATGAGTAGTGGTAGGTATATAAACTATAAATCATACCATCCAGCACGTATGAAAATAAATCTTATCCGAGCCCTTAAAAATCGAGTAATCAAACTCTCACATATTCAATACAGGGACGAGTCACTGAGAGAACTACGTGGTATCCTAGTGGAAAATTCCTACCCAGTACATCTATTAAACAAAATTCTTTTCACTACTAGAACCTTGTCAAATAATAATAATAATTTACATAATGCAAATAATAGTAATAATAATTCTCTAAATTTAAATAATAATAACGCACCTAACATAAATAATAATATCGATAATACCATACCTAATTTGGTAAATAATAATATAACTGAGCGAAACCATAACATAACCAATACGAGTCCACTTAAATATATGTCATTACCATTCATTGAAGATCTTACTCCTAAGCTGATAAACTTAGTGAAACACATGGACATAAAAATTGCATTAAAAAACATATTAACTGTTGGTAAACTTTTCAGTCGGGTGAAAACCCCATTAAAAAATAAAGAAAAATCAAATGTGGTATATAGAATAGAATGTAACAACTGTAATAAATCTTATATTGGTCAAACCTCTCGGACACTTAATGGTCGTATAACTTCACATAAAAGTGATTGTAACAGAAACGTAAAATCTTGTGCATTAGCAGAACATGTCATCAACACCAGTCATAAAATGAATTATGAAAGTGCTAAGGTTTTGGCTGTAGAGAGTAACTTTAGAAAAAGATCATTCCTTGAAATGATCCATATTAATAATGAGACAAATAGCTTAAATAAAAAATCTGATATCGATAATTTAAGTAAGATTTATACATACATCCTCAAATTAGAAAAAGAGAATTTTCGCATTTTTCAAAATTCAAACCTCCCGCTGGATCACAGTTGGTAACATTCACGTTGGAATTAATGTTCCTAACTTAATTCCTAGTACAAGCCAGCCAATTGTAATACCTTTCTGTCATTTTAAAAATTTTTTGTATACAGTTTGATAAAGAAATTTAGTTCTACACTCACATGTGATAGCTATTCATGTTCATTTTGTTATATCTATTTTAATCATGGTTTTAATCCTTAATTTTAAATAATCAGTAATTGTTTACCTTAAATTGTGTACCTGTAAAGGAATTTGTGTATGAATTTGTCTACATTAAGTTAAAAAAATGCGACTATTTTATAATACATGTGACCTTAACTTTTAACCTCAAGTTAGTAAGTATTTTAGCGAACTATATTATATGACTCTGATTAAATAATAATTTTATTTATAGATGTCTTGATAAAGGGAATAAATAATTTCCGAAAGCTTGACAAAGTAACAAAAGAGTTTTTCTTTTTCTGTTTTGTGGCCGTAAACTTTTCAGCTCTGACTGCAACCTCAAGATACACCACGTGTGTTTAATTTTGGTTTTCTTAACTAGTCAGTCAAGACTACCCTTCTTCTTTATCTATATATATATATATATATATATATATATAATAGAAATTAAAAGTTGATATTTCAGGAAAGTTAATTTCAGTTTGTAGTAACTAGTACTAATCTATATATTTTCAATCATACACATTTGATACCAATTTTAAATTTGTTGTTACCAACATTAAATAAATGCTTCATAAATTCGGTTACTTTTCACGTCACAAAATATTATCTCTTCCATGACGAATTCCAAAATTAAAGTAAATTACTTGCGGAACATTTTTTTAAAATATCTGAGGCATTTTTATTGTCTATGAGAAAAGATAAATTGACAGATAGATGGCTTTGGGTTCGTGCATTAAATAAATTTCAGATTCGGGGGAAAACATAACCATGGAGATCAGTCACAGTTACATATGTTCTTGTCATTTATAAAAAACCTTTTTCACGTCAACAACTCTGTAGAGTTTTATAAATTTCATTCGGAGTATGATAAAATCTCTCTCATATAAGCAAACATTTCTATTAACCTTTCAATTGTGTCGGCCTTTTTATCGGGATATCAGTGGAAATAGGGAATAAAAATAGAATTTCTAAGACAGTAATAACGCTTTATTTGTAATTTAACTACGACAATGAAAATATAGGTTGTTAAATATAAAGCTATGTTCTCATAGCTCTAATATCGAACTATACTACAATAAACGAAGCTCAAAATGGCAGCCAAATGAGAAAAATTTGGATAGTTTAGTATATTTGGACCCTTTATGTAAAAACATGCTCTGAACATGGGAAAAATACTAAAAAAATTTCAAACATATCGCAACATGTTCTTATATGCATATATATAGTATGTGTTTTTCGAAAAAAATGCAAATGTCTCGTAAAATAAGCAGTTTCTTGAAAAAATTACAAAAATAAAAAGTGTTTATAATCGGATTTTCCATGCGATACTGGTATTAGATTTGCAATTTTTCCCTTAGTTTCCCGGAAAAATTAAAAAACATATTTATAGTTTTCTTTGATTACCTTTCATTACCTTTCTCAAAAAATTTATAAGAACAAAAAACATTTAATATTGCATTTTCTATACAGTGACGCCGTTTAGAATATTTTTTAAAAAATTTTCAAGAAAAAAGAGAATTAACATACTATGTTAGTTTTTTCGTTTTTTCGGAAAATTAAAGGGAAAATTGCAAATCTAATACCAATGTCATATGGAAAATGGGATTTTAAACACTTTTTATTTTTTCCCGTGATCAGAGCATGTTTTTACATTAAGGGTTCAAATATCCCAAACTATCCAAAATTTTCCCAGCCATTTCCTTCGTTTACTGTACTACTATACCTCGTGAGATGTAAGGTTTAATTTGTTTAGAACTTCCAATAACTTCATATAATTCAATTTGTTGTTATATCGGCTGATTATATACAATCAAACACCTTTGGCGTCATCACTAATGTGATCCATTGGTAGTGCTGGATTTAAGTAATTGTTTATGTTTTAAATAGCTGTGTTTTACAATAGCAGAAGACGGATATCTGTGAATGAATTATTACTCATTTAACTTATGTAGTGCACCGAAGTTAGTAACTTTCTTATTAGTGTAGGAGCTAGCCCATGTCACGTATGCACTCTTATGTTCTCTAAGTTTTTTTTATATACATTTATTTAACGTCGGCCTATTTCCGCTACTGAGGCCTAACACCGACGCCTGTAGACCAGCTACCCCCAACCAGGAATTTTGCCGAACCTCTTCCCTTAAGAAGAGTAGGGATCTTTTACTTGCCTAACATTTAATAGACAAGGGACCGACGGCTTTACATCCCCTCCGAAGGATGGTATATCTCCTATACAACCCTGGCCTAAGGTTGTATAGCTTCCACGCATACACTGATATACAAGCCGCTGGAAGATGTGTGAGGCGAGAACGCGGTTTCCGTTGGAATGGTCATCCATCCAAGTACTAACTGCGCCTGTCGTTGCTTTACATCGCATACCGAAGTATGTACATAGTAAAGACGCACCTACGCTCGCCCCCTTTTTCTAAGTTTGATTGTGGGACTTTATTACGTACCTATAGCAGTATTAAAATAAATTGGTCGCATGGTACAAATAATGGTCGTTTGGCTTCCATGTTGAAAAATTTACCAAATTTTATTTTAAGATAATAATAATAAAAATAATAATAAACCTCTTTTTCTTGAGAGCGAAGTTTATCTATATGACATTCTTCCACTTCCACTAAACCCTCCGTAATGGGTGAGCCGATTTAAAATTTGTTTAGCTCACTTCACTCCTTGTTAAAAGAAGAGTAAATTGTCTTTATGCTTTTTTTCCATAAACCCAACAGTTATTGAAATATTTTAAGGTTTCTATTTCTTAAGTTGACAAAGCAATTTAGAGTGTTCCCATCACATTTATAGGATAATAATTGAGTAATTCGAGTGAAACAGAATGACTGATTTAGTAGAGCTTATTAATTGCAGGAAGAAGTGTAAAAATTACGGGAGACACACTAATTTTCTATCAAAAGGTGAAGCGAGGTTTAAACCTGTGTTCAAGTGAACACGACAGTGTTGGAAATATTTAAATTTTTTTTTAACATTTATTTAACGTCGGTCCATTTTCCGCTACTGAGGCCTATCATCGACGCCTGTAGACGAGCTAGGTATCCCCAACCAGGAATTTTGCCGAACTTCTTCTCTTAAGGAGAGTAGGGATATTTTACTTGCCTAATATTTAATAGACAAGGAACCGACGGCTTTACATCCTCTCCGAAGGATGGTATATCACCTACACAACCCTTACCTAAGGTTGCATAGCTTCCTCGCATACACTGATATACAGACCGCGAGGACACGGTCTTCCTTGAAACGGTCACCCATCCAAGTACTAACCGCGCTTAACGTTGCCTTACATCGCATATCGAAGTATGTACATAGTAAATACGCATCCACGCTCTCCCCATATTTCAAAATGAAACTGAAAGTCCAGTCAGTGATACCAGTCAACAGAGACGATTAGAAATAAAAGGGATACGTTCCTTTCATAGCCTTCATTCATGTCAAGAACTGAAATACTATAAGCGCTCAAAGCAAAGAGGAAAAATAAAGAAACATTTCGTAGCAGCGGGGAAACTTGATCATAGCAGCTTCATATGCAAAGGGTCAGGATATGGTATGGATTCTAAGTAGATTTATCGCAAGTAAAGATCGGTCTCCTAATTAGTGCGAAGTCCCCTCCTGGAGTGCGTTCAAGAGTATGTTATCAAATACAGATATTGTAAAGACCGCTACAGCATTATACCCATTCCACATACATACATACATAAGCTAGCTTCTTTAGTATATTTAATGTTTCTGTAACTTTTGACATTGCAATATTATCTTTACATTTAGATTTAATTGTGCAAGTTTAGTGAAGAGCGGTTGTCATGCTAATATAGAAAAAGAGATGCTTGTCATAGCGGCAGAAAATTAGAAGTTACAAAAATTAATTTATAAGAAGACTTGCAGTTACCTGCCTGAAAAAGAGGAGATATTACAGTTTTCATAGATTGTCAATGAAAGTTCCTTCTACCACTATTGAACGCAGAAACATTATCGACTTTCCCGGCGTTGCTGAATGTACTTTCTCAACTCGGTCCTCAAGGTGAGGCATATTGCTCAAACTCGAGCGTTCGGCACCATGTGATTTGCATTTGTCATTAAAAACATGCCGTTGAGTTTCAAGGACGTGTCTCAAAAATAATAATAATGAAACAGTTGAAAACTGATAATATATTAATGATAAGTTATTTCTATGTACATTTATTTTTACTATTCCCGTTGGCTATTTTCCCAATAATGCGTGAAATACACAACAACGTTGGAAAACCTTTTGTGTGTATAAATTGTTCTTTCTATATCCAATAATAACCATAATTATATAGAAAATACTGCGTAACAATGCAAAGCTTTTGTTGAAAAGCCTTTGTTAACTATTCCTAAATAAATTCATGATATGTTTTTAAAATTACTGAATGAATTAGTTATTTGTTTTGAAATAATTTTTTTTGTAAAATATAGCAAGTAACGGAATAGACAAAATAAAAGAGTTTATTTCTCAGTTCTCATACGTTTACTTAAATTAAGAGTAATAGTGAATAATGAACAAAGTCGATTTATATAACATAGTAGAAATTGAGTTTTTGTTTTCTCTTTCGATAAAGTTGTATCATTTTTCCAGTTATTTATTGCACGTTACAAATTAGAAACATAAATTTTAGTTCAAGATTCTTCATCAGAGTGTACAATGTATCAAAAACAAAATTGAAAAAATTTAGTTATTTTTTAAACAGAATAGAATGTGACATACTTTTATAGGAAGATATATATAAAAGGAGGTGCACTAATAATGAAGAACACACCCTCAGTGTTTTGTGAAGATATATTAATACTAAAATTATTCTGTGATGATTTAAATATTGAATAGTTGCTAAGTAGTGCTAATAAAAAAATAACTAGCGGATCCATTACAGACTTGCGATATTCATATGTTAATAAATAAGCTAATTAGATTTTGAATGATTTAAATAGTTTAATTGATTGGATTACTTTTGCTCTAATAGAAAAGATAATATACATTGTAGGGTTAATCTTAGTAGGCTCTCTGATCCTATATCTCAATTATATGAATATATTACCAATAAAGTTGTTCTAAATTAAGTTCCAAAATACACAAGACATTACAATGACCATAATTTTAATAACTTTGTAACTCAATTAAGTAAAAGATAACGGAATAATACGTACAATAGTATAATATACCATAATGATTTTCTTGTTCTATAAACATATTTAAATATAACATCAACATATATTTTTTAGTAAAAAAATTGGAAATACAAATTGATAATACTTGGATTACACAGCACTAGAGTATCTTTTCAGAACTTGAAATATTTTAATGTTACAAAATATTGCAGTATGTAAAATATGTACAAAAAAATTTATAGGAATATAATATGCTTAGCGAAATGAGTGTACAGTGATAAATTCTGTAGGAATACGTTTTTCTGCTGGCGTTTGCTGTAATAGAAACTAAGTATTTTATTAATAATATGTGATCATTACTCTTAACCTGCCGGCTCGCATTTCGTAATTCAGTGGTTCACGTGGGTGCATAGCCCGAGGAACAGTTGTTGGTTGCAGTCTGGTTATACGTTATGAAAATAAAAATTTATAGAGGGGCTCGTTGGACTGAACTATTATGTTAGCTAATATTTCTAAATGTACTAATAAAACTCAACAAAAAAACTCTAATTATGGATAAGAACAATATTTTTAGATTCAATCGAAAATCAAATATTCAGTTTAATTATGAAACTAACAAAATCAAATTAATTTGCATTGCATATTATTACAACTAATATTTTTCATAAATATATTCTATTAAATTTAGTGTGGATTCGATTTCTTATTTTGATAATCTTTCTTTATTAAAAATTTTGCTACTGTCTTAAAATCAACAAAAAATTATTCATAGCAAAGGAAACCTGTGGCTTTTTTATCAGGTAACTGGAGAATTTAAAAAAAGTATAATATACTGCGTTCTTGCATCAAGGAGAAATTATTTTCAAAATCATAAAATGGTTTATCAACTGACACAGTATTCTTTCCTATTATTTGTGTTTTCTACCACATATATTATTATCCTCTTCAAAACAAATCACCGAATCTACAAAATAATAGAATTATTGGAAAAAACCTCTGCGCCCGTGATGTTTACGCCAAAGGAAAAGTCAGAGGTTATGTTTTGCAAATAATATAAATCGGAATAAACACAGAAATAATGTATTTTGCTGACGTTTCTGAAAGTAATCTCTTTCCGTTTTCAAAGCTATTTTTTGGAAGAACTCTTATTTTGCTGTGTATGTCAAATACACAGCTTTAAGATTCTGTTTATGTTATTTCTATAGATACTTACTACTTACACAGAACATAGAACTGATGATATTTTCTTTTAGATAATGTTGAGTTTGTTAAGTTCTTCTTTTAACATTGGTAGCCAGGTTGTACAAATATCTACAGAACAATTCGATACGCACTTATCTTCATTTAATAAGATTATTGCTGATTCTTTAATTTTTCTTTTTTTGGTATCTGTTTCTTTTGTTAAAATTTTTGCCGAGTCCCAGTTTATTCTATGTCCGTTTTCCCAAGCATGTTCACAAATCTTTGATTTCTGAATTTCATTCTTTCTACTGTAATTCTTTTGCTCATCCAACCTCACACTGAAAGGTCTGGCTTTAAATGACTCACTCACCCACATGACACAGTAATTATGAATTCCTTAGGTACAATCTCCGATAATTTAGAGCAGAATAAAAAATATATCGGTATTTTCATGAGCAAATCGATTAAGTTTGTCACAAATTTCTTGCTGCAAAACTCGAGCAATTGGGCTTAGAGGAAAAATATCAGACTGGTTAACTTCACAGCTATCCAATAGACTGCTGCTTGTTTTAGTGAATGGTGTAAAATTTTAATATTTAAATATCGAAACTAGTATACTATAAGGTTTTTAAAATCCTTGTGTGCTTAGGGGAGGTATCTGTATATACTTGGATGGAGTTTTGCATTTCCATGAGTAAATAGGACAGCTTTATTTATTTGATTTATTCCAGTGTATTGAGGTACGATAATAGGTATTGTAGTTAAAAGAGCAAAAAAATCTTAACTTAATTTATTAGAATTTTTAAAAATAAACTTGAAAAATCGAAATATATACTAAACAATCAGCTCAAAGTTGCAGGTAGTCATCAAGGCTTCCTGAACTAATAATATTTCCAAGCACAACCCATTTTATATAATAAGTTTATCAGATCTTTTATTGAATGTGTGGGACAAGGAGATATTTATTATCTAATTGAATTGAAGACACGCTATTAATTGAACCGCCGTCGCTACCAAATAAAAATAACTCTTAATTAAAAAAAGTACTTTTTATTGACTTTATCTGTACTAAAAAAAGCGTTATAAACATTACCTTTAGCTGTCTACGGAATGAGCCGAAAATTTATCTACCATTCAATGGTCATGCAGTTAATAGATGATACTTTTTGAATCAATGGAAATGACAATAACAGAGAAAGTAACTTTGGTATTCTGTGGTTCGGTTATATTAATTTCTTTTATGTGTTTATATTGTTTCTAGATATGCATTTTAAAAATATATAAGTACCATTAAATCGATTTCATATCTGAATTAATTACATAACCTATAATATAGAGTGTTAGTTTGTATAGTGCCATAGAATTATAATTGTTACAAAATATTATCAATAAAAGTTTTAACCAAAGAGGTTTATTATTATTCTTATTATTATTTATAATCTCTTTCGCATGAATTACGAATATTTCTTCGCCTTTACTAGCCTTGAGATAGGACAGTTGTGGTTTTAGTCTTTGGTGCATTACAATAATTGTAATGGTCAGATTTTATCTCTGGATTTCTTCAAGTAAAATAAAAAAACATTTTTTAAAACTTGCCCTTCTTACAAAGTCATAGTAAAAAGTAAAAAATAATTTTTCGTGTCCGAAAGCAAGAAAAGCAAAGCGTGCACACTTTGTATTTCCTCCTTCATACAATCATGCGTACAATCATACAAAGTGCGCACTTTTTAGTACGACGTTGTAAGAAAAGCAAGTTTTTAAAATCTTTTTAATTTTTTCTACCTTTTATTCATACTTTAATTAAATTATTATCATACATGAATATTGTGACGCCCCCCATAGAAGTCTCTAATTAGGCGAAAAACCTTTTGTATCTAAGTTTTGCCGGATGTGCCTGTTGGATAGCATATTTTTAACCCCCGCCCTCCTTACGTGCGGATATTTGCAAAATTGACGCTGAAATGCTGTATTATCATCCGATCTTAGTTACTATGCAAAATTCATAATATCAGGACGTGTGTTAAATAAAGGATACTATTTTGTGTGTTAAAGAAAGCAAGTAATAAATTGGGCCATATTACAAGGTTTTAACTGCTAGAATAACGAATGAGTATTACAGGCTATTTACGTATTTAGCTAAACCGGTGTATTTCCTGAATCATGACGTCAACGGACGGTACTTACAAGAGGTGTTTTCAAACTATTTCTCACAGTATCAAATTAAATAAATTAAACATGGAAAAGAAACGCGAAAAATCAAACAGATCTTATAGTAGACGCCATTCTAAATGTTTTAATATGAAATCTATAAGAGAAATAGTGAGAAATGTAGAAAAAGCATCATCAATCGTTTCAAATATTCATTCATTAACCAATTTTACAAGAATACTTGAAATAAATAACTAAACTTTTGCATTTTTGGAGCAAATTGAATAAACCACGTATCACTCACGCATTTAGGGTATTAATTTATTGTCTACCAATCTGATTAGCACGTGTCTAAGAAAGCTGCTCTTAACACAAAATGTGAATCTATACAAAACACATGACATGACACATGATATAGAAGCATGTTCGTAAATTACTTCATCCTTATATTGACGGTGATTTATATATCAATAATAATTAAGCTTCCCCTAATTGATAAATTATCAAACAGTTAATTGGTTAATAAGCCACATTTGTTTATGATTGTATTACCTACTTTCCAATCAATATGTTATACATGGTGAATAGGAACATAGTAAAAAAAATAATTGTAGATTAGTTCAAATTAAGGGTGATCTTCATATAACGTTTTTCAACATATCGCTTTCCTGTCTAATTATAACAACTTAAGGCAATTTTCTAAACAAGTTGTTGTTTACGAAAAGGTGCAGTACAGTGTTGTAGACCAATTCATCCAATTCATACTTGAAGCTTCAGACGAAAAGTGGTAAATCACTTCTCCACAGTACATGTAACATGCGCGTGTTATACCCGCATGTCTTACTTGTCTTAAAAGATACTTTTAATAATTAGTTTTTTTTGGCGCATGCAGAAGAGATGGTGTGTTTCGTTTAACTTTGAATGACGCAGAAAATAATGGCAGTTTTCCGCTGGTGTTTCTTTGAGATGGCAAAAAAAACAGATTAAAATTTGGAATGCTCCTTTGAACCATGCAGTTTTTTTTGTAAATATATAACCTATGATCGACAAATATGAACAGTAGAAAACAGTTTATTGCCTATGGTAATGGAATGATGGCGGATTACTCAATATGTAGCATCCGTGGTGCAACAAAGCGCCTTGCGGAACACCTGAATCTAAAAAATTGTAAATAATATATTGAAAACGGCTTAAAACCATCTTTAGTATCTATTAATTAAAGGTACAGAGAATTAGATTATTCTAATATGACACAATTTTTTTCGTTCTTTGATTATATGAAGGCTATATCAAAGGATCATTAAGTAGAAAAGATGAAGTTGTTATTCCATTCAAACATAAAATATACAAAATCAGCGGAAACCATTCCAAGTAGCACCTGCGGCTTTAACGTCTAAGAAAAATAGATCAATCTTACAAAATAAATTGCCTCCTCCAGTATTATAACACCACAAATTGCACTATAAGGATGGAAATAATTTGAATTAAAAATACTTCGTTTTCATGTTATTGCCCATGTTTCGAAATAAAGGTAACTAATAATTTGTTAAATTGACTTTGTCTCTTTTTATGTGTTGTTAATTTCAGAGAGGTATAATGAAACATGTCGTTCGTTACTCCCCATAAATTGCTCCTGACCCACCCGTCAAAGTTGCTTTTCTCTAACTAGTCTATTACTCTTTAACATTTACCGTTTCTATAATTAATCTCTTGCACATATTGTAAACTTGTCTACTGTATGTGGTATTTTCCAAGAAAGCTTAAAATTGCTGTGATAATGTGAACGATTCATCTTTTCGCGCCTGAAGGACTTCTATTATATTTTTTAAAAATGAACATTCAGACGGAGAATAATATAAAATTTATACTTATTGTTCGTTTATGCTTAACTGCTTCACTGATGGTACCAATTGGACGTCGTAACACTATAAATCTAACACAGTAAGTACTAACACTTTCTTAGAATTAAACCTGAAAAGGAATTTTGAGAACACAAGAAAAAGACCATATACAGTTCAAAAAATGTATATTAAATCTCTTTAAAAATCATGTTTTACAAAAACTTCAAGAAAAATGTATTGACAAACTATAGTCTGGCCCGTGTACAACACATGGTGAGGAACGGACGACTTATAATGTACCAACTACCATCCAATATATGGTTTATATCTAACGATTACACAAAAAGATTCAAGAAATTTCAGTGTTTAAAAATTTTTGGTGGGCTATTGCTTGCCTGCCTATTTACGTATTCTCAGTTCAATTATAATTTGGTTCATACCTTAGAGCTTAAAAATGCTTGAATCGCAACGACTTTTAATTATATTATAGCAATCATAAATTCATACGTTCAGGTAAGGCGGTCCCATGCACATATGAGTACATGGTAACCATACTTTTCTGACACCGAATCACTGAGGAACCGGATTAGGGCAAATCCTGTTAAAACCCATCATTTTCCCGTCAAAATCGACTGCTAAAAAATGATAGGGCACCCTTGTCGCTAAAGGCTATTTTTGCTAAAACTCTCGATATACTTTGAATAGAGACTGGATTAACGTATTCTCATATTTAACACAACGCATGAGTTGCAGTGCTGCACAACGTGGATTCGTAAAAGGGTTTTTAATTTTCCGATTTTTAGTTAAACTTTCTAAATTTTGGTGGTCGGGGCGACATTACGTCCCCGTGCAGCGATATTTACTACACTTTCTAGAATTACACTCCTTGATGAGTTTCTGAAGTTTTTGCATAAAAAACGCTCGGTAGAGCGAAAATATGATTTAAAATATAAAATATTCTTCCAACGGCATTTTTACGTGAAGCACGCTTTTCATGCAAAATATTACAGTTTCGAAAAGTTCATCGAGGGTTTTGGCGTGTTCTTTAACAATAAAACCGATCTACAAATCTGGAGACAAGCTAAAAGTTAATAACTATAGGCCAATATCATTGATATCTAATTTAGCGAAAATATATGCAAAGATTTAAAAACCCTATAACATTTTAAAAATATATAATTTACTATCTGATGGGCAGTATGGATTTCACGAGGGCAGATCTACACAGGATGCTATTGCTGACTTATTAGAAAGAATTTATAATGTATTATATAACACAAAAAGTCGCTTTGCATGTTCGCAGATCTGGCTGAAGCATTAGATACAGCTAGTCATACAGATTTGTTAGATACCTTAAGTTATATTGGTCTGCGTGGTGTTGTCAAACAATTTTTGTCTAATTATCTCACGGAGACACAACATTGTTAGACTTAGAGGATATACGCAGCAACTTCCAATCTGTCCAATATGGTATACCTCAGAGGACTGTGCCTGGTCCACTATTCTTTACTATTTATATGAATAAGTTATTTGAAATACATTGCGATGGTAAAATCATACGGCAATCTTCTTTGAAGATGAATTATGGGACACATTAAAACAGAAAGTGGAGCTAAATCTGCCTGCGGTGATTGGCTTTTTCCATAAAAAATTGTTATCCATAAATTTTCAGGAAACAATTTATCTAAATTTCGCGAGTTATGAAAATAGTTTGCTAAATTTTAGTTCTCTAGCAATACGTGATGCCAATACAGAGATTCTTATTCAATCAAAGCAAAATATCAAATATTTAGGGGTAATATTAGACAGTTACATGAGACGGAATGCTCACACTGATAAATTACTGAAAACACTGAAGTGCGTGCTACCAAAAATAAAACTATTAAAAACTTTTTTAGATGAAAAACAGTTAATCTCAATCTATTATGCGCTAGTACAACCATATCTCACTTACGGTCTTGTAGCGTAACCAATAGCTATTCCAAAAAAACTTGAGATCATCCAAAAATAGATATAACGAATTATATTTAACATATGTAGAACTTATTGATCAGATCTAATATTCAATGAAATGGGAATATTTGGTATTAGACAACTACTGCTCTTCTATTACACTATCTCAAAGATAAAAACAGAACATTTTAAAACAGAAGTTAAGTTGTCTATAAAACGACAAACGAGGAAATATATTAACAGTGTGATTAACATAAAAAACGCGTATGTATAAAAAAAACTTCGTTTTTAGATTGCTATATAATTAAGGAATATCTCATACCAAACTGTGAAAAATATGAAAATTCAAACAAATGAAGTAGGCTAGTAATTATGCATTAAACCATACATAATAACTTTACTGTTCTGACCTACCCACCTACTTACTAAACACCTTCAAACAAATAAACTTGTATATATAAAACTATATACAAACTGTATAAAAATTTACCCACTCCTTTCTTAAGGTACAAAATAAGTAACTGTATTTTATTATAACTTTCATTATGTATTGTGTTACAGGTAATATTTTTACCCACGCGCGAAACTTCCTTGTGGGTTTTTCGATTATTTATTTGTATACCCACTAAACTGTTACTACCATTGCATTGTTGTACTATTTTAATTGGTTAAATCAATATTATTATTCTTATTAATGACCTGATTGTTATTCTTCTTGTAAACCAGACCAATATTAGAGGTTTTGCATATCATAAGAAATGGAAGTTTTAATTGAAAAGTTAATATCGTAGACTCAATACGGCTTTAGACCAAAGAATCTCGGGTTCGAATACTGGCTTAGAGTATGGATGTTTCGTGGTGCTTGTAATATGTCACCGTGGTGGTAGCTGCAGACAAGATGAGATTGCACAAGAATGCTGCAGTATAAAATAAAATGTGGAAACGTATTATCAATTTCTTTTTCACATTATTACGATAAGAGCGGAAATTACTTGGATTGAAAATAATGTACACTTTTCTCCGTGTTACTTATATATTTTCTTGGTGCTGTCACAACGTCGTTTTTATTCTACTCCTTAAGGATTTTGAAGTTTTACATAAAAACCACCAGATATATATTATGTTTGTACAAATAAGGTAAACTTTGTTGCTAAGTAAATAAAATTATAATTTTTTTACATTTAATTGCCTCATATACATGTGTAAAGAAACAAATTATTTGGGAATTATACAAGAAAACCGTCCACACCAATAAAACACTACCTAATTTCTTTATATTGCTAAGAAGTATATAGTATTTCGTTGTAATTTTAATAGTAATTAGATCTTATGAACATAAATAACTTGAACAGTTTTGATAATATAGCATTAATTATACGAAAGACATACATTTATATAGGTAAAAATAGTAATTTTAGTTGATTGAGGTCGTATAATCATCACCGTTTTTCTGTTACGTTTTATAGTATTGCAATCAATGGACGGCGAAACGTCAGAAATAAGATTATAGATTATAGCGAATGGCGGTGAATGATGAGCAAACACCCAAGAACACGAAAATAGCAGGCTAACGATATTAGTCTAGAGAAAAAATATTTTCAGCAAAATTCACGGAACATCGGTAAAATTAATGTTCACCTATTTTAATAACCACTATTCGTGAATTAAATAACATTTTCTTATAGTCTAAATAAAATTTATTACATAATTCATCTAAATATATTTTAAATATTCCACACCATTAATCATATTTTTATAATTTCTGAAATATAGAATACAGCACACGTTTGTTCCATCATTATTTTAGTGCCTTAACAACATTATTAGCGCTGATGTATCAAAAGCCTTTTGTTATCTAGTAGATTGCTTTCGCGATAGATAGCGTTTAGTTTTCAAAGTTCACGCATTAATGGCTTTTGCAACTTCCACCAGTTGTATTTCTTTTACAAGGAATAATGAACTTTTCTTTCTGCGGATTGAGTTAAGCAAAATATAAATTGCTTTGAAAATTAACTACATATAGGAATAGAAAAATAATATACTGTTTTATATTTGTAAATTTTAATTAATACAAGATGCGGCAATAAGTTTGAACTTTGTATAGGGTAAGAATCATGAAAGGACTCTGGTGGCTTTAACGTAAATTAAAATCACTCAAATGGAGAAACTGTATAATACGGGCGCAGAGGCTTTTTTCCAATAATTCTATTATTCTGTAGATTCAGTGATTTGTTTTTGAAGAGGATAATAATACATGTGGTAGAAAACCCAAATAATAGGAAATTATATTCGTAGAATGCCACAAATATCTTTCAGATAGTAGTTATAATTTATAATTATTATGAAAATATTTGGAAATATCATTAACGAAATTAAATTAATATTATAATAATAAATTGTTTAATAAAATAATAATAATATCTGCAGTAAGATATAAGTACACATTTTTTTAATTATTTTTCCATTTGTGCGTGATTGAGATGTTTATATAACAAAATATTTCTATCCTATCTATGGTATCTATCTACCTATCTATGGTAATTATAAAACCAAAAAACTCCGAGCAACCTAATGCCCAAACAAAATCTGACATTATGAACAGTCTTAACCCAATTGATCTGAATATCCACGTCTCTAAAGTAAAAAATCTAAGTAAGGGAGGCATATTAATTGGATGCAACAACTCCAGCGGTGCGGATAAACTTAAACGAGTGGCCAAAGAAAAATTGTCAACAGGTTACAACATCAAAGACGCTAGCAGAGGTAGCTATAGGTTGAAAATCGTAGGAATGATCGAGGAATATACAGCTGAACAGGTAGTTAAATTTATTAACCATCAAAGTGATATGTTCTCCGAGAGTAGTAATTATAAAGTTTGTAAAATATGGCCCACTAAGAAAAATAATTGTGTATATCAAGCACTACTCGATGTCGAAGCGGAAACCTACTGCAAAGTTATGGAACAGGGTCACCTCTTTGTTAACTATGATGTCTGCAGTGTGTATGATGCGATAGACCTAAAACTGTGTTACAAATGTTGTGGCTTCAATCATTACGAGAAAACGTGCTCCAGCAATATTTTAGTGTGCCCAAAGTGTTCACGTAATCACAGTATTAAAGACTGCTCGGAAACCTCTGTTCCCAGATGCATTAACTGCGTAAATGCTAAGCTGGATGATAACAATCATGTTGTCTGGGATAGCATAAAATGTACTGTATACAAAAAGAAACTCGCACATCTTAGGGAAACATTATTTGATAGCAAATAGCAACCAGCTATGAGCGAGCTTGACACCTCTGGAAACTGTAAAAATATCCCAGGTAATCCATTTCATTTTTATTACCAAAATGTTCGCGGATTAAAAACCGAAACACACGAACTGTTCAATGCAACAGTGTCATGCCACTTTGGTATAATTGCTTTAACAGAAACATGGCTGGATTCTGGTGTGTTCGACTCTGAACTTTTTCCAAATGACTTTTGTGTTTTTAGGAAAGATCGAAATTTCGATCTGACAAACATGAGCAGGGGCGGGGGTGTCTTACTGGCTGTAAAGAATTCATATTCGCCCATTATGTTAGATCTCAGTTCACTCTATAATGTATTACCTGGTATTGACATAATAGGTGTAAAACTCAGTCTGTCCCATCACTCTATTGTCGTGCTTGCTTTGTACATTCCACCCAGTATTAATGCTGAAACCTATGAGACCCTGTTCGACGTAATAATAACGAATATTCACCTCCTCAATGAAGATAAACTAATTATATTAGGTGACTTTAACATTTCAAGTTATGCACATTACCTATCTACCTCTGAGATTTCCAATAGACATGTTGGTTCACTTATTAACTTCTGTGAGTTTTTGGGCCTCAACCAGTACAATAAAGTAGTAAATTCAAATGGCAGGCTTTTAGATCTGGTTCTAAGCAGATCACAGGTCATGATTAACCATTTAGAAAACTACTTAGTCCCCGTAGACCCCCATCATCCACCACTAGATTTAAGCATTAGCTTAAAGGCAGATCACATTAGACATTTAGGCAACGATCAACCATCCTTTAATTTCAAGAAAGCAGACTTTAATAAACTTTATGCAGATCTATGTAGTATAGACTGGTCACATTTGTTTAGCTTCAATAATGTTAACGAGGCTTGCACCCAACTTTACAATAAACTAGATTCTGTATTCCTACAAAGCGTTCCTAAAACAATTCGTAAAAATTCATCATATCCCTCATGGTTCACTGGAACTATTATAAGAGCTATTAAGCAGAAATCTCACCTATGGAATCTATATAAGAAAAACAACGATGTGCACTACCTTAATCAATTCAAAACTCTGCGAGCCAAAATAAAAAGAGACAGTGAACTTGCTCACAAAAGTTATATTCAGCGCACAGAAACGCACATTAAAACAAATCCAAGCAACTTCTGGTCTTTTCTGAATACTATGAAAAATACAACTAGCATACCAAACTCCATGTGTTTCAACAATAGTTCCCTAAATGACACCCAAGGCATTGTCGATGCATTTGCCGAGTACTTTCAATCGTCTTTTATCACATCATCCACGTACAACAAAAATGAACAAGAAACCACGGGACATGTTCCTCAACTTAATATCCCAACCATTTCCGAACAAGATGTCTTGAAGGCTCTAAAAAAATTTAAAAATAAACTCACTACGGGACCCGATGGTATACCAGCTTTCTTGTTAAGAGACTGTGCCCCAATCTTTGCCTTACCACTGTCTATCATCTTTAACTTCGCACTGCGAACAACTACTTTTTTGAGTCACATATGGACTCAATCTAAAATATGTCCTGTTTTTAAAAAAAGTGACAAGACTTTCATCGAAAATTATAGACCCATAGTTATCCTGAATAATTTTGGCAAACTCTTTGAAATTGTTTTATACGATATAATCTCTTTCCATGCAACATCTCAACTCTCCTTCAGTCAACACGAGTTTTTGGCAGGTAGATCTACAGTTACCAACTTGGTAAGTGTTACACATTTCATCGCAAATACACCGGATCAAGGTGGTCAAACAGATATAATTTACACAGACCTGTCTAAAGCATTTGACAGACTGGATCATGGGCTCCTACTGCCAAAGTTGTCAGTCTTTGGCTTAAGTCTTGACTTTCTAAGTTTCTTCGAGTCTTATCTTTGTAACAGGAGATTAAACGTCAAGTATCATGGATTCTCATCTATTGAAGTACTAGCGATGTCAAGAGTTCCGCAGGGCTCTGTTCTCGGCCCACTGTTTTCATCAATGATATTTGCCGAGATTTGAAAAGTAATGTCCTTCTATATGCCGATGATCTTAAACTGTTTGCATCTATTAATTCCGAAGAAGACTGCCGTCGTTTACAACATGACCTCTCAAAAATAAATTCGTGGTGTGAAATCAATAGGCTACCTTTAAATATATCCAAATGTAATGCGATGACTTTTACGAGGAGAAATAACTCATGCCTATGCCTACAGAAATGTAGGCTTTATCTCGCGTAACTCAAGGCACTTTAAAGATATCTCCACACTTTCTCTCCTATTTAATGCTTTTGTACGGCCAAAATTGGAATACGGTAGTATTGTTTGGAATCCACATTACAATAATCATATCCTTAATTTGGAACGGGTTCAGAGAAGACACATTAAACATCTTTCTTACAAAGCTGATGGATTTTATCCTCCCAGGGGCACACCACAATCTGACTTGCTAGCCAGATTTAATTTAAATGACTTAGCAACGCGTAGAGTCTACTTTTCGGTACTATTCCTATTTAAACTTTTAACAAGTCAGATAGACTGCCCGGATATTCTTAGCTCCATCCAATTTAATATTCCATCTTTTCAAACTCGCTCTATTCTATTTGGATACACCAAGAACAAATGTACTAAAATCTTCTCCTATTCACAATATTTTCTCAAATTACCTCAGCTATCAGGCGAACCTCGATATTTTCAATTGTAGTATTAATAATATAAAACATTGTATTTTAAATCACTCTTAGGTTAACCTTCAGTTTTCTACTAAGCCACCGTTTAAACTATGTCCTCATATATATTATTTTTGTTTTGTTGTTTCCTCTCTTCAGTTTATTAGTTTAGTAGTTTAGTTTAATAGTAATTATACTCTGTAAATTATTTAGTATTAAGTTCCTATTTCTGTATATTTTTTGTATATTTCCTGCCCTGTAATTGGATGCATATCTGTCTGGGCAGCTGTATTCGTAAAATAAAATAAAAATAAAATAAAAAAATAACTAACTGTTTATGTAATTAAATATATATAATTAAATATATTAAGTATTGCAGATACGCGAGCCCTAGAATTAAGCATAAAACAGAAAATAAATAAAATATTTTAGTACTGAAATTTATAGGTTTCCTAACTCTTGCCCATATCAGTTTAACAGACAATTAATACAATATTTAGAGAATACACGGAAAACAATATGCATATTCTTGTTGGTGATACAAACATAAACATCTTATCTCAGATTGATTACGCCGAAGAATACCTCAACATATTAAGTACGAATGGATTTACTTCTTATATAAATGACTATACTTGAGTTCAAAATAACGAACACGCATGTCTAGATCATTTTTTTGTTAATAGTAATTTTATAAGAAATAATGAAAATGTCATAACACTTATTATCTTTAAAGAAAATATAACAGACCATTATCCCATAATAATAATTTTTCATCTAGGACGAGAAATAATAATAATAATAGTTAAATAATAATTAAAAAAAAATTCTTATTCTTTGTCAAAAAAATCAAAATAAATATTGAAAAAAATACTAAAACAATGAAAATTAACAACAAGCAACGAAAGAGGAAGGAATGGATGGCTACAGGTTTAACAAAATCTATTAATACTGAAAACGAAATGTACCAGAATATATTAAGGAATCAAAATGACAAAATACTGGAAATTCAATATAAAATCTATCAAAATAGGCTTACTAATCTCATAAAAAATACTAAAATTAATTATTATAGGTCCTTAAAAAGGGGCCCCTACGCGCTCAATTATATTGCGCAATATGTTTTAACACAAACGATGCAATATTCTTGTGAAATATCTAGTAGTTTCAAAAGCAAATTGCAAAAGTTCAATAACAAATTCGCGGTCTTCAGTTCGCTTTGCCATGGTGACTGATACAAATAATTATTGGGCAAATTATCCCTATACCTGCAAATAATGTAATATTGCGCAATAAATTTCAAACAAGCTCAATCTTGCGCAATATAATTGAGCGTGTAGGGGTACCCTAATAAATAAAGATAAAAACAATTCAAAAAATTTATGGGATACTATAAATAAAATTTGTAACCATACCAAACACAAAATAGAGATAAACAGGATAATAGTAAATACTGATACTAAGCGTATCTTCTATCTTCACATACTGTGTATGATTCTATAGATAACTTTTTAACAATTCGTTGCAAGCTATGCTTGAAATATTTAAGTATCTATAGTTTGTTTGTATTTTCAATGTAAAAATTATGTAAGTCTAAGATAAGGATACGTCTTTTATTATAGTTATATATTTCTTAATTGTCTGTAATAGGCAGGAAGTGTAACTACTACTTCACGTTCCTTTTATATAATATATAGTCTTCAATCAATAAAGTCAATGATAGAAATAACTTCCAGTGTCAAGTAATCCCAAAGTCAATTTTAAGTATTTTTATTCGTTAATAATAAAAAGAAATTATTTATCTTCAGAGTATCTTATTATTTTGAAAATATTGACAGATATAAATAAATTGTATATTTTACTTACAAACTTAGAGAACTTGTATGAGAAGCGAACTATAGATTGTGCACTTTATTTGGTTCTGTTTCACATTATCGAAAATCATGAAATATACGTACGTGTAACATATACTGCTCTGCTAAGCAAAACCCCCGTAAAATGAATTTTTGTTAAAAATGATGAACTATTTCATATAAATCATTTCAAGATGTACCTTCTTACTAAGCAAAAATCTTGTAAAATGTTTCTAGATATATTGAAATAATAAATTTAAACCCCGTATTTTAAAAACTTTATGATGGCACTAAATAAAAACACAGTACAGAACAGTTGCTACAGTAAAACACGGCAAATAAGACAAGCTGCGCGAAATTTGCGGTGTGTTCACTTAGCTACCTTTAAGTACCGCGTTTTTGTCTAGTATGACACCAATAAGTTAGCTGTGTGTAATATGTTATGTTAGTGACCAAGTTGCTACTGGAAGGGATAAATTTAATATTAATGATCTTATTATCTTAAAATACCTAACGTTTCCTTATTAAAATATTTATAAACATTTTATTAGGCAAAAAGTCAGTATAAGCACTATAAGCAGCATTTACCGTGATTTTATTTAGCAAACTAATTTTGTATATTGTTTATGGTACCAAGCAAAAACACAATTTAAATAATTCTGTGCATATAAAGAAAAAAATTTATATTTCAAATTTATTTATTTAAAATATATAATAAACCTACATACTACATGCTTTAAAAATATATATAAACTGTTATAAGCGTGCTGGCAGAATAACACAAAGTTCCCTCCATTTATCACAATTTAGCTTTTTGACCAATTATGGGGGTTTTGCTTAGCAGGGCAGTATAACATACATAATAGTTAATAACGTGAAGTAGTCTCAAGAAAAACGAAGTAATTAAATCAGTTAAAATCTATAAATTTAACAAACATATTGGGGCGAGCGTAGGTGCGTATTTACTATGTACATATTTCGATATGCGATGTAACGTAACGTTAGGCGCGGTTAGTACTTAGATGAGTGACTTTTTCAAGTGTTATAGTACCTTTCACTCATCACAGACAGAAGAAGTTTCAAAAATCTAAAAAATTCCAAAACAATTCATTATTCACGATTACTCAGTTAAAATATTCAAACATTTATAATTGCAAAAACTACAATTTTCGTCAATAAAATCTGGAAAAATACACATTGCACCGATAATTCACAAATAGTCCAAATTCATCGACAACCTCACTCCAACATTCATATTCACCAAAATAAAGCTCAAGAGTTACAAACTAATGCGCTAAAAAATACAGCCCCCTCACAAACTCGCATCACATCCCATACGCTTTCCACACCCCGAGTTACAATGTCATTACTCACTTCTATAAGTTTTTATGAGACATTTTTCTCTTAAATTCAACTTCCCATTCAAATTTTAAAAAATACATCGAAACACTCATCATTCCCGATGTGCCAGCTGAGCATTCATCAAAACTTCTTTCCCTTTTGCATATTCCGATTGATTTACTTCCCATTAATTTTAGTACGTCCCCATGGGAACATTCTCATATTAGACCAACAAAGCTTAAAACACTTTCGAATACATTACGGGACCACTTCCAAATTCAATTTTTCCGAAGTTATTATAAATAACTTCCAAACCTGCATCAATTCAAACTTCATTCATACATCAAAAAGTTCCCCTTTTTATGGCCCATATCATCTTATAACTTTTAGTTCCGAATGTTTGATTCTTCAAAATGCATGATGCAATATTGCGCAGTATTACGCAATGTTGCGCAATCGAGCCCAAATGACTTGTGGGGAACAGCTTTCCAGCTCCTTCCAGACCTTAGCTCGCACAGTCCCCATCGAACCGTATAAATAGCCGATCCTGGCGAGCTCTGGCTAAGTCAGTTTCCGGTGAACCTTAAAATTAGTTACTGAAGTTACATAAACCCAAGTGTTTAAATCATTGCTTCATCCGACGCTTCAATTAATTAAAACGAGTGGCCATTCTCCTTCTTAGGTCGAAACCTAGTAAAAAAGAGTTAAATTTTAATAATAATTTGCCCCAGCGCATAAAACAAAAGTGAATTTTATCGAAACAAATATTAATCTACATTTTTTCTGTCTGTTATTCGTGACGCTGCTATTTTTGTTTTAAAGTCGGAATTTCTCCTGTCGACAAGTTACCTTGCATTATTTTGTTAATTTTAAATATTTTATTAATACATACGATTACGAATTTGTTCTTAATTTAAATAAATTTCATTCATTCGTTTTAAAACAAAGTGTTATTATTCCAAGAAGAATACATACACAGGGTGTAGCCTTATACCATGTCCAGGTTAATAAAAACATTCACTGCTAAAAAATAAACTAAACAAGCAGTGTACAAAATATAAATAACCATATACGGGGTGTAGTATTGATCCTGACCAGCAGATTCGAAGCAATCCCCCAAATTTCAAAAAATAAAGTGCACTTACGGCCTTAGGAGTCCCTACTCAAGCTCTCCACTACAAACTTCATTATTTTTTTTATCACGAGAGGCTAGTAGGTGTTCACAAGGAAGACCGCGTCCTCTGAAATATTATATTCTAATATTCTGCCCTCTAAAGACACACTTGAATCATTTTTATCTACATTAACTGTTAAATATTTGCGTCCTGTTGTAATATACCTCGTTGATTGGGTCTAATGATAATTATTAGATAATTCACTGCTACTTTTTATGTATGCATGGTTACAGAAGACAATTTAGAAAATTAATACACTGTTTCGAAATGAGGAATGGTGATTTAAAACATGCGCTTGGACAGGCTACTGGATAATTTAAATTCGGTTTATAAAGTGTATCTATTCAATCATAATTTTTTACTGACAGTGTGCTTTAAGCACACAAAATGTCGCTTAAAATTATTAATTGCCATATCGTCGATATAATGTCAAATTCGGAGTAATTTATTGTTCCCGACTATGGTTCTAACTTCTCGTTAAAGCAATAACTTCACAAGTCATTATTTGAATTTAAATTGGCAATTTCATAAAGCAAATCCAAATATGATCCGTCTGTAATTAGTTATTGCATGTGTGAACTAACTAAATGAAGTAGATTGAACAATATAAGTTTCGTGCAAAATGTTTTATTATTACAAGCTTAAGAGTAAAGATTGAAAAAGGTTATAAGACTCCGAAATTTATTAATCAATGTACACAAATTAACTTTATAAATTCTTATCAATAGAAACTCGAAGCAGGAAAAAATACACTTGCATTGATAAAGGGTGGAAAAGATGGTAAGTTGATAAAACAGTCTTCTAGATTAAAAGCTAAAATCTAACAGAAAACATTTTTAACGGATTTTGATACTTCTGCGAACTATTTCTGGTTATATTGTCTGAAAATTACAGTCTCAAAAATAAAAAAAATTAGGTCTCCCAAAAAAATACTGAAAATTATGTAAAGGCCAAGAAAGGATTTAATGTGATTCTTAAACAATAAAATTTTTTAAATCGTAACACGTATCAGGCCTCAAAAATGTGTTAGTATTATCAATATAATAATCAAGGTAGATCAAGGACCTTTTTGAAGGAGTAAAACACTACTTTACATTTCCGAGTATTAAAGGGTAAACTTTTTTGCACCAGTTTGCGACAAGAATTAATTTTCCTTGTAGGTAATATAACTGTGAATAATTTAAATTGGCAGTAACAAGGGGCACGGTACTGATAAGCTATCAGCAATATCATCAAAAACCAAAGAGGTGGTTTTTAAACTGGCCCCTATGAAATGCCAAAATAGCAGATATTTTGGCATACGTGAACGCCAAAGATTTTCATTTAATTTTGCTTCAAGCACAGCTAAATAGCTATTACATTTAAAATATTAATGAACACAATCTATGGACAAAGATATAAAAGAGGTACCTTTTATTAAGTACTTTGGTGTTATTATCGTTGTCTAATCGATAGCCGCGTGAGTTAGGGCGCGAGGTGGCAATCGCGATTAATCACACGGTCATCGCACCACCGGGTTCGAATTCCGGCTCCGGCACTGCCGGAGGAAATGGTTATGTGTCGGCGTTTTTTCAGTGTGTAACCCCCTTCCGCACAAGCCCCTGGCTTCTGGAATTGGGTCTAATTTCTGTGGTGTTTATTTATTTATTTATTTATAAAATATCTCGAATGAGATCAACACATTATAAAGCTGAGCAATAATATTCGAAAGTTAAACAAGTAAATTTTATATCATATAGGGAAAAACTTCTAATTTGTGTTTATAAAGCATTAGTCGAATCCGTAATAAGGTACGGAATAGTTATATGGGGTTTTCTCTACAAAAGTTCTCTGCAAAAATTAAAGATTGTCCAGAATTATATTTTAAAAATTATCTATCTTAAAAATAAGATACCACACTATATTCTGACACTATTTTTGATGCTCGTTCCTTATATACAGGGTGTCCCGAATTGCATAGGCCAAACTTCACTAAGCAATACAACTTTTCAAAATAAGAAAAATAGTTCCTATAAACATGGGTCGGGAAGTGCTTAGTTTCCGTGCTACAGGGTGTTCAATTAATTGTCCTGAAAATGGTTTTTTATGAATATTTTCAAAACTTCTAAAGATAAACAAGTTATAATTTACACATTTTCATTTTTTTAATGCTTTTTAAGACAAAATAACAACTATGTACGAAAATCGTTCAGGAGTGGGTAAAACCGATGGGGGGGGGGGGATATTAATTATATTTATTGTAACGGAAACGAGAATGCCGCTGTACGCGAATATCGCAGAAGATTTCCTAATAGAGAGAAACCATCTAAAGAAGTTTTTATTCGAAACCACCTAGAATTTAGAAATGTTGGACTTAAAAGAGGTCCAAGAAATGAAGAACAGCGAAATGGGCGATTTAGAAACATAATTTTGGCCAAATTTAACAATAATAATAAATTAAGTATCAGAAGGGCGCTCCAACAACTGCGTGCGCAAGCTTTGCATGTATCCAAAAACAAAGTTTTTCGGATTCTGAAAAAATGCCACAGAAAAGCTTTTCGAATGCAGCCAGTCCAAAACTTTCAACCAGGTGATCAATTTTTGTAATTGGTTTATAACTGCCATGGAACGAGATCCCGATTTCGGAAATAAAATTATTTGGACTGATGAAGCTACCTTTAACCATAATGGATCGGTTGATTTTAATAATTTAAGAATTTGGGCTCATCAGAGTCCTCATATGATGAGTTTAATGTTAATGTATGGTGTGGTGTTATAAACGGGACTTTTGTGGGCCCCACATCCTTCCTCCCCATTTAAATAGACCATTATTTAATGATTTTATAAATAGCCATTTTTTTCAATATCTCGAGGATATTCCTCTTAATTTTAAGACATGAATGCTGGTTTCAAATCGACGGAGCCCCTGCACATTTTGCTGTTGAGAACCTTTTGTGGGTAAACAATAATTATCCTGAACGGTGGATCGGTCGATTATGCGCAAGAGACTGGCCACCCCGTTCACCGGATTTAACTCTAGTTGGTGCTTTTGTCTGGGGCTATTTAAAGGACAAAGTCTACGCAATCTCTGTAAACACGAAAGAACAGTTAGTAGAAAGAATTCTCGAAGAATGTGAAAGTTTGCGGGCTAATCCTGATTTCATTCGTAAAGCTACACACTCTGTACGACGAAGATGTCAGAAATGCGTTGAGGCTGGCGGAATGTATACTTTATACGGGCAAAATTGAAACTGGTCAGTGTTAAACCACAGGACCGTGCACACTGAATTTGATATTTTGTCCTATATATTTAGCAATGGTATCGAGATTCGAACGGTAGTTGAAACTGTGCAGGCGAGTCCGAGACTGACAATGTATTCAGCCCGAATGAACCATCTACGACAGCACTGGTTTAAAGATAATAAAACGGACAGACCTACTAGCATAAAAAACTCGTAAATCGTTTCTCAGAAGTCGATGAGGTGTATTGTCAATGTGCCAGTGCAGTGCATAAATACCTATTATAATATCAAGCGTAGGAGTTTAGTTAGTTATTGTTCATATTTATAAATATTTACTACTATATAAAAGGTGAAATAGGGGGCGAGCGTAGGTGCGTCTTTACTATGTACATACTTCAGTATGCGATGTAAAGCAACGACAGGCGCAGTTAGTACTTGGATTGGTGACCATTCCAACGGAAACCGCGTCCTCGCCTCACACATCTTCCAGCGGCTTGTATATCAGTGTATGCGCGGAAGCTATACAACCTTAGGCGAGGGTTGTATAGGAGATATACCATCCTTCGGAGGGGATGTAAAGCCGTCGGTCCCTTGTCTATTAAATGTTAGGCAAGTAAAAGATCCCTACTCTTCTTAAGAGAAGAGGTTCGGCAAAATTCCTGGTAGCGGAAGTAGGCCGACGTTCAATAAATGTATAAAAAAAAAATAAAAAAATAAAAGGTGAAATATTTTAATTATTTACTGATTTACCATGGCTTTCTGGAGACCATTTGAAACAGAGGATAATATAATAACGCCCGAAAATCTTATCATTTTCTTATGACAAGCATTTCTATTTACTTCCGCCCGTGTACAATAAAGAGATGCCGACTGTTTTTGCCGGCTTTTAGTTTTTATACGGTTTCAATTAAGTTCGTATACACTTTGCTTTGAACAAGTCTTGTAATTTGTAATTTACCTTACTTTAATCTAATTCATTGTTCTCTAATAAAAAATAATGTAATCAAATTTTGTTTTACTGTCATTGTTTTTTCTGTTCTGATAAAATTATTCATAAAAAACTATTCCCGAGTAAGTTGAGTAAGATTTACTCAAAAAATGATAATTTTAGAGAAAAAACGCAAGAGCCTTTTTTGTGTAAAAAGCTTAAAATTTTTAAGTTCTGCTCATAAATTAATTTAAAAGTGTCACACAATAAAGTTGGGGCTAAATTATACCTAGCCCCCCCCCATTTTTACACTGAATGATTTTCGTACATAGTTGTCATTTTGTCTTAAATAGCAAAGTTAAATTCCTGTGTAAATTATCATTTGTTTATCTTTAGACGTTTTGCAAATATTCATAAAAAAACATTTTCAGAAGAATTACTTGAACACCCTGTATCTCGGAAACTAAGCACTTCCCGACCCATGTTTACAGAAACTTTTTTCTTATTTTGAAAAGTTGTATTACTTAGTGAAGTTTGGCCCATGCAATTCAGTACACCCTGTATATTAAAGGTATGTTCATTTGTACAAAAAATTTATATAAAATTAAAGAAATATGTATGAAAAAAGAAACAAAACAAATAAACACCTGAAAATTTTCATTAGTAACTCTAATATTAACTTAAGATTTCTAAATTATATGGCTCCTAAAATTTTTTATATTCTTCCAATGGAAATTAGATCAATAAAAATAAAAAAAAATTAAGCACATCTTCATATCACAGAATTCATAGAAGTTTATGGCACTTTCCTAGTTTATATATTAAATCATTACTAACTGTTAGTAACATTATAGATTTAAAAAGAAATTATACTGCAAGTGTATGTTTATATAACACTTAAAAGTATCAATAAGGCATACCTAATCTTTGCACATACAGATGTTCAGTCATATAGGTGCAGTTATACAATCACTAAGACTACATAAATAATTTATACAGATTATGAATGTGAATGCAATTAATGAGAAAAAGCTTAATAAATTGAATTGAATTAAGTTTTTGCATTGTACTTCAAGCTCTCGACGCTACATAACCTGCAATTCAATGACTGTAAATGCTTATGTAGATAAAGATCAGAATATATTTTTATTACTCTCGTAGCATCTAATTAATATTTCATAAACATATGCAGCATGCGATACTCTATAATAATATCGGTTGGCTCCAGACACTGCGGTGTCGACAACTATATATCCGGATCGTCTGATAAACTGTATTTGCGTGACAAAGCGGGAGGAAAATAAAGAAATTAGACCGTATTTAGTACAGTTAATGCTAAAGAGTTGAAGTAAAATAACAAACATATTATTAATTCATACTACCTTCAATTAATAATCAACAAAACAGCCAATAATAATAAAGGGACCTTTAGTAAGTTGCGTATCCGTCTTATACAAACACAGGCGTCTACAACATAAATAATTAATTATTATCAACCAGTGTTATTGCTGGTTTTGCATTCGTTAAAAGCAAACACATAATATATTACATTATTTATTTATTTATTTGTTAAACAAAAACGCATTTACAGGACAAAATGTACAATAATCATTACAATTAAATTGTGATAAAACAATGTACCTATACTAACTTAAAACTATTGTACTATAACATATACAATTATACAGTAACATAATATTCTACTCTCTACTGGCTCTTTTTACAGACGGGGCCAAATAACTACTCTATTTATAATTTTATCAAAATTTAACAAGATGCAAAAATTAAACTCTAAGTCGACGTTTAAATTTTCAAAATCGACAAAAAAATGGCATAGTTAGAGACTGTCAAAATTAAGGAAGATGCACAAATTTGGTATAATGAGATCATAAATAGTTAATTGTTATTAAAATGCAACATCCTTTTGGAACAAAATAGAAAATCCACCATCTTATAAAGTTGTATTGTCAATGGTTTTTTACTTTATCTTCTAAAACGTTTTTAGCAGACGATCCCGATTTCTAGCTATTGTAAGGGCACCCATCCAGGCTGGGGCTGCATAGAGTTAAAGTGTACATGGCAACCGAGTTTAGAAACGTCCTAGAGTGCCATGGCCACTCTCTCTACTTTCTGTGTTGAATAGTCAATGTGTCTATTGAATGCCATTATAAAATCGATTTAGACTCTCAGGTACTTTATGACCGTTTTGGCCCTAATCTCTCTACCGAGAATATTAATAGACATATCGCCAAACGTGCTTCTGCCCAGTGAGAGCGACAGCCTCGGATTTCTCCGGTGCCATTTCGAGACTGTGGGTCGGCATCCAGCCGTTAATTTTCTCGATCGCAGACTCGATCCTGGCGACAGCACCCTCCTCCGTTTTGTCAACGACCACGACGATCAGGTCGTCGGCAAAGGCAATCAACCGATAGTCTTGTGTCCAGCCCAAGAATGCAATCGTACAAGACGTTCCACAGGAGCGGTCTGAGCACCGATCCTTGTGGAATCCTACACGTGACGCTCCGTGTGCTGTTGTCAACGAGGAAGCATCTGTCCGTGAACTAGCTCTTCACCAGCTGCACGAGGTACACGATACCCCTCTGCATGTCAACTCCTCAATATAGAGCTCCAATTCTCCATGTAGCCGTGTTACCTCTTGCACTGCGTTAACCGTCGACATACCCTCTCTAAAGCCAAACTGACTGTCAGAAAGCCAACCTCTGGCGTTTAGCTCTTCGGTCACTCTGGTGGTGATGATGCGTTTGAGCAACTTGGCGCTGGTGTCGTGCCCGGCTTCTTGCCTGGCTTAGGCACCAGCACCAGTTTGACGCAATTCCACTGAGGGGGTATGATGCCAGTCATCACGATATTATATGTTATTACGAAATTGTCGGTGTGCTGTACCACCGCTAGTTTAACCACTTCGGGTAGTATACCATCCGGACCCGGAGCCTTATTAGGCTTTAGTCTAGCAGCCGCCTTGAGTACTTCCTCGTTACTGATCTGAGTAGGTGGTAACTGCCACTGCTAAGTTTCCCAGATGGTCCAGTTCCTCAACAAGCTCGATCCTGCGCCCAACCGTAATAAACAGTATCATGCGTAACAAACCACGTCTCGTCAAGATATATTACCATCCTATTTGATTCGGTGTACTCCTATTTTATGCAAATATTGCTGTCGAATTTCGATAATACGTCGTGATTCCAATCCTATTAAACGGTTGTTATTATATATATATATATATATACCTCTTAAAGTTTCCAAAGATGGAAAACCATAATCAGTAGTCCGTGTGCCAGCATCCTAATTTTACAAATTTGGCATATGTTGGGGGGGAGGCGTGATAATATTTGGAGGGATTCTAAATTAGGTGTTAAGGTTCACTAAACGGCTACGTATCTGTCTCCGTTACCACGTCTTCAACATTTTGATCATGTAAATTTTCTTCTATATCAAATGGTCTCCAAGAGTCATTTTAAAAATAATTTTTGGAAGAAATATTACAACTAATAATAATTGTGTTAGATACTTAATTATAACACAAACAACTTACGTCTTTTTTATTAGATGCGAACTACCGCGCAAGGTTAAATAAACATATGGAACCGCCCGGTTCCACAAAAACAGTCTCCCATAGCACTTTCTTGTTTTAGAACTGGTTATTCGGACACCAGCTTGAATCCTTTATCGGCCACCCTCATCAACGCAATTGTATATATTGATAATACGACGCTGCCTGGTGTATTCCATTGCAATTATTATATTACGTTTACATCCTGATACAAAAAAAAATGAAAGCATACTTGAATTTCTCATCTTAAATCCTATTTACCAATTTTCATACCAATATCTGAAAAACTTCAAAAGTTTTTAAAACATAATATTTTTAGTCGCAAACTCCTCTATAAAATCCTTATTTTACTATAAGGAACATAACCAGACTGCAACCAACAGCTACTCTCCGGGCTATGTGCCCCGCCGAGCGCTGAATTACAAGTTACAGAGAGCTCCTTTAAGTAGGATCAGTCTTTCGGCTGGTGTTTGTTGCAATCGAAGCATTAGCGTTTTGATGGTAATATACAATTATTACACTTAACGCGCCAGACTTGTAACTTGTAATTCAGCGCTCAGCGGGGCACATAGTCCAGAGAATAGCTGTTGGTTGCAGTCTGGTTATGTTCCTTATAGTAAAATAAGGATTTTATAGAGCAGTTTGCGACTAAAAATATTATGTTTTAATATTCCGCCCTCTAAAAGCACATTTGAACTTCAAATGTTATGTACGAAAATTAAAAATATAACGTAGATTTTAACACCCCGTATTTCTGGTAATATCAACTTTAGGGGTAAGTTTAGCTAAATCTCAATATTTTAATATCAGAGATCCACGATTGCTTTACGGATCATATATTACTGATACGGACTAACTCGTTTATACTTTATTTATGTCGGTACTGACCCCTGTAAATTAATTAGTGAAAGTCGCTTGCTACTCTGCCACATTTAAGAGTCTTTAATAAGTGTAAACAATGCCGTACGTAAATATAAAACAGTTAAGAAGTCACGCGGTATCAAAGCAATCCATCTTCAAACATAAATAATTTACATAAAGTCAAGTTAAAGCAGATATAATCAAAACAATTAATTTGGTCTTAATTATTTGAATACTTGTTAAATTTACTGTTAAAGGTAAATAAATTTTGAGCCCAGCTAATTATACCGCTTTCTCGTTTTACGCTCTACTCTTGCAATTATTCGCTCCAAGGCAGTTTTATCTTAGTCGTTCAAGGCCATAAATTGGTAGGCAATATGAATGCAAAAACATTCGCATTTACTATTATTATAGTTTTCTCTGAAGTATAACCTACGTTAAGATCATGAAAGTTGACTTGGCATGAATACCATTATTTATAGGTGAAATATAGTAGCAATTTACAATACAAGAATAGCGAGGCTGACGTAAATAAAGATATTTTTCACAGTAGAACGTGGCTTCCATTGAATGGGTTCTAGAGAGTGACAGAGATTCTTGAGTAAATTACATTCTCCTACTTTCGCCACTCGTCCCGGGATGAATTGACCAAAAGGTATTTATACACTGTTCACCTTAGTTTAGGTCATTGGTTACCAGATATTGATCAGAGGTTAATTGGCAAATTTATCATTAATCATTATTAACGAAAGTTCTTTTTTATTCGTCTTACTAGTATTAACGTGTTGGCAGAGTTTAGCTACAGCTATTCTGCGCTCAATCGGAGCATACATACAAAGGCAACTACATAACAGCCATTACCTGCGAAAATATCATCTGCTCCATCTCAGACTTGAACGCAGAAGTAAGAGAGAGGTTCACCGTGTTGTCTCTCGCACAACCCCATCTAGTCTACTTCCATCATCTCTATAATACATTTAAAGCGCAAGTAAACATGCACACTGTGACAGGGATTCGAACTCTCATATCCTTGGACTCAAGTTTAACACGTAAGTATTGAGTCAACGAGCCGGTGGCTTGAAATGTTAAAGGAAGCGCCGATATCCTTTTTTTTCTTACCCATCCAGGATGGACTCTTGCTCAAAGGCCAGAATCCTTTCTAAGCAGGCCTGGGACAGGAAAGCCAATGTTGAAGTGTTTGTGCCTGAAAATCTAAGATCGGTGCAGGAAGTTAGAATGTGGATGGAAATTTCCTCCATATCTCCACAGAATCTATTGTCGGAGTTATCGACCATTCCTATGGAGATATGTATTTCTTGAGAGGGCCACATACAATCAAGAGACCATAATCTTGATATGATTCCTGCCTTTACGAAGCCCAAAAGTCAATATACTGGGAACAAGTTCAATTCTCCATTGACTTTATGGTAGGTATTTGATCTAGGGCAACCTATGGCGTCGGGTCTTTGTCTTCTTCTTATGCCATCTGGCCTGCTGAAATATTTTATTTTACAAGGTCTGTTTTCACTCTTCTCATGATACATTAAAATCATTTCAGAGAGCTGATTTTAACAAGTTGGGTTATGTTTGGTTCTTTGTATATTCGATATAGTTCAAAGTGCATCTTTCATCATAACCCATTATCACACACTGTCCATAATTTTTTTTCAAAACCTTCCTTTCAAAAGCAACCAAGTCATTGGGTTTCTTTCTGTGTGATAGATCCAGATTCAGATATTGTTGTCGAACCATATTTTTGGTAAAATAATTAATTTTAATTTATTACTATGCACACAACGTACATATTCTCAACGACGACAGCATCAATTCAAGCCAGGAGGCCCGGCCACGCCGTTCCAAACTCCGACCGCCCAGCGTTCAGAACTCTGTCTGCCCTGATCTTTAGCTATATCCAGTGTGTCCACAAGGTACATGTTCTGGGAAATTTAAAATCGAGTCGTCGGTCGTGAGGCGACGACTCGACGCTTGCACCTGGAGGCCTTGTGATGAAATCGAGCTGGTGGTAGTTGCTCTGCATTTTGGTTACTACAAAATTCCCGTTGTCCGAATGAATCTAGACGCGAGACGTTGCTACGCCTTTGATTTCGGGCCGAGTGAATCGCATGGTGGAATGAGCGTACTTCCCTGCGGTCGACTCGCCGCAAGTGGTAGCCATGAGGTTAAAATTTGGTTACAAACAGACCCGAGCCAAAAGGGCCTGCTTGTATGTGGAAAACAAAGATAGGTCCGTGGAGTAGCGGAATAGGCTGCCACTGTCCTGTCTACCCTAATTGAAAATTTACAATATTCCCGAAATGTCTGACTCTAAGGTTGTCAAGTCATGGTGCCCGTTCTGAGCCAACTACCGAGAGCACAATCTGCACTGGTTGTCGTACAGAAGGTGAGGTCGCGGCGGTTGGCTACATTTACAACCGACGTGGCAAGTGTACGTTCAGCCGGCTGAGAATGAGGACGCCGTTCTCAGTGGCTACGATACGCACGGCCAGCTCGTTCCGAGGATTGATGAGGCCAAGAAGGTCCTCTAGGATGTAGGACGTCTTTGGATGGATGTGGCCTTCCGTTTAGCAAACCGACATCAAATTGGATGGAATAGTTTTGGTTCAGAAAACAGGCGTCGATTGGATGGAATAGGCTTCTGTTTAAAAAACCGACATCGTGTTGTATGGATCGGTGCCCCGTTCGTTTACCAAACAGACATCAAAATTAGATGGATTGGATTATCAGGTGGTGGTCGCACAGCGCAGGTATGGTACTGAATCAGGAAAGGTTTGTTGGCGGGCTATTCAGTAGGATGTAAATAATTAGCTAACAGGAATAATGGAACTAGGTTTCTGAAATTTGGTGGTACTTTTAATGAGCTGGCTTCCGATTGGCTCAGCAGCCGGCGAGAAGGCGGAGCCTAGCCTACCCGTAAATATTGAGCGCCACGTCCTACCTGACACACTTCATGCATTCGCAGTGTCGAGGCAACACTTATGTTGTGTGTTGTGTGTATGTGTTGGTACGAATGGTATATTAAAGTGGACAGGAATGATTTAAGATTTGTCTGCATTTCTGCATATGTGATCCAAATATTGTCTGAAAGTTATTTGTGGCATTTTACGAATATTCTTTCCTATTATTTGGGTTTTCTACCACATGTGTGTGTTTATTCCGATTTATATTATTTGCAAAACATAACCTCTGACTTTTCCTTTGGCGTAAACGTCACGGGCGCAGAGGCTTTTTTCCAATAATTCTATTATTTTGTAGATTCGGTGATTTGTTTTGAAGAGGATAATAATACATGTGGTAGAAAACCCAAATAATAGGAAAGAATGTGATCCTTTGTAGGTTATTTTACAGTCCTCTAGGTACGAGGTGATATCCCGCGAGTTGAATAGTTTAAGTGTTTTAAGAATGTTGTTTAACACAATTTCGGCCCGATGGGCCTGAAGTCAGCGAGGTTTCGCAGCAGCATCTCAGTTCGACACCGCTACTCCGAGAACTTCGCCTTTTATTTTAATTCTAATTGTGCCTGTGGGCATTAGCGCCCCCATAACCCATCGTCTCAGGGCGCTCGGCACTGTAAACAACAGAAATCTAAATACAACGGTACATTCAGTCAATGCAGCAATACATACGTATAACGTAAGAGTCTCATCGCTGCAACAGTCAAAATCGACCCTGATAGCAGCAGTTCGTCCACAGTAGCGTACCAATCCCCCAACTACCGACGCCCTCAGTCATAAAAAGGCAAACTCAAAACACGAAGTCTAAACGGGAATGTCGGTCACAATACATTTGTCGCTGATGCTAGAATTGTATTTAGTTTTAGATTTGTTAATCAGCAGTATAAAGTTCCCATCCTTTGTTTCTAAAGCTGGAAAATCCTCTTTACCATCTCTCACAGTTAAATTTATAATATTGACGTCATCTGCATTTTATTCTATCCATTGCCATCTTCACCAATCGTACCAAATGCTTTAGTATTAGAAATTTGGTAATTGTTAGGTAAAATAGTGCTGGGTTCTACTGTGTCGTACGAGTATGCTGACTTGAAATTTATGAACATGATGGGTATCTTCATCAATTTTGTTTTGTAGATCATCCCATCTGGGCACACAATGTATATTCAACGATAAATATTTATAGGTATCTAAATTATTTGTCTCGACCTAATAACTTTTAATTTTATCTTATCGGCAAATTCGAAATGGTCTGGTTCTGGATTTATAAACCAATTTAATAATCACAGTTTTAAAATCTGATGAAAATTGGACATATTGTACCAAGAGCATTACTAACTAGATAAGAATTTCTGTCAGCATACCTGGAAATTTCTTGTTTCTTTGCAAATTTAATACATATTTTCGAATTTCTACCTCTGAAACTGGTTTTGGAAGAATATTCTCCTGGATCTGATATTCGGAACTTTTAGACGGTTTTTTAATATCATTAGCCATGATATAACCACCATCGTGATTACAAAGATTATTTGCAACTTTCTCTTTTGTTTGTAGTTATTTCATTGTCATGCGTTTTTAAATTTATATCTTGCTTTATATCATTATTTGTAATAATTTTAACCGTAGGTCAAATATTTTGTAAGTTAATACTTGCAAGTCGTTTTTGGAAGAACCTCTGTTTATCTTTTTTAGGTAATTGAAATGTTTACTTTACTTTTGAATACACATATTTTTAGTGTATTATTACAATTAGAAACAAAAAACGCAAGTAATTTTCCTGTACATTTATGGTAATGAAATTGAAACAAAAATATATTCATATTACGCATAAAATAATCTAGATAATATGTCCAGTTCCTAATAAAATTTTTATTGATCCAAGTTCTCAGAAATCGAGGTATTTAAAACCAGAAACGCTTTCGTTTTGCATTTTAATTGAAATTCTTCCTTAATGTGGGTGTTTGTTGGATTTAAGGCTTCTGTTTAATTCTGGTTCATTAACAACCCTCTTTTTCACAGATTAATCATACACCTTCCCCATTACTTCAGTTCATGAGGCGATAAGGCCTTATAATTTAGTGCTGAATAAGAAAAGTGTGTCATATTTAAATTGGCAAATTTTTACAAACGCCTACTCTGAAAAATTACCATTTTACCTAAGATATGATATATATTTCCTACATAACTCCTTAAATGCTAAACAAATTGCCAAACGTTACTCATAAATATTAACTATGTAACATGAGACGTCGAAAAGGGTGGTTATGACATTATTCTAAATGAAGTATGCAGTTGACAACTATTCTAATTTTACTTTCTTAGTTTTTATTATCCAAGAACTGACTGCAATTATAAAAAAATATGTTTTTAATAAACAGGAAAATTATGAATGTGAGAACCAAATACTTATTCTTTTGCTAAATGTGGTGTATGATGTTTCGAACTTCAGTAAACAGTGCGTCAGTGCGCTTAGTGAGTTTTTTATAGTATCTTAAGTGAATTTAATCAATTTTTAATCAATTGCATTTTATTATAAAATTAAAAATGTTACCTCCTTGCAAATTTAATCCAGGTATATGTTATTAAGCAAATTTGAACAAGGTGTTAAAGGTTTCTCTCACGAATAGTTTCAGCCATATTTAGACAATCGTAGCCAATAAGTTAAACTCAAGAATATGGTATCAAGCTTATCTATTCCAGCTGCAGAGTTCCTCAAAACCCATTCTAGGACCTACATTATTTACTATGTGTATTAACGATATACTATACTATCTCATAAATCCATTATGCTTGACAGTTTCATACGCTCAGGATATCAATATTTTAATAAAAGACAATCATTTAAGGATTTCTAAATACTATACTGTATTTGCGTGCAAAAGAGTTAATTTATTTTGCATGCATAAATAATAAAAATATATGTAGTATGTTTAAAACAGCTAAGTCTAACATTAAGCTTAATAATGTTAGATTATACAATTAATCTTAGATATTCTAGTAATGGACATATCATACAAATGTTTCCCCTTCTTTGCAACTTACATAAAAACATTTTAGAGTAGATTTTATATAGGTTAGAGCTCCTGTAAGCATTTGTTATGATGAGCATGTGGACACCTTCGCCAAGAAAACTGCTAGATCTGGCGAATGTATTCAATTTAAAATAAGTCTATCGGATACTCTGAATTTTAGTAAAATGACTATGTTTATTAAGTATCACGATTATTACAGATAGTTAATTGAATAGAAGATAAATAAAAGCCATTATTTATAAAACTAAAAGAAAGTAAAAATCTTATCACTGCTGTTTGAAGATTAAGATTTGGTTATTCTCCCTTTCCACAACATTTATTTGAAGACAATTGAAGTTGTTGACACGGATGCGTGTGTGTCACGTGGAGTCTCTTGTGATTTAGATGATATCTTTTTTGGCCATTCGTGCCACTTCAGAGTTACAAATGATTTTATTAACCGATTATTATAGCTGAAGATATCTCTCTCAGATCTCTTGTCATTGAAGAATATACCTATATACAAAAAAATCGTGCGTTTTCTGATAAATACAAACCAATGATTATATGGTGCTAAAGTTTATAATTGTACTATGTTATACAAGAGCATAAATACATTGGGTAATGATGGTTACAAGATAATACGAAAAAAGAAAACACTTGGGCTGCTGATGCGTAGCAGATCGCAGACACTACCTAGCCCGGATACACTTATCCGGGCTAGGTAACGTGCCCACGACAAAATTTCACTAGCTCAGAAATCTCAAGGTGTAAAGCCCAAGTTTAACATAGACTATTATAAATTATTGTTTTACTTACTTAACATAAATCACTGAGGGTTCCATTCGTAGTGGTCGCAGATTATTACAGTATTTACAAATAATTTCTGGTTCTCTAACATGAAACCTGGCGATGTTCAATGATGTGGCTAATTCTGTTTAACAGATTACAGCATAAATAAAGATGTATTCCCCCCGTGTAGCTACACTTGATTTACAACGTGAGGATCAATTGAAATAAAATTGGCCACAATATGATTAGAGAACCTCCTCAAGTAATAATAAATGCGTAAAATCTCTAAATCTATATACAAGTTAAAATGCAAAATTATATGTAAGTATATATATATAGCCATGCAGAATCACTGACTGTGGTCCCCGGTAAAGAAAACAACACACTTAACTAGGGTGGAACGATACCCAGACTTCGACGATGCAGAAACTGCAGCCCTACGGTGGTGTCTTTGGGAACAAAGGAGTAGACCAGACGATGAGGTTGATTTACAGCCTCTCCAGCCGTTGAACTTTCTACTCTTGTGCGGGGGCGTTCTAGCTCCGTCCGTGGAACTTTCTACCTTTGTGTGTGTGTATGTGTGTGTGTGTGTGTGTGTGTGTGTGTGTGGGCGTTCTTGCCCCGTTTGTGGACCCTAAAGATACACCGATTTAATTTGCACGGTCGGAAATGCACGTGAAACGTGCATCATGAGAGCAATTTAAATCAGACGTAACTCACAAAAGAAATATAATTTACCTCTTACTGTTGAGGGAAACAATCCATCAAAATTTCTATATAAGCCTACAGCTTAATGAATGGGATCGAGTCCGTCTTTCAAATCAACGAGATACTTCTAAAGGAAAGCTTGTACACTTAAATCCTGCACCAACAGTTAAAATTCGGTCCCGACAACAAAGTATTCTGCTCAACAGAACAACTTAAAACAAAGATGCCTTGAATAAAACAAGTTTTTAGGAATCACCAACCATGTACACGCCGCCAAACGTCTTTCTCTGTTTTGACAACAGACGGAAGTCACGTGACCGTTCTTGCCAGCTGGGAGACGCGCGACCACCCACAAGCGGCTGTTAATGATATGCTGCCCGCAAAACACACATGTGCATCGCGGGTTACATATGCAACAGGGCCATAACAGTTGTTTTCTTTTGTGTTTATTCCTTTGTTTAGTTTACCTCTTATCCATATTCTTTAAATTGGTGTTTTTACAAATGCCCTGACGGAACCCTGGGCGAGAAGAGGGTGTCCCTTTTATTAGTGGTCTAGGAATGTTCTCTATTATTGGTTAGGTTAGCTTTTTATTTGCGCAATTCGTTAATGGATCATGTTCAATGCCAAAAAAATATTGTTTATTTATAAAAACAAATTTAACTTATTAAACATCAGATCACAGCAAGGCTACTATACCAAAGAAAATATAATTACTTATTGTCAACAGATGATATTGCTTTATATCAAAAAATTCCTTTATTAATGTGTGTAAATTATATAATTTGATTTCGAAAACATAAAAGTTTTCTAACAATGAAGAAATTCGGAAATGAGGTAAAGCTGTTTCTCTTAAAAATAATTTGCTACACCATAGAATAGTTTATGTCAATGAGTTAATATTTCTTTTATAGTCTGTTGAGCTTTACGTCAATACTTGACTTCCGTTTTAATTTTACTTGTGAAGTAACTTTTCTTAAATTGTTTTATAATTGTATTAAATTTAGACGAAATTTCCAAAGATTATCTAGCTATATTTGCAGTTTTCTAAAATTAATACAAACATATTATTATTATCACTAATTTTTAAATTTTTTATATTTTTACGCATACCATAAGTAATAAAAAAGAAAAAATTACGTTTTGATTTTATTGTTTTTATATGTCTTACATTTAAGTAAATATACTATTTAATTCAAGAAACATAGTCCTCTTTAAGAAGTGTGATAGACAAGTAATTCAAAATTTAATATATCAAGCAATATTGCGCATACTTTCCGTATTTTTTGTCAACTCCCACAATAATTATAACTCAATATGGATACGAAGGATGCTGCATTATTAGATTCCGTGAACTATTTGGGAATATCTGCCTTTCAGCATGATTAAATGATAATAAATAAACTTAATTGAGTCAACTTAAACTGCCGAACAAAGTTCTTCATCCTAACATGATTAAATAAAGCAAAATAATTATTTTTTATCCCACGTATATACATTCTCTAGAAACAGCTGGAAATTATCTTTTAATTCATTTCTGCTAAGTGAATTGGGTTAATATCAAATACAATAATAATCCAGGGAGAATTTGTCTCATTGGTTGCAATTAGCGCGTATTCATTGAATTGTTTATGATTAGTCAGCGCATTATATTGTGAACTGCCTCAATATTTTGTATAGAATATAGAATTTGTGCCTGATTAATTAACTATTATAATAGTATAAAATAATACAACTCAATAACTAAAGTGTCTTGAGTAATTAAAAGTGTTATGCTTCATTCTAATGTATATCCCGATATCCGTTATTTCATACCTACTTAAAATGGTAGTGAAAATCATAAAAAAATCGGTCCGCGACAACTCGGACAAATTTTCCCTTTTAGGAGTTTTTTTAAAACATTTATTCAACGTCGGCCTATTTCCGCTACTGAGGCCTAACACCGACGCCTGTAGACGAGCTACCCCCGATCAGGAATTTTGCCGAACCTCTTCTCTTAAGAAGATTAGGGATCTTTTACTTGCCTAATATTTAACAGACAAGGCATCGATGGCTTTACATCCCCTCCGAAGGATGGTATATCCCCGACACCACCCTCGCTTAAGGTTGTATAGCTTCCGCGCATACACTAATATGCAAGCCGCTGGAAGATGTGTGAGGCGAGGACGCGGTCTTCGTTAGGACGGTCACCCATCCAAATACTGATCACGCCTGACGTTGCTTTACATCGCATATCGAAGTAAGTACATAGTAAAGACGCACCTACGCTCGTCTCCACCCCCATTTACGAGTAGACCGAAATAATGTACCTTGGTCCCGGCATCGAATCTTTTCATCGTCAAGTCTTTATTTTTTCTCAACCAATCTTTTTAAAATTTAAAACATATTGTTTTAATTCTTTGCCCCCCGCGACCTCCCTCTCTGCGTTCTTTAGGTGCAACTGGTCATGTTACCAATCACGTAATTTAGCGTTTTTAATGGGATTTCGATTTTTGTAGCATTACACGGGTCATTTAGAATAAATCGGAACCGTCATGGCACACTTAAATGGAAAACTAAAAATTATATTATATAAAGAATTGATGTATGAAATGTCACTTATTTCACATCGTTGAATTCAGAAAATTATGCAGATTTCAAAAATGCAATAATATACAGGGTGTTCCGTTTAAAAATCAAAAGTTAGTGTCACTTCCGGTGAAACCGGAAGTGAAAAAAATATCAATTGTACGTCAAAAAATGCCGCTTTTATGTATGTAGTATATCCTAAATTTCAATCGATTATCTTCAAAACTAAAGGAGAAACGGGGGGTATACCATGATCCTGTTAGACCCTGTATATTACGGGAAAGTAAAAAGAATAGTATCGTACTCGGCGACCGATAAATAATTATTAATTAAACATTTTAAAGAAAGGCTATTAACAGTACATGACAGTATATGTTTAATAAACAAGGTGTATGAAACATTACACACAAGTAAAGCAAAGTTTGCTTTTTATTTAACGTCGGTCTATTTTCGCTATTGAGGCCTAATACCGACGCCAAGACGCTACCGACGCTACCCGTAATCAGGAATATTGCCGAAACCCTTCTCTTAAGACGAGTAGTGATCTTTTACTTGCCTAACATCTAATAGACAAGGGACCGACGGCTCTCGTCCCCTCTGAAAGATGGTATATCCCTTTCTCAATCCTCGCCTAAGGTTGCCTAGCTTCCGCGCATACACCGATATACAAAAGTAAAGCACCGAATTGAATTTTTCTCGATCTGGCCAAGGCCATTGACACCATCAGTCATGAAGGGTTGGTTGCAGTACTCAAATACCTTGGTTTGTGAAGGGCAGTTCTCAGCATAATGAATTCTTATTTAACAAATGGAGGTCAAAAGTAAAAATTAGAGATCACTCTGGGGATTCAAGAAAATTAGAGTTGCGTGTGCATCAAGGTACGGTCCTTATTGCAATTCTATTTTCTGTCAATATATAAATGGTCTTCTCGAACTAAATTTAAGTGGAACTGTTGTCTCATTATCAGATGATACTGTTGTCCAATATACAAGAGAGCTCTTGGAGTGAAGTAAAAAAAAAATACATAATCTGTAGCTATGGTTATGAAACGTGATTTGACTAGAATAGTTTTTGAAAAAACTAAAGATTTACCTTTCATTTGCAGAAATAAGAACATACCATATAATAGAATTCAATACTTCACTTCGTGAGAGAATAGTCAGATCAAATTCGCATTTAGGAATAGAAATTGATAAATATTTAAAATTAGATGCACTTCTAGAGCAGCCTTGAGCATATACCATTTAAAATTAATATACGTTTTGCTTGTCAAATTATCATTACAATAGAGTACAGCAGGCTGGGAAGGTGTATATAAAACTTGTTTAAAACAGCTTGATGTTGTTTAAAAAATCTGTATTAAAAGATGTTTAATTAAACTAAACCCTATTTAAACGACGTTCTTTTTAAAGCGAGTTATTGGTTTGGTAGATATATTGTTATAGAATTTTGAATTTACTACAGGAAAAATTTTTTTAGAAACCTGATTTTCTTACAAAGCAGTCGTACATAAAAATTATTTTTTACTTTTTAGTATGACTTTCTAAGAAAAGCAAGCTGTTAAAAGTTTCTTTTTATTTTCTACTTTTTAGTCATATTTTAATAATTAGATTATTGTCCTACATGAATATTGTGACGCCCTCTGTAGAAGTCTTTAATCAGGCAAAACCTTTTGTATTCTACGTTTTGCCGGAGGTGCCGGTTGGATAGTATATTTAATCAATTTTCACCACCGCGCTCCGTACGTGCGGCTATCTACAAAAGTAAAGGTGGAATACTTGTGTTGTTATACTTCCGGGTGCTCTCCAGCGTCGATGATCGGCTTCTCCCGGAGCCTCGGTTGTCTAAACGACGCTTCAGCAGAATTCCATTTGCCATCTTCAGGTTCTTGTTGAAAGCTGCTCCTCGTTGCTCGAACTGAACAGATCGGGTGCACTACTCGAGGGCGTATGTGAGAATAGGTCTGAAGATCAGCTTGTTAAGGTGATCTTATAACTGTTTCTAAAATTTTATTCTTCAGCAATAGATATAAGCGAGATATTTGGCCCTCCTAAAATAGACAGACTGTATAATAACACGAATAAATCCTAATTGATTAAGTTTGATACTATTTTTACTTGTTTTTCTTTCATTCACAATGTAATTTTCATGTTTGTCCAGATCTTGCATCATTTACACACTTTCTGACATAATCAATTGATGAAGTTTTGCACAATTACTAAGGTCGGATGACAATCCAGTATTCCGCGGTTACTTTTGTAAATATCCTCACAATATATTATTATATTGATTAAATATATTATCCAACCGGCACCTCCGCCAAAACGTAGAATACAGAATTTTTTTTTCTGATTAGAGATTTCTATGGGGTGCGTCACAATATTCATATATGATAGTAATATGATTAAAGTATGACTAAAATGTAAAAAATAAAAACATTAAAAAACTTTTAAAAGTTGCTTTTCTTACAAAGTCGTACTAAAAAGTAAAAAAATATTTTTCATGTACAACTGCAAGAAAAGGCGTGTGCACTTTGTATGAAACGGAAAATACAAAGTGCGCACGCCTTGCTTTTCTTGCAGTCATACATGAAAAAATAATGCAATTGCAAATAATCTTGGGCCTATTAAATTGATACATTTATAAATATTGTTTTTTTTGTGAGAAGCAGCATAGAACTATTTACCTAAATTCTTCTTTTGTTTATTATTTATTACCTTACCTATCAAATTTTGGTTATGTCCATTTTTTATGTCAATTTCTTTAAAAAATTATCGTTATTATTTAAAAAATGATACAATAATTTTCATTAAAGAATTGTTAAAATAACAAGAGGCTCATGCCAAACAGATGTGTCAACTAAATACTCATGAGCGAAATTGAACAATACTTATATAAAATATCGTGTAGAGCTTTGAAGTTTCACCCCGTAGGTTACTTGTATCCGCCAATTCCAAAGTCGGTCAAGTGAAACATTTCCCCTTGTAACCAGAGTAAATATGTACATATGTGAATGTTATTTTCCGCAAATACACGTTGTTAACTTAAACTCGGTTAACAAGTACAGAAACATAGCAATAGTGATAATAAAGAGACTAAAAAGTATGTCCAACTTAATGTTGTAATTTCCCTAATAACACGTTAGCCCAGTAATTTGGACAGCTTCCAAACAAATTAAAATTAAAATTATGTTGCTCGTTTACTGGACATCAAATAATTTAAAGATGCAAGTGAACCTCGAAAATAATGCCTTTATAAAGTTATTTAAGTAATTGTTTGTTACAAATAGCACTCTTACAGAGAAATTGTTTAAGTTAATGTAGGTTGCCTCAGGAAAACTTGCATATTTATGAAGCGAAATGTATTTAGTCTAATTATTCATAAATTAGTTATGGTAATTAATACAAAGTAACTTGGAAAATTACGAATAAAATAAGGGAAATGGAAATTTAAATACCTGGGTGTGATTTTCAGTTTTCAAACTTAATGATTGTAGACAGAGGCGTTCGTCGAATAAACCTATTCTCAACATTACACTAGTTACATATCATCTGGTACAATAGAAACGCTCTAAGTACATTGGTATTAGCCACAGAAAGATTGGAAGATTAAAAATTCGCGCTGAGATCCTCGGCACCCTAATGTTAATTTGAGTTAAAATATCCAATTAGTCAAAATACCTTTAAAAATTGTATTCAAAAGTATAATCAGGTGTGTAGATCTCCGCTTTGAGATTTCGGTGAGATTAAATTGTGCTAGTAATAAACAGTAGAACTCTATTCGAGGATATACGCCTTCTAGTACATGTACTGCAGATTTAGAAAATCGTCTCCATAGTTTTAAATATTGCAATACGCATAACGTAGGTTGGGTTCCAGACTATTGACGCATATTCTAATTATGATCTAACAAAGAATACACATAGCATAGGCTCATTAGCAAACCCTCATGAGGCAGACATTTATATCTGGATGCAACCAGTGGTAACGTCATATGATAAAGAGGAAAAGGCCAAATAGTTTAACCCTGTGGTACTCCGGACAACTGTAGAAACTTCTCCGTTGTGTAACTACTGTACTAAACAAACTGATATCTGTTTTTGAAATAGGAAGAGGAAAATTGTAAGAATAGATTCAAATAGTCTGAAACAATCCAATTTATTTAATAGAGTGCCATGTTCAGTTGACCGGAAGCCTTAGCAAAATTGATGTACATAACATCAACTTGGCTTTGTTGGTCTAATTTATTACTTAGGAACTGGACCTTAGACACAAGATTAATTCCTGTAGACTTACCCTTGATACTGTTCACACGACATCAAACTACACATGATCGTATATTACAGGATGCAGAATAATGTTTAATAACTTTGCGAAATTGCAAACTATATAATAAATAGTTTACATTTAAGCCAGCTGCCATGTCATTGATGCAAATTATGAACAATAAGAGCCCCAATACCGAGCCTTGTGGAACCCTAGAGGATTGAGTGAAACTGCACATATTGAATTCGTCCATACAAATAAGATTGGAATAACATTAACAACTCAACTCAGATCCTTCACAAATGAATGCACACATCATATTCGTAATTGGTGATCGTCCTTCAATAAAACCATGTTGCTCGAATATTATACTACTTCTGATTGTGTCACGAGCTGGGGGAGCTTGGCTTGGAGAGGTTAAATTTTTATATGTAAAATAAAGATGTAAAACAGAAATATACCAACATTTTATTGAAGGTAAAAATAAGAAACAAGTCCATAAAGGAAAATAGTTCAAAAAATAATAAAATATAAAATAAAATCCAATCCATAATAGGGGATATGCGTCAGGTAGATGCTCGTTGACTGATTTGCTACTAATGAGTAAAGTGTGTATCAATTCTGGACTATTTATACGATTCCCAAATACTTATTCAGAAATATTCCTATAAAGGTAGACTTAAAATTTATGTTTCAACGCAGTTACAAACTGAGATTGAAATACGAAACTTTATATCCTTTATGCTTGTTAAATAGCGAATTTATATTGTAGAAATAAAATATGAAAGATAAAATTTTAACTTGGAAAGAAAGTAGAATTTATTTATCGATTTAGTTTTATGGTTTATTTAATTTATTATTGAATATTTGAAAATTACATTTTGTATAGAATATGCTAAAAAGTATATTTGTTAATTTTATAGTGCAGAATAATTATTACTCGACAATATGAAACGAGAGGTCATTAGACAAGAGAATTTCGAGAGCTTCGCTGAAGTTGCATAACATTATTTTTGGTCTATAGTTTTTATGCCAATATTGTTATTTTTTATATAAAAATCACCTTCTGGAAATGCTCCAAACATTTGAAAATATCTGTGTTTTAAAAATTAAACTGAATATAATTTATAAGTGTTTGGAAAATGCAATGGTGCGATTTTTTAACAAAAATGCTGGAATGAGGTCCGGACCTGCATTTTGGGTTTGATTCGCTTTAACGCCTTTGTGACATTAACCTCTCTTAGTGAACTTTTTTATAAAATGCAGTTAGTGTCATTTTTTATCGACATATATTTGGTGTCATATGTACTAGAATTAAGGAAATTATTACCAAAAAAGTCTGAGAATCCATCTACAATATACTGGGGATTATCCGGTCCAATTTCACTCTCATGATAGATGGTACTGACGAGTGTTCCTTTTTAGTGGATATAAACGACCAACATTTCTTTGGATCTGACTTAAGATTGGATTCAGTTTCAGCACCATGCCATGCGGTTGATAAACCTGATTAATTTTATTTTTTACAACACTTTTTATGGTTCTATAGTAATTATAGTTGATTACAGTGCGGATATTACGGTATTGTTTCTATACTTTATGTTTTTGTCTAAGTGTCGGCGCCCGGAAAATATTCTTGTGCTTAAAACAACTATTCCAAAGTTATTATAACAATACTGTTAACCAAACGACAAAGATATAATAAAACGAACTGTGCACAAATACATAGAAATGATTAAGTTAAGAACTTAAGCTATTTGCCTTAAATTTTACATTATAATTTGTTTGAAAAAATTAAGTATGTATTATAAAAGTTGCTAAACTTCTATGAGAAATCGAAATTCTTTAAAAATAAAATTGCAGGTGACATAAAATCACGAAAGATACATTTAACATGTTCCCTCGAAACTAAGAAAACTGCCAGAGATACCCCAGCTGTCAAAGGCTTCGTGATGTTTCTCTAAATAGCCAACAACTATAAATATTTTAGATGGTCGTGCCTTGTTTTGGGCTTTACTTTCATTCTGTTTTTTAGTTCAGTATTGAGGAAGTTGCTTTCGCTTCAGAATTTTTGTAGCATCAAAGGCGTTTTAAGAATTGTAAGTTTTAGTAACATATTTTAGATATAAGTTAAAGAATGACTAAAATCAAATGAAATATTTCACTTACTGCTGTTATTTGATTGAAGAGAGGACCTTATGTGTGAAGGGATATCTGATATTGTCCACGTGTTTATATCTATTGCATGTCGATTTTTGAGAACATTAATAAAATTGATTGGGCAGGAAACACAGAATTATTGATAAATTGACTAATATCGGTTGTATAAACATAGTTATGATTATTTCCAAAGATGCTCATAAAATAATCAATTCTTCTTTAAAATATTAGTTTTAAGAGACCCATAAACAAGGGCAAGGGTGGTTTACATATGCAAAGAGTTCTAAGGCGATTGGTGGCGTGTCCGTTGAATATGTTAAGAATGTTGTTAGTTATAAATTGTTCATCGTTACCTAGGTGTCGAATATTATCCCAGCTAAAGTTATTTAAATTTGTTCTAAGCTCGATATTAAAATTTTTAAAATTGTGACATATAGCACATTGTTGCTAATTCCTAATACGATAAAATTTTGGTTTATCGCCAAAGCAAGCGATTGCTCACAGCTTCTGCAGTCCTTGTACCTAAAGCATGACCTACTTCAACATTTTTGACGAATGTAAAATCTAACAGTGTGGGATGTTGTCTCGGTGATTCGTGTCAGTTCGTTAAGAATTTGCGTGAAATCGAATATATCGAGAATGCCCGATATAGATTTTTCCAATTGAATTAAATTAACATTGACATTACGAATATTTGAAGAAAATTGTCTGAATATTCTATACAACTTAGTAGACTTTGTTGTGGCGGTCGATAAACTACCGCCAAGGACAGACTGTTGTTACCAACTTTCACTTTTAACCAAATAAGTTCGATATACCCTGCTGATCATTAGTATCTAGCAATTCATGCTTAGTACATAAATATATGAGTATCAACTATAAGAATAAGTCGGACAATAGAATTAGGGAATATATCTCGTGTTGTTCCTTTGCTATTTACAACTCAAGTGGGTGGATTCTATTGCTTAATAAGAGTAGAAAAAAATAGGTCATTTACAGTGTCTTAAATATTTTTCTGAATTATTAATATTTTAATATTATTCTTGACAATGCCAAATATATGTTGAATTTCGTTTAAAAAACAGGCCATGAAGGTCTTCTAGGTGACCTGAAATATAGCTACTAGCTGCAGAAACTCCCTGGGTTAAATTACCATTATTTATTTAGCAACTATATTAATCTAAAACAAAACCTGAAGCGCCTATGGCTATGTAGTTTACCTAATTTACTCTCTACTTTACCCTTGCCGTTCCGCATTTTCCCGTTGACCCGAGCACACTAGAAAGAAAATCTAGGCATTACTGGATCAATAGGCCAATTAATAATTTGAAATTGTTAATTAACCCTTTTATGTTAGATTAAAGGAATTTAAATGAACCATAAAATTGGTCCAATTATTCAATAAATACGTTTTTGTGTATAGCACCGCAACAATGCTCATACAGGTACCTATCGGTACGGTAGGTATGAAAGAAATTTTAAATATAATATTAGATTTATGAAAGAACGTAATGTAGATTGACTTACCTAATAGTAATGTAGCTCACTAATATAGTAGATAACTACTTAAAATTCAAAATCTGTTACGTATTAAACGGATTAATCGAAAGTAAAAAAGTTGCCTTAGAAATAGATATTTTCATCCTGATAACATCAAAACCAGGATTTTTTGTAGGTTTTAATTGTCAGCAAGTAAAATATTTTCATGCATACAAAGATGCTTCAAAATACTAAGAAATTTTCAAATTAATATTTTTATATGCAATAGAAAATAAAAAAAATACTAATGTACGACTGCAAGAAAAGCAAGGCGTGCGCACTTTGTATGATTGTACGCATGACTATATGGAAGGGGGGGAATCGTTGTATACATAGTGCCTTCTGTTATGCGTACATGAAGATGATACATATACTTATATACAAAGTGCGCACTGCTTGCTTTTCTTGCAGTCGTACATTAGCATTTTTTTTTTTTTACTTTTTAGTACGACTTTTTACAGAAAAGCAAGTTTTAGAAAAATATATTTTTTTATGTGTGAATATTTACAAAAATAACGTTGGAATACTGTATTGTCATCCGATCTTAGTAACTGTGCAAAATTTCATCAATTGATTACGTCAGGAGGCGTATTAAATAAAGGATGCAACATTTGAAGACAATTTTTACCCCCGCGCCCCCTACGTGCGAATGTTTGCAAAAGTAATGATGGAATACTGTATTGTCATCCGATTTTAGTAACTGTGCAAAATTTCATCAATTGATTATGTCAGGAAATGTGTTAAATAATAGATGCAAGATTTGAAGACAATTTGCACCCCCGCGCCCCCTACGTGCGGATGTTTGCAAAAATAATGATGGAATACTGTATTGTCATCCGATTTTAGTAACTGTGCAAAATTTCATCAATTGATTATGTCAGGAAATGTGTTAAATAATAGATGCAAGATTTGAAGACAATTTGCACCCCCGCGCCCCCTACGTGCGAATGTTTGCAAAAGTAATGATGGAATACTGTATTGTCATCCGATTTTAGTAACTGTGCAAAATTTCATCAATTGATTATGTCAGGAAATGTGTTAAATAATAGATGCAAGATTTGAAGACAATTTGCACCCCCGCGCCCCCTACGTGCGGATATTTGCAAAAGTAGTGGTGGAATACTGTATTGTCATCCGATCTTAGTAACTGCAAAATTTCTTCAATTGATTGTGCCAGGAAGTGTGTTAAATAAAGGATGTAAGATTTGAGCAGAAACATTGTGCATACATTGTGAGTTAAAGAAAAGCAAGTAAAAAAAGAATACAAACAGAAGAAAATAACATTAACGACAACATTTTAAGTTACAGAGAAAATTTATTATGATCATGAATAAATGAACTATATAAAATGTTCTCCCCCATGCTGTGTATAGAGTTTAAGTTGTTATTTATAAAATATTGAAACTATTGAAAAACATATTTTCTTGGAAAGCCGTCATTCGTATTTGTAAAAATTCATCAACTGCTGTTAGATGATGACAAGCTTCCTGTAAAAAAGAGCTATAGAAATACAACACATTACATATTAGCCCGAAATGTAGGTAGGCGATTATAGGATCCACTGAGTGAAATTCATCTCTTTGGATATGTCTTGCCGTCTTCGGTAACAACTGGCTCATATATGAATTTGGGGGGAAAAATTGAGTCACATCGTCCTTAGCAATATCTTGCTTACGTACTTACTAACTAAGTGAACTATTGAGATACATGTGTGGTTAACAGTTACATCTCATATTTTGCATCAATTTTTATGAATTTATAACAACTTCAATGTCATCGGAGGGTACATCAACTTTGAATAAATAGGCTTTTATCTATGCTATGTTATTAAATTGTTAAATTTAGTTGTACATTTCATAGCATCACTAATGGAACAAGAATATGTCAGGTTATCATTGCCACAACCACCAAGGAAAGAAATAGTTCTTTATTCTATGCAGTTAACGACGTTTACATAGATTTTTCCAAGCTAGCAAGTTTATACTGACGCAACGTTTTCTTCTCTTAATAAATTTGTCGAGGTTCCGAATCACCAAATTAGTATGGGTCAAAGCTCATTGTGGCGTTATAGGTAATAACGCAAAGCTATATTCTGGGGAAATGGCTGAATACTTTTATCCACATGAAGATATAATTTCCATATAAAAAAAATGTGTATACAAGAATGGAACAATTATAAAAGTTTAGTGGAAAGGGCATATACTATAAGGGTATTGAGCTATTGTCATCAAGAGATCAATGGTATAAAAGTTGCAGCTCAAAAAAATTAGTAAGTAAAATATGTAGATTGCGATTCAATCAGGCAATCGTCCCATCATATCTTCATAAAATTAATAAAAGAGAAATGCATTATGTGATAGTGGACAAGTAGGGGGATATAGTACATATGACATTAGATTGTAAATTAAATTCAGATGATAATAATAAGAAAATTTTAAATGAAATATATAAATTAAAGTTAGAACCAGGTCCTTTTAATTTGGAACAATTATTATCATAAAAAGATATCACTATATATAACCATATACTTAATCATTTAGAAAGAGCTTTTCTCATTAAGGCAGCATGGAGAGCAGCCGATGAACTTGGTCTCATCTTCGGCGTCGAGCAGTTAAACCCCGACTCTATCACCGAGTTGGAACCCGTTCGACTAAAAGCCCACATTAGAGCTGCAGAACATAACATCCTTCTGCAGCTCCATAAGGATAAGCCATTGCAATTCTATACAAATATATAGAAGACCTCGGCTTATCCGAAAGGCTAACCTTCGCCTTTTTAAGGTCAGCCGGGCTGAAGTCCGAGACCGAGGGGTTCATAATGGCTTGCCAGAATGGTGTATTTAACACTCTCGTCTATCGACGTCGTGTCATGGGTATGGAGGTTCCTGATGTCAGCTACAGGGCCTGCCGCAGGGCGCCGGAGACTATAATGCACTTACTGTTGGCTTGCCCGATATACGCAGTCTCGGCCTATATTCACAGACACGACGCAGTATTACGAGTGCTTTGCTATCATCTAAGGCACTCGTATGGGATAGACGAAACACCAGTGCTGCTTTACGCTCCGGGGGATATTGAGGCCGTTGTGGGGAATGAGAAGTGTCTAATTTATTGGAACTACTCCTTTCCCACCGTCAGGCAAATACCAGCCAACAAGCTTGACATAGTACTCCTCGACCACCAACTCAAGATAATGTATGTCGTGGAATTCTCAGCCCCCACTGAGAGCAACATTGTCTTGAAAGAGGAGGAAAAACGGACAAAATATCGAGATTTGCTCTTCGAACTCCACAGGTTTTATCCAGGCCATTCTGTTAAAATAATGGTACTGATTATAGGAGCCCTCGGTGGAATGAGACAGACTCTGCTTTCAGAATTAAAAATCATACCGGCATGCCGAGATTCGGCAGAGATCTTAGCCGGCAGAATGCAGAATCCTGTCATCCTTGATTCATTGTGTCTGCTGAGGGCACACGATTCACGGACCCGGTAGTCACTCACCCCATGGGCGTGGAGAGTGGCTATGGGTATTTATTACCAGCTTCCTTCTGTGAGGGCCGGCGCCACAGAGTAGGGTAACTGGTTTAAAAAAAAATATTGGTAGAAAATACAAAAAAGAAAAAACAAAAAAAATGTGGAAAATACTTAAAAAGACGATAAATATAAAGAAACATAAGTTTATATGTCTAGGTATATATGGTTAATTGTATGTACATATCTGTCACTTGTATAATTGTATAATAACGCTGCAGGAAGTTTGGCAAATGGTCTCTGTAACCGTAGTCATTAACCTGAGGCGTACACACATACTCACCAATTTATTGATGTCCACTCAGTCAAATACTTACTAATTGAGGAACATTGTGTGGTCAACATTTATAGCTCATATTTAACCTCAATCTTTATGAATTTAAAACAGCTTCAATTAGCATAAAGGGCAAACTCACTACGACTAAATTATAACATATAATTCTGCAATTTCAGGAAATTGTAATAATTTTTTCACTTCAACAATTTATTTCTGATTTCAATTTAAATACTGTATATTATATTCCATACGGTTTATATACATTTATAACTAAATTTTATCCAAAATATGTCAGCACTACAGCTTGATAATTTTAGTCCTAGTTTGGTATAATTACAAACATCATTTTGCTTTTAAACAAAGAGAGCGACAACTTTAACAAATAACTTTTGTCTGTAAAAAGAAAAGTGTAGGCGAATTACTATTACCCAGAAACTGTATGAAGTTTGTTGTTTTCTAGTTTTGAGTACTGGACGAATTTTATAAAATATTTTAAAAAGTTATTCTGGTATTAACTGTTTGACGATTTATTAAATATCTTTTGAAGTAATATATCGGTAATCTAATAATTACTATATAATAATTATGAAAGTGTTTTATGAAACAATTTTGTTTAACGCAATGTGAACAGTCATGAATTTATTATGAATATGGTTTTATTAAATCAGGGCAAATTGCTATAAACTACTTAACAAAATATGATTATTATGGAAATTTGTAATAGCATAGCATTAAAAACAGTTTATCTGGTTTGTAATCGATAGCTGAGATAGAAATTTTAGAATCGACGCTATTTTTTTTTCTTGTAACTAAGCAGAAAAGTTACCCCTTGGGGCAAATTTCTAGGAATAAGTGTATATTATAATATAATGATTTATCATAAAAAAAAATATTTATCTTTTTATATTTTTTATTAGGAAAATTGTTTTCTCGTGGTATATTGTGGGTTCTATTTTTTTTAGAGTTTGAATTTATACAATTTTTGTTCTCAGGGTATCTTGTGGGTTCGTTCTAGATAGTTATTAGTGAAAGTTACAAGTTGAATTAAGAAATAATTAAATATATTAAAGATTTAAATCGTTTTAATGTTACAGTGAATTAAAATGAATAAATTTTAAATTTAAATGGGTTTAGAACAATAATGAATCTTAGATTAATTATTCCTTTTTATTTTTCTAAATTGATGAATTGAATAAATGCTTTCAGCATAAAATTTTGTATTATAGTTTATAATGGAAAGGTATTGCTTTTGTAACCACTCGGTCGGCATGCTCCCTCATTGTGTTATAAAAAATTTCCTTACTAGGTTCTGAACCTCGCTTCTCTCTGGACTGACTTCATCCTATACATATTTCAGCTGTTTACCTGCGAAGTGAATATTTGTTTTGTTTAAACGATGTTTATTTTGCTGTTACTTATTGGAATACCGAAATTATGCTTCTGTATTAACTGGATTACTCTAAGCACTTTGTTTTATATGCAGGTAGGTTAAATGTTGTCCTTTATTTCAAATCACAATTTTATATTATCCAAATATACACCGAGTTGGATAATCAACGAATTATATTTATTTCGGATTATTTATTGTTAATCTTAATTAGGTATATTTTATATTTTTATATTTAATTCAATGTTTTGTTTACTGACTTGACATCTACGATCGCTTTGTCAACATTTTCTTTTATATTTTTGAGGTTATATTTGGCTTAAAGTTTTATAACGTGTTGGCTGGCTCACGTTTAAATATACATTAAACTTGCCGATCTGTACCTGAAATCATCTAAATTTGTCGTCTCCTATTGCTTGATATTAAATTTTTATAATTAGCCTGCTTCATTTACACTTTTTGCAGCTATTATTGACTTCTTCGGAAAATAAATATTATCAATGTTTCTTTTTATTTCTACTTTAATTTGATATGCAATTTGTTAGGTTATTAAATATTTTTCTGCACATTAAATTATCCGATATAAATTTACAAATTTCTTTATAAATATTTATTTTCTATATATTTTACCATTTAAATCTTTTTCTGAACACTTAATATTAAATAGAATACAACTTTGTTATCAATTTTCAATTACAATTTAATAGTTATAAATTTTTTTTCAGGTGACACCTCCTGAACATTGGCATCTCTCTACTTTATGGAAGAGCTTACCTAACTTAAGTATACCACTAATTGTTCCTCATGACCCGTAGTTTCACCATGGCATGAATTTAAACTAAACTAAAAGTTTTTATAAAAGTTCTGTGCATAGAAAGCCAGCTGCGACACCTCTACCACCTTCTCAAGCTATTAAAGTCATTTTTCTATACTTGATTCAGTACTTAACACCAGATGTGTTTCTTTCTTTTGTATGTATTTTACTTATTATTTACTATTTCCACCATTTCGTTAGAGTTTTTGTGATTATTTTCATTTCAGTGTTTTTGGTAACGGTAGCCGTTATCACTTTTACAATTTTCACTATTTTACTAATTTGATTGTTTATTTTACATTTGAATTGCTCCTTGAGTTGTAATTAGTCCCTTTTATGATCTTAGATTCTTTTTTGCTAATTTTAGACTTATAAAGTATCAATTTATTAATTTTTTTTATATTACATTTTTGAGTTTTATCCCTATTGAAAATTTTTTCTCCTTTATACTTGGGTTTTAGAACTCTCTTTTTGAAACACTGTTATGCAACTATGAAGATGTTTATTAAAGTTTTATTTTGGAGAGCTTAGTAAGTAGAAATGTCTCCTTTTTTATTTTTAAACTGCAACTATTTCCATATATTCAACTATTAATAACTAAATTAATCGATTTCTTATTTCAACTGCTTTATTAGTCTTATGGGATATTAAAATACATGTCAATATATATACATTGAATTGATTTTGCAGTTTGCTCCTTGCCCAACATTGCATAATATTTCAACTATATAAAAATACATACTTTTTATCGTTTCAAAAAGAAGACTAGTAGCCCCAATTGGTATCTTCAAGGTACACCTGAGATAATTTTACTTATATAGAAGTGCGAATATTTATTTCGACATATTGACGTTAGTTTCCTAAAGAACATTATAGCGTGCACCTAATAAATAATAATCAGAAATAGTAAGCATCTGAACATTATCCCCGGTATGACTATAAAACTATAAAAAATGCAACTAACCGATATGGAGATTTATTTAACTCTATAAAAATTAAAAGCCATCTGTTTTTATTCCCAAATATTGAACAGACATCAGACATACTGTACAACTAATTATTATTAATTGACATAAATAACGATTTACAAAACATAAAGAAAAACAATTTATTTTTGGAGACTTACAGATCAACGATTTTAATGACCCTAGCATAGAATTTACCTGTCTCCAATTTGGCTGTAGGTTTCAAAATGCTAATTAAATTTTTCCCGGTGCTTCATTTACTTGTAAAATATTTTTTGCATTAAATTTCTACCAACATTGCAAACGTCAGTGATTTCCTGGTATTTCTGCTATTAAAGGTATTTTTAATTCAGAATAGCTAGTGTTCGACGTTCGTTTTTAAACAGTAGTTGTTGGATTTCAACGTAACAATCAATCAGCAAGCGTGCAAAAGATATTAATTAGTGGCTTTGCCTTTGAACTTTTCACATTTCTGATGCCGGAACTAATTTTAGGCCTCAATTATTCTTTAATAGGTTGTTGATTTAGATACAAATTATATAACATTAGTGGTTAATACGTGCATTAGTACCGAAATTAAATTTAAATCACACAGTGAAATCAAATACTTATCAAGTGCACTCTACGGCTGTGAATAACGACTTCCCGGTTATTTGATAATAGTTTCGGCGGGCTATCACTCGTGTGCATAATGATCCATGTTATTATCGGTTGAAATTATTTAATGGGTTGGTTGGTGGAAAATGCAATAATGTAATTAGGAAAATAATGAGAGTTAACTTTGTGCATGTTTCATAACGACGCTTTAGCAGTTTTAAATAAAGCTATTTAATATCTCATAGGAGGAGAACTTGCAACCACTTACCACGTCGTTAAAAAGTTATAGTAGTTTAAAAATGAAACCCTTACTAGATTAGCATATAACATTCACAGAGGAAATGCAAAATAAAATAAACTAATAACGTGGACAGTTGTTCCACAGTTGACTTTCATAGAATTAGAGTATGTACATGAGTCATTAGTAGAAATAAGCTCCTTAAGTGAGATTTAAGAGTGAATACACCTTTATATGTAGTATGTCTCTATAAATGCCATATAAACTCGTCATATTTTGATTAAAAACGCAAAACGCGATGTAAAGCTAAATTATTGGTATGTTATTTGGACCCGTTAGGGAAGTGTGAAACTACGATTTGCAAGCATGTGTTTCCTGCGTGATACTTGAAATACTGCAAAATTTTCGAACTTTTTTCAGTTTTGCAGTTTAACTAACAAACTATGCGTTTTTTGACATACGTTGTCATTATCATCATTTTTAAAGTATATTAAATTTGTGACAATTTACCCACAGCTCCGTATGTCACTTCAAAAATTGACATTTTTTTTTTTAATTTACATTTTAAGTTTTGCTTTTGTGTTTAGCCAAATATCAGCACAACAGCCCATCCTACGAGAGAATTATAATATAATAATAAACCTCTTTATTGAAACAATGACATATACAATGTGTCATGAGCGAAGCTTAGCATAGACTATTCTGCCACTTGACCCCAACAAAATTTAAAAAAAAATAAATAAGTTATATAAAAGATAATCAAAATACACGTGTCCTTACAACGTATACATACATAATATCCTAATTAAAAAGACAAAAAATCTAAAATACCTAAGTATGTTTGATTTAAATTAAGTAAGTAGACATTTACAAATTATTTATTTACAAATAAATTATGTATAATTTAAGAAAGAGAAGAAAAAAACAATACATTATTATGGAATTATTATCAATTTGCAATGAATCTCATTTTAGCTATATGCAACAATACTGTAAGAAATTAATCAAAGCAGAGTCTAAAACGACATGCCTAGTAATAGATCAAAAGAAACTCAAGAACATAAGTTCAAAATAAAGTAGTACGTTTCTGTTCCTCAAGAAGTAATAGTTTTAAGTTCGTTTTAAATGAGGTTACTGATAGTGATTTTAATCTATAACGGAGGGCATTGTAAAGCTTATCAGAACAATAAAGTAAAGCAATTTCGATAAGCAGCAGTAAAGTGCCTGTCAATATGATACAAGTGCCCAAAACGAATAGTCCTATTATGCACTGTAGATCTAGTACTGAGCTTACTAAAAAGATAAGATGATACCGATGTAGATAAGATGCGATGAACGAAGACCAAAAAGTGCAATCTTCTTCGAAATTGCATATTCAACCAGTTTAAACCACAAGAAGTGTGTGATATGTGATCATATCTTCTTAAGCTGAAAATGAAACGACAGCAAGAATTTTGCTTTCTTTGTATTCTTCTTTTTTCTACGGAATCGATAAAATTACTGTATACTACGTCACAGTAGTTGAAGTGAGATAAGACCAGTGATTCACATAACAAATGCCTTAAGTTGCGACCAATAAAAAATCTATTACTGTACAATAATTTTAAAGAGCCATATGCCTTAAATAATAAAGTGTTTACATGCCCGGTGAACTTGAGATGCTGATCTAAATTCAATCCAAGATTTTTTACTATAGTCTCAGGCGCTAAAATCTCATTATCTATAATTAACTTAAAGTTTTCACAAACAGAAGCCAAATCTTTTTTGGTCCAAATAATATTAATTTGCATTTGTTAGAATTCAGTTTTAGGTTATGCTCTTGAGATATTCGTTTAATTTTACGTAAGTCACCATTTAAGTTATTTTGAGCTATTAATGAATCTCTAATATGAAAGCTGTTGTAAACTTGAGTGTCATCTGCATACGCTTGAATTTTACAGTTTTCGGCGGCATGCATTATATCAGAGGTATACTTACTAAACAATAACGGACCTAAGACCGAGCCTTGAGGCTCGCCAGATAGAACTTCTAGAGGCGGGGAAGTAGAATCGTTAAAAAATACGTTTTGAGATCTATTGTTTAAATATGAATTAAAGAAGGAAATACTGTTATAATCAAGACCATAATATTTAAGTTTTGCATACATCAGTTCATGACTAATAGTATCAGAAGCCTTAGAAAAATCAAGCAGTACTGCAGCAGTTATCAGCAAAAAGCTGTTTATGTACAATTTTTTCCAATATCTTAGAAAATATTGGTAAAATGCTTATAGGCCTTAAATCATTCAGGCAATTTACTTTAGCGCATTTAAATATCTTTCCAATAAGCGCAAAATGGGGTCAGTAGACCTTATAGTTCTCTTGCAATCGTTAAACATGTTACAACAAATTAAATTTTACATTTTTGAGGGGGTTCCGGTTGATCATCTTGTTGTTGAGGCAACTCTCTTGTTGAGACAACATCTCTTCCAATAGTAAAAATTGTGAGGATATTTTGGCATGACTCACCCCGACAGAAATGACAGAGAACAGAGCACTTTATCAATGCTTTCTGGCACGTCCAACTTCGTTCAGTGCACCCTTCGCGGCGCTTACATAATATGAATTGGTCAAGGTGCCTCAGGAGAAATTGCTCTCAAACAATAACAACAAGCGACGCATGATCGACTTCCTCTGCTCAGAATTGGAAAACGAGAGGATCCAAACAAAGCAAGCTACAGAGGACGCAGGAGTACACTGCAGGGAGAACAGCTCAAGACAAGAGCAGTTCCTATGAAAAAATAATAATAGTTAGAGAGGATGTGGACCTCTTGGTACTCCTAAATGGATTAGGATCTAGCGCGGACAATGTGTTCTTCCAGAAAAGTGGCAGCAGGCTCTCTGTAGTTTTCCTCTACATCTTTCAACCACGGAGAGCTATCTTTTCCCCACGGATTTATATTATTTGTGTACGCCTTCTCCGGTTGCGACACTACTTCTGCCCTTTTCTAGCATGTAAAGATGAAGATATTGGGTGCCCTCCAAAAACATCCACGGCTGGTTGATGTGGCTATCATTTTCCGGCAGCGTGATGCCACGCACGAAGAAATAGCCACTGCTGGATATAAACTTCTTGTGGCTCTATATGGAGGAGGAGGAGTCACCAGTACTCTTCACGCTCTCCGTTACGAAATCTTCGTGCGATCAACAGCCATCGCCAAGGTCCACTTGGTTCATCTGCCCCCAACTGAAGAGGCTGCAGCTCAACATGCATATCGAACATACCACCAGGTTCAGGAGTGGTTGGGTGTAGAGAAAGAACCAACCGACTGGGGCTGGACCAGTAACCAGCAGAAGCTGTTACCCGTAACTTCCAAAGGACCCAGCTCCTCTAACCCTCCTAAAATTCATATTATGCAAGTGCCACAAAGGGTACACTGGACGGGGTTGCACGTGCCAGGAAGCAGGGCTAAACTGTTCTGTCATTTCTGTCGAGGCAAGTCATACCAAAATATCCCCACAAGTGAGATAGACAACTCCGACAACGAAGAATACATCGCGCTTACATGGAAGATAATTAAATGTGCTAAAATTTAATTTATTATAATTTTTCTCGTAGGATGATCGGTTGTACCGATATTTGGCTGAAAACAAAAGCAAAACTTAAAATTTTCATTTTTGGAAAAAATTCCAATTTTTGAAGTGCCATATCTAAAAAATTATTAGACACACGGAGCTGTCGGCGTTAAATTGTCAAAAAGTTAATATACGCATAGTTTGTGAGTTAAACTACAAAAACTGAAAAAAGTGCGAAAATTTTGGAGTATTTCACGTATTACACAATTAGCACAACTTTTTTTGCTTGCAAAACGTACTTTCCCACTTTTCTAACGGGTCTAAATAACATACTAAAAATTCAGCTTTACATCGCGTTTTGCGTTTTTAAAGCTTTTACGACTGGCCTAATAGTAATCTTTTATTTCTTTGAAATTTAAGAGAAAACATCAATTGATATTACTTCTGAGGCTGCTGTGAGTTAACAATAATAAACTCCTCTCCCAAACAATTACGTAATGGCACAGACTGTCACAAACGAATTTTTATCTGTCAGTGCCAATGTGAAGGGTGATGCGCTGGTAATACCGCGTTTCGCTGGTTTAATTTAAGGGTGAACATCCAACTGTATAAATAAGAAAAATCACGAAATCATCAAGGGTTTCATAAAATGAGTTAATTGTGCAGCTTCCCTGGCAAAAAGTAAATACCGAAATGCCAAAAGTATTTTTCAAGAGATTATCTCGCATGGAAATTAATGATCATTTATATGAAGTAGTAGTTAAAAGAATTTTAGCCAATAATAATAAGCCGTACCACCTTATTTATTCAAGTATTGCAATTACAGAACGTTATCTCATATTATAAGAAGACGGAAATCCAAATCAACATAAATGTATATTGATTGTATGCATATAAATATTTACGTGAAGCGAATATTTTAAATTCTAACAATGCATAGATCGCCTGAGAGTAACATAGATATTTTTTTTCATAAACTTGAAACTATATTAGGGAAAATTGATATGTTGAAATATAAACTTGTCGTTTGTAACGATTTTCTGCCGAGATGTACACCTCAGGGTCGTTTGGTAACTTAATTTTATACCAGGTTCGTTGTTCGGCAATCGTTATATAAATGCCCAGGCTTGTGAACCTAACCTTACAGCAATCTGACCATTACTTATACGCCAGTGCCTCAGCTGTACTTTAATAATAAATTAAAAAAATAAGGGCGCCACGTAATTTTAATCTGGCTGTGTAATAAACTACTTTAGAATATATTTCCTCTAAAATTACGAAACCACAGAAATACAATTAAATATTTGATATTGCAATGGTCAGTTATCGTAAGTGTACCTCATAAAAAAGGGAGTCAAGGAGCATTCATGCCACACCCAAAAAAAAATAGCCGTAAATAATATTTAAAATTAGTTTAATAGAAAATTGGCTTATTAAGAGAAATCGAGAACAGTAGCGAAATTTGTTCGAGCAGTGTATATGAGAATTTTAATTCAAGTGGACAATAATTCAGAATTATAACATATATTGTGCATATAATCGTATGTATCGTACCCCAAACGTGATCAAGTACGGTTGACAAGTCATATTAATCTATTTATATATATAAAGAAGAAGGGTAGTCTTGACTGACTAGTTAAGAAAACCAAAATTAAACACACGTAGTGTATCTTGAGGTTGCAGTCAGAGGTGAAAAGTTTACGGCCACAAAACAGAAAAAGAAAAACTCTTTTGTTACTTTGTCAAGCTTTCGGAAATTATTTATTCCCTATCAAGACATCTATAAATAAAATTATTATTTAATAAGAGTCATATAATATAGTTCGCTAAAATACTTACTAACTTGAGGTTAAAAGTTAAGGTCACATGTATTATAAAATAGTCGCATTTTTTAACTTAATGTAGACAAATTCATACACAAATTCCTTTACAGGTACACAATTTAAGGTAAACAATTACTGATTATTTAAAATTAAGGATTAAAACCATGATTAAAATAGATATAACAAAATGAACATGAATAACTATCACATGTGAGTGTAGAACTAAATTTCTTTATCAAACTGTATACAAAAAATTTTTAAATGACAGAAAGGTATTACAATTGGCTGGCTTCTACTAGGAATTAAGTTAGGAACATTAATTCCAACGTGACTGTTACCAACTGTGATCCAGCGTGAGGTTTGAATTTTGAAAAATGCGAAAATTCTCTTTTTCTAATTTGAGGATGTATGTATAAATCTTACTTAAATTATCGATATCAGATTTTTTATTTAAGCTCTTTGTCTCATTATTAATATGGATCATTTCAAGGAATGATCTTTTTTTAAAGTTACTCTCTACAGCCAAAACCTTAGCACTTTCATAATTCATTTTATGATGATGACATGTTCTGCTAATGCACAAGATTTCACGTTTCTGTTACAATCACTTTTATGTGAAGTTATACGACCATTAAGTGTCCGAGAGGTTTGACCAATATAAGATTTATTACAGTTGTTACATTCTATTCTGTATACCACATTTGATTTTTCTTTATTTTTTAATGGGGTTTTCACCCGACTGAAAAGTTTACCAACAGTTAATATGTTTTTTAATGCAATTTTTATGTCCATGTGTTTCACTAAGTTTATCAGCTTAGGAGTAAGATCTTCAATGAATGGTAATGACATATATTTAAGTGGACTCGTATTGGTTATGTTATGGTTTCGCTCAGTTATATTATTATTTACCAAATTAGGTATGGTATTGTCGATATTATTATTTATGTTAGGTGCGTTATTATTATTTAAATTTAGAGAATTATTATTACTATTATTTGCATTATGTACATTATTATTATTATTTGACAAGGTTCTAGTAGTGAAAAGAATTTTGTTTAATAGATGTACTGGGTAGGAATTTTCCACTAGGATACCACGTAATTCTCTCAGTGACTCGTCCCTGTATTGAATATGTGAGAGTTTGATTACTCGATTTTTAAGGGCTCGGATAAGATTTATTTTCATACGTGCTGGATGGTATGATTTATAGTTTATATACCTACCACTACTCATTGGTTTTCTGTACCATTTGGTACAAAGGATGTTTTGTTGTGTCCTGATTACTTTCATGTCGAGGAAAGGTATAGTGTTATTACTTTCAAATTCAACTGTGAACTGTAAGTTCGAGTTGTAGCTGTTGAATATATTTAACACTTCCTCAGTACTGTTTTCAGGTACCGAAAGTAGGAGGTCATCGACGTACCTTTTCACAAAAGGTAAATTAAAAGGGATCCTAGTCAGACAATTCCTAACAAGGTCATCCAACACAAAATTTACTAATATGGGAGAAATAGTAGACCCCATGGGGGTACCAAAAATTTGTTTATAATAATTTTGATTAAATTCAAGATAGTTAGAATCGAAAATAAATTTTAAAATTTCTATGAAAATATCTAGACCTAAGTTGCAATGTTGTGAGATTATATTCCAATTATTTGTTAACGATGAAATAACTAATTCCAGAGGCAAATTAGTGAACAGGGAAACCACATCAAAACTTACGATTATATAATTAGGAGGTAGCTGATAGTTATTGATAAATTCACTGAATGTGAAAGAGTCTTTGACATAAAAATCATTAGTTTTATTGTAGGCATTAGTAAGAATATCTGTTAAAAATTTTGAAAGGTTACTATTCGGGCAGTTAATAGACGAAACAATAGGCCTCATCGATAATGTAGATTTATGAATTTTAGGTAAAGTATAGAATCTGGGTGCTGTTGAGTTATAAAAAGTCAACGATTTGGCTGTAGTTTCATCAATTAAGTTATCTTTCTTTAATCGGGAGACTAGTTTATTAGACTTTTGTTGCATTGTACTAGTGGGATCATTTCTAAGTTTTTTGTAATATTTATGATCATCTAACAATTCTTGACTTTTCAGGAGATATTCCTCCTTGTACATCACCACTGTTACATTGCCTTTATCACTTCTAACTACATATAACTCAGGGTGTTGTTTCAGAAACTTTTCACAATTATTGAATAAATTCAATAAAAAATGCTTAGTGCCATGATTTTTATGTAAATAGTTGGTAATAATATTAGTGTATTGCGATCTAAAGAAATTTTTATTTTCCTCGTTAAGGTCTAGGTCTCCCAAAAGAGAGGAAATTTTAATATCATTAATCCAAGAACAAATGCTACATTTAGGACCTAACGCTAAAATTTGTTCAACTTCAGAAGGAACTTGAACTGTTGTAAGATTTTTTATCCATTTATTGTGTGTTATAATTTTATTCATTTCATTATTATTTAGTCTATTAAATTTATTTATATTTTATTCTTTATTTTATGGAAAATTCTATTATATTTTATCTTTAAACGCCTTTCATATTCATTGATGATGTGTAATGGTAAAATTAAGTTATTTTTTTTTATTAAAAGTTCATAATAATATTTGTTTAGGTCGCAAATTGTTATACTAATCTCAATGTTTAAAATTTTTTTCCTTAACCTTAAATTGAAATTGTTGATCTGCTGTCCAATTCTGCCTCATTATATATATATATATATATATATATATATAATATATATTTGCCCGCTGAGTAGTTGTTTCCTGCAAATCATGTATAATAACAATATATATATATATATATATAATGATTTGCAGTGCCTTAAGTGCACATTTACGGGACTTAACTAAATGATTGAATTTAACCTATTTGCATTGACAAAGATATATCAATAAGTACTGAACATTTAATTAAATAACGTTGCCCAAATACTAGCAATAAAATAATCTTAAAATCATAGAACACGGCACTATAAATTTAGGAAATAAATTACCTCGATTTCTGTTACGTATGTAAAGATAAAATGTTAAGAACAAATACGTAACGTCATACGGAAATAAATTTGTTAGGCTTAGCTGTTTTTGGTGGAGGTCCTTGGACTGCATCACTGGAAATCTGGTTAGAGGTAGGGCCCAAATTTGCTTCCCTTCTTAAATTCCTGAATTCAATATCCGACTCCTACGTACACTAACTTGGTTACCATTCAATTTCTCTCGCAAATGATACAGGAAATCGACGAATTTTCTACAGATATTGGGATTTTAACAAGACAACCCCAAACAAAAACCCTAAAATAATTTTAAGAAAGCTAGAGGAGGTCTCAAATGTCATACCTGAAGTAGTTAGATAATCTATCCCCAAAAGGATGGTGACGAGAAAAATCCCAAAACGGACAATTTCCAAGTCTTCAAACAAAAATATCTTCTCCAATCTAGAGAACTCGACAAACCAATTGGAAATTATTAATATTTAGGTTCATATATTATATCCCTGCACGGATATAATATAATATAATTCATATAAACTTTATATGAATCAACAATGCCAGTCACCATACCACATAAAAGTTATCTCTTCAAAAAAAGCAAATTCCTTGACCACATTACAATATTGCCTGTAATGATATTCGCAACCAGGTATACACAGACGATAATTTTAAATTGCTCATTTCATCGCCTCTTAATAATTAATATGCAAATTATATTCTTGATTACTTTAGAACGTTACACGTTACCGGTGATTTCAACACAGATTTTTAAAAAGATTCATTAAATAAACGCAGATTAGAATATATAGTACAGTCATTTAATCCGACAACAGTTATAAATAGTTCTATAAAGATAACAAATAATAGTGCTACTATTATAGATTATATACTTACTAACATCTCAGTATCTGATTTTAATGCAAATATACTAGACCTAGATAATATCAGATCACAGCGTTATTGAAATGCATGTTAGAGCAAATTTTCATACAATTAACCACAATCAGAACAAAAAAAATTAGATTAGCAAATCCGTAAATAATTTTAATTGCGATATTATGTCAGAGACATGGGAAATTGTTCATAAATATGAAAACCCAATTGAAATATATAAAGAGTTTTTATCAATATTTTTACTGTACTATAATAAACATTTCTCTATTAAAACAGTAAAAAATATGCCAAGTGGTCGATATAAATAAATTACAAATGGCATAAAAAATTTTACCAAATATTTAAAACAACTGTACAAACAGAAGCAAAAAAATCCAAACGACGAAAATCTAACTGATCAGTATAAAGTGTATAAAAAAACATACAACAAAGTAACAAGAGAAGCTAAAAACGTAGTAGAAGTAGAATATTCCAGAATGTTCCCCAACATTCGCGACTTTTCTGGCGCCGTTCTCGAACTTTCTATGGTTCCAGTGGTGTAGTCATGTTCATAACACTATTCTCCAGATATGATCCAAAGAATATTAACAGCTGGTTATTAAAACCAAAGTTCCCTAATTTGTTCAGTAATATTCTATGTTCAATTATATTGAAAACCTTAGAGAAGTCTGTGTACAACGCATTTACCTGTCCTAGATCATCGATGACATTTGACACATTTCTAAAATTTCTGATGGTCGATGTGTTAACCATAAAACCATGTTGATATGGTGATATAATTGTTTTGGTAGAGAAAAAATAGATGTGTTATAAGACCATCTCAAAAATCTTCGCAGAGGGGATAATTAGTTGTGTTTTCTCTGTAAGCATTGTTGTACTGCCTAGGTTAGTCTTTAGTTCATTTTTGAAAACTGGAAAAACATCTGAAATCGGAATTTCATTTATTTTTTTGTTCTAACCTGCGCAGGCTCCTTTTAGTGAGTAGATAAACGTGATCGTTATGAACCATTTACCCACATAAAATGTATGATATACCCCATTCTTTGTAACTCATAATATGTTTTAGTTATATCCATTAACATGGATGAAGTTATTTTATGAATGTTTCCTAGACGTTTCAGTAATGACATGGAATCCAACAAAATTAAACATTTTTTAATATTATTACTTGAAATAAATAATAATGCTTCTAAGATGGCATAGCCTCAGTAGAGAAAATACAAGCTTCTATTGGTAGATTAATTCTTTATTGAGTTTCTAATAAGGGAATAAAAATCCACATCCAGTACTCAAACTGTTTTTAGAACCATGAGTATGGTTTTTGGTATAGTCTTTAAAATTACTAAGATGTTCTAATAAAATAGTTTTATTAATGATGCTGTCCCTCTCCGCAAAATTGGGGAAGGTTACTGTCTCTAGGGAAAACAAACCTATCAGATCCATCTATCCAGCTACTACGGGAGTTACTAAAATATTTTTGTCGAATCTAGCAGTTTCGGTGACTGCATTAGTCAATGGTGGGGATTTTTTTAAACCACTACTTCCTCATGAGATCATGTCTTATTAATTTATTGATATTACCTTTAAGTTGTTCCTACTTACTATTCAACTTTATCACACTTCCTCAATTAGAGCAATTCTTTTGATTGTGTCTCCAAGGAAATATTACCTGATAATCTTAAACTTTATGATAGTACAGCTGTAGTTTTTGATCTAACGTAATCGGACCATTGCGCATTTCATAAAGATAAGCTTAGTAACATGCTGTCTAAACAACATGGCGTTTCTTGCAGTAGACAGACCATTCCTAAATTCAAACTATGTGCGTAATAAAATAAATAAATCATTTTTTTTTTTAAATAATGTTTTGGCTCCTGGACACACCATTTTGAATTATTTATAAATATGCTAAATAAGAACTGGTTCTACTATCATGTCTTTTACTTTTTTGCTATATTGCTGGAATGGAATGGAATGGAATGGAATGGAATGGAATGGAATTTATTCAGTCTGAAGATGATAGTATGTATTGTACAGTATACAAAGGTAGTAAAAAATGCATTTTATAGAAAAAGCGATGGCCGCTACTCTATTTACGAAATCACCTAAACTTTCAAGAAGTGTGATTTTCGCCAATAAAACAGCAGCGCAACTATGTATTAACATGCTTATTATAAGAATAGAATGTACAGGATTTGAAATAATTATAGTCAATATATTGTGAAGAAGGGTATTAAATTATAAAAATATATTAGTAATTTTTGAGTTAATGAGGAAAACATCTGATGAGGAACAGCGCGCGGTGGTTGCACGGTCGGTCCCTGGGTGGGTTCTGGGGAGGCAGATGTAAATTTTAATTATTAATAAAGTAGTATTGATTGATTTGATTGATTGAGGAAAACATCTAAATGCTATTGAAACATGGTAACTTATTAGTTGAATTACTAGAAGATTAATTTAATTTTATTGTAATATTCATTTAAAAATATTTTGAATTTTAATTTAAATTTGCTTTTTATATTTTTTTATGTTTGCTACTAACATATTATAAAATTTGGGTCCATAATAGAAAATGAATCTTTGGGTATGCATTTTTCGGTGTATTGGTACTTGTATGGAAAAATCTGTATTCCAACGGGTTCCATAGTTGTAGTTTATTGGGTTTGATGGTGTTTTAAACATCCACAGTAGACACTCATAGGTATACAATTTTCTTACACTATATAAATCTGTTTCGTTGTATAATAATTCTGTGGGATATCGTTTTTCTTTATTAAATATTACTTTTAGTAGGATATTCTGGATTATTTCTAAATGATTCAGAGAATTGTTAATAAGACCACAACAGATTGTGATACCATACCGAATAATAAATTCAACCAAAGCGGTATATGTGATATTAAGATTTTTCCTGTTAAGAATACCTCTTAGTTGATAGAATTTATATATAAGCCTTCTTAGTCTGTTCATAAGATAATCGGTGTGCACATTCCATCTCAGATGATGATCAACCATTAGTCAAAGTTATTTTATTTCACTTTGTTTATGATTGGACAGACACACATTTACTCATTTTTACACGTATCTTTGTGGATTGTTAAATTATTTTTCTCCGGTTGATCATCAGCTGATATGATAAATGTTAAAAAATTTGTTTTAGTAGTATTTAGGCTAAGAAGACTTGCATTTAACCATGAGCACAATTTTTTTTAGGCAAGTTTCTGCATTGGAATATACTTTGCCTTTAATTACAAGGGCGGTATCGTCAACGTAAGATACAATGTCATATTTCGAATATATAGATTTTGATATATTGTTAATACATATAAGAAATAATATAGGGCCTATTACTGTGCCCTGAGGAACACCAGCTTTAATGTTTAAAGGATCGCCCGATATTACATTAATTCTTACTTTTTGCTGCCTGTTCGTCAAATAATTTTTAAATAAATCCAATGCAGAACCAATGCATGGTATGGTTTCTTTTTCGATTTAAATTATATAATTATTAATTTTACTTTCAAATATTTACTGGATGTCGCATACATTAAGTTGAAAGCTTTTCTTGGATTATATATAACACATTATGAGGTGCGATAGGCTCTAAACTTTCTAAGCTCGTCTGAGTGTAAATCTCTTTTTTTCCATAATAAATTCTTCATCCTCCGCATATGACACTAATTGTAATCCCTGTTTCTCCTACTTTTTCTTCTTTAGACTAGTATAACATTTTCGTCTGTTTCAAAATGTTTATTTTAATTATTTAAATCTGCTTTCCTGCATCCGCATGTTTATGTTTGCAGGAAATATGTTAGGGAATAACCAAGGAGAACAATTCTTTATTGTTTTGACTAGACCAAGTTTTGTTTTGCTCTTTTCCAACTCCTCTTTTTGATGTCACACCAAGTTAAGTCTATTTTGCACATGTGATAAAATGCGACGAGAACGATTTCTCTACTGCAGAAATGTGAATTTTCTTCTTGGAACCCATTTATAGTGTTCTTTGTTTGCAAGTATGTTTAGGATCTTGTTTTTCTTTAACTGAAGAAAGCAGATGTATTACTGCCTCTCTATACATGCAGGTATACTATACCTGCATGTATAGAGATGTTTGCTACTGCGTAATATTCTTAGAAATTTGAAGGGAATATAACTTTCTAACGTCATATATTTTGATGCTCTTTTTTCAATGCTAACAGAATCAAAGGTAATTTTTTTTAATAAGAAAGCCTGATGATAATATGAAAATGAGTAACCCTGAGTAACAAGTACATTATTAGCCAATAATCAGTATAATCAGGAAACCTCTCTTACGTCTCATTGACTAGATTAATAATATCTCGTATCTCATATTTTCGCATAATTTTACAAGTAATGTATCAAATAAAATCATATTCAGTCAAATATCGCCTGTGTAATAACTTGTCAAGTGCCATTTCTGGAGTTAAATGAGCATCTTTTCGCGTGCCTCTATATATAATTTAATATGTATTATTTACTAGTTAATGTTTTAAAATGTTAAACATTTCGTTTACGTTGCGGCATCAAATTAAAGCGAGATTTAAGTCAGAAAGTGTAATTAGTTTCAAACTTGCTAAATAACTTTCGTAGTTAAAGTTTTTGTTTCATAAAATATTTGCGAGATATTTAATGTACTGTAATGAGAAATTTATGACACTGATAGTATAATTTAATGAAAAGTTATAAGAATTGTTTTGAAAATTAGTACCTACACAGAAGCAAACAATGTAGGTATATAACTAAAAATTGCACTAGAATCTTGTGTATATTTAGTAATTTTGATTTACTGTTAGAACGCATACCATAATTATTAATGCTTGCTAGTTTCAGTTGCTCTAGACAGATCCCTGTATGTATAGTTTCTTTTATATTATGAGCCAATGGTTCAGATTTTCGCTAGATATTTTTGAAGTTTTATTGATATTTCATCCCTTCCAACATATTTTTTACTTTTTAGAGCAATCATTACTATGAAAACTTAGAATAGAACCATTAGGTTATAAGAACATGGATTTGTTTGCTGTACAGTATAACATTATTTTTATGTGATGTTCTACTTGAGCTACTTCCTTAGGATTTTTGTTTTGTTGTATATTATTTAGTATACTTTCAGAATTTGTTATTGTTTTACCTGTATAGTTTTTCACTATATTCCAAACGGCTTCTCATTTTTTTGGGTGAGTTCAATAAAGTGCTTGTGTGATATTCCTTACTATTAGTATTGTATTTCATACGGTTTTTTTATAGTTATTATAGTGGCTTCTTGATACTTAACCTGACATCATTTGTTTGTTGTGGAAATGTTTCTTTTTGCAGAAGTCTTAATGCCTTTGGTTATCTAGTTTCTTGAATTGTTTTGCTTGGTTTACATTAAAAACCGCCAGTTTTTATTGCAAACAGTACCTAGTTTTATTAACGCACATAATATTTTAAAAATTCAGGAATGCTTTGTTGGGCTCAGTTTAATTTTTGATACTGTCCTAGCTTGAATGTTCTAAACTGGTTTCAAATTACTTCAATTTGTGCTCAGAAATTGTTCTTTCTTTGTACGTGCTATGGGTTTTATTTTTAATTTTGTTTGTTTGATCCATTTGTAACATCTGCCTGGCCTGGTATACGGACGAGTCTAGGATGGAATCAGGAGGTAGAGCAGGAATACATGGAGTGAAACCGAGATCAAGTATTTCTCTTGGACTCCACGCCCCTGTATTTCAAACTGAAATTCTGGCTATACTTGAGTGTATATGTGAGAATGTTAAACGACGATATGTGAATCAGCAGATCTCCATCGCATCGGACTAAAAGCATTAGCCTCTAACGAAGTGTCTTCCAGACTGGTGTGGGACTGCCACAAGGAGCTCGAAGTTCTAGGTGAGTAGAACAGAGTTAACACACAGAATAGACGGCAACGAAAAAGCTGATGAATTTGCTAGACAATAAGCAACAGCTAATACATTCTATGGCCCAGAGCCCGTGCTGGGCATTACCAAATGCTCAGCTAGAGGGGCAATTAAAGACTGGGTCAGAAATAAACACAATCATTACTGGAGAAACACTTCAGGCAACCGGCATGGGAAAACACTTATTAAAGGACCATGCCCAAAACAAACTGCAGAACTGCTCTCAAGGAACAGGTTACAGTTGAGAATTGTAACAGGTCTCTTGACGGAATACTTTTCTGTTAGGAAGCACCTGCACAGAATTTGCAAGTTCGATGGCGACCTTGACTGCAGATTATGTGGCAAGGTACTAGAGACAGTAGACCATATCATATATGAATGTGAGGTATTGGCCCGCAGAAGATATAATATTTACGGGCAAACGCAAACAGACTCGCAAAGCGTTAAAACTCGCCCATTCTCAGACGTGTATCACTGGGAGTGCACAATAAGCCCAAGAGGCTGCAGTGCCCTCGGAATGTTTACAGATGACCCTGTGAGGAGGAGTTTTAGTCAGTGAGAGTCTGACACTGACCCAGCCTCAGGTTGGGAGCCCATGAGGATTTCTCCTCCTCGACAAAAAAAACATCTGCTCCTTATGATCAGACAAAGCAGATGTCACAACTCTTCGTTATGATAAAAATTTACAAATATATTGTTGGTTAATATGTCTAACCTTCGGCTTATTCGTTTGGGTGCGAAAACTCTGAACCATATTAGTACTTAATAATACTATTCTAGAATTATTTGATATTTTGGTGTTTTGCAATAAATGTATATCAAAGCTTCCACATAGTGCAATTTTATATAGTGCGTACTTTTAGATGCAATAATGTAATATGTCAGTAAAATTTTCAAAGAAGATATTGCCCCTAAGGGAAGTCTATAAATGCAAACAATTACTATTTTATTAGATTTACTATCGATAGTAAAACAATCCATGTTTTCCTCATCCGATTTTTTTTCCAGTTATTTAATTCCTTGAGCTTCAAATCTCTATATAGGATCCTACATGTGGCTTCTTTTTTCGACAGAAAGAAGACATTAATTAATAGTCTTCAAAACTGGTTGTTCTTCCTTCCTTCTTCCTAAACCGATGTTCAGTAAAGCATATCACTATTGGCTATTTATATAGTGAATTGAGAAAAATTTCTCATTCTAATATAATTTTTTCAAGCATTGTAAGTAGAGGAAGTTAGCCGTAGGTCGGTCTCCCCCCACCACTGACCTTGACCTTGACCGTGCACCTGTGGTCCGTTCCTTCAAGGCCACGGTGGCACCGTAGGTTCGCATAGCATATACCGTGACCTTGACCTTGGACGGCCGCAGTGCGTTTCGACTTCAAGGGCGCAGTGTTGCTGTTACCCAGAACGATCACTTGCTGTGACCTTGGCCTTGGCTAACACTATTAGAGAATGCAAGGACGGAGCTTCCTCCTTGCCACGCAACTCGTAATGTGCCGTGGTTTGATATTTTGTGACGTAGTATATCTTTTCTATAAAAGAGTGAAAGGAGTTAATATGGGATCATTCTTAACGTCAATTTCCTAGAGTAAAGAAGCAAATATGTATTCGTGCAGTTTTTGTGGTGCAAGCTTCACTCGCAGTGACAATATGCGACGTCATCAGAGGGAGGCGTGTAACAGTTTAAATGGTAATGGACCGCCAGCAAAGAAAGTGAAATTGGATTCGAATCCATCAACATCGGTAATTATGCAGACGTGTTATAGCTGTAATGTGACTTTAACAACTAACCAAATGAAGTCTCATAAAAGAACACTACAACACAGAACAAATTCATGTGTACGTTTGATGGATGGTACAGAAATTGTTCGCAGTGCTTTCAAATATAGAATCATAACATACCGAGTGCATAGTGATAATGAGAAACTGGACTATATAATATTTTTCAACGAAATTCGACATAAAATATTGAATTTACTAGAAGAAATATTATTACTTCATAAAACTGTGAAAGTAAACATGGAGACATTTGCCAGCTATATATTACAAGCACAAGAAATAGCTGAAATTAAATCGTTTAATACGTGTAATAAAATATTGGATCAAGGTGTGGATTTAAACATTGCACTCGACACTTTTATAGACATGATGGTTGCGCAAACTACTGAGTTCCAAGAGCGTGATTCTGGTATGTAAATATCTTCTGGTATGTGGAATAACAATTGACATTTTTTTTTTTATTTTTAGGGTGGGCCCTCGAACAAATAAAATTTGTTGAAATTAATATAAACAAGTACAGTCCAATGGGTGGTTCATCATATATCAAGTTACCAAAGTTCATCGCAAATAAGAAGGCCGTAGTGAATATAGAAAACCAGGACCAATACTGTTTTGCTTGGGCAGTCACTTCAGCATTGTATCCTGCAAATGGTGGTACATCTCAAATGTCATCTTATCCACATTATTCAAGAGTTCTAAATTTGACAGGTATGAATTTTCCAATGAAATTGAGAGACATTTCAAAATTTGAGGAATTGAATAATATATCTATTAATGTGTATGGGTTAGAAAAGAAATTCGAGAATAATAAAGTAAAATATGATGTTGTCGGACCTTTGCGTTATTCTCAGAAGAAACTACGTATTCATGTTAACTTATTATTAATTTCCGCGGAATGTGATCAGAATCATCATTGTAAATCGGATTGTGCTAAAACTCACTATTGTTGGATAAAAAATTTATCTGGATTAGTATCAAATCAAATATCCGCTCACGGACATAGAAAATATTTTTGTGATGGGTGTTTGCTGTATTTCTGTAACGAACGTCAGCTAATGTCTCACCAAACAAATGATTGTAATCATATTTACACTACAACACCATCGACACAATTTCGGGTTGATAAATATGGGAAACGTGTACCGGAAAATATATTAAAATTTGAGAATTTTGACAGACAAATGCAAGTACCATTTGTAGTATATGCAGACTTTGAATCCATTTTGAAACCGATAAATACTTGCGAGCCAAATCCTGAACGCTCTTATACCAACAAAACGTTTATTCATGAACCTTACTCTTTCGCGTATTACATAAAATGTTCCTTTGATAATAGCATTTCTAAATTTGAACTATATCGCGGATCTGATGCAGCAAAAGTATTTGTATCATGTATAGAGGCTGATTTAAGGGAAATTTATAATAGATATATGAAAGATGTAATCCCCATGTCCCCGCTTACAGCGATAGAAAGAGAAAATTTTGACAATGCAACCATCTGTGGTATATGTGAGAAGCCTTTTGCAGAAGGTGATATAAAGGTGAAAGATCATTGCCACTTAACTGGTAAGATACGATTCGGTGCCGCGCACTCGATCTGTAATTTAAATTATAAACTACCAAATTTTGTACCTATCATATTTCACAACATGAGTGGATACGATATTCACTTATTTGTAAAAGAGTTATGCGCTCATAAAGATAAAGTTGACGTAATACCACAAAACAAAGAAAAATATATATCTTTTACAAAACATCTTTACATGCATGATTACGTTACTGACAAGGGGGAAACAAAAAATAAATATTTGCGGTTACGTTTCATCGATAGTTTTAAATTTATGTCAGCATCACTACAAAATTTAGGGGAAAATTTAAATGAAGGTCAAATGGTTACAATGAAGAACTTTTTTACCGATAATGCAAAATTTATTTTAATGCGACGGAAGGGTGTATTTCCATATAGTTTCGTAGATAACTTAGAGAAATTAAATAATCGTGTTCTACCCACCAAGCAGGAATTCTATGACAGCCTAAATGAAACACATATATCAGATGACGATTATGAAAGGGCTAAAAATGTGTGGGAATTGTTTGAGTGCCAGAGTTTGGGTGACTATTCAGACCTGTATTTAAAATCAGATGTCCTTCTTTTGTGTGACGTATTTGAAAATTTTCGTAAAATTTGCGTGAATAAATATAAATTGGATCCAGCTCAATATTACACAGCTCCAGGTTTATCTTGGGACGCTATGTTGAAACTAACAGCGGTAGAACTTGAATTGTTAACAGATATCGATATGATACATTTTTTTAAAAAAGCTATACGCGGTGGTGTCAGCCAGTGTACAGAAAGGAAGCATATCGCAAATAATAAGTTTGTACCCAATTATGATCCCTCAGAACCGTCGTCATTTATCACATATCTTGATGCTACGAACTTATACGGTCATAGTATGTCCCAAGCATTACCAACAGGGGGATTTGAGTGGCTGTCCGAAAGAGAAATTATCGACTTAGATGTTACTAATATTTCAGACGAGAGTCCACACGGGTATGTTTTTGAAGTAGACATACATTATCCGCAAGAGTTACACGATTTACATTCAGATCTCCCTTTCTTAGTAGAAAATATTATACCCCCCCAATCAAAATCAAAATCACCAAAATTAATCCCAAATTTGAATGATAAGAGACGATATGTTGTGCATTATAGAAACTTGAAACAAGCCATTGAAAATGGTTTAATGGTGTTAAAAACCCATAGAGTACTTAAGTTCAAGCAGTCGCCCTGGTTAAAAAAATACATCGATTTAAATACGCAAATGAGAAATTCAGCGACCAATAAATTTGAAAAAGACCAATATAAATTAATGAATAATGCAGTATTTGGTAAAACCATGGAAAATGTTGATAATAGAAGAGATATAAAGTTGATTACTCATTGGGAAAATGTTAGAAGAACTATAGGTGCAAACGCATTAATCGCTCGTCCAAATTTCAAATCTTGCACAATTTTTTCTGAGGATTTTGTAGCGATTGAAATGAGCAAATTGCAAGTAGTCTATAACAAACCAATTTACGTAGGATTTTGTATTCTTGAATTATCGAAGACGGTACTGTATAATTTTTTTTATGGTGTTATTAAACGTCAATTCGGTGCTAATGCTTCTTTGTTGTACACCGACACCGATTCCTTAATTATGAAAGTTTATACAGATAACTTCTATGACTTTATTGTACAAAATCCAGAAAAATTTGATACTTCTAATTACAGGGAGGGAAATAAATTTAATATTCCAAAAGGCTCGTCTGTGCTTGGGAATATGAAAGACGAATTCCCCGAAGATCCTATTATCAGCTTTTATGGTACTGGAGCGAAAGCGTACTACGTGCAATCGGTCGGTAATGAGTTGAAAAAAGCCAAGGGAGTAAAGAAATCTGTGATTGAAAAACAACTTACAATAGATGACTACAGAAAAATTGTTGAGCAGGGCGGGTTAATATTTCGTAAAATGAATACTTTCAGAAGTCACTTGCATGATATCTATACAGAGATGCGGAATAAAGTTGCTCTTTCTTATTATGACGATAAACGTTTTGTGATTCCCAATACCACTAAAACTCTACCCTGGGGTCACTCAGACATAACATTTTTTCAGAGTGAACCAGAGCAGAATTTAAAGTGGTTAATATCAGCCTTAAATAGTGTCGTTGAACGAAATGTTTTAAAGGATGATGATAAACTAGATGTGTTACTCAAAGCAATGAATGAGTTGAGTGATTAATTGTTAATAATGTTTCTACTTGTTAACGCAAAGGTCGACAATTATAATATTCAATTGAAAAATTCATTGTGATATTTCATGTTATGTGTAAGCCGAAGTAAGAGATATTTGTATGAAATAAAATGTTAATTTATAAATAAAGATTTAAATTACTAAATGGTATTTTTATTGTATGAGTACTGTAGGCAATAAGATAGAGAGAGACGATAGGAAGAGTGGGGTGGGAAGTAGGGGGTTAGTTAGAGTGTGTAGGGAAATAATTTGAACCAATAGGAACAAGAGTGGTAGGGAGTGGAGGGGTTAGTTCAGCGTTATGGGCTTCAGAGATGCTACAAAGATTCTTTCCGTCTCCAGCTCTCGAGTTGTAAGGAAGTGTGCAAAATAGTGCTGTCTGCTCTATTCCTAGCATTCTTTGTGTTCTGTGTTTTGTGTTTCGTGCCCGTTTCTCGTGTCCGTTTTGTGTTTGTTGTGACAATGGTAGGACAAAAAAAGATTGGTGTTTCTGGTGGTAGCGGTAAGGGAGGCGCTTTGTTGAGTGCTGTGGCTGCATACTTAATTAATTATATGCCAGGACAAGACGACAATGGCGACGCTTGTCCGGGTAATGGTGTGGCGAACAATGGCGACGCTTGTCCGGGTAATGGTGTGGCGAACAACCAGACGAGCCCTGGCGTGGGTGACAATGGCGACGCTTGTCCGGGTAATGGTGTGGCGAACAACCAGACGAGTCCTGGCGTGGGTTTACTACCGGATATTGAAATCCCGACGGATTTGACCGATTTGAACGATGATTTGCTGGGTGATTTCGATTTCTCCGAATTGGACGCGCAGGCTTTGGCTTCAGATGAAGCCAGAGCTAGTACATCTAATGGAGAGGCCTACCCGAACGCCGCGTGGTCTAGGTTCCCTACGGTTACGGAGACAAATTCTGAGGACGAATTTCAACCTGCCCAACCAAAGATTTATTCGCAGAAAGGCCAAAAGAAGATGACGACGCATCCTTCAACATCTACAAAGCAGCCGCAGGTAGAGAATACCGAGAAAGATGATGACGTGTCGATTCTTAGAAGAATTTTATCGGCGCAAGCATCTGTACCTGCTCGCCTGAGCCCTATTCCCGATGTTGGCTCAGACGAGGGGCAGGTAGAGATACCTGAAAAGCCTAAGAAAGCAGCAGCTAAAAATAAAAAGCCGTTATCGGGAAGGAAACCGGTGGTTAAAAAAGCTGCTGCAAAAAAGTCGGTAGCTAAGAAACCGAAAAAAGATGCTGCAAAAAAGCCGACGAAAGTGCAACCGGTATGTTCGAGCGCGCCGTTGCCAGGATGCTCTCATGCGGTGTTGCCAACGCAGGAACCCCGTAACCGTGCTCTGGTTGTGAATGAAAGTGATTCTGATTCACAATCGGAGTTATTCTCCCAAGAAGAGCAAAATGAAACTTTCAAAAATTTCTTGAACATGTATGAACAGTTGCAGCGGGAGGATAGGGAACTTAAAAGTGCAACTGATGATGACAGCAAATTAAAGGATCACGCGCAGTCCCTCAAAAGGAAGGCGGAGATGTTGAATTCTCGGGCCGATGAAATGCTCAGAGGCATTGCGAAGCGTCGCAAAGCCTCTGAGAGATGTACAAGGAAGCTAAATGCTATAAAAAAGAAACTGGGAATAAGGTAGTGCGTAAACACACTACAGAATGTTGCATTAAAAATGTTTGTACATAAATTTAGTATTAGGTTAGGGTTAAGAGAAAAAATGTAAAAAAATATAAAAGTAAAAATGTAAAACTGAAAAAAAAATGAGGTTAGATTAGGTTAGAAAAATGTAAAAAATTTAAATGTAAAAAAATAGGTTAGGTTAGAAAAAATGTAAAAAAAAATTTAAATGCAAAAATGTGAAAAAAAAATTAGGTTAGGTTAGGTTAGGTTAGAAAAAATGTAAATGTAGAAAGTAATAACACCCCCCCCCAGACTAAACTGACCACTGGGAATCGATTCCGATAATTTCCGAATCGATCCGAACACTACCGAACGCGTTATTCACTGTTTTGTCAAGGATTGGGGGAATAAAAAAATCAAAACACGTTTCAGGGGAGTTCACACATGCAAAGGCTGCAATTTTAAGCGAAAAGCCGAACTCATGCCGAACACTCCCGAAGTTTCCCGAAGCCACCCGAAGACGCCCGAGGACACGCGAGGTATCGTTTTCGACTAAATCGATCACTGGGAAGCGATTGCAACCACTTTCGGAGCGATACGACTAGCCGTTCCGGGAAAAAGTCTGCTGCGGCAAAACTAAAGGTCGGAAGTGAGTAGAAACGGTACTGGAGGACAACTGTGACCTCGATACACCTTTTGCAACACTTTTGACCGACAGTCCAAATACGAATAACCAATTTACTTAAATAAGTACCCCGTTATTTCTTATATTAAAGCAATTTTTTATTCTTTACTTTACTACTGTTATTTATTGTATATGAAATGAAATAAAAAAAGAATAACTCTTAATACATTTATTTATAAATAACAAAAATATATATACATAAAATAAAACAGAATTATCCGTCCGAATCATGCTCCACCAGAATGACTGCATCCTCATCTTCATCGGCAGATTCCTCCACCAGAATGGCTGCATCCTCATCTTCATCGGTAGATTCCTCCACCAGAATGGCTGCATCATCTTCCGAGTCAGACGATTCCGCTGTGTCCGTCGATGATTCCTCCAGAATTACTCCATCCATCTCGTCTTCGGAATCATCATTGGGCACAGTGTCCATCGACCATGTGGACGGAGACCTCTCCAATGGTTGGTATTCTTCTGGTGAGGTGGTGCTATCTGCTACACCACCCCTTGTCGCCTCTCTAACGCGCTGCAGGTAGGCACGATACCTTTCGCACAAAACGAACATGGTTGAAGTGGAAGATACAGTATTGTCTTGTACTTCAGACATGTTGGAGCGTAGAAAGTAAACTGAGGATGGTGAGGGCTTTCTTATGTATATATAGCCCCTACCACCACCCCCACCTCATCACTCCCCACCTCACTACTCACACAAATAAGAGTAGAAAGTGTCCTAATACTCATATTTTTAACACCATCAATATCAATAGCACTGTCAACATAAGCAATAATCGAAGTGAAACACAGATTTCTCTAGTAACATTGTGTTACTTACATTTAAATATTTAGTAAATAAAACAAAAAATAAGATTCAATTTAACGTTTATTTAACACTTAAACTAGTTATATAATATTTACAATAAACTAAAAATTAAATATATACATTTATTTATCACTAAAACTAATTACATAATTATTTACAATAAACTAAGAGATATATACATATTTACAAAAAAAAACTACAAATTATCTGTCCATATTGCAAATATTGCAGATTTCCACTCGCCTAATCTGATAGAGTGGATCTCTGCAAGATTTGCAATATCCCCGCCTGCCTCTCATTATCCTTGTAGTGGCATGGTAGTCCACATGACGATGTCTCCCAGGATCCACCCTAGACTGGTATCCCAGAAAACATCCGTGGCAAAGATTGTATTCCATACCACCCACTACTTGGACCGCAACAAAGGTCATGGTGGTGCAGAAGATGCCATCCATCGGGTTCACCCTTGCTAAATATTCTGATGTTATCCACCGCTGCCCTCTTTGGTGGGGAACATCTACGACGATACCCTCATCATCACTTGAATCGTCTGCACCCTCTTCAGCGTCAAAAAATTCCTCATCGTCTTCCTCGTCGCTTTCCTCATCGCCTTCCTCATCGTCTTCAACTTCTACCTCGTCGTCTTCGGGAGCAGCCAAGTCGTCCTCTACCTCTTCAAGGTACCATATATTGTTGAGGACATCTAGGGATGCTAACCAGTCCAGGAATCTGAGGTTAGCCCAACCAGCAGGTACAGCAGCCATATTAATACTTGGAAACGAATATATAAGACAGTAGACGGAATGATCAACGTTGAAGTTTGCAAAGCAACTGATCTAACGTGGAGTTACACCTCCTCTTTTAAACATGTTGCTGGTGACGTCACATCATCTCTAACGACATACCATGGCTCTAATATCGGCAATTCCAGCGACTACTTAAACAAACAAGGCCATGAGGAGGAACTCAGTTATTATTCAGCTGTCATACCGTACACTTGTTTTTAAAACAGCAATGTCTTGTCCAAGAGAGTGGCAATCGAAACCAACAATCGCCGTATATCCATATAGTATGGATGGTGCAATTCTGTGCTATAATTGTTCCCAATTCTGGGCAAAGCAGCAAATTAATCCATGTACTGGACTATGTTCAAATTGTATAAAAGAAAATCCAGTGCCAGTGAATACCGTCCGAAAAGCAGCATCACGTGAGCGTCTGGAGCAAGAGTGCTACAAGTGTCTACAACCCACGACTCGTACAAATTTTGGAATTATCCGAGATGTTTGTGAGACATGCAAGGTGGAGCACCCATTGAGGCAGCGGTGTCTGGTTTGCAACAAGTACACTGGTGATTGTTGGAACAATATTTGCAGCAAATGCAGAGACGAGAAGACATACAGTGTTTTACTTTGTGAATATGTTGGACATATTTATGGAGGTGTGATGAAACACAACAGAGAATGTTTCTGTCAGGAAGCGTTACTGTCGAGACGGGGGGATTTCATCTGATTAATTCCATAAATATGTATTTGTATTTTTTCTGTATTATATACGTTTTAAATAAATATATTTAATCTATAATTCGTTGTAAATATTTTCTTCTCAATAAAATTTATTAAAATGATTTTCTTGATTTCATCTAATAATTTTTAGGAGTAAAAATTAATTCAAAAATTTTAACAAATTTGCATTTGTATATATTTTTTCGTTAATGTGTATATAATTACTAAGGCTTTGGAGTCTTATATGGGGAAAATAAATAAAACAAATATTAATGGAATACACACATTTTATTATGAAATTTCTAAACATAAGTAAAATATTAGTTGTTATAAATATACACATTTTATATAAAGAATGTGACAATATTAAATAAGAGCTGCTTCGTTAATCCAAGAGTTGTGGTCATTAGAGAATCCGAGCCACTTCACAAAAACCTTGTTCCCTCTCCTTCTTAAAACCTTTTCCACCAAGTAGACATCAGGGTATTTAGCTTTTTGTAGCTCCATTTCATAAAAGCACCCCTTTATTGGTTGGCCATGAATGTCCTGGAGTGTATATGTTGTGGGATTTGTTACATTTATTTTAACGATCTTGAAAAGTTCAGTTGAAAAATTTGGTGTGAACCCCTTTTCAAATATACCTTTATATTTACTGATTCGAACTATATCGCCAATACGAAATTTAGGTTTCAAAGCAATTTTAATGTGATTATAAGCATTTAAACGTGTAGTTGGTTTAACATCAGCAGGTTTCATACCAGTCGTACGATGTATTTTATTATTGTACAATTTTGTAATGTCGGATAGAATGTCAACCCATTTGTATTTACCTCTAGCTGAGAATTCTTTATATAACCAGGTTTTTAATGTTCGTATTACTCTTTCTGCAATTGCTGCTTTTTTCGTACTATACGTGGAGTAATGATTAATGATGTACTGTTTCATTAAAGCAGAAAAGTTTTTGTTGTAAAATTCCGTACCCTGATCGCTTTGTAGATTTTTAGGCGAATAATTTGATTCTTGTAAAATACTTCTCATAGCCTTAGTAATTTCAACACCAGTTTTATTTTTTAGAGGTTTAGTCCACAAATATTTTGAGTAACAGTCGATCACTACGAGAATGTATCGATAACCATTGTTTTCATCAGCGTATGGTTGCATTTCAGCTAAATCCATTTGCCATAAATCACCATAACCTTTGATTATTGTTCTTCTTCTACGGAAATTTCTCCTACAAGCTTTATGCAATTCGTTAACAACTTGTAATTTCTCATTACTAATCACCATAATTGAAGTTTAAGTCAGGCGTTTATATAGATAATTTAGGTCTGTTTTTTCACTTTTTTCCTAATGTAGCAGCGTTGTCCGTGACTTCAGCCACTATTTCATCTATCACTTGTTGATTACGATCGTTCCTCCCAGCTTGTGCCACAATATTTCCAAGTGATTTCTGTCGCACTGTCATACCTTTCAGACGGGATTCATCGAGAATGTGGTGCACTTTGCTTATTGCATCATATAAAATAGTATAATTGTCCTCGGTTAATTTCTTAACTCCAGAAATTTCTTTATTAATGTGTTGCAGAGCGTCATTAATCATCTCGGTAATTTTGCTGTGTACAAACTTACTATATTCAGTCCACTGATTCTCCATAAAAGCAATGTGTGACTTTTTAATGTCTTTCATACATTTATCGATATTTTCGTCTACATAGTTACGAGTTACACCATCTTTTTGATTTATTGGTTCACCAATGTTCAGTAAACGCTTATTTTGCATATCAAATTGATTATCTGCGGTAAGTTTAAAACCAATACCTGGAGGTCCATGTACGATAATCGATTTATTATTCTTACTTCTTCGTCTACCGAACTTGTCAATTGTGTTGTTTACAACAGCCATTTCTGTTTACGTCTGACCCCGTTTAAGCATTTCACAATATTTTATACTAATTAAATAAGTGTGAAATGAATTTTAACTTCACTAATAGATTATCCTTTCTTCCCTCATTTCTTCCAATAAACTGACTATTTCGTTATTGACACCATTGTTACCAACCATTTTTGAGCTATAGAGCAGGCGTAGGCGGTCCACCAGTTCTTTCGGTTTATTCCAATATACATAGTCAACACCTCTATTATTGTATAATTTATTAATAGGAACACCTAAGCCAGTTTTAGATCTCGTCACAACTGTAGAAGATACCAATGGTTCTATAATATTAGTGAATTTCTTCCATTTAGCTTTATTCAAACCCTGTTTCATATCATAATTTTTATATGGTGCTTTTGTCTGTTTTAAAATCCCCCCATATAATTGACACTCTTTGTCGCCAATAATAGCCTCATTACTACGCGAAATTTGTGGTTGTTTCATAAATATCATATCATATAACTTAGGACTGCCAGAATACGTCCCCACCTTCTTAGTTCCACGCCACAATGTGATATTTCCATTAGAAAAGCGTATTTCAGCATTACCCATTTGTAGTTTTTCTGTATGGGGGTCTAAACGTACACCGTATATAGTATCATACCTAGCATTGTCGAATTTCAGATTTTCTAAATGTGTTTGCACTATATCACATTTTCCTTCTGCGCCACTAATAGAACTTTCTGAACATGGAGTGCTCATTAACGACGATCCCGGTGGTGTTTCCAAAAAATATTGTTGACTTGCATTTTTGTCACCATCTTCATCACTAGTTTCAGGTGTTGCTTTAAATGTACTAGTACTAGCTCTTGCACTTTCTATCGGTTGTGTTGGTTTCTGAGGTTGTGTTAGCGATTGGTTATGTGAAGCAGATGATATAACCTTTAATGGTTTTGTTATGGGTTCATAAATTTTTTCGAGTGTTAACTGATTCTCAACGTTTCTTCTCTTCACAGAGTTGAATTTTTTGCGCACTGAATCGGTGGCCTCAATCAATTCACGTTTCAGTCTTATTTCTTCTCTCATGTTTCTACCTATAGCACTACTGAGTTTATTCTCACCATTGTCATTCATGTCTAACAAATGCAGCCTCACTGCTGAAGTTATCCCGATGCTATCTGTAGACCAATTAAAATTTTAATTACAATACTTCATGGATATATGAAACTATCAAGTTCTTTGCGATATCTCCCTTCATTTACTTCTCTATCCTTGTCAATTACAAGAAACCCATATTTGTCTTTCCAGCACTCTGCACACATTTCTTGAAATTCTTTATAAGTCACATCCGGTGAGACATGGTCTGAGAAAATGTGGTGTAAATTCATATCATCCTGCTTAAAAATTGCTATGAAATTACTATTATCCCTTACCAACTGTTTAGGGACGCGGGAATACGTTTGTGCCAAATAGAAACAATCTACATGTTTATGACGCCCCATTGAGAAGTATGCTCGAATAACATCTTGCTTTTCACATATAACATCATCAAATATAAATATAGACTCAGGCTCAGCGTCGGATGGTTGCACTATTTCCGCGTTGTTACTGAAGGTGTAATATCCTAGCCCCGTAATCGGTGCTAATATATCGCGTAAATATTCATACTTGGGTTGATGTAAGGACTTTGAATATAAGTAAATGTTTGAAAAACGTAGCCCAAGTGGATGAGTAAGCAAAGTTATTAGTAAATTTGTTTTGCCACAACCACTTGGACCTATTAAGAGTCCGCGAATAGTTGAGGGAAGTAGCGGGCCATGGCGTGATTCGACTTGTAGTCCACACCCTACTTTTTCATCTAAATTATCTACAGCAAGTTTCTGTTTCTGCTTCACAATGCGCATCGTAGCACGGATGGATACTATATAAATAGATGTACGTATTGTGATTGTTATTTAAATGGTGTCAACCGAGAAGCACACACGTGAAAATCGTCGTGGTTTAAAGATTGGTAAGGGGGTAGTCAATTCTCTAATAAATAAGCTCCCATTTGAACTACACTTACCGGGAGGTTACCAGTATTGTGGTCCAGGCACCAAATTACAAAAAAGATTAGCCCGAGGTGATCCAGGCATAAACAAACTCGATGCTGCATGCAAGCAGCACGATATTGCATACGATCAAAACACCAGTAATTTAGCAGCCCGACACAAAGCAGACTATCAACTTGAACAAGCTGCCTGGAAACGAGTTAAATCAAAAGACGTAAGTTTCAAAGAAAAGGCCGCCGCGTGGTTAGTTACAACTATAATGAAGGGAAAGCAACGTCTTGGTATGGGTTGTACGTCAACAACACCCCGTACTACAAAGAAACGTATAATTAAAAAGAAAAACAAGAAAAAAACTAGAAATATAGCTTTTGGTGCTGGAATAGTACGTAAAGTACGTGATGACATACGTAAAGCCGGTGGTAAACGAAAAATCGCTAAGGACACAAAAAAAGTTACGCAAATTGCGCTTCAAGCAGCACGACGACACATGAGAGCAGCTGGTGGAAAACGTAATATTCGTACACCTAGGATAATACCAATACCGAAAGTGGGTGGAATTCTACCATTAATACCCATTTTTGCTGGATTATCAGCTTTGGGTAGTTTAGCTGGCACTGCTGCTGGTATAGCTAAAGCTGTAAATGATGTTAAAACGAGTAGAGAGGAATTAGCTGAAAAAAATCGCCATAATAGGCAGATGGAGGCGATTTCTATAGGAAAAAGTGGTAAAGGGCTATATTTAAAACCATATCGCAAAGGACTAGGACTTTATCTAAAACCACAAAGTTCAAAAAACTTCTAGATGCTCTACCCCGAAAACCTCTCACTAATATCGATCTTAAATATTATGCAGAGAAGATGAAAGTGCCCTATTTTCGGGGGATATTTATGCGGGACACTCTACCATATTCTGGACCACGTCATAATGAGTCGGCCATCATAAATCTAGACAGTATAAATGGCCCTGGAACACACTGGGTTGCATTTAAAAAACGTGGTAGTTTAGTCACATATTTCGATAGTTTTGGTGATTTACCCCCACCGACAGAATTAGTTTTATATCTGCGCAGAGGTTCAAAGTCGACCGACAAAATTTACTATAACTATGAACGCCAACAAAATTTTAACACAGTGTGGTGTGGTCATTTGTGTTTGAAGTTTCTCACTACAAAATAACTACAAACGCTTGTGAAATAACATCTGCAGACCTTGAAATGGATCGGGAAAGCATCAAGCAGATGGGTCAATCACTAATCGCATTCTCCCGTTTACGCAGTCTATTGAAGATGAGCAAACAACAACTGGCAAATATGCCTAAAGAAGTAATGATTGGATGTGCTGCACATGAAATTGCATTAGTATGGGACAAACTACCCCAGCATCTCCAGAATGATATTGATATTTTAAAATATCAATACTGTCAGGAACATTATCATGATGATGATGATGATGGCGGTGGTAGCAGTGTTGATGTTAATGATGGGCCGCCGCCTCGAAGAATATTTTGCTGCTACTGTAAAGTGCGCGATGTCAATGTTGCATCAAATAATGAGATACAAACGTCTCCGTCATCCAGCAAAAAACGAAAATTACACCACGATTATTGCTGTAGTTCACAATAAATTCATGAGAGAACACTAAATATCATCAGTCATGTCGTATACGTTCACTCTATCAAACCGATCTAGTGTGCTCAGTGCTGAGTTTTATCCTCCCATTGAATTAGATACTAATAGTCGATATGGGTTAGGATTAACAGGCTTCTATTCTTACAATTCTATATTCAATGTGGACGAAACCAACAATCGTTTTTGCTATCGAATTGGACCAAAAGTAGCCCCCACACTTATCCACATACCTTGCGGAGCCTATGAAATTGAAGAGATATATCGTGCAATACTGAAAGCTATGCCCGGTGATAAGAAAGAGGAAAAAGAAAAACTATTTCGACTGCGAGCGAACAACAATACGCTAAAGTGTGAGATTTGGTCAAAATATGGAATTGACTTTACACAAGCAAACTCTATTGGTAATTTATTGGGATTTGAATCGACTTATTTGCATCCAAACATTAATCATGAATCAACATTACCTGTTGATATTATGAAAGTAAGGATGATACGTGTAGATTGCAACATTATCTCTGGAGCATATCTGAATACCCTTAAATCCCATACCCTTTTCGAGTTCGACATAGACGTTGAACCAGGTTACAAACTTACCAGAGAGCCAGCGAACATCATATATTTGCCTGTTAGACCTGAAGGACGTCAGTTTATCGACAACATTACACTACGCATATTGGATGATAATGGAGATTTAATCAATTTTCGTGGTGAGAAGATTATCGTAAAGCTAGAATTGAAACAGTTTTAAAATCGCAAACACAATGGGTTTCCGATATAATCAACAACGATTAGCACACAATCGTTTCAATGTGATTGACGATAAAAAGACTAATGACTGCGGAAATCGACTCATTCAACGTGTAGAGCTTAAACGGTTAAGACATAACCTGCCAGCTAAAGATCGTGCATTTCTTCGATCCATCGGATTGAAACTGAGAGAAAAATAGTTAATAATGGTGACTTTTAAATCTAGTGAAAAACTTGAGGTGTTCGAGGAACCTGTATTCGATCAGTCACTCGTTAGCTTACATGAGCATACATATAAACCACACGGTTCACCATATTATAGAAACTCTGATGAAGTACGCATTCCTGTCAATTTTCAGGACTTAATACTTGACATTACAGAGAGTTACATTTATATAGAAGGAAAATTTACCCCTAGTGATGTTACCAAGAAGTGTTATCTATCTAACAATGCGCTAGCTTTTCTCTTCGAAGAAATAAGATATGAAATGGGTGGTGAACAGGTCGCTGTCGTTAGGAAGCCTGGCATCACTACTACAATGAAAACTAGGGTGTCATATGGACAAACATCCCTCCCATCGCTACTAACTATAGGTTGGGGTCTCACCGAGAAAAAACAGGATATTTTAGATACTACCAGCCACGTTTTCAGCGGTAAACTCCCTCTTAAGTACCTCATGGGTTTTGCAGAAGATTATACCAAAGGTATTTTAAATACAAAACAGGAATTAATTTTAATTATAGCACGTTCCTTTAAAGACTCTTACATTGGAGAAGTTGATGCACAGTTAGAAATTAACAAAATCGAATGGAAGATAAGACATATTGTGCCTGAAGTTAGACAAAAGGTTAAACTATTAAAGAAAATTGATACGAGCAGTAATAATGCTAAAGTTAAAATGGCTTACCGTATGTGGGATCTCTATGAGCTACCCACTCTACGTGATACTGCTTCTGATATATGGGCTGTTAAAACCACTAACAGTCTTGAGAGACCTCGATACATCATTATCGGATTTCAAAACAATGGCAACTCTAGTGACAGAACCAAGGACGCCGCAAGTTTTATACATGCAGATATAAATAATATTCGGCTATATTTAAATGCCGAAGTATTTCCATATGAACGTTGGAATTTAAATTTCGATAAGAAACTCGACTCTGCAGCCTACTACGCCTATGAAAATTTCCAACGTAGTTATTACGATAAAGATATGAGTGAACCTATGATGGACCTTGGCGAATTCAGAAAAAATCCATTGTTTGTTATTGATTGCTCACACCAACCAGATGCAATGAAATCATCCACCGTCGATATAAAAATTGAATTTGAGACACGGAAGACGAAGTTTCCCGAACAAACTCGAGTATATGCACTTATACTTCACGATGCGTATTTAAGTTATAGCGCATTAGATGGTTCAGTTCAGTGTGGCATTGCTGGTGCTAAGTAACGAATACCTATTACCATGACGTCATTAGGTAGCCAATTTCCTACTTTGATAGTTGACTTGCAGGGGTTTCAATATAAAACAAATGATTTTACCGTTAAAGAATTAGCTGTTCTATGTTGTAACACTAATCAGCAAGCACACTATTTCTTCAAACCACCAAATCCTTTCTCATCACTAACCCAAGGCGAACAGACTCACTACCGATGGTTAGAAAACAACTACCATGGGGGCATAAAATGGAGTGATGGATATATTCAACTGTCAGAATTCCCACTAATACTTCATCGACTTTGTCAAAACGCTGTTAATAATTTTCGACGCAACGTATTGTCAGAGGATGTTATAATTGTATGCAAAGGCAAATTAAAGAAAAATGTTCTACAGCATCATCTAAAATGGAATAGAGTTATAGATCTAGATGACTTCTCACCCTGCATACCCAATCTAAAATCGTTAAAGGTACCAAGATGTATGGAACACACCCAACCAAAATATAGTCACTGCTCTCTTGCAAACGTTCACTTTCTTAACAAATGTATTATAGATTTAAATATAGAGTTAAAATAAATATCTTTAAATATGTTTATATTTAGGATTAATAATTAATATTTTTTAATGTATGTCACCAAAAATAATTATAAATAAATTAATGTATAATCTAATAATGTGTTTCATTTATTTCAATTTTAATTTTAAAAATAAAAACAACTATATTTCCATAATAATAATTTTATTACACCATTTACATATTAATATTATTAACAGAAGAATTACAATAAGTGATTAACTACTAATTGAGTTGTCTTCATCCTGTTCTTCATCAGATTGGTCGAGTTGATACTTTTCAATAATTTTCTTAGGTAAGTATTTTTCTATGTCACATAGGAAATGTTTTAAATTTATTTCCACTAGTTGCTCACAGAATTCTTCTAAATTCACAATACCACGAGAGAATTTACCACATAGTTGTGCACCTCTGTAATACCTCTCAGAATCCTCATTAAGCTGTTTAACTTTTTCAGCATCGAAGCAGTAATTCAGATCATAATTTATTGCATGGAGTCTATCCATACTTAAGTCGCCTAGTACAGAAGATAGTCTTTCAATTGCCGAATTAATGTCTTCTGCCCTTACCCAACGTTCTGCTGAATATTGCATCCACATTCTTGCCAGTTATAGTGAGGCTAGAAATTACATAAATAAAATTAGAACAAGTTATCAAATATATGATAAAACTACTTACATCTCTACTACTATTGTAGTGTATTTATAATATTTCAGTCTAAGTTATACTTTCACTATACCTTATTTATTGGTCTGATAATTTAAAGTATACAAATATTTTAAATAGTTTAAATCACGCAATAATTTCGAATTTTATTAGTGACCTTGATTTAGCACCGGTATAAATGGGTGAATTCTCTCCTAAATAAATCAACGCATATTTACCACTAGACGAATTTATTTCTTCTATAAAAGTTATATTTAATAGTTCAGCAATACGTTTAGGCAAAAATGATTTAAAGGTAGTACTTGTACTTTCATCAAATAAATGTACTAATATCGATTTTCCAAAACGTGTATTAAGCATTAACATTTTTTTAATGGCGTAAACCTTATTTAAAATTAACGATGAAATAGGTTTTTGGTCTAAAACTTCAGTATCTTTAATAATAAGTTCATTAAGGGCTAATAAATCGATATTGGTAGTCATATTTAAGTAGTTGAGTACAGTGAAAGAATTACTAACCAAGAAATATTACAGAACTTTGCTTACTTAAAATATTTCAGATCACAACACTATGCTCACTTATTAACTGTAGGTGAACCAGACTAAATATGATTTTGTTCTAATAGTCCGTGCTTTTTTTATAGAAAAAGTATACTACGTCACAAAATATAGAACCCCACCACATTTTACTGTGTACGTATTGAACTAATGTGATTTTAGAGGTCAAGTTGCGTGGCAAGGAGGAAGCTCCGTCCTTGCATTCTCTAATAGTGTTAGCCAAGGCCAAGGTCACCGCAAGTGATCGTTCTGGGTAACAGCAACACTGCGCCCTTGAAGTCGAAACGCACTGCGGCCGTCCAAGGTCAAGGTCACGGTATATGCTATGCGAACCTACGATGCCACCGTGGCCTTGAAGGAACGGACCACAGGTGCACGGTCAAGGTCAAGGTCAGTGGTGGGGGGAGACCGACCTACGGCTAACTTCCTCTACTATTGTATGCTTTGATGATGAATATGTATTTTCTGTACTCTATTGTTTTTGGATTTGTTTGTTTCTATGTGAAATACTTGTCCTGAAAAATTTCCTCTCCGTGACTTTTGTTTCTTAGTCTATTTAAATATACCTCTTCTTTTCTAAAATCCATTTTCTATCACTTCTCTTGACAAAAAAGATCTTGTATAAACTGTTTTTAGTAGATCGTAGACAACTGCTTTTTATTTATTGTAGGTGACTATTTCTTCTAGGTAGATTAGAAGTCTTTTCAGCGTTTGTTTTCCGTTGCAAATAGCTTTGAAAAATGGCATGATCTTTCACTCTTCCAATAAAAAGCCATGTTTTCTTTTCTGATGGTTCCTTGCTCCTAAAACCGCTAGCTTCGTCCTCCTTTATGATTTCTGCTTCACCACATATTTTCGACTTTTTGTTTCTTTTTCTGTAGATGTAATTGATTGAAAAAGTTCTTCATAATGTAACATTATATTTTGTTGGTGCTCGGGAAGTGCCAATATTTACGTTTATTAAATTATTCACAAAATTTATTTCACTGATTTGGAAATTTTTTAAGGAAAATAGTGCCTGATTTTTTTCTAGAACATTACTGCAATCATTTAAAAAATCAAGCAGCTTATTTTATCTTAAAAGTAAAAAAAATTCGTGTATACAATTATTCTTAAGCTTACATAATTCACATTTATTAATGTGAAGTACTGCGGCATCAAGTTTTACTATTGAATTTTCCATACAACCATGTATTTGGTGGATGTTTAAAATTTAATTATTCACTGAACCCTGATGAGGAAATTGTTTGAACGGTACAAGATACATATTAAATTATTTAGAGCAAACCCAGGTAAAGGCAGATTATAAGCTTTTATCCTAATAATGCGCAACACTAATAGGAGGCGGTGATAAAATAATGAAGTTTACCTGCAGCTAAGTTTGGTATTATTAAGAAGATTCATTATCTCGTTATGCGATTATTTTCTGGAATAAATTGATATCAAAGTTGTGGCACTAGCAATTTTAGATTATAAGAAAATTATTGCCGTTCAAAATGCAGTTCTGAGCATTACTAAAAATATCTTAGAAAATGGAAAATTCGGAGAAATAGCCTAAGCAGCTAAGCAATATCATGATCGAGTATCCTTATCAAGTTAATTGGAATAGTATGGAAACTAGTTTGTGCAAAATTTCGTTTTGCCTCTACTCTAACCCTTTTTATTTTGATTAATAATTGGCCTTTCTGATTTTAAATCAAAGTTTTTTCCGTTAGTTTAGCAAAAAAAAGTTATGAATAAGAATGGGTCTATGACGGACCACCCCACCCTATACTTTTACAGCCAATGAGAGAGTACGATACCACATCCCCATCATGGAACTTAATAAAAAATACTTGCGGAACATCCGCTGAAAGGCAACCTATTCCGTGTATAGAATACAATAACAAACTTTTTACGGATAAACACGAGATTTCTAACATATTTGGAGAATATTTATCTACTGTAATAGATAATAAACTCATAAATTATTTTGGAACAGATATTTCCGAAAAGTGCACCACAGCCAATAACATATGTAACTCGATGTTTCTATCTCCTGTAACTACTGCAGATGTTGAACAGGTAATAATGAGTTTACCAAATAAAAAATCTACAGGACCTGACATGATTCCCATTAACCTTGTTAAAAAATGCTCTACAGAATTATGTAAAATTCTGTCAGTTTTGATAAACTTATCGATTGCCTGTGGAAAATTTCCAGATCTCCTTAAATACGCAACCATAGTACCAATTTACAAAAAAGGTAATAACCAAGACATTGAAAATTATAGACCTATCGCTCTATTAAGCGTTTTTTCAAAAATTTTCGAAAAGGTAATCTATAACAAAACACTAGAATTTTTAAATAGCAATAATATCTTATCATCATGCCAGCACGGGTTTCATAGAGGCTGTTCGACAGAAACTGGCTGCATAGATTTTGTTCAACATGTTTACGATAAAATGGATAAGAATGAAATAGTAATCGCATTACTCTTTGACCTTACTCGTGCGTTTGACACGGTTGACAAAGATTTTGTTTCCGTGAAGTTACATGCGTTGGGTATTAGGGGACAATTAAATAGCTGGTTTACATCCTTTTCATTTCAAAGGAAATTTTATGTCAAGGTTGATAATGTAAGATCAGATGAATTTAATATGAATATAGGCACCCCACAAGGCAGTGTCCTCGGACCGCTAATTTTTTTACTGTTTGTCAATGATCTTCCCACAAATATCTCACAAGGGCGTGTTTTTATGTACGCGGATGATACGACTATCGTCATATCAGATCCAAAACCAGAAAATATTCATATTAAAGTCAATACTGTTCTTACAGAATTATCTCTGTGGTGTACAAAAAATAAACTTATGATAAATCATAATAAAACAATATGCTTGCCAATTCATAATAAATATCAAATTGACCATAATTTTAGTTTCAATTTTAATGAATGCGAATTATCCTCAAGTACATCGGCTAAACTTCTAGGCGTGCTAATCGACAAACATTTCACCTGGGACCTGCATATTGAGACCGTATGCAACAAACTAAATAAAAGCTTCTTTTTATTAATCCAACTAAAAAACTCAATGGATAAATCAGTGTTGTTAAACTTTTATTACGCATCTGTCTATTCGGCGCTGGCTTACAACATTGTCCTATGGGGACAGTCAGTAGATGTTAGTAGAGTTTTTGTTCTACAAAAACGAATTTTACGTTTGATATTTAATATACCCCAGCGGTCGTCCTGTCGTGATTGTTTTAAAGCTAACAAAATATTCACTATTACTTCTATATATCTCTGGAAACTGTTAAACTTTATATACACGAAAAAAAACAATTTTATTATCAACAGTGATATTCACGCATACAACACACGAGGCAAAGATAACATTAAAGCACGATCACGAATTTTACAAAAAATCACCTCTGTATGCAGGATCTCATCTGTTTAATGCACTACCTGAAGATGTTCGAAGCAGTGTTACTTTAATAATTTTTAAAAGACGTTTAAAAAAACTGCTCATTGACTCAACTGAACCATTTTATTCAATTACTGAATTTATAGTATTTTTAAAAAACAAAGTCTCCTGATAGTGTGGTATTTTTCCGATTTTAAATATATACATGTATAGCTCTACGTTTCTTCTTTTTTGTTATATAGTTTGTGCATTTTCTGTATCTCGTTTTGACGTATCCTATTTACAATGTTTGTAGTATACAAAGGATCAATAAAATTTATTATTATTATTATTATAGCGGGAAATTCAAAATACAGCTTTTACATCTTTTTTACAGGTGCAGGTACAGCTTTGTGGGTATAGGTAAAGTTATTATGGGTACAGGTCACTATTTTTGATTTTAGCCTTATGTACGCTAATTTTACCCTAATCTATCCTTGTCATACCCTTAAAGCTGTACTTATCCCGTAAGAGCTATACCTGTAAAAGCTCTAGCTCCGCTCTAGAAAATGAAGTAGTTAGATTGAATATATGTCTGTCAAATTAAGGTAATTCCATATGCTTTAATAGCAATAAAGGAAATGACGTCTGTATGTAAGGTAAAAGAGAATTTTGTAAAAGAAATAAGGCCAAGGCCATGAAAGGTGTTTATATTGATATTCTTAATATTGCAATAAAAATTATGTATGTGGATTTATTTGCAAAATAGATTACAATACATTTATTGAGATTTAAACAATTTTGCAATTTCATAATGAAATTAATAAACAAAGGCCCAAATATGGACCCTTCCTCAACAAGGATCCAAGTATTGACCCTTGTTGACGTCCCGATGTTGACAAGTATTCTACAGACTTAAACCCATTAAATACGATACACAGCATCCTGTTATGAAACTATGATTCAAATAATTTAATTATTATATAAATGTTTGCTGAAAGTTGTGGTCAAACTAAGCAAAATTAAATATCCTTTTTTGTCTATTTCAGTATTATGCGTACATTAGTTACTAATACATAAGCTGAAAATGGTTTCAGGTGACATATCTGTAGATGTGAACAATCAATTAGAAGTAAGGCGACTAGATCCCAGGAAACAAAATGCGGGAGATTTCGAAATTTTAAGAATTACCACTTTTTTTAAACTTAAAGGTATTAAAATACATACTTTACATTTTGCAAATTAAACCAAAATTTATATTCCTAAAATGTGTATCAAACATATAGAATTATTTAACAAATGTTATAGTTATTAATTGTAATCTATCTCTTTCCAAATATAAACGTTTTAATATCAAATTATTTTAACAAAAGTAAGTACATCTGAAGTCGAAAGGAGTGAATAAATAAATAATAAACATGTTAATGTTATAAATCTTTTAACCCCCTTCCAGATCACTTGTCCGTCTTAAACCTAGACTTATGTGAGAAAAGAGACAGGCCCTACTATGGAATCCAAACCACGTTCTGAAATTTTTTTATATAAATTATAAGAAAAATCCACTGCCCAAATTCTCTATACGCAAAAACATCTCCGCAGTGCGTCAGCCATTGCGCATGTTTTTCCTCCATGTTTTTTCTATGTTACTACGCGCCGATCTGTGTTTTCCGCCATGCTCTTTTTCACCACCTTGTTTTCTATATAAGCAGCCATGTTCTACTCTATACTCCCCACTGCGCATAGTTTTTCAGAGGGCGTTACCCCAGGCGACACACCACCATAATTTTGGGGGCGTGGTTTAAAGGTAGAGTGGTGGGGGCTAGTCTTAAGTGGCGCCTTACCTACTTAAATATAATAATAATAAATGGCCTTTATTCACTTCTTATTTAATATCTAATCAAAAATATTAAATTGATGCATAATAATAAATATATAAATAAATTAAATAATAAATTGTTGTACTTCCGAGTGCTCTTCTGTGCAGTTGATAGGCCCCTGATCGAGTACTGGTTATCTGGACGATATTTGGATAGAATCGCATGTGTAATCTGGCTGCTTACTGCTGCTTATCGTTGCTCGAATTGAACTATTGAAGGTTTGTCCAAGGAGTAACAATTTAAGGAACAAGCGAATCGCTTTCACAACATTACAACTAAAGAATTTCAGCTAAGTTTAAAATGTGTTATATGCCTCTTTTCCCAAAAAGTTTAAAAAACATTTGTATATTTAAAAAATTCTTTCCACTGTAATTGCTGCTGTACCTATATACAATTACAGCAATCTTTAAATATCTGGTCTTGAGCAATAATTCTGCGCAAACGGAAATCTTCAGGCAACATTGCTATGAAGAAGCTCCTTTATGGTAATCAAGTTTACAATGTCAACTGTACATAATAGAAGTAAAAGTGGCGTTAACACGTATCATTGTTGTACACTTGTGATTAAATTTAATTTGAAAAAGTAATAAAATTAGTTTGGAATGCTCTAGTTTAAGAGGTATAAATATATTTCGTACTACCCGGTTCCCATTTAGCTTTAATTTAAAACTGGTGAATTGTCATCGCATTCCCTCGGTATTTGTCAAACCAACAAAGAAAACAGCATTCAGATGTGGTTATCGCACAGTGCTTCTATTGCTAAATTTCTCTATGTCGGTGTGTGCTTTCCACCTTATTTTTGAGTGCCTTTCGTACACCCACTGTGCAACTCAAATAAAGAATTACAATCCACATCAAAGAAACACCGAACGTTAGAAGCTGCAGCATTAAAATTTAAAGTAGATTTTTACGTCTGGCCTCGAGGTAGCTTGTGTAACAAAAATATATGATTAATAAAATATGCTTTAATAGCAGACGTAATACAGACCTGAAAAAATAGAAAAACACTTTTTTTAGAATAAAGAAGTAAATGCATAGTTAAGCTTTGTGGGATCAAACTGGTTGAGACCATACTTACTTTCGGTACAATTTTTTTTCAAAACAGGTCTTTGAAAAATGCCTGATGCACATGTACTTTAAGGGTAAAAATAAATTACTTTTAAATGTAAATAAGCATTGCGTTATTTTCTACATTTAACTATTGAAACTTACCGAGACAAAAGTAGAGTTAGATTACATTTCTCTTACATCTGGTAGCCAATATTTTCTACTGGGAATAAATAAAAAATATATTTTCTCAGTCGCTGTTTCTACGTATGCGTGCCACAAATAGAATAGAAAGAGACAAGAATTAAGAAAGTGGTTTTTTGATTCTTTATTTATCTCTAATGCGTCTAGACTCAAAGCTTTGGTTTATTTAAGCTATCTTATTAATTTTATGTTTCTAATTGGATTTATTTTTATTATAGTATATTGTTTTCATATATTTTTGTCTTCCATAAATGAAATATTTATTTATCCATTATTTAGCAGCCAATGTAAATGTGTCCATTGAACGCAAATAAATAAATAAATAAAATATTATATCATATTTATATTCAATAAATATTATTTCAGTTAGTAAAAATGGTTATATGTTTAGTACCAGATCGCAAACATTATAACAATCAAGATAAGTGCCGTATGTTTACTTTTCCTAAAAATTCAAAAGAACGGAAGAAGTGGATATCATTAGTAAGGGATCGGTAAGTAAATTTTATAGCTATGGAATATTAAATTATTTAGCACGTTTATTTTAACAAATCTTTTTAGGAAAATGATGTCTTCTGGTGAATACAGATCACCACCTCCGACTCTCTTCTTTAGTTCAGAATTGTCCTTCTCACTATCGGTACTAGTCAATCGTGACCGAGATCATCCTGTAAAATAATAAGTAGTACAGATTCTGTATTAGCATAAGAACTGAGTAAGGTAAAAATAGAAGAGCAGGCAGTGATACCTTCTACATCCAAATATTATTCTACAGATGTTGCGACAAAAACAAGTTTCATTTTTAACATAAAACTTATCCTTACTATGCACACGTTTAGTTTTGAAATAGTACAAAATCAAGATAAACTTGTGTTACTTTATCCTGGGGTTAGCAATAGCTACAATTTTTTAAGCTTATTTAAAGTTATGGACAAATTTTCCTTAAAATATTATAATAAAAGGGTCCCTGCTTCCAGCTTCCTCTATATTTACTAGCGGTAAATTTTTCTCTTTAGGATTTTCTTTTAATAGCCAAGAAAATCCCGCAGTTCCTTAAAATTCTGACAGATCTTTTAATAGTTCACTGATATCATCTGTGTATGGAAGGTAGGTCGCAATTGTTCATCGTAAAGATAAGGCAGGTAAAATAATTTTTGTCGCAATTGTTGATCGGCATAAAGATAAGACATGTAGGTCGCAATTGTTCAGCATTATAAAGAAAAGGCAGGATCGCAATTGTTCATCTCATAAATCAATAAAGATATACCTAAAGATAAAGCAGGTAAAATAATATTGTAATTTTAGGTATGTAATCAAGAATAAATGTTTGTTATGTCATTGTAAAAAATACCCAGATACCATAATTGTGCAATAGGACAGACAAGCAGGTGGACAGATAGACGAACAGATGGGCAAACGGACAGACGAATGAGTGGACATAATTGCGTTAATCACCATTATTTTTACTGCAATTACGCTTATTGTTACTGTAATTACCCTTATTGTTACTGCAGTTCCCCTCATTGTTACTGTAATTACCCTTATTCTTACCGCAGTTACCCTTACTATTATTGTAATTACCCTTCTTGTTACCGCAATTACCCTTATTGTTACTGTAATTACCCTTATTTTTTCTGCATTTACCCCCACTGTTACTGCAATTACTTTAATTATAAGTACTTAAATTTCCCCCCTCTACTCTAATTAACTATCACCATGCTAATTGTCTCCCACCATTCTAATTATTTGCCACCACTGCAATTGCACCCCACCGTTCTAATTGCCCTCCTACCACGTCACTTCAATTGCCTCTCACCACTTCAATTACCTCCCGCTACGATAATTGCCCCCTACCACCACTCCTAGACCCCGCCCTCTCACGTCCCCCTATTCCCGCCCTCTAACTGCCTCCCACCACCCTAATCTCTAATTACCCTCCACCCCTAAATTAAACACTGCACCGCGCACCGCTCCGACCCTCCGTCATGTCCATACTACTATCATCGGATGTTACATTTCGATTAGTAGCCTGGAAGATTTTTTTTCTTTAGATATAAATTCAGTTCAGAATCCATAATCGACGTGTCTCGGGATTTTTTATAAATATGCACAATAATTAAGATACTGAATTTATTCCATTTGGCTTTTCACACTGTATGCCCACCAAGTTGAGCCAAAATATGTTTTGGATATATGTTAATTTGTTTGAAATCGCTAGTTTTAATTATTTCATTTATTTACAAAACAACTAATAACCCAATTGACTGCAATAACTTTTATTCGAAATTGTATTATAAGTAATTTTCAGTTCTATGATTCGCTCATTAGAAATAAGAGTTAATAAGGAGATAACGCTAAGAACCGGTAATTTTCAAAATTAAAGAAATATATTCCCGACCGGTTTAATTCAACAAAACTTAACTGTAAACTCAATTTGATATTCTGGACAAGTGATCAAAAAACCAGACCCGCTTAAACAGTTTCTGAATAAAATTCAATTATTTGTCCAATACGATACGATTGAGATACGATAGAAAAAAATTTAAAAACTTTTATAATCTTGCTTTTCTTACAAAGTCGTACTAAAAAAATCGGCAGCTACTGGAAGCGGCTGGAACCTCCCCACTCGGTGGATCTTTGAAGCCGAAAAGAGCATTAAATTGTGTGACAAAACGGCACTAAACGTAATCCGATCTCATCCAAAACCTTTTCAGATCTTCTGAGGCACTAAAAAAACCCTCAACTTAATGAGTTTACAATCATCTATGCGAGTTATTACCTGCATTATCTCTCGTTGAATAATATACTATTAGGATATTAACAACTTTAACATCACTTGAACGACTAAGAAAGTCTAGTTATCCTAAATACTACAAATTTGTAAAGCAACAAACTGAAAATTGGTAAAGTGATAATCTATAATAAATTCACCAACGAAGGTACAGAAAGCATATGATATTGATATTGTTACATCTACCTTTAAAGTTTGTGACAATCCACTAAAAGTTACAAATATGCCGAAATCTTATTAACATGACATTACACCAACGTTATCGGATGACAAACGATGACAATGACAATCGTCAAAATTTGCTCATTGCAATCCGATCGCTCGCGGCTGTTTTGTTAAATGAAACATTAGCATTTCAGTGATTTTACTAGATTTTAGAGGAATATTTGTAGTTTAATTCTTCGATTTGTCTGTATATATATTTAAAAGCGGCACTAAACGTATTCCGCTCTACTTCTAGAGCAGTGAAGAAACCCTCACACGTGAATTGACACGTGATGTGACGAGTTTCACGACGTAACGGGTACGCGCATCGATCATGCCGTCATGCGAAATGCGATCTATGCCATATTTGCTTTGTTTTTAATTTTTTTCACGGAAACCAAATCGAAAGGGTGGAAGTGTGATATATCGTTGGAATCAGAATTTTTACTGCTTTTCAATGGTTCCATTGCAAATTGAAAGTAATTATAAAATAAACAACTTGTTGCGTCAAAATGGCACTAAACGTAATCCGATCTCAACCAAAACATTTTCAGATCTTCCGGGACACTAAAGAAATGCACATGCCAAGTTTCATTTAAATCCGTTCTGTAGTTTCGGCGCTATCGTGCTAACACACATACACACAGACATTTTTCAAAAACCACTTTTTTGGGTTCCTAGGACCTCAAAACGTAAAGATTTGATGTTATCTCAATTTTCGTTTTTGAACCAATTTTAGTAACCTCTCACAATTTTATTGTGAAGAGGTTAATAAAAAACAATTTTTCATGTACGATTTCAAGAAATGCTTGTGCACTTTGTATTTCCTCTTTCAAAGAATCGTGTGTACACTCATATAAAGTACGCACGCCTTGCCTTTAGTCATACATGAAAAATTATTTTTTACTTTTTAGTACGACTTTGTAAGAAAAGAAAGTTTATAGTATTTTTTAATTTTTTTATTCTCTACTATTTAGCCATACTTTAATTAAATTATTATCGTACATGAATATTGTGACGCCCCCTGTAGAAGTATCTAATCAGGCGAACACCTTTTGCATTCTAAGTTTTGCCGGAGGTGCCGGTTGGATAGTATATTTAATCAATTTTCACCCCCACGCCCCCTACATGCGGATATTTACAAAAGTAACGGTTGAACACTATATTGTCATCCGATGTTAGTAACTGCAAAACTTCATCGATTGATTATGTCAGGAAGTGTGTTAAATAAAGGATGCAAGATCTGAACAAATATGAAAAATACATTAGTTTAATTTAGCAGACGTTGTTTCGTACGCTTCAAAACAAAACAAAAATATCCTTATTTTTTAGAATAGCTGAAAAAACCGTTGTAATATGTATATTTGCAGATGCTAATTTGTTTATTTTACGCCAGTTTGGGAATTTTGCTGCTTGGAGGACTAACTTTTTACGTGCACCGCATCTCATTTACACATTTTATTTTTTTCTCTAAAAGTGTCGAGACGCGAGCTTGTAAAACAAAGCAGCCGGCTGGCCTAAATTACTTTTTTGATCTTAGCGCCCCTAGTTAATTCAATGCCATGAGTGAAATAATATAGTAATTACACATTTTAAAACTCTGAAATGGTGTTTACTGACTTCACTTTTGATGCCTACTAGTTGGTTTATTCTAACCAAAACATTTGGATTTCGTCTGGAAAACTCTGGATATAAACCTCCTTCATATAAATTTTATTAGTTTATTATTTTACCTTTTCATTCATGTTGAGTATACAATGTGTCCACGGCAAATCGTTATTATAGATGTAATTGACAAGTTTTTTTGGATTACAAACACAATTTTTTGTATTCTGCTCTTGCTTCACCCAAAAACTATTTTTAGTATGTTGGAATTTAAAAAACTATAGAGGGCGCTGGCTGGTAATAGCTTAAAAATAAAATTCGCATCAGGTAAATTGCCTTTTCTGTGCGAAATATTGAAAAATGCTATTAGAAAAACTTGCTCAGAATGAAGAAAATTACAAAACTAAATACATTTTTTTATTTATAAAATTTTATTTTTTTAAGAATATGTCATGGAAAAAAATATAAAAGTGATCCGTCTTTGTGTCAGAATAATTTATTTTTTGTATTCAAAATGTCAATTTTACAAGAAAAAGTTGTCTAGTACTGACGAATCTTGCATGAAAAATGTGATTTCAAAGTTTCCGAATACCGTCCTAAAGTTACAAAAGGCATGGACAATTCTGAAAAGATTCAAGAAAACCGGAAATGTAAATAAGCAGGCTAGGCAAAAGAAACAGTACAATGAAGATGATGCAGCAACATTATTAGCGATGGATTCTCCATCCAAAATTATCTTTAAGAAAGCGCGCTAGTGATAGAGGGATAAGTAAATAGTTAATTTGTAAAATATTCAAAGAAAACAAAGATTTCGCATTCAAACCAAGATTTCGACATAATCTTGAGTACGGTGATGAAGATAAGTGCTTATACTTTTGTATGTTAATAGGGGAAAAACTTGCAGAAGACTGGTTTTTTCATCGACATATCATTTTCTCTGATGAAGCAATTTTTACCACCAATGTTGTTGTGTCTAGTCAGAATTGCTCCTACTGAAGCACTACAAACCTAAATTTTAGAATTGTTATCGGTAGCCTATATTCTAAAAGAGTTTATGTTTGGTGTGCAATGTCCTACAATGGTATAATCGTACCATACTTGGATTGGAAAGTGGATTGGACGATTTGGATCCTTTCCGTATCCACCCAGATCGCCGGATTTGACTATTTGCAATTTTTACTTATGGGGTAATCTGAAGTAAATTGTTTATTATTGAAAGAGTGAATTACGAATGCTATAAATTAATTAATCTTTTCTTCTTCTTGCAGTGCCGTATCCGTTCAATGAATGTTGGCGATCATGTTCGCTATTTTGACTCTATTAACCGCCGATCTAAAAAGCGCGGTCGTTGCCTTCCCAAACCACTGTCTCAAGTTCTTCAACCAGGACGTTCTTCTTCCTGAGCCTCGTTTTCCATTGATTTTAATTTGGATTATCAGATGTAGTGTATTATATGTTTCTGGATGTCTCATTACGTGGCCAAAGTATGATAGTTTCCTCTTTTTCACAGTATTAATTACTTCCTTATCTCTTAAGGGCGTTTTCTATAAGAGTCCAAGACTCCACTCAATACGAGAGGACGGAGAAAACATAATAGCGAACCATCCTTATCTTCAATTCCATATTTAGGTCATGTCCACAGAAAACCTTCTTCATCCTTACAAGTGTTGTTCTTGCTTGCTCTATTCTTGATTTTATTTCAATCGAGTGGTCCCAGTCATCAACTAGAAGCTGTCCCAAATATTTCATTCTATGCACCCTTTCTAAACGTTCTGTCCCAATCCACAGTTCTCCATTAATGTTTCTTTTGCTCACTATCATTAGCTTAGTTTTTTTGACATTCAGTTTGAGGCCCTAATTTTCGCATACGTTGATTATTCGGTCCAAGAGAAGCTGGAGTCCCTCACTATTGTCTGGCATAAGTACCGTGTCATCTGTATAACGCAGATTATTCACTGTAACACCGTTTACTTTTATACCCTCTGAGACGTTGTACAGTGTTTCTCAAAATATTACTTCGGAATATACATAGAAAAGTAACGGTGACAATATGCACCCTTGCCTCACGCCTCTTTTTATTATGATATCTTCCGTTGTTATGTCCCCCATTAGAGATTAGCGATGAAGTATAGGTCCTTGTCATCAATTCCAGTTGTTTTTAGTATCTCAATCATTTTTTCGTGTTGTACCTTATCAAATGCCTTCTCAAAGTCAATGAAGCACATGAGGGCGTCACAATTTACGTCTCTACATCGCTGAATTAGCACTCGTATGCTAAAAGAGCTTCTCTTGTACCCAGTCCTTTACGGAATCCAAATTGAGTGTTCCCAATATGCTCTTTAATTTTAGGATATATCCTTTGATGGACGATGCTCAGAAATAGTTTTAATACATGGCTCATCAAACTTATAGTTCGGTGTTCACTGCATTCTTTGGCATTTGGTTTTTTGGGGATGGGGATGAATGTTGATTTTAACCAGTCAGGTGGAATTATTCCTCTATCTAGATGGCATTGAACAGTAGTACTAGTGATTTTATTGCTTTGTCTCCCAAGAGTTTCAGGATTTCTATCGGAATTTCATCTGGGCCATTCGCTTTTCTAATCTTAGCCGTTTCAATGGCCTTTTCAACTTCTTCTCTGGTGATTGGGGGTTCGTTTGTTTGTTCTTGTATTTCATGAAAACTACTTCTTTCGTCATCAAACAGTTCTTCTATATATTCCTTCCATCTTTTTAATTTACATTCTGTGTCTACTATTATGTTCCCATTTTTGTCTGTTACCTTATTACTGTGGTTGTTACGTTTACCTCCGGTTACTGCTTTTATTTTTTTGTATAGATGGAAGGTATCGTGCTTTTATCGTATTCTTCTATTCCTTCACTTTCTTGAGTGAAGTATTAGGCCTTCGCATTTCTAATTCTTCTTCTTATTTCCGAGTTAAACTGTTTGTAGTTAGCATCATCTCCTTGGATTTTCTGCTGTGTTTTCTCTCTTCCATAAGGTCTAGGATATCCTGCGTCATCCACTTCCTCTTTCTTGTTTTTTTTTCAGGTTTCAGCTTTTCCGTTATTAACCTTTAGTCATTCAAAATAGGTACAAAAAATTTAAGAATGGTTGAGACGTGTGCTGAAAATGGAGGAAATGTGTAGAATAAATGAATTTAAATTATCATTACATTTACTAAAATTTTATTAATAAAAAAAATGTATTTACTTCTGCAATTTGGTACAACGTCATATTTTTTAATTCTGAGTTTTTCTAATAACATTTTTCAATATTTCGTACAGAAAAGGTACTTTACCTGACGCTATTTTTATTTTTAAGCTCTTACCAGCACCTTCTATCTTCTTTTTAAAATCTAACATTGCGTTTGTAATCCAAAAGAAGTTATTATTTACACCTATAATACCGCTTTGCCGTGGACACATTGTATATGTGTAAATATAAATAATTTTAATCACATAAAACTATGTTCTAGGTGTATATACCGTGCGTCCACGGATGGAGTTCGGACGAGGAAACACTTTTTAATTTTTAATTTAACAAATAAAAGTAATTCTTCATAAAAATTCTGCTTCACCAGGAATCCTCTTTTCGGTTATCGGATCAAAAAACTTTAGTAATCACCAATTTATATGTTCGAAGATTTTTGGAGGAAGGCTCTCTCACAGAAAAGTACTACACCTTCTATTGGAAAGGTCTTCCCACCAATTCAAGAAGACAACATGGAGTAGGATTTGCCGTTCGGAATCAACTTGTATCAAACTTAACACAAGTACCACAAGGCCTATCCGAGCGTCTAATGCTGCTACGCTATAAGCTATCAGATGATAACGCGGTAGATCTAATAAGCGCCTACGCTCCCACTCTGGATGCAAGTCACGAAACCAAGGAAAGCTTCTATCAACAGCTGGAAGAAACCCTCTCTAGAATACCTAAAACGGAACGACTCGTTATTCCTGGCGATTTTAACGCTAGAGTAGGGAGAGATGCAGACACCTGGCCAGGCATCATAGGCAAGAACGGTTTGGGCAACATGAACGCTAACGGTCAACTACTCCTAACTAAATGCGCCGAACATGATCTAGTTATAACAAACACCGTTTTCCGACAAAAGAATAAATTTAAAGGCACCTGGCGTCACCCCAGATCAGGTCACTGGCATCTACTGGACTATGTTATCGTACGTAGGAAGCATCTCAAGGACGTCCAAATTACAAAGGCGCGCATTGATAGCGAATGTTGGACCGATCATCGTCCTGTTGTCTTTAAAATGAAAATTGTTATGAGACCTAAACACCGAAGAACTCAAGTAAAACGTAGGCCCCGTCTCTGTATTAGTAAATTGCGTGACCAACAAACCGTCGAACAGCTAAAGCAAACAGTTCAAGAGAATTTGAGTGCACTAGAAGAAACCAATTCTGTAGATGTCGCTACTACCTGGACAAAAATTAAAGACAGTTTAAAAAGTGCGAGTGAGGAAATTCTTGGCACTGCAGCAAGTAAAAAACAGGACGACTGGTTCAATGATAATGAAGCTTTTATACAAGAACTTCTTGACCGCAAATATATTGCCTTCCAAAACACTATCAACCACCCCAACGACTCATCAAAAGCAGAAGCTTTTACCCAATCTAAGTATGAAACGCAACGCGAAATCAGAAGAATAAAGAACGAGTGGTGGGCAAGCAATGCCAGAGAAATTCAAAGGTACGCCGATTCACACGACTACAGGAATTTCTTTCAAGGAGTAAAAGCAATGTACCGCCCCAGTCGGAAAAATATGTGCCCTATTAAAGATTTAAATGGAAATCTCCTCAAAGAAGACCAGGAAATAAGAGCCCGATGGAAAGAACACTACTCTAACATTCTTAACCAGCAAAGTCAAGCCGATCACGATATTATAAATCTTATCCCTCAATATGACACCTTCGAAGACTTAGATAAACCACTAACAACGGAAGAGATCTTAACCGCCATTGGGCAGCTAAAAAATAACAAATCTCCCGGCGCCGACTCACTCCCAGCTGAGATCTTTAAAGCTGTGTCGTCAGAGCTCATACCCTACCTCAAAAAACTGTTTGATGTCGTGTGGGAAAGTGGTCAAGCTCCGCAGGAGTTTCGTGATACACTTTTAATCAACCTCTTCAAAAACAAAGGGAGCGCTGCGGACTGTGGAAATTACAGGGGTATAGCTCTCCTGGCTGTTGGAGGGAAGATACTCACTAAAGCGATGGCAAATAGGCTAACACCTGTTATGGAAAAGTTACTTCCTGAAACACGGAGTGGCTTTAGACCAAACCGAGGCACATCGGATCTAATCTTCACACTTAAACAGCTTCAAGAAAAAGCACTCGAACATCAAGGAGAAATTCACATGGCCTTCATTGATTTAACCAAGGCGTTTGACTCGGTGGACAGGGAAGTACTCTGGAAAATTATGCTCCGCTTAGGTATCCCTAGAAAATTTGTGGAAGTATGTCGCAGTCTAGATACAAACAACAACGCCCAGGTTATGTATAATAATGAGGCAACCGAACCTTTCCAAACCCTCACTGGAGTTAGGCAGGGATGTGTGTGAAGAGCTTCAAGTACTTTTAGATGTGTATGCCCAGAGCTATGATTCCTTGGGACTTAAAATCAACATTGGAAAGACTAAGATTATGTCAACTCCTCATCAAGTGAACCAAATAGTCATTACACTTAACGGAAATTCTCTTGAAGTGGTGGATCAGTTCAATTACTTAGGCAACGTTGTTAATGACAAAGCAAACATGGACAGCGAGATTCGCAATAGAATTAACGCTGCATCTAGAGCACTCTGGGGACTTAGAGAGAGAGTATTTGACAACCACGACCTTGCTTTGTCAACGAAAATGGCTGTCTACAGAGCAGTTGTCATTCCAACACTGCTATATGGATGTGAAAGCTGGGTCACTTACCGTCGTCATGTGAAAGAATTAGAACGTTTTCAGCAAAGACACCTCAGAAGTATGATGAAAATCCGTTGGTTCCATCACATATCAAACGTGGAAGTACTCAGGAGAGCAAACAGCCTTACAATTGAGGTGCTTATTTCAAGAGCACGCCTAAGATGGGCAGGTCACGTTCATCGTATGCATGATAACCGCCTTCCTGAATGTACACTTTATGGTGAATTGCTAAGCGGTAGAAGAAGGCGTGGCGGTCAACGAAAGAGGTTCAAAGACGTTCTCCATGAAAATCTAAAATCCTGCGGTATTCCAGACGAGCAATGGGAACAACTTGCAGCGGACAGAACCGAATGGCGAGGGGTTGTGGCCAGCTATCAAGGAAATGTTGCTGCAAGAAGGCCGAATCCAAGACCTAACAAGGTCTATGTTTGTCCTGACTGCGGTCGACATGTGCTCTCCCGAATTGGCCTCTATAGCCATAGTCGTGTGCACCGTAGATGAATGGGAATTACAATAGACTACACCTTTTACTTGTTTTTTATTACACACAATCTATCGTCTGTAACATTTTTTTATACTCGGACTCGAGTAAAGGCTAATAATAATGTTCAAAGTGATGTTAAATTGACGTTTTATATATGATATTAGGAAAAAATTATTCTGGCCTGATGTATCTATATTAACACTCGTAATTTTTTAATTTTAAATCAGAAGAATAATTTTTATGAACAGTGAAAGTTTATTAAATAAGAACACCAACTTAAAAAAACCGATTCAGAAGTATCACTAGCACATAGTAAGAAGAATTTTGCCATATAGAATACTAAAAATAAATAAATAGTTTAAAACACGAAAAAGACACGCATTCATTACCACGAACTAAAAAATATAAAATTATTTTTAATGTATAACTATTTAAATCTGAAAAGCCTGGAGTGTTCTATCTACCTACCTAGGTTTTCATTGAGTTGAGCACTGCATCGTAGTTTGAACCATGCAAAAACGTAAGTTCCTACAAGCATATTCAGACTTCAGTTTCATACGATGTAAACAAACACACGCGAGTTTATGGCCTATCAACTAATAGCAATGCGACATTCAGCACACCACGCCCTGGCATGCGTTGAAATTTATTTACTTCGCATGAGTCTGAAATCTGAATATAGTTTAAGTATAAAGGTATAGCTTAATTGTATCATATAAAGTAGTTCTATATACTAGCCACTAGAATCTAAGTATTAAACACATACGGAGTAGATCATATAAATACAAACATGATAAATATTGTATTACCATACTGTTTAGGTCTAGTAAGAAATCTTTTTAATAGCTCTATAAATAAGGGTATCTGTCCACTCATTTGGAAATCTGTCTAACGTCCTAAATCGCTGTATACAACCTAATATAATGACTTAAGACCGATATCAATAGTGCCAGCATTTGCAAAACTGCTGGAAAAAATGTTTGCTTTTGAAGTAAAAAATTCTCCCTTTGACACAATCAGATTACCGTCAAAAATTTAGCATTAAACAGCATTAAAGTGGTTGATGATATAGCGAAGGCATGTGATAAGTCCTCCTCGACAATACTAATTCTTTTGGATCAAGGTAAAGCATTTGATTTCAATTTTGAACTATTGCTTGCAAAGTTATCCTTCATAGGTTTCGATGCAACTATCTTAGTCTGGTTTTCTGAATATTTGTATGGTCGTTCGCAAAGAGTAAAAATCAATAAAACAGTTCACTCTGACTTTGATCACCCTAATTCCGGTGTGCCCCAGGGTAGCATTCTTGGTCCATTGTTATTCTCCGTTTTTACATTTGATCTGACTAATGCTATAAAATATTCTCAACTCCATTTGTATGCTGATAATATACAACTGTATACCTCTTGTAATGGAGCTAATGTTAATGAGGTTATAAATTTAGTAAATCTTGATCTAAAATGTATCTTCGACTGGTGTGGCAAAAATAATCTTAAAGTAAAGTCAACTGAAACAGTGGCTCTCTGTATAGGTCTTGACTGCCAACGAGATGATATTTGTAATAATCATCTGAAAATTAATAACTCCACAATAGGGTGGATGTCTTCAGTAAAAAATCTCGGCCTTTTTATTAATAACAAATTATGGCCACGTTAACTGCATTGTCAAAGTTTCATTTCTTAAATTGAAGTCAATATACCACTTAAAATGTTAGAAAAATTAAAATACAAAGCATCGATTAATAAAATCTTTAATTTACCCATATATCGATTACTGCTGTATGGTGTACTACAATTTTTTACCAAATTATAATCATCAAAAGCTACAGAGAATACAGAATGCATGCATTCAGTTTGTTTGTAATGTTCCATATTAAAATCATTATTAGCATTATTAGCCTTTACTCGAGTCCGAGTATAAAAAAATGTTACAGTCGATAGATTGTGTGTAATAAAAAACGAGTAAAAGGTGTAGTCTATTGTAATTCCCAATCATCTACGGTGCACACGACTAGGGCTATAGAGGCCAATTCGGGAGAGCACATGTCGACCGCAGTCAGGACAAACATAGACCTGGTTAGGTCTTGGATTCGGCCTTCTTGCAGCAACATTTCCTTGACAGCTGGCCACAACCCCTCGCCATTCGGTTCTGTCCGCTGCAAGTTGTTCCCATTGCTCGTCTGGAATACCGCAGGATTTTAGATTTTCATGGAGAACGTCTTTGAACCTCTTTCGTTGACTGCCACGTCTTCTTCTACCGCTTAGCAATTCACCATAAAGTGTACATTTAGGAAGGCGGTTATCGTGCATACGATGAACGTGACCTGCCCATCTTAGGCGTGCTCTTGAAATAAGCACCTCAATTGGAAGGCTGTTTGCTCTACTGAGTACTTCCACGTTTGATATGTGATGGAACCAACGGATTTTCATCATACTTCTGAGGTGCCTTTGCTAAAAACGTTCTAATTCTTTCACATGACGACGATAAGTGACCCAGCTTTCACATCCATATAGCAGTGTTGGAATGACAACTGCTCTGTAGACAGCCATTTTCGTTGACAAAGCAAGGTCGTGGTTGTCAAATACTCTCTCTCTCTAAGTCCCCAGAGTGCCCTAGATGCAGCGTTAATTCTATTGCGAATCTCGCTGTCCATGTTTGCTTTGTCATTAACAACGTTGCCTAAGTAATTGAACTGATCCACCACTTCAAGAGAATTTCCGTTAAGTGTAATGTCTATTTGGTTCACTTGATGAGAAGTTGACATAATCTTAGTCTTTCCAATGTTGATTTTAAGTCCCAAGGAATCATAGCTCTGGGCATACACATCTAAAAGTTCTTGAAGCTCTTCCGGCGTAGAGGCTAAAAGTGCACAGTCATCCGCATACTGGAGATCACAAATTAATCGTGTGCGTGTCTTCGTGAAAACTCTAAAGCGCCCTATGTTAAAGAGACCGCCATCAAAACGGTATCTGAGATCTATTCCTCTGACTGTCAGTTTGTTGTCAACAATAATTGTTAGAGCAGTGGTGAACAAATTAAAGAGTAGGGGTGCCAGGACACATCCCTGCCTAACTCCAGTGAGGGTTTGGAAAGGTTCGGTTGCCTCATTATTATACATAACCTGGGCGTTGTTGTTTGTATGTAGACTGCGACATACTTCCACAAATTTTCTAGGGATACCTAAGCGGAGCATAATTTTCCAGAGCACTTCCCTGTCCACCGAGTCAAACGCCTTGGTTAAATCAATGAAGGCCATGTGAATTTCTCCTTGATGTTCGAGTGCTTTTTCTTGAAGCTGTTTAAGTGTGAAGATTAGATCCGATGTGCCTCGGTTTGGTCTAAAGCCACTCTGTGTTTCAGGAAGTAAGTTTTCCATAACAGGTGTTAGCCTATTTGCCATCGCTTTAGTGAGTATCTTCCCTCCAACAGCCAGGAGAGCTATACCCCTGTAATTTCCACAGTCCGCAGCGCTCCCTTTGTTTTAGAAGAGGTTGATTAAAAGTGTATCACGAAACTCCTGCAGAGCTTGACCACTTTCCCACACGACATCAAACAGTTTTTTGAGGTAGGGTATGAGTTCTGACGACACAGCTTTAAAGATCTCAGCTGGGAATGAGTCGGCGCCGGGAGATTTGTTATTTTTTAGCTGCCCAATGGCGGCTAAGATCTCTTCCGTTGTTAGTGGTTTATCTAAGTCTTCGAAGGTGTCATATTGAGGGATAAGATTTATAATATCGTGATCGGCTTGACTTTGCTGGTTAAGAATGTTAGGGTAGTGTTCTTTCCATCGGGCTCTTATTTCCTGGTCTTCTTTGAGGAGATTTCCATTTAAATCTTTAATAGGGCACATATTTTTCCGACTGGGGCCGTACACTGCTTTTACTGCTTGAAAGAAATTCCTGTAGTCGTGTGAATCGGCGTACCTTTGAATCTCTCTGGCATTGCTTGCCCACCACTCGTTCTTTATTCTTCTGATTTCGCGTTGCGTTTCATGCTTAGATTGGGTAAAAGCTTCTGATTTTGATGAGTCGTTGGGGTGGTTGATAGCGTTTTAGAAGGCAATTTGTTTGCGGTCAAGAAGTTCTTGCATAAAAGCTTCATTATCATTGAACCAGTCCACCTGTTTTTTACTTGCTGCAGTGCCAAGAATTTCCAGATTATCAGAAATGAAAATTAATAATAAAGTAAAATATCTATTATTTTTATATAAGCTCTTATCGTTTAAGATCCTTACATATTTACTTAATTTCATTACTCATTCATAATGTTAATGTTAGAGTATATTCTTTTACAATCCCTCAGCATACCTCCAGTAAATTCGAAGGATATTTTTCGTATAATGCTCCATGTTTTAAATGAATTAAATTTGATACAGGGAGCTTTTGTTAAATATATACAAGACTTTATTATCTACTAATATGTAATAGTTTTTCTTCTCAATCACATTGTACTTCTTGCATATGATATTTATATTGAGTTTGTTTATTTATTGTATATTATTTGAATTTCTGTGAACTGTACCTTTTTCTTATATGGGTGAAATGGAAGAATCGCCTAGCAAAATTCCTAACCCTTTGTGCTGTACAGTTCTTTTTTACGCGCTCAGCTCGAGATATACTCCTGGATTACAGACAATTTTTTAAATTGTATTCTAATATACAGTCTTTGAAAGCATTGTTAAATGATCCACTCTTAAAAAACGGAATGTGTAAAACTATTACTCAGCATTAGACAGTTTTTGTACTCAGTGCAACTAACATTCATTTTGGAGCTGGATGTTTATATCTCATATGACAACGGTAATATTTTATTATATTTTCTCTATATGAGTGGTAACTCAATACAAAAAGGACTGTAATAGGTACCTGTAAATCGTTTGCATGAAATTCTTGCAACACAATTTATTAGCAGTAGACTTCGTCAATAACTATTTCATTAATTCACGTGAAAACCGCTATTTGTATTGCATTAAATCGTAATAAATAATAGAACAAAATTGACTTCAAACTCTTTATAGTGCACTTTACAGCCTGGATACTAAACAAATAAAGTGATTAAACATGGCAAATAACAGTAAAGGGTTTTCAAAATATTCCGGAAATCACCACTGCTTTGAATTACAAATCGAATGGTATTGAATATTTGGAATCATTGTGTTGTTACAGTCATCCTCAAATTATTAGCAACAAATATTGCGGAAGTAAAAATTAAAATATGCCTGTTCTGCCGCTATATTTGGAAATAAAATTAACACAAATTTTATTGTTATTAATTAACCTCTATATAGTCGACCAAACAGATAAACCTTGTATTTTGTACAAGAAATTATTTGTTATTTAGAAATTAACTAAAATAGGAACTAGCTCACATCAGAAAGGCACGTGTACTGACGGATTGTTGAAAGACACTATAATGATTATACAGGGTGGGGGGCAATAGCGCGTCGGACCTCGATCTCTCGTTCTACGATAGCTAGAAATTAAAAAAAAAATTGCAAGTAAACTAGATAAAAAAGTCTATAACTGGAAATTATTTTCGAACATACAAGGCGAGCCAAGACGAAATTACAGGACCAACTGCCTTTTTTTTAATGGAATGCTATGTATATCAGTACATTTTTTGAAGCCTCTTACTAGGCTCTATTCATTCCTATATTAACATTGAATATCTCCCAACCAATTGTACGTAATGATTTGTTTTGTTGAAATAATGCACTCTGCAGATGAATATTAAAAAAAATCACCAGAGTCACAATTATGGTTTTAAGAAAATCTTATGTGAATACCATATTTATTTTTTCATTTCTACATCACATTGTCGAAAAATATACAGGGCGTTCCATTTGAAAAATTGTGAAAATTCTGTTTAAAATGTTCTTAATTAAAAAATAATTTTCGGCTACCCTGTACATTTTTAGGAAATGAAAATGATTCAAAAACTTTAATTAGATGTCTCGTGACTGGTACTCGCATACATTTTTCTTAAAACCCATAATTCTGACTGTGGTGATTTTTTTAAATATCCATCTGCAGATTGCATTATTTCTACAAAAAAATTCATTACATCCAAGTGATTGGGAGTTATCCAATGCCAATATAGGAATGAATAAAGCCTAGAAAGAGGCAAATGTACTGATATACATAGCATACTATTGTAAAAAAAGACACTTGGCCCTGTAATTTCGTCTGGGCTCACCCTGTATGTTCGAAAATAATTTCTAGTTATAGACATTTTTACCTAGTTTACTTGCAATTTTTTAAAAAATTTCTAGTTATCGTAGAACTCGAGATATCAAGGTCCGAAGTACTATTGCCCAACCCTGTATATTATTCTCTTCCAATTGTGTAGTTAATTTTCAGCACTTCATGTACTCGATATACTTGATTGAAAAATGTATAGTTTCTGATTTCCAAAAAAAATCCTATCAACTTTCAAACACTTACCTGATGTTATATTTAAGGCGGGTTTATTTGTGTAGGTGCTGAAGTTTCCTGCCCTATTCTTCAGGATACTTGAGTTTGAACGTATTGATAAACATTGAAACTAAAGAAATTTTATTAATAGGTTCCTAGTAATGAGGCAAATTCAGCATGGTCTTACAAATATGTATGCTTTTAAAAATCACTTTATGGTGATATTCATTTTCATGTAGGTTGACATCTTTTTCTAGATAGAATTTATGTATTTTATCAAAGTTTAAGTCTTTAATAATCCATAACTGAAAAAAAATTATAGCAATTTAACTCCCTCTCAATTTTACATGTTAGTGACTCTCATATGGTACCTTAACAATTGATGTATCATCAGTATATAGCTTACTATTTCTGCCTCAATTCGTATATGAAATAAATCATTAACGCAAATAAGAAATAAGAGTGGTTCTAGTACTGTACCTTGTGGAACCTTATCACAGACATTTTGTTCGGCGCTAATGCTAACAATTGAACTACTTATTATGTTGAATAGTTAATTTCAATTTTTCAGATAGTTTTTTAGTAAATTCTAAAAAATTATATGAGAGGCAGGTTCTTCAGAGTTTCTGGTAGATCAGATTGATCAACTATATCGAATGCACCTGGCATATTAACTATTTTCGACATTAGTTACTTTTGATACAAGAAGATGCAGTGACCAGTTTGAAGTCACCTTTTTCGTAAATTCAACAGTATAACTTGGATAAATATTATACGACACACATAACCACAGTGACGTATAAAATTGGAATCTTAATAAATAATAAAACGTTATTGAATTCCATGTAATTCCTATGATATTAATATTAGAAGATGGAAAATCAACTACAAAAGTGTACAATCGTATGTCATGAAAATATTGGGACTAATTAGAAACAGAGACTTAACAATTCTACTAAATAAATCGCTAAAATTGAGCAGCAACGAACTTGAAATTGAGAGAGCATACAACACACAGATGGACAAACAAATTGAGAGGATTATCAGCAAGGTAAGGAAGGACCATCATAGTAAAGGAAAGCTATAATGACACTAGACGTATGTGGGCGTAGATGGTCCAGCGGTATGTTTGCAATATTTACCGTACACTGTTCAGTCAATTAATTAGTCAATCTAAATATAATACTTAAGTAAGTTTTACTTCCTGAAACTGGTAAATCGGTACATATAATATTATATTTTTTATACAACGTTAAGAATAATATTGACACTCCTTTATGATACGTCCGAGATTTCAAGAGTTTATTACAAATCATTTATCGTTCTCGCTTCAACACTTATTTATTTTGCTTATTTTACCCTTATATCTGGGGAACAATAGTCTATAGTTCATTATTTTCCATTTGTTACACAAAAAAGTGTCAGAAACCTTACATAGAAACAGCTTCAATGGATTTCATTTCCTATTCCGGAGAATCCTACTTTCTATTTATGTCTCCACCTCTCTTAGGATATTATGTATTGAATTCTATCTCTGATCCATATATGCAGCACTAATATGCCATTGCCGTTGGCTATCCGAGAGCTCATTTTACCCATACAGCTGTATAAGCTGTTTTATTCGAAAATACATTCGTAGTAATTTAAACGACCAGTAAGCAATTATGTGTACATATTGTGTGTGGTATTGCAGAACACACAAATCTAACCCCACAAAATATTTTGTATTTTGCATCAGCACTGGCCGTTTTAGTATGTAATCAAATAGGTAATATGTTATTGTAATAGACACAAAGTTTTAATTTATATGTTTAATATAGTGAATGGTATATTAGAAAAAATTGACCGATGTAGCTCTTACCATGAGGTAGTACATTGCTCATTATCAGAGAAATGAGGAAAGAGTATTTGTGGCTGCAATTTAACAAACGCCATTATCAAACGATTCAAAATAGAATGAAATACAAAAGGTTTGGTATTTACTTAAATAGGATCATGTAAAGATAAATGGGCTTCTACCGCCATTTTTTATTGTCTTATTGGAAAGGCTTTATCAAAATATTATTAAAAGCGATTTTCAATTTTTAGAAACGCCATCAGTCAACGCAATAATCAAAATAACATCCTGCAGTATCGGGATGATCCCGCACAAGTACAATGCCAAAAACAACCCTTGACATAGTCAAAAAAGGCGTGAGGAACTCTATGCCACTTGTTTCATTGGAAGAACACAGTCCAGTTAAATGATATATCAAGGGAAGACTTTATACGAAAAATAACATCCAATATATGAGTCGATTGGCGTATCTATAAAGCACACATAAACATAAACCCCACACTAAATAATATTATCAACACTCCTGTCGATGTAGAAAATAGTGTAGAGGAAAATAGTGGGGTATTACAGGTACATGGACTGATTTGACGCTGCAGTCATACAAAACATTCGGGAAAATAATAGACAAGGATGAGCAGCGAAGTCGCAATGTCAGCGTCAAGATCGAAACGACCAGGTTACAAGGGCAAATTGAAGCCTCCATCAACAGTACAAAAACCCAAAAATGGGGGAGAAACTGGAAGCGTTGAACCCCCAAGACAACTCACTGTAGAAACTGACGAGGGGCTTAAAAAATACTCGTGAATCTATACCTGCGCTAACGCGAGCGAATTATGCTGTTCGATATTAAGTAAACCTTCGATACCGTTTGGACCACAGGGTTACTCTACAAAAGCATGACTGTGACTTTCCGACTTACGTCATCAAATTTGTTCATTCGTTTTGTCAAGCAGATCCCTGCAGTTCAGAGTTAACAGTGAACTAACTGTCAATACAAAGCGAAATTGGTGCGGACGTCCCGCAAGGGCTGTATTTGTCACCAAAGTTGTACAACTTGTACATCTCCAACTTCCCAGGGCTCCCGAATACTAGACTGGCCAAGAACACGAGGGATACTCCGATGATAAAAAAATAGTAATTCGGAATGTGGTTTTTTTCTGTTGTCAAAAAACGGTTTCTTGAAATTTTTTTCAATTTAGCCAGGGTCAAAGAATATACCCTATATATGATTCTTCTGGATCTACTTCTACACTTCTGGTAGTTGAAAAATCCTGAAAATATTGAATTTTTAATGATTTTATCAGGGCCAGAAGCTGCATCCCATATATAATTTTTTAAAGGGTGGGTTTCACTTGACTCAAGGAAGTAGTAACAATAACTCGGTTACAGGGAAGTTCACTCCCGGTGACGAGGTAGTGAAACAGGCACAGAAAACATATTAGGCAGGTTGGTACATATACCAAAAGTTCATCTAGAAATACACTTTCTTGAGATTTATCAAAACTCACTCGCGATGAGTACGAGGTGGTGAATAGCAGATACAAAAATGCACTAAGTAAGGGCATTAAAATTAATACCAGGATTACATCTAGAAATACACTATTTTGAAATTTATCAAACTAGTCAGTCTCTAACACTTAATGGATCACTGAAGACTAACTTGCTGAGATGTAAAATTCTCAGCCTTTATAAGTTCAATTCATTTCAATAGAACTTTATTAACAATTATGGAACAAGTACCTCCCCAGAACTCGTCCCGAGACCGACTGTGCTACCACCACGTTAGTCGCGATGGCGGATTGCAAGATTGGGTGGACCGGGCCTGGCTCGGTTAGAAAACAAATTTTAAACTTAACCTAAACACCTTTTACAAACAATAAATAGAATGACAGATTTGACAAAACTTAAAATGTATGAACGCCGGGCTGCGCAAGGCTCGCCTAAACAGCGATTTTAAAAATTTTGATTTTGGAAGGTTTTTGAATTCGTTAAAGATTTGTAACGAGAAATGAATTTAGAGACAAAAATGTACAAAAAGAGAACAAGAAAAAACAACGCGATAAAAAGGATACAAACAGAAAGGAAGAGGGGCAGGAAAGATTTAAAGATACGAATGGTATGAAATATCTGATGTTGGAGAAATTTTGCTACAGAGATTGCCAGAAAATCGGTAACGTCTGGTACTGTAACGGGTGTTTAATTCGAAATGGAGCATTATGTTGTATAATTTTCGTTATGTATGTTAACAGACTGTTGCAGAACTAGAACGAGTAGAATTTTTGAGAGATCTGCTGGACGTAATCCGCTATCGGTGTTATGTTTTTGCAATGTACATATAGGTCGCTAAGAGAGGTGTATTTTCCAGAATTAATATGAGGCGCATAAATTTGTGTTCAAACACTTTTAGTTTCTTATTTTTTCTGCTGAGTCTGCTACCTCTGTACATGAAGGGATACAGACTCCTCGACAGGGAGTAGACCATCCCTACAGTCTCATTAATGTAGGTGTTAAACGTCAGTCGCTGGTTCAGTCTAACTCCTAGCTACTTCAAGCATCTCTTAATTGAAATTTTGTTTCCCCTGAACGAAATAGGTGCTAAGATTTTGTTCTCTGTGAACCGACGCGTGAAGACTATCGTCTCAAACTTTTCAGCGTTCACTCCTCCTTATATAAGTTCGGTAGCGTTTCGTTTAAACGGAGACATTGCCTCGCCGAAACGTTTTTCCCCATTTTTTGTCTTCGTTTGCCGTACTCCGTCCATTCTTTATGCTAAGAAGCGATTTTTGCATAGAAAATAAAATATTTTGAAATTGAAACTTGAATATGAAAAAGTCTGTATCAACAAGGTGCATCTTTTGAAGAAAGAAGTAGAACTGTATCTAAAACTGCTACTGAATTAATTGGTATTAGCTGCCAAGTTAAGCCGACGGGTATTTGTGTGGTCCGGTAAATTATCACGAAGGACTCTATTTCAATCTGAATTACAAATGTACGTATCGGAGATCTTTTGCGGGCCTGAAGTTATCGCGAGAGCTTTAGCATATCGATACTGGTCTGCATTTGTTGAAGCGGAAATAAGTTTTGATGAAAACAGTTAATCTTTTGGGAAGGCGAGTTTATGATTTAACTATCGAAATTAGATAATTTGAAATGGTTTGAAAGTAATTTAGACGTTAAATAATATGAATGGAAATTAATAGAAAATTAGAAATATAAATAAAATACTGTGAATATGGATTTGGAAGACAGTGTCGACATGATTGAAATTCATGTGGGGGCGGTATTTTTAGTAAGATAATTTGTAATGATTGGACCGTAAAATCGTTATCTCGAAAGTTTGAAAGCTATTATAAGTAAATTTGCTTTATTTGGCAATTATCGAGCATTTGTGAATTTTTTCAGAGTTTGATTAAAAAGATTGCGGTTTTTGATAAATTTTATCATTTCGTATATGCCAGAAAGGTACTATAACACCATGTACGTGCACTACCACAATGCACAGGCAGCAAACCCGTTTTTAAAAACTGTCTCAAATTCTCCATTTATAAATAGAATTAAATTTAAGAAAATTATAATAAATTTACATTGAATACGAATATGAAAAACAGACTACATTCTGCTTACATTTACACACAAGAGCTAAAATAAATGGGGATTCATATATTACCTTAGTTTGTTTCTCTTTTAGCAATTATATTTCTAACGAGCTTCGTAAATTTTATGTTGAGTTTTATTATCTGGAAGGAAAGAAAGGAACGACAAGAATTTTTAAAACTACCAGTGGTGTTTTGCAGGGGTGTATATTTTGGTATAATACTTATTTTAATCCAATAAAATATATTATTCGTTTGTATATGTATTTTCCCCAGTAGATTACAAAATCCAATTAGAGAATGAAAATATAGTTAAACAATGTAGTGTAAGAACAAACAGAATTTGTTTACTATACTGCCAAGTATTAAATATGCCATGCCAAGTTCTCATTCGTTTATGCTACAAAGATGATTTCTTTCTAGAATGTTTGAAACGTAATAATAATTTTTTTTGTAATACTTATATTTATTGTTAGTTTTGCGAGAAAATATTGTTTGAAGGTATAAAATCATTATTATATTTTTTATTTGTGAATTTTAACCAAAATTTTCTTAAATATTACAAAACTTTTCAAAAATAAACGTAAAAAGTTGTATTTTTTATTAAAGGTCAAGACTTAGTGGCTCGTCGCTTACACGTTAAGGAGTCTCGGGTTCGAATCGGGTATTGATGATTAGTGGTGTTTTTCATGTGTTTCCGAGTTGGTGGCAGTGGACTAGACGAGGTTGTCTGAGAGACAACACGGCTAGTAGCTGTACCACTCCTGAGTTCGAGCCTCACCTGCGGCAGATGACAGTGACGTAGAGACTGGTCGTTGTATAATTGTCTATGTATATGTGTCCTGGTTGCGTGATGGAGTGGCTAAACTCCGCCAGGACGTTAATCTAAACAAGGTGATAAAATAACAAAACAAAAATAAGAAAGGTTGTATACTAATACTGGTTTTATTTTATCATCTAGGAGTTTATAACTGAGACCTTATATGCCTGCTTCAGTCTGACTGGTCGCAAGAGGCTGTCCGCAGGGAGGTGTAATATGTTATGGAACCTCGTTCTTGATAGCCTCTTGTGCCGCCTCAATTCAGAAGGATTCCACACAATTACCTACGCAAATGGTTTAACAATAATGCGGAAAATTTGAAGGAGTACTTTGTGAAAGAATGCAGGTGCCTTAAGAATAATTGAAAAATGCGTCAAAGAACACTCCGTCTGTCTGTCAATCCCAGGAAGACGGAGATGGTTTCCTTCACAAGGAAAAGGAAACTAGGATCACTGAAGGCACCTGCCCTCCGGAATACAACACTAAGTTTCGCATCAGAAGTGAAATACTTTGGGGTAACCTTCGATGCCAAACTAACATGGAATCTTCACATAGATGGAAGACTAAAGAAGGCTTACATTTTTTATGAGCAGTGTCGCAAGACTGTGGGAAAACTTAGGGAATGAAACCCAAAATGGTCATGTTGATATACACTGCTATCATGAGACCAATGACAACATATGGAGCTGTGGTTTGGTGGCCTAAGAACAAACAGACTACAGCTAAGGTCAAGCTCAGCCAAATGCAGAGAGTTGCCTGACTAAGCATAACCAGAGCTATGCAAGCAACGCCAGCAAGAGCTATGGAGGTAATGCTGTGTCTGCCACCGTTAGATATATCTAGGAGAAGTGGCTCTGACAACAATGGTACGCCTCAACTCCGTTGGCATACAACCAAATATAGGCTGTGGAGAGACTAGAAGTCGTCTGTGGAATGAGGCTATCAAGAAGACGCCTCTTCTACAGGCGTGCACCGATGGCATTTATTCCCGGTTTGTCTTTGACAGACCCCACATAATATAGACGAATAGTGAGAACGAGGCTGCTGGCGAAGGTGTGATCAACATCTTCACAGACGGATCAAAAAGAAGGATGGGACAGGATGCGGAATATACTCCAGAAGTCTGCAAATCCAATATTAATGGGCTATGGATGGACGAGCCAGCGTAGTACAAACGGAACTGGCGGGCATAACCTGCAAAACAGATTGTCCGTAGGCAAACTACGGGCACAACAATCAGGAACTACACAGATTGTAGACAATCATTACTAGCCCTGAAAAGTTACAAAATTACGTTGACCTACGTTGGTCGATGTAAGGGGGATGCCCCTAGGCAGCATCACCACCTATTTCGCAAGAATAGGTTGGTTGGAGGCCTAGGTGAGGGTCTGCCTAGTGGGAGGGAGTACAAGGGGCCTAAGTGCTATGATTCAATAATTTTAATTGACCACCCTCCCAACCAATTTCAGAATTCAATTCCAGAATGCCTGCTTTCTTAGCAATTTTTCAGTTTACAGGGATTTAACTTCAATAGTATCCATCTCAAATATTTGCATGCATACGTTCGTATTTTTTAAAATTATATACGTTATAAATAAAGGCAATATTTGTAGCAATTGTAGATATTCTTTAGTTACAAATACATTTTATTTTCTAACGATACTGAAATTGTCACCTTCTCAAAATAAAGACGTTTTAAAATGCAAGCAAACGTAATTTCACGTTTAAATGTTAGTGCTTTCTTATTAGGTGCCAAAACGGATTTTAAATATTCAAAAAAAGATTAATAACAGGCAAGGACTAGCCGGAAAATTTAGTTAGGGTTATAATTAAGAGAAGAAATAGAAATTAAACACGGGATAAAGTGAAATTGTGAAATGGGGGTGTTGTTTCGGGGTTGAAGGTGGTTTATTGTGATTTTCGGAGAAACGTAACCTCCTAGCGGAAAAGTCTTTTACAAAAATTGTAGATAATAAAAAAATGTGAAAGTTTCAAATCAAGCATTTTTCAACAGAACCCCAAATTTTCCGAGAAAACGGCGGAAAACCGGTTTCAGTTTTTTTTATTTTTTCTCTCGTAAAAATTATGAAATTATATGAAAGTTTACCTTCTCTTGTACTGAACAAGCATGATTTTTTGGAATCTGGAAAACGAGTAATTTCCGAGATATTTACATTTTTTTGAGAAAAGAAAACAAATTTTCCATTGAAAACTTTATTGGTGTTTTCTTCGATTTAAATATTCTATCTACGCTCATTGAAACCGTTGAAATGTCTATTTTGAAATGGTCTATATATGTTGATGGTTTATTTTTCATGAAACCGTTTAATAATGAGAAAAACCAAAAAAAATTATTTTCGAATCACGAATTTTTCAATATTTTTTATTATTTTCCATTTTTTTAAATTATTTATGTAAATAATGGATTAAATTTCAATGATAGAATTTACTCCAATGTAATATTACTAAAGTTAAACAAATTTATTTGAAGAAAGTGGCGGAAATCATTCTGAAACTTAAGTTTTTCATGGCAATGCACCGCATCATACTGAAAGTCATAAGCTAGAGTTAAGACTAACTGGCGCATTATGCATTTTTATTAATGTATATTTTACTATTTTCTCACTAAATAAATGGTCTAACGATGAGTAATCTGTTTTATTTGAATTATTAAATAAAACAATTAATTTATTGTTATTATTTACAGATTTTGACTCGCTTCGTCTTCAGAAAAATATTGTTTTGTCGTTTTTTTATAAATATACAAAATATATGAAAAATTATAATATTCTAATGAAACAAACAAGCTTAATGTGTTTTCCCCAATTAACAAAAAAATTTATTACAGCCTCCTGGTAAAAACAAATAGTAAAAGTCTAGAACAGCAAAATGAAGTTAAATTTCTGGGAGTACAGTTAGACAGTAATTTATCATGGGTTAGTCATATAAACGCTCTTTCGAAGACCTTGGCAACAAAAACTTATATGTGATCTTACAATTACGAAATAGTGTCACTATTGAAACCTTAAAAACTTTTTATTACATCAATTTATTCAGTTATCGCATATGGCCTAATATGTTGGAGAAATTGTGTTGGCGCTTCAAAAATATTTACCATACAAAAAAGAATTCTTAGAAGTATGATTGGTCTAACATATGGTACGTCATGCAGATCCTATTTTAAGGAACAGAGTATACTTATCATCTATAATATGTATATTTATTAGTGTCTGTGTCACATTGGAAAAAACGTTGTATCTTACACTATGGTAAATTAAATCCACTCTCACAATACTCGAAATGCTGATAACCTCTCGATACCAGCGTATCGAACAACACAGGTAAAAAGGACCTTTACACGATGTCTCTAAAATTATATAACCACCTTCCCGCGTAGTACAAACACCAAGGCAGTCTTAAACAATATAAATTAAATATTCATAAATTCTTTAAAGAAAATTGTTTTTATTCCCTGGAAGAATACTTTTCGCATAATGAATTTTACGGCTTTTATTTTTTAATTCTGCAGTCTATCGTCTTTTTCAACATGTATGTTATACAATATTTCTCATTTTTTTGTACATACTTGATTACTTACTATTCACAACTATTATTTGTATCAACTTTGACAATTCCGATACTGTTGTAATCGTCTAATGGAAATAAACCTATTCTATTCTGTTCTGTTCTCTTCTATTCTACTTTATTCTGTTCTGTTCTGTTCTGTTCTGTTCTGTTCTATTCGATTCTATTCCATTCTATTCCATTCTATTCCATTCTATTCCATTCTATTCCATTCTATTCCATTCTATTCCATTCTATTCCATTCTATTCCATTCTATTCTATTTTTTTTGGGAAAAGCGGCATCGACTACTCTGGTCATTAGCCGCATCTTACCATACGTATATCACATTAGTGATAACAATCGATTAGCACATTTTCATCATAGGTTTATAATTTCATTAACAGTCCAGTGCTTTTTAAAAATTGAATTAGTGTTAGCATTGATTCTCTCTTTCGTGACAAACATTCTGCTAGATTGTCAGGCAAGTGTAGTTGATGTCGTATATTTGAATAAGGATATGGTTTACCATCAATGGCCTTTGGCATGTCAAACTATTCTATTCTATTCTATTCTATTCTATTCTATTCTATTCTATTCTATTCTATTCTATTCTATTCTATTCTATTCTATTCTATTCTATTCTATTCTATTCTATTCTATTCTATTCTATTCTATTCTATTCTATTCTATTCTATTCTATTCTATTCTATTCTATTCTATTCTATTCTATTCTATTCTATTCTTTTCTATTCTATTCTATTCTATTCTATTCCATTCCATTCCATTCCATTCCATTCCATTTCATTCCATTCCCTTCTATTCTATTCTAATTTTAGATCTGTTGCATTGTGGTTGTTCATCAATAAACGTTTCAAATTCCGAAGGATCTTGGAGATTATCGACGTCCTCAAGCTCTTCAATTTCTATATCGAGACTCTTTGCTGGCTCTTAATAAATAAATCTCTTCCGAATCACTTAAGTCTTCAAATACTTCTTCTCTCTATTTGAGCAATTTTCATGATAATTACTGCATAAATTCGTACATTTTAAGCATTGTTTTTGGCAGCCACACCTTTGTTTATTACAACGACTTTCACAACTGCAGCTAATACTTTTTAATAATTTTCTGGAATTAAATCTTAACTGTCTGTGATAAATTTGGGTACGAGTCTACCTAGATGTCCGTTCCAGCCCCATTGCTTAACTTTGTTGTAATCGAGCTCGTTGCCCAAATAATCAAGCCAAGTTTGCAGTTGGTAATAAACTCTATAGGAGTGTTTTGCAGCTGCCCCTTTAGTTGGGGAAAGCTTTTCCAGTTTAAAAATAGACTTGTTAGTTGCCAGTTAGTAACGTTCAAATCTTAATTGATTTAATGACATATCCATTTTTTTTGCTTCTGTAAATATCAGCTAAAAGTTGAGATACATTTCTTGCAATGGTTATTTGGTCTGTATCTTAAAAAAAATAGTAGTTAGGCTTGATGAATTTTTGATGCTCAATAATGATTTTACTATTGTTTTTTTTTTCATCAAAACCGGAAGTTGTATCGCAACCCGAAAAAGAGTGAAGAAATGCTGTTATATTTGTGTACGATTCGCGTTTGAAACAATGAAATCTATAAAATGAATCCTTTTCGTTGCCCGAGCCTGGTTTGTGGAAAAAATACTGAGACCATTTGAATTTAATTGATGCATCGGCATCTTCTGGAACTTGCCTGCACAAAAATCGCTGATTGTAGTTTATCTGATATAGTTTGTATTAAACTGTTTTTATTCCTTTGATTGGATACAAATTTCTCTTGCGAAAACGGTACTTTACTTATATCTTGATATTCAAATTTAGGGATGTTTGCAGATTTCTTACGGGTTCAAAACGACTGCTTCAGACGGAGAATAATACAAAATTTATACTTACTGTTCGTTTATGCTTAAATGCTTCACTGATGGTACCAATTGGACGTCGTAACACTATAAATTTAACACAGTAAGTACTAACACTTTCTTAAAATTAAACCTGAAAGGAAATTTTGAAAACACGAGCAAAAGACAACATAAAGTTCAAAAATGTATATTAAATCTCTTTTAAAGAATCATGTTTTACAAAAACTTCAAGAAAAATGTATTGACAAACTATAGTCTGGCCCGTGTACAACACATGGTGAGGAACGGACGACTTATAATGTACCAACTACCCTCCCATATGCGGTATATAGCTAACGATTACACAAAAAGATTTAAGAAAAGTTCAATGTTTAAACATTTTTGGTGAGCTTTTGTTTGCCTGTCTATTTACGTATTATCAGTTCAATTATAATTTGGTTCGCTCCTTGAATCGCAACGACTTTGAATTATATTGTAGCAATTATAAATTGATACGTTCAGGCAAGGCGGTCCCATGCATATATGAGTACATGGTAATGATACTTTTCTGACACCGAATTACTGAGGAACCGGTTTAGGGTAAATCCCGTTAAAATCCATCATTTTCCCGTCAAAATCTACTGCTAGAAAATGATAGGGCACCCTTGTCGCTAAAGGCTATTTTAGCTAACACTCTCGATATACTTTGAATAGAGACTGGATTAACTTGTCCTCATATTTAACACAACGCTTGAGTTGCGGTGCTGCACAACGTGGATTCGTAAAAGGGTTTCTAATTTTGAAATTTCCGAAATTAAAGTCTAATTTAGTTACACTGTCTAAATCTTGGTGGTCGCGGCGACATTACGTCCCCGTGCAGCGATACTTACTACATTTTCTAAAATTATACTCCTTGATGAGATTCTGAAGTTTTTGCATAAAAAGTCGGATTTTGTTACAGTTTTGAAAAGTTTAACGAGGGTTTTGGCGTGTTCTTTAATATTACAATGAGCCTGGATAGAATATTTAAATTGAAAAAACACCAATAAAGTTTTCCATGGAAAATTTAGGTTTTCCGCTGTTCTCAAAAAAAATGATGTTTTTTTGAAAAATGCTTGATTTGAATGTTTTAGATTTTTTTATTATATAGAACTTTTGTAAAGGACATTTTTCGCTAGAAGATCACGTTTCTCCAAAAATCACAAAAAACCACCCCCATTTCACAATTTCATTTTATCTCGTGTTTAATTTTTGTTTTCTCTCTTAATTATAACTAAACCTAACTAACCTTAACTAAATTTCCCGTCTGGTTCTTGCTTGTTATTAATTTTTTTTCAAAAACGTATCGGCCTATACGTAAAATAAGACAAATTTCTCTTAAAATTTTAATAAGATTTCTTAGTCTCTCGTTTTTTGTCCGAACCATTACATATACTATCTTTTAAATGTCAATTATTAAATTGCAAGATTTATTATTGCAGACAAGTTTCGAACTTATTTCAATCTAGTTCATCTATTTAATTGATCCATAAATTCATCTATCTCAGGGTTTTGTAAGTAGGAACTTTAAGTTTAAGTTCAAATAAACATAACTTTAATCAAATTTATTCGTCTTAGAAACTTTCAGTAGTTTCGATTTAAATTACAGTTATGCTTAATGGAATGATATTCAATTTCTACATTGTAAGTTCAGGAAAAGCAATGCGCTCTTGAGGTATTAAAAGAAGCTTATAAAAAAATCAATAGCATTCCTTGGAAGCCAATATACTGGTTTTTAGTGTTTTTACAGTAATTCTACACAAATAAAGAAAATGTGGAACACGTAGCTTTAACAGAGAAAAAATGCCATATACTAGAGCTTTTTTATATCAACTACCAATTCGTTGTGCTAAAACAAGAATGTACTCTCTGAGAAATTCAAGACGTGAGAAGAATGAACTACGAACATATATACAAGAGAATGGAAAAAGGATTATAATCCTAAATTTGTAGCAAAGTATCCGTAATGAGATTGTTATATATATTGAGTAATTCTTGTCACATCTTAGTTCAATTAATTGTTCAATAACATTTTTAACGGATAAAATCCACAAAAAAAAAAATTAAATATTAAGTTTTGATGTAATTAGAATAATAATTGCATTCAGAAATCACATCTTTTATTTCTGCTGTAATAATTAGCGTGTATAAAAATTAAATCACGATAACACTATTAATGACTTTCAGTCAATTGTTCAAGCTTAAAATTATAGGGGAATTTTGCAAAATAGCTCATTCTTGAATATAAACACCATACATAGAGACGATATTATTAAAGCATCTAAGAAATTAAAAGACAAACTCACTTTAGGCACTGATGAAATTTCCTGTTTTTTTGTTAAAGATTGTTGTCGTACCTTGTTAGAAATCTTACTTTTTCTTTATAATTTAATCTTTAGAACAGCCACATTTCCTGGAAAATTGCTTCCGTGTTAAAAAAAGTGATTCAGCTCCAAAATAATCGGCCTATTTCTATTCTATTTTACGTAATTTTGCGAAATTGTTCGAAATTATGATATACAGGGTGTTTGGTAAGGCGATGCCGACCCTGAACAGGGAGATAGAGGGTGTCATTTGGCATCTATATGACCAAACATACCTATATGCTACGGTTTTAGTAATATTGCCGATTTTGTACTTTTTAAAAAAATATCCATATTTCATCATTTATTTGAGTATTATGTACTAAATTTAACTTTTGATATTCTGAAATATTTTTTTCTTTACCCTTCGTACAGAGTCATCCACTTCAAATCTTACGGCAGAAGTTTCTGTACGACTTGAATTTTGTAGGGATGGAAGTGTCTTACAGAATGCGACGATAACTACGATTCGAAATGTTGAGTGCTAATGCTTGTTGTTTTGTAGATCGTTTATGGCTTCGTAGCAACCTACTCTTACCGTTTCAGTATTATTAATAAACAATGAAGCAATTTCTATGAAATCTTTGTCAAACTAGAGAAAACTCGACAGTAGTTCTATTGTAGTGTTTATAAGAAACATTGGAAATAATACTATTCGGAAATTTGGCAAAAGCGTTAGGGAATGGTTTTCAGAACGAGAAATTGTAAGTATACATGTTATATAGTATTTAAGCCATCGCATACAAAGCGATCCGTGACTTTTAGTTTATTTCAAACTATCCCAGAGTATCATATTTCAGCTACGTGCAGATAACAAATTCCCGTTATCATTTATCGCTTATGATATATCTCATCATATCATATTACATTTTAGCTTCCCATAATTATGCTGAATAATAGACTTGCCTTTTCTTGTTTTACATTTAGTTGACACTGCATCACAATATTATAAATATAATTATAATACGCTTTTGTAACCAGTTATAACACTCACTTCATAATAAAGTTTTAACTTTCATATATTATATTATTACCAGAGTCAACGTTGACTCTCACTTAATAAATAAAATTCTTTTTAAAAACTCATCTACGAAACGCAAGTTATAACATTGGCGCAGTCGGTAGGATCCGTTAAACGATTTTCAAATCAATAACTGGAAATCTAGATGGAGAAGATGATCAGTACTATTCTGATTGCATAAACCAGCTAAATAATGACGAGAACCAACTCGAAAATTTAATTAAAAATCAAATATCTGTCACAACTTATGTCATCATAAACTTTAATTCAATTATTTAACTACAAATCGATGAAGAAACTTTCAATAAGGATATCAAAGAAATCGAAACTTCAAGTTTAGGTATGACCAAAGATACCGAAAATATCCACACAAAATTAAGATTTTTAGAAATTTGCGAACAGCTCATGGTAAGCTATTTATTTATCGAAAACAATTTGTCCTATATCCCTGTATATACTTTGTACTTGATTTCTTTTTGGACAATAAATAAATTCTAAATTCAAACGATATTTTGAATGCGATAACATTCGCTAAACTAAAAATTATATATTCGTCAATAATAACTCCTGATCACTTAGTAACAGCATTAAAAGAAATTTCTCAGAGTTTACAAAAGAACAATTTGCCTCTACCTATTAAATTATCAGCAGTTGCTCAGTATTTAGACATTATTGAGATACAAGCTTTTCAAGTAGATTTTAACTTAGTATTCGTTTTAAAAATACCTCTTGTCGAACCTCAAAATTACAATACCTTCCGCCTATACCCGATCCCAATTCTTGATAACAGAACTGGCCTTCTGTACATTTTATCTATTTCACAAAAGTTTATCGCGAGAGACGATGATTCTTTGAGGTACATACCAATTTCAAATTTAGATGAATGCAAACCACAATATGTTGGAACGAAATTATGCTCAAATCTGTTCGCATACCCCATCGATCAAAACGCCATACATGAAGCCAGAATTCTGAAGCAGCTAGCTAGGCTCCCAGAAAATTGCTAAACATCCTTCATCATTGGTCAAGGATACAACGTCCAAGAACTTGAAGACGACACGTGGTTAATAATAAACTCCGAACCACTCCACATCAATATCAGTTACCCAAAAAGAGAATCAACAACAGAATTAATCAACAAAAATTCAATCGTCAAACTACAACCCGGGTGTTACGCATTCGTAGAAATTACCAGAATACAAGCTAGTGCCAAAGACTTTTCAGACATTAAAGACAATTCTCATCCCGTCCAAATTCCTTATGAGTGCTGCAATCAAATGCCCAACAAAATTAAATTACCAAAATTAAAACCTATCAAATTAAACAATCTAAACGAGGAAGACGTGGACATCGCCAAAACTTGTATAACAGAAACTTTTTCGTTAAGGGGGAAGTTGCTATATAGTATTTGAGCCACTATATACAAAGCGGTCCGTGACTTTTAGTTTATTTCAAGATATCCCACAGTATCATATTTCAGCTACGTGCAGATAACAAATTCCCGTTATCATTTATCGCTTATGAGATATCTCATCATATTATATTATGTATTAGCTTCCTATAATTATGCTGAATAATAGACTTACTTTTCTTTGTTGCGCATTTAAGTTGACATTGCATCAAAATATTATAAATGCAACTATAATACGCTTTTGTAACCAGTTATCACACTTACTTCATAATAAACTTTTAACTTTCATATATTAAATTATTACCAGAGTCAACGTTGACTCTCACTTAATAAATTAAATTGTTATTAAAAACTCAACTACGAAACGCAAGTTACAACATATATGCCTTATTTATATATTTAATTTTGTTAAAATAAACATATACCTTGTTGTCTTCTACCACCATGTTCTATTTACAAAGTATTCATTTAATGACTAAATTAAATACTCTCAAAAGCCAAACAAATTAAAATGACTTCATGTATAGGTATTGTCGGTATTGCTATTTCGTAATGCTAGGGGATAACTATTAATGCTACTTATATAAAGTAATATTTATATACATCGAAAAAAATAAATCTAGGTCTCGTTGAGAGTGATGTATATCTGGTTAATTATAATAAAAGAAATAACATTTTATTCAACTAAGGTGACTATTCTACATATAGGTCTCCTCCTAGTACACATTTTTATATGAAGAAATCAGAAAAAGATCAGAAAAATGCGCACTAGTAGGTCTACATATGTGTTTTTAAGAGGTTTTTCCTTATCTTGCAACTAAACTACATATGTAAATTTTTCTTCATAACTGAAAAAAATTTGTTAAATAAAATTGTCATTAAAAACGTAAAAAGATAGATTCCAAATTTTTAAAATACCCCGTACAATTTATATTAAGTTTGACAAATGTTTTTGAGTTACAAAAATTCCTCTTATGCAATTAAATATTCCAAAGCCAAATGAAATAATCAACTTCTTACTGTTCTTTTTGTGCTGGTAATGTTCTATATATGGGTACGTCAAATAATTCAATTTGAATGCAGATTAATCTAAGAAAGGATGGTGTATTCATGAATGTACACAATAAACCCTAATACCAACGCGATAATATTAGCAATTAGTTTCTGAGGTGTATCCTTTGTTAGCTGTGAATCTTTTGTTGTGGCATTTTGTTTGAAACTTAAATTTAATTAATATTATGCCACAGATACTTACCCTTGTAATGCTTCATTCACATTGATATCACAACAGCTAGGGAAATTAGTATATAAAACAAAATAAATATAGATTTACGTAGTGTAATCAATTACGCCAATATTAGACAGTTCATAGAATAGTACCCTAGATGTAAACGAGATTTTTTTTTTATACATTTATTTAACGTTGGCCTATTTCCGCTACTGAGGCCTAATACCGACGCCTGTAAACAAGCTACCCCCAACCCGAAATTTTGCCAAACCGAAAAAGAGTAGGGACCTTTTACTTGCCTAACATTTAATAGACAAGGGACCGATGGCTTTGCATCTTCTCTGAAAAATGGTATGTCCCCTATACAACCCTCGCCTAAGGTTGTATAGCTTCCGCGCATACACTGATATACAAGCCGCTGGAAGATGTGTGAGGCGAGGACGTGGTCTTCGTTGTGAACACGAATAAGCCCTCAGTTAGGTGAAATAGAAAATCTGGAGCAGTGGGGGTTTAGAGCTGAGACCCTAGAGGAGGGCGTTCGTGCACTTATTTTTGATGTGAGAAGCTTTTTGGTTTGATTTCTGTAGTGATGGTTGGGGTCAAATACTACACCTTGTATATTGTGGTCTGGAGCCGTTGTAGTACTGTGGTTTCAATTTTATTTTTTATTTAGCACTGTATAGTCCTTGAGTTCTGACACTCACTTTGGTTTGAGATTGTGTGGGCCGTAAAGGCGAGTCAAAATGGGGCCGCTTAAGACGAAATATAAATAGGGGCCACTTAAGACGAAGAATAAAATTTAAAAGGGGGCCACTTAAGGCGAAGAGATACTAAAACTAGATGGGGCCACTTAAGGCGATTTCTTAAAACTACTTTTTTTAACCAGGTTTCGGCCTGGGAAACTAGTTCGGTACAGGTAGTCACGAGAACTATGCTAGGACAGGGGGTAAGAAATCCTAACTAGACGATGGGTATCTACAACTTAAGTTAAATAGTAACTGGACCGAAAGCACCGGAATGAGCTTATTACACTTAAAAAAAATAAAAAGTTTCGTTTATCGCGCCCCACCGAGTCTCGCATCCCGTTTTAAACTGTCTGGAAAGGCTAGAAATCGCTTCGTGCGGGCGAGGATGAGTCATAGATTGCAACATATTGCGCAATACTGGAAATTTAAGATCTTGAAAATGAACATTACATAGAAAAATCGGCAATGAAAAGAGGAATTTATTGAAATGAAAATGAAATTTGGATCTATTTTTGTTTAGAAGTTATTAGCGTTTAATTAGCAAAATCTGACACGACCCCGTAAAGTATTAACGAAGGTCCGATGTTTAAAAGTTGAAATGAAATTATAATGTTCCCGATAGGTGCGTAGTGTCTGGAGATAAGATATTAAAATGTTCCTAACGGGTACGAGTCAAGTTGAACCGAGATATTGTATGCTATATTACGAGGAGTGATAAAAAATGGTGAAATTTAAAATAGCCATCGGGTTGCGAGAAATTGATGAAATTAAATTTGAACTTTAAGACTCGAGGCACGGGACGTGGTTTAAAGTATACAGGGGGTGATCAAAAGTAAGAAGAATAAAATGCGAAGTGGTTGCAAGGAAGTTATGAAATGAGTTCGAATGTTAAGTTTTAACGTAGTTACGTATACGAGGGGTGGTCAAGAAGTATTAAAATTTTGAAAATGAAACTGTTTATAGAAAATGTACAGATTGAAGTAAGCCGTTGAAAATTTGGGTTTAGATAGTAATTTTGGTCAGGTTGATGAATATACGGGGGCTGTATTTTTAAGTGACGTTTTTCGTAGTGAATCTGTTATGAATGGACTTGAATGAATGTTTGAAATTTGATATTAGTGAATTTACGTTATTTCTGAATCGAGTGCTTGCGAATTTTCTCAGATTTATTTGAGTTTGACTGTGGTTTTTGGATGTGAATAGTGTCTGGTTGACTTTTTTGTGTAGTTTCCCATGGTGCATGGGGTGATATGATTTTTTGGTGATTTTTGGAATTTTTTGTTTTTTGTTTAGGACTTGTAGGGGACATACCCTACAACAGTTGGAACGGTCACCCATCCAACTACTAACCGCGCCTTACGTTGCTTTACATCGCATATCGAAGTATGTACATAGTAAAGACGCACCCACGCTCGCCCCTTAAACGAGAAATTTCTATATACAAAAATTATAATTTTTTACTATACTAAAATATGTAGTGGGAGTTTTGTTTCGTCCACATCTCATATTTTTGCTTTGAGAAAAATATACAGGGTGTCGCATAATAACGTAAAAAAAATTGGACTACCAATTGCTTATCGAAAATGAAGGAGAGTTCTTCATTTAAAATTTTTCAAAACAACCCTTTCTTGTCCCGCTACACCTCCTTTAAAGGATGTGCCAAATAACGGTTTTTAATCTCGATTACTGATCACAATGCATCTAATAAAATTACTTCATCCACCTAGCGTGTATATAAAGGGATGAAATTAACTACCCTTCTTGAAATTCTGCAAATATTTTTCTACCTTTTCCTTTCATTTAAAAAAACAACTAAATATTATGATTGCTTTGGAAATTTTCACCTCCTGAAAATTTCGTAAAATAGCCAGTTTTTGAGAAAAGAATTAAATTACCTCTGCCTCAAAAGCGACGAGCACAATTATTAGTCAAAACACTAAGTAGGCTGATTTCGAGTTCTGAAACCCTTCCGTACTACCCCCATCAAGGAAAAATTTAAATAATTTAAATGAGATTAACAATGTGCCAGTGCTCTGTAACAGGATTCGTTAACTAAAAATAATGGTGTTACCAGCCGTATCTTGTTACTACTAATATTTGATTGACTTGACTCCGCTTTGAATTTTCAAATTTTTATACTTTTTTGACGATTTGAAGTTCACCACCTACTTGCAAGAATTTCTAATTCACAAATTATTTATAGCATAAATGTAGGATATCTGTTGTTGACCTCTAGCGTATACGACCCACCATACGCCTTAGCGTTTTGTGGGCCGCATAATATCAACAGCTACGTCCGTAGCAGAGTTTCGCTGTTGTCCACGGGAGGCGCGATATACTTCCAGCTGGTGAAAGGAGAGAGATATTTTTGATGGCGGTATACGGTTGATAATCCCACAAAACTCGTTTTATCCGAGGCATCCTGGTGGATTTTGGGATTGTCAACACAGGAAAATTTTCTCCATCTGTTGTTATTCCGTTTAGCGGAATATTTTGTTGTTGTGAGTAAATTTTAACTGCGGAAGCAGAATATTTAAGTATACAAGGTAAGTTAACCTCTTCACGTCATCTGACCTGTTATTTTGCAGTAAATAGGACAAGAAATAGTTTACCTTATCAGTAAAACTCGCCAGGAAATCATTTGCTTGCAGCCTTTGTACTGATTCGAACGTATATAAATTTTAACTGTAATTGATATTACATTTTTATATCCGCGTTAACAATAACATCCAGGTAAATTTTATTTATTACTAATTTAAAATTAAAAGTAATCTTCAATTTTTGTCTTTGATGTAATTTCAATTATTTTTAAAATAAATTTAAATTTAAGGTCAATTCTTCTTAATTTAATAAGTAGTTAAAATACTATATGTATTCTTTTTCATTTTTTGGCAATTTATAGTTTATTAAATTAAAGCTTATATACTTAAATTCTTAGATACTTATATACTTATATTCTTATATGCTTATATATGCTTTTATATACTTATATATTTCTATATATATATATATATTTATATGTATTTATGTACTTATATGTGAAACAAAAATAACAAGGTAGGCCACGAAAATAATAATTTTATTGTTTATTAATATTTATTTAATCAAAATCGGTTATAGTGAAGCTGATAAGATCGAAATATTTTCCCTTTATGTGTAAAATAATAGAAATAAGTGTGTCGCAGGACGAGAATACATGACGTTGTGTTCGATTCGAGCGATTCCTAGTGTAAACACGTTTTGAATGTTTATCGTCACGTAAATATGACCCATAGTTTTTCAAGAAAACGACGTAAAGTTACAGCAAACGAGGAAGAAGATCTAGATATATTGTTATATTTTGAAGGTAAAAAAATAGTTTGTTATAAAAATAGATCGATACCGTATTTTAATATTTGTTTTAGAAAATTCGCTTAATAGTTTATTAAATACTTGTCGTGAAATAGCAAAAAGTCTTTCATCATTCAAAGAACTTTGAGAAAGCATCAATATAGGCCTTACAAAATATTACCCGTGCAGGAACTGAATGAAGACCAAAAATACAGAAAATTGGAGTTTTGTCAGATCATGCTTCATGAATTAGATGAAAATCCAGATTTTTCTAAAGAAATTATGTGGACTGATGAGTCAAGTTTTTTCATGGCGGAAGTTTTTAACAGAAAAAACAGACGTTCCTGTTAGAATAAAACTAAAGACAGACAAGGGTTAAGCGAATGAAAAAATCGAGAAGAAGATCAATCCACATTTGGTGCTGAATTTATCAGAACAAAATAGTTGGGCCTATATTTTATGATTTTACTATGACACGACAAACTTATCTCGAAATAATTTTACCAGAGATAGATCGCCTAATTCAAGAAATCCCTATGGACGTATTGTCTAGAGTGATTTTGAATCAGGACTCCACATAGCGTTTTAGAAGTTCGGGAACATTTAAATAATCAATTTCCCATTTGGATAGGCAATGCTTGGACCATTCGATGGCCACCAAATAGCCCTGATTTGACGCCATTAGATAGCTTTTTATGGGAGTTTGTAAAAGACAAAGTCAATTTTAATCATAACCACAATCTTCAGCCCATTAAAGAAATTCAAGAAGAAATTAATAACTTAAACAGTAACCATAATAATGCTATTTGCAATATTTTCCTAAACAGAAGACACTATGAGCTTTGCATAGTGGCAATTTTGAACAGTTTCCTTAATTTATTATTTATGTAGTATTATTTTATTATAAATAGTTTTCTCCTGCTTTATTAAATATGTTTTTAATTAGATCAAATATGAAGTTAATTCTAATAACATATTAATTATTTACACGTGATTATAGTTAGGTCATATATAATTTACATGTTGAAAATTGCACTTTTCATACATCAATAATTTTCAAGCGTAATTAGTAGTGCGGGGGCGAGCGTAGGTGCGTCTTTACTATGTACATACCTCGGTATGCGATGTAAAGCAACGTCAGACGCAGTTAGTAGTTGGATGGGTGACCATTCCAACGGAAACCGCGTCCTCGCCTCACACATCTTCCAGCGGCTTGTATATCAGTGTATGCGCGGAAGCTATACAACCTTAGGCGAGGGTTGTATAGGAGATATACCATCCTTCGGAGGGGATGTAAAGCCGTCGGTCCCTTGTCTATTAAATGTTAGGCAAGTAAAAGATCCCTACTCTTCTTAAGGGAAGAGGTTCGGCAAAATTCCTGGTTGGGGTAGCTCGTCTACAGGCGTCGGTGTTAGGCCTCAGTAGCGGAAATAGGCCGACGTTAAATAAATGTATATAAAAAAAAAAATTAAAAAAAATTAGTAGTGCGTATTTAGCAGCACTTTTCAAAGCAATCGAATACTTTTTATTTTACTAGCGAATAAACAACTATTTACAGTTGTTGCTATGGAGCTGACGGTTTGAAATGTCAAAATTGAATAAACTATAAAATAATCATTTTCGTGGCCTACCTTGCTATTTTTGTTTCACTTGTGATTTGACACGCATGGCTCACCCTTCTTGGAATAAAGCAGCTGATATGTAAAAAAAGCAGTAGGTAATAAAATGTTTTAATCGGTAATTCGTAAATTAACTTTTTCTCTATGCATACCTAGCGAAGTGGGTTCTAACCTCACCTACTAGTAATTTTCAAAAATAAATTATTCGAAGTGCTGCGGATCCCACTATAACCTGTAGGACACCGTCTCCTTTACACAAATGCATCTAGATCTTCTGGACTTAAAAGGATCACTCAGGTGACTTGGAATTCGGTTAATAAACATTTATAAGCATTATAAATAAATCAGTACAATGCAAAGGACTGTACATACATTATCTTTAATATTTTAATAGTATTATTTCAAGAGTTAATTATAACAGTACAGCACGAATCTCATATCACGCGAAATCAAGAATGTAATAAAATTTAAAAATACATAACGCTTTAATATATCACGTGTCGTTGTATCATGGCCTGATATTAAAAAACATGACATAATTATTCTCGCAGAATGAAAGCAGTGCTTTTATCGAAATAAAGAAATTGAATCAACATATAAAGAGCAGATTAAATGGCCGAGATATTACAATTTTTATTTAATTTACATCCCACAATGATGATCGCATCACCAGAAATGTAATATAAGTTTAATCCTGTTTTTCTCTAACATCGATTTTATGATCGTTATTTTGCATTATAGAATCTGTATTCGGGACTGCACATTACAATTTAGAGGTATATTTTGCGCCTCGTTTGCGTAGCATACCGCTTGCTGTATTTATTATTTTTATTATCAAAGGAAATATATAGAATTAATAAAAAGATAACAATATCGATAAAGAATATTTATTTATATATTCATTTAGGTGCAACCACCATTAATAAGTTACCGGGTAGGGAAATTACTCTAGTAAAATGAAAAGTACAAAATAAATGCTGTATGGTGATACAGATCCGCACAACATCCATAACATGTTATTAAATGATTCTTTGGAAAATTGCGGAAGACACTAATTTTATTTTTAAAAAGACTGGCTGACGTAATCTGTATTTTTGTTTTTGTTTTTAAGTTGTGATCTCATCACTAATTTTTTTCATGGCAACAAAAATGAGTTCCTTATTACTTTCTGGACCTATAAACTATTTCATAATATGGTTTGAGTACAACTTACATATGTTCGTGGACTTAAAATATGTTGACGAGAGCAGTGCGCATGCAACGTTACATAATCTAGCCACAAAAAACAAAGCGGCTTCATAAACATCTAACTTTGTGAACTACGTAAATAATTTTTGCTGTTTTGATACTTTCAAGGTTAAGAACTGACAACAATTAATAGTTGTTAGTAATTAATATATAGATTAAATGAGTTAAGTTGTAATTTTAAAGAGGAATTAAAAAACTAATTGTCAATTTTGGTACATCTACTTTTCGAACGAATCAAAACATTTTAAATATGGTAGTCCCAACACCACATTGCTTGTATTGGTTGATCTAAATGTTAATAATATTATTAAGTAATTGTTTTTTAACTTAAAACACGTTTCTACAGTGAGTTATTGCGGTATAATGTCAAGAAACAGTACTTAACGACAAGTTTTGCATTTGCGGTTTTACTAATTTATTTGTGTTCATGTATCGCTAGTTACATGAATTTTGTAATACATTAAAAACATGTTTACATCTGATATACACACTTGTTTTATCGAAAATCATATAGCATATCTTTCATCTCAAAATAATACCTTTTTAATATAGCGTCCTACTTATATTTAAAAAAAACACTATTTTTCAATGTCATTGCTTGGGAAATGTAAATTTTGATTCCAATTTAAAAAAGGCGTTGAGTTTAGATGACAATACGTTTAGAATTAATGAAAAAATGTAAGAAAGTGATTGTAAAACAGAGTGTGTATTTTTGTCCCGCCTGGAATGTGAAATATTGATCGTATGAAATACCTGAATAACATAAGATCAGCAATTGAAAGGGAGTATAATATTATAATTGTTAAATTCAAATGTGTCTATGAGTCAATGTATATATTTAGATGTTAAAAGTATTACAAAAAAGCCCATTACACGACGCTATACAGTGTATCGCGCAAAGTGTAACATGCCTTAAAGTTTTTTGTTTTTTACGATTCGAATCAAATTAAGACCCACTTCCACTACTGTACCATTAGCCGTAAATGTGGCTTGATACGAAAACAGAATGTTTCTCAAAAAGTTTCTGTTATCCAAAAATTCCTTCTGGCACTAATAGCCACTAGCTTCCCTTAGTAATCTGATATTGTCACGCACTAATCTTATTAGCTCCATTTTTTTCGGTGCTTGTAAGCATTATTACGAACTATAATATGCAGTTCGCACAAAAATCCATTGAATAACTTAAAAATTACTGGACAACTAATTGACATGTTGTGTCCTATTTCAAACAAAATTGCTACAGTACACTTTCATAAATGCGAAAACCCGTTAAAATTTTATTTAAATTTCGCTTGCTTATAATTTATTGTTTTTTGCTTGGATACGAGATATATACAAGGCCATTATACTCTAGGGCCAAAAAGAGCGGGCGTAATGATTACGCCCGCATGTTATGCCCTCCAATACTCACTTTTGAAAATATTGAAAAACATTTAAAAATCAATTTTAATTAAGGTTCTTTAAAGTTATTAGTTAACACAGGTACAAAATTTGAAAATTACAATAATAGATACGTACCATTTCGTGAAAATAAGCCATTAAAACTATCTCGGCAACAGTTACAGGATTTCTGTTAGTTCATTGTTGAAATTTTTCATATTCTTTCTCATACAGTGATCGAGAGTGATCTATTTCATAAATTATTAAATTCATTCATTAAATTTAAATTAGGTAGGTATCTAAAGTAGAATGAAATATAAAACGTTGTATACACTACTGGCGATATAGAATGTTTATGCCCTTATGTGACTTTCTACTATCGGGGCACATTCATATATCGCATTCGGTACATAAATAACTATTTCGGAACAGTTTCAATGTTTTTTTAATCGATTGATAATGCTGAGGAATTGTGGAATAACGTTTCTCAAACTCTCTAATACCTCAACCCAATGTCTACGCAACAAACTATGCTTAAATATAACTAAAACTGAATGGTATTTGGTCCACGCAGTCCGGAGAACATAGAAAATCTAGATTATGTCCAATTCCTATATCAATTTAGACCTAATCCTGGGAAACCCACTGTAACGAAGCATTTTTCGTTACGGAAATCTGCATAAAATTTATATTTAATTGTACTTTATATGATTATGTTTCTTGTTTTCGGTACCGCCTTAAGCGACTTACTGTATATTATCCGAAAATATTCACTATTTGAATACCTGAGTATTATTTATTGTTTGGCGTAATTAATTCAATAATTAGTTATCTGTGGCCGATTAAATTCATTTCTTTTTCGTAGTTGGTTAGAATAATTATTTGAAACCGATTCCATACATTACAAAAGTCAGAATACTTTAGTTATACTAACCAACGCACGTAATAATAATTTACCAGTAGTTTAATAAGTTAATACAGCCATCCTCGCTGTCTTGTATTCAAATACATTGGGTCATGCGCTATTCTAGAGCACGTGGGGTTCCTCGCGATACCCCGAGTGGGAATCTGGCTATAAAACTGACCGTAAAGACTTGTAAAATCAGAATTTATCAGAACCTTATAATAAAAGGATAGATTTAATTAAGCTTTTGTTTGCACAGTATACTGAGGTCATGACAAGAATATTTGCTCATTCTGCCGACACTTAATTCTCCGTACGATTAATATCATTAAGCACTAGCCAAATTTACGGCCTGTTTTTATAATCTGTTTTTATTACTGTAAATAATTCTGCTTGCTTCGCATTTTCTGGTATCCGTACACTGTCTGCTTAACAATCGGTTTATTATTAACTTACTAATTTCGCCGCTTATACGCTTCTGCCGCTAAATTTACCGCTTATACGCTTTGGCGCTAATATTACAATATTGCTTGCTACTCCTCCTCTACTGCCTAAACCTATGTACATCAACTTGTGTTAATTTTGATTTTCTGTTTTATTTAGGACTATTAACCATAGGATTACTGTAATATATTTAAATATTATCAAATTTCTGCGTTTTACTGTTGTGTTTGTGAAAGTCTAAGTTCCCTTATTGACCCACTTAATTAACTGTGTCTTCACTGAGCTGCTTAGTCTCGCTCATCGACTTTTGGGTAGTGTTGTTCAACCACATGAAACTTGAACTAGCGCCCGAGTAACAAGTAAGAAAGCTCGAGTGTCAAAGTGACAGCCTTAGTTCTCGCATAGTACGAGAAAAAGAGCGTCACACCACACCATATTTATTATAATAAAATCTCAATTACTCACTTCGTAATCTAGCCAAAAAAGTATCACCAAATACATACAAACAGAATACCATAATATACACGTTAAATACATTGGCATAACTTCGGCTTACAATTTTTTTATTTTAATGCATCCCAAAGTAATTACTCAAATTCGGTTATAAAACAGAAAACACCTTTCATAGAATCAAAGATACCTACAACATTAACTATATTTTCACCTGAAAACCTTATCCATTATGTATATTTTAATTAATATTTTAGTCGCAGTTGCCCAAGAAATACTTTACCATCAAATACCAAATTTTTTTTATTTATTTTTGTATCATCCGACTTATACAACTTAAACATTATTTGTAATCTTATTTATATTGTTTTATTTAAATTCATTGGCATGTGCAAATACTGAATTTTGACGGCAATAAAATGTGTCAATCTATCTACTTAACGTCAACTTTTACCGAGTCGCAAAATAAACTCGTATCTGATGGGAGCCAATCAAAAGATATAAACCTGAAATATACTTGAAAATATCAGAAAGGCGTTTAATATAATTTAGTCTTATCAACAACTAATTACATTAAATTATGTTATGCCGAGTAATGGAGGAAAGTTCTTAGTTGTTATCAAGAAATATAGTGTTTACATGCAAAGACGTACACACCGCAATAAAGAAGTAACTTTATAAACACAATTATTATTGCTGGTGTTTGTTGCAATCGAAGCATTAGCGTTTTGATGGTAATATGCAATTATTACACTTAACGCGCCAGGCTTGTAACTTGTAATTCAGCGCTCGGCGGGGCACATAACCCGGAGAGTAGCTGTTGGTTGCAGTCTGGTTAGGTTCCTTACAGTAAAATAAGGATTTATAGAGGAGTTTGCGACTAAAAATATTATGTTTAATATTCCGCCCTCTAAAAGCACATTTGAACTATGCTAAGCCAAGTCAGGCTATTTATTTTTCGATTGCAACAGACACTGGACCGCTGGATGGCGCCTGCTGGCTGTTTTACATGTCACTATTGTAAAAATACCGGGATGTACTATAGTCAAAGGATTCTCGTGTCGGTCGTCGCATACCTACCTTGCACTGACGAGAGCCAACAGCTCGAAACTGCAGTCTGCAAGTGGTGTGTGATGACTGGCAAAGGAGCTCCTTTAAGTAGGATCAGTCTTTCGGCTGGTGTTTGTTGCAATCGAAGCATTAGCGTTTTGATGGTAATATGCAATTATTACACTTGACGCGCCAGGCTTGTAACTTGTAATTCAGCGCTCGGCGGGGCACATAACCCGGAGAGTAGCTGTTGGTTGCAGTCTGGTTAGGTTCCTTATAGTAAAATAAGGATTTATAGAGGAGTTTGCGACTAAAAATATTATGTTTAATTTACAATTATTATTGGTTAAAATAGCGTGATGCTGCAAGTGAGACGTCCCGTAGTACCAGCCTTTAAAATAGTACCAATCAAGAACATATTCCTTTTATTAGTAATCTAATATTTAAATCACATATTACCATATCCTTATCTTCAAAGCAAATTTAAATAAAGAAATTGTTTAGTTGAGTGGGTGCAGCGAGTGCAGCATATTTACTTAATTCTGTCGTATTTCCTCAAGTAGAGCGACTTTAGTCAATAAAATCGCAATGCTGAGAAGATCCAACATTTTTCTGTCCACAAATTTAATATAAGGAACGGAGTATCACAGATAGTAAGGTAATTAACTTAGGTGCACCATCCATTTACACAGCAAACGAGCACGTACTTATAAATTCTATTAACTATTATTTTCTGAGGTTTAATACAGTTCTCCAAACAAATTATTGGGTAGTTAAACGAGAAAACGAATTCTATTGGAAGAAAAACACCATAGTCCGGGAAAAGTAAGTAGAAATGTAATTTAAAATTGTCACAAAAAGTTTAAAAGATAACAAACAAACTAGAAGATTTATGGTCGTGAGATTTTCCTCTTGTAAAAAAACAAGACATAAATTTATTGCTGTTTTAACACCAGTCAGGTTTTTGTTATTGTTTTAACTTACTCTGGAGGATTTCAGATGTAACGTTAATGTAGTAGATTTTTTACCACAAAAGTAAAATTAAATATAGGAAATTAATAATTTTCTGTAAATTTTAGATTGTAAAGCCACAATTATTGGTGAATTACAATTAATTCAAAAGTGGCTTTCAACCCATTTAATACTAACACGTGTATTCATAGAATAAATATAGGAGAGATGTCAAAAGGAATTTAGGTTCTTCTGCATCTTTTTATAGACAGTTTATTGCGGGAACAGGATATAACATGCAGATTCGGCAGATAATTTGAAAACAAAATTTACCTCTTCCAAAATTGGAAAGTTTGTCCAAGTTGTTCCCGGCCGATTTTTTGGACCTCCTACGCTGTACATAGATAAAACATAATCGCCGTCAAAATGTTGTATACTTTGCCGACATTTTTAATAAAGTGTATCTATTCGAAGATATTTACCTAGACTATAGGCTAGTCAGACAGTCGACATTCACTATAATATGTCCATATATATCATGCAACAGCATATTTTTTTATTAATAATAATAATATTTATCGACTTTAAGACCAAAAGTTACACGGCATTAATCTTGTCTAAGTGACAGCTGTGATCGAAATAGTGTCATGGACACTTTACAACTAATAATTTCTTATACAAAAATACTTAACACAAGAAACATGACAAGATAAAATATATATAAAATATAACAAACAATACACATTAAAAACTATTTATAACAGGTGTTTAAGTTTAATATTCCAAATATTTATTTATATTGTAAAAACTTCCATCTAACAGTAGTTTTTTAATCTTATTCTTAAAAACAATTTTGCTATTTATATCTTTTATGGATTCGGGAAGTTTGTTATATAGCTAGATACCGATGCAATATGGGTTTTTTTCATAATGAGTAAGAGAAACTAAGGGTAATAGAAGTTTATCCTGTCCTCTGGTGTCATAGCTATTGTGAAAATTGTTTCTTAAAAATTCAGTTATATTTTGTTTTACCAAACAGACTGTTTCTAATATATATAAAGAATCCAGAGTTAGCACTTGATATGTTTTAAATAAATCTCTACAAAAAGTTAACATCGACACTGCTGCTATATTACGGATGCCTTTTTTCTGCATCTTGAAAACTCTTGCAAAATGTGAAGAACCCCAAAAAATAATAAAATAAAATTGAGCATAATAATATGAAAGCACAACATTTGTGCTTACAACTTGATTTAGTCTGTACAGTGCATAGCAAATGGATAAATGTTATTTACATAGACTGTATATATGTATTTCCCAGTTTAAGGTAGGTACTATCTCTATAAACGCCTAAAAACTTTGTTGAGTGCACCTGTTCAATAGATTTATTATTTGTTTTAGCAATAGGCCTTCCATCAAATTTGCAGTTTTGGGGAAAATTGTTTTACTGGCATTTATGAGTAATCTATTATTAATAAACCATAACACAAAACTGTTTAACTTCTCCTGCCTAAACCAGATATTTTCAAATGTGTGCTCAGATACGAATTGTCGTCAGTAAACATGGTTAGGTCAGTGTAGTTGACATTGTTGAAAAAGTAATTTACAAAAATAGTAAAAAGTAACGGCCCCAAGATTGAACCTTGTGTTACGCCACAGGTTACTTCTCGTGCATTTGATCTCGTGCTATAAATCTCCACTAATTGCTTTCGATCGGATAGATACGACAACAATCCCAGCCTTTCTTTGAAGCCATAATTTTCAAATTTGTTTATAAGTAAAACCTGATCAACAAGATCAAATGCTTTACTTAAGTCCTTAAATAGACCCAAACATATCTGTTGTTATCTAAATTCTCATATAGACTCTTCAGGAAGCCTAGTATAGCTGTTTGTGTCGATCTATCCTCTCGAAAACCATGCTGAGCCATATTTAATATATTGTATGTAATTTAAAAAAAGTTCATTCTATTAAATACTACTTTTTCTAGAATTTTAGAGATGGCCGATAACATCGATATCGGACGGTAGTTTTCAACACAAGATTGACTTCCATTTTTGTAAAGTGGCACAATATTGGCAGTTTTTGATACGTCTAGAAAAATCCTAATATTTAGAGATCAATTAATTAGATATGTCAATGAATCTTTTAGAAAGTGTGCAACGGATTTGAGAATATTAGGACTAATATTGTCAACCCTTAATGAATTTGAGTTCTTTAATGACATTACGATATTAAATGTTTCATTATCAGTTGTAGGTTGTAATAATATGGTCGAATAGTTTTTATTTCATTTAAACTCATGACTGTTAACAGTTGTATTATTAAAATTTTTTGAAAATAATGTTGTGGAAGTATCAGTGAAGTATTTGTTGAAATGATTAGAAATTATTTCAGCGTTGCTTTCAAGATTATCTTTAAGAGTTGTTCGGAGTGTATTGGTCATCCATGCTTCCAATTTTAATTGTAAATGACTTCACGTCAATAAAATGACGCAGCCTAATGTACGGTGTGCTCGAAAAGAGAGTGATAGAGATGTAATAGAATATGACATTAGACAAATTTATTATACATAATCTTTAAATTTCTCGTTGCACTTGAGGACATTAGGAATAATTTTATTTTAGTTCTACAAAAGGGAAAATGTTTATTTTAATAATACCTATGTGGGATGATAAGAATTATTTTTGCAAATCGAAAATAGAAGAAAAAAAAATTTTTTTTTATATATATTTTTTTTTCTCTCATCGTCCCACATTGTAATATGTTTTTAATGTCTTTTAGTGAAAGCCGTTTTTTAAAATAATGATTTATATGAGAGTAAATTGAACCGTCTTTCCGGCTTGTATCCGGAGCGCTCTAAATAAGTATTTCATACTCCTCCTCGATATTTTGTTTACTATTTAAATTATTGTTAATAATTGCGAAAGCAGCTCTTGATTTATTAGTCGAGTTAAATATATAGTATCATTAAATAATTGTTTCGCTGCTTTTATAGCTTTACGATAAACTTTTTTGTAACATTTATAATAATTAATATCATCCATATGAGTGATTACCTTGTACAGAAATTTAAGTTTTTCATATGATTTACTTATTTCTAAAGTTAACCAGTCCTTTGTCTTTCTAGAATTAATAACAGTAAAGGGAAAACTGAGATTAATATAATATAATAAATCACTCATAAATACCTTGTAAACATCATTCATTGACCTAGTACTGTAAACATCAAGCGACAATTCCTTATTGATATAATGAGAAAAACTGTTAAAATTAGTTTTGGTAAACAATCTTGCATTGACTACATGACGCGAGCAATAATGGTGACAGGATACATTGTGCAACATTCCCAAGATGCAAATTTTTATGTTATATTGTATTAAGATTATTTTTAAACATGAAGTCAATTTTGTGCTATTTGCAGAACAAACATAATGGGATAAAATAATACGATTCATATTCATTGTGCTTAACATTCAATATATTAACGTAATTAAATTCAATCGACAGTTCATTGAATTATGCGAAAATTAATAAATAAATTGCAATTTATATATTATAATTAATATTTATAAATTACATCTATTTTAATTCATCGTTTTCACGTATTTATAAATCAACTTAATACAATGTTGAAAAATTTATTGGAAATATTTTATGAAATACTGACATATAAAACAAATAGCAAGACAGCTCCAGTTTCATCATAATATGAAAATAAAAATTAATTTATCGAACCATTAACCACGGAATCATAAAAAATTCCTTTTAAAGAAAAACAGAAGGAAGATGTTTTTTATGTCCATTGTAAAATTAAATCAAATAATTATAATAAAAATGAACTTTATTGGACAATCAAATTAACCCAAGAGCTTTTCCACTGAAGTCCTTCTCAAAAACGTTGAAAATCTAAATTTAAAAATGTACAAAATGTAAAACTAATTCGCTTTGCAACTTGCCATTCTCAAAATCTAATTAAAAAAGTCCATAGCCAACAAAAATCAGGTCAAAAATTCGGAACTGGTACTAAAACGACACCTTTGGTCGTTTATATTCAGTTCAGTTACGAAAATGTACTATCAACCATTTTACAGCAATGACTTTTTCTCTAAATTTTAAGACGGCGAACCGCTTTAATATTCATCAGCCTGGCGCAAGATTAAAGATTGTTTGGCACGGATAATACAACTTTCCGATCTGAAAATCCTATACGACTAAATCTTGTTTTTTGTAGTCAAACTTTTTCAGATGTTTTGGTCTTCTCTTCACGAATGTTGTTAGAGGTTTATCATGGTCACTAGCCCAGTCCTCCTCAGGGTTCTCATCTAAATCTAGTGGTATTTGCATTTGTACTTTTGCTTTGAGTTGCGCTCCAGGCAAATTATTTGGTAAAATAAAATTTTCATCACCTGAATCTTCATCAGTATCACAATCTTCTGGGGGAAAAATTGTTTTTGTTCTGGACCTCAACATCCCCATCATTTTCTAACTCCTCCAGCAACTCGAAAAGTAAAACCAAGCAATTGAAAAAATTATTTGCGCAAGAGTGGAAAAATTCTTTTAGTTTCATATTGCTACAAAGGTTTCCCCCTTAACGTGTGCGATACTGGAAGGGTAGATCTTAACTATAATCAGGGCATAGTGTTGTAGCATAATCATGGCACGATTAACCCTGAATTGTGGTGTAGTTCTCACGACAAAAGAAAAGTAATCTAGCTCAGTAATCTCTGAGCTTATCTGTACCCTATATTTACGGGATGAATTAGTAGCTGCTGTCTCTTTTCTGGACATGACAATAAAATAAAAATACCTAACTTTCAATACAAACACATTATTTCTGTGACAACTGACATGGGACAGACTATAAGTTTCAAAACAATGTACGTGACACACAAAATGTAATTTGTAGGCTATGTTGTACTGTGAGATAAAAATATTAATATATAAATTATGGATTACCGTTTGGTACCGCTGGCGTACAGAAGTAATGATTAAATTAAATTAAATATGTTAAAAAAATATGAGTAGCAATTAATCTTCCATGAAAGTCTGTCAGATGTGTTATTTTCAATGTAGAATGCGTGGCGGAAGCGGGAAGCACATGTCAACAGGTGAACGAGAAACAATGATAAAGCAAGCTTACCGTTTTGTCGCCTAAAATCTTACTAAGTAGTGACAATTATCCCTCAAGATTAGCTCCACAAAATAATTCAATTTCCAAAATAAGAGAAAACTTCTGTTGATCGCCTAAATTCACAAATCCCATGAGGATGGTTACAGATGAATATGGTAATCACGACAGATCGGCCGCATACTTTCAAGACGAATGTCGAATGGATAATGGCCGAGACGGAAGTTGTTTCAGAGCCCTCTATGTTCAATGATTTAGCATGCTATTTTACATATATTGTAAGGTACAGTGATTTGCCCATGGTTGAGTGGTATTATCTTTTGGCCAGTTCGCGGTAGGCACGTAACAATATTTCTCAAAACTGCTTGGTCCTACGACGTTACAACAAGATAATCCGGGTCACAGCAAGTCGATGATATATAGTGGATGAGCGGATCTGTTCAAGTTACCATCTTTCGAAAGAGATGTAAAACTGTGGGTTCGGTGTATCTACGATGTGAGCACGTTAAAAATCCCTACCCCACGACACGGTTAGGGGTCCCAGTGCCTACACTGATGAGCTTATTCCTGCCCCTTCAGAGGATCGCAGTGCCCTTCGGAGCGACTTCAGGACCCATATTTATATGGATTTTTTTTTCATATTTTTTTTTACGTAGAATCACGCCTAGAAATTAAATGGCCGCATACCTGAAACACCCTGTATAAAATATTTGTGGTGCATACATGATTATTTTAGAAATGTTAACTGAAATGTTTTACCTCCTATCTAAACCCATTTTCAGCATTTTCTCAAGAACATTTTCTCTATTTTTCTATATGTCTCTCCATTCGTATTTCCGTATGTGTGTCGTTCTATCTTAAAATAAGAAATTTATCAAATTTTATATTTATGACTTGCAACATCGTTATAAGCAGCATCTTAATAAGAAATCGACATTTGATGAACTTATAACTGTGTCCATATATGAAAGGGATTGTATATCTTAATTTTGAACTTCATGTTTAGGAAGATTAAGAAGGAAGCTCTGGTTTTCTTGATAGGATATTACAAAATAATTCACAAAGAGAAGAAGACAAATGGCGAAAAGCAACTGGAGAAGTTGTTGAAATAAAGAGTGCGGAGCGACGCTGGCGTGAGAATGTCTATCGGCCGTCACAAAAAATGTTATTTATGCCAACTAAGTATTTTGTTAATAAATATGTTGATAGAAGTTAATTATATCTTGATTTGTTAAAAACTGAATAAAATATTGATTTAATTTCAAGCAATTCCGAAATTATATAAAATATTCTTATAGAAAGCTAAACGCCATCTGCTCTAAATGAAAAACAATTTATTTACCTTGAAATGATTTTACGAGTTTTTAATCCCTTATTTACTTGCCAATATATTCTGTTAATTGTTCTAAATGCTTTGAGTTCCGGCTTTTAGTCCATAAATTGTAATCGAATTTCAAATCAATCGGTTGAAATTCCCATGAGCGTATTTGTTGAATCGATGTTTATTACTATCTGTAATTTAGAATTGGTCTGTTGAGTTGGTCTATTGAGGCATTAGATTTATTCAAATTATTTTAAACTAATGGGGTACTTCTAAATCTCATCTGTGAAAAAAAACAGATAGTAGTGATACAGCTCCAAAAATGTGCTTCGACTGATATAATGATATTGAAAATGCCTGTATTAATGGTGGATAAAATAAAACAAGAACAAATTAAAAGGAAAGAAGAACCACGACGGCGTCAGTTAGGTTAACAAAAATTAACTTGCACCTGGAAGCAATGCGCCAGAAGAGAGATACGGCATGTTCAAGGCAGAACTAAGTAATTTGATTAAAAAAGTTACCAACAACAAAAATAATTTTGGTCCTTCGAGCCGAATTTTGGTTAAGGCCGTTCTTGAATTAAGTCTTCGAGTATCTCATATGTTCGAAGGGTTGACATTCCTTAAGTTTCGTTTGTTATTCGTGAATTCATGAAAAAGTTTCATGACATCTGATAGAAGTAAAATTTTATGTGGAGTAGGCTCGGCTGTTACTTTCAGAAACCGGAACCCGCACACCTGCGCGGATAAATCTCAGTCGATATACTAGATTTTTAAAATTATTATAACCGCCTAATGTGTTTAATACATTTTTATATAAAATACATAAGTAAAGAAGATGCATTTTGGAAATCATATATTTTGTACTCTTTCCATATTTCTTCCTTATTTTATAAGACTTGTCTTTTTATCTTTTAATAATAGTTCTGGCATTACAGTTAAATGTAAGAGCTCCTAATTTTTTTAATGAAAATTGTATATTTTTAAATATCATATTATGGCTTACTTGGTGGTTTTAAAAGGATTTAAGGTTTCGAAATTTTTTATTAAGTTTCAAAGGATCCCGCACGTTTTTTTATAAAAAAAGGTTCTCGATTAAATTTTCAGAATTATTAGTATGTTATAGATTTCGATCTCCTGATTAAAAGTAACATGGGCCCAATCTAATCCTATAACTATTTCTTGAGATACAGTTAAAAAGTGGCTATTTTTATAAAATATATTCATGACAATTAAAGGATTCGATTATTTTTTCCCGCAAATAGCATTACTGTAACGTCAGATAATATAATGTGATAAAAATATGAGCTTATATACAGAGTGAGCCACCAATAACACGAAAGGGAATTTTTAAAATCGATGTGTTTATGCTGAAACAACAAAATTTTGAAAAAATTATTTTTGAAATGAAATGTACTATTTCATAATTACAGAAATTCCTAATTGTGTATTTTATACAGCGCGAGTCAAAAATATGGAAATATATATTGATTATCCATTGACAATTGATTCCAAATATATACAATTTTAGAGGGGTCCACAGGGTGATACAAAAGATAAAACACAAGAAAAATGCCTAAAACTTTTTTTTAAATCGTTCTGTAATTCAGAATTTCGTCGGTTAATTTCCGTAATTCTTTTAAATTGTGTTTATTGTGTAGAGTACCAAAAATACAAAGTCTTAATATGACTAGTTCTCGAGATTTAAAGCGAAAAATATCATGTAGGTACGTAAGCCTAAGGAATAAAACTTGTTCAATTGTTAATATTTAATCATCACCGAATACGAGTTTTTGGTTAAATACTCTAACAATGCTCGGAAAATGGAGGGTACATCGGACGAGACGGCATTAAACTCGGTTTCCACTAACATTGTTATAGATATTCTTGTGTTGCAGATTTGATAAACTACAATATGCATATGCAAGTATCTTAGAAGTAATTCATAAAATGAACCCGTTTCTTTATCACCACAGGGATAGAGTTCCCGACGCGTTTTTTATAGTGGTATCCCCGTTAGGCCTAATTCACTGTACTATGTTCCTAGTAGCCGATAAATGTACAATTGGGAATTTCGGTAATTATGAAACAGTACATTTTATTTTAAAAATATTTTTTTCAAAATTTTGTTGTTTCAGCATAAACACATCGATTTTAAAAATTCACCTCGTGTTATTGGTGGCTCACCCTGTCTATAAGAGCATAATTTTTATCACAATATATTGTCTGACGTTACAGTAACGATATTCACGAAAAAAAAAATAGTCGAATCCTAGCTAGTTCATTACATTCATCTTCAGAGTAAAATCTTCCAATTCTATATACAGCCTCATGCTCTGCATCGAATTGAAGATTTGAAAATTTCTGACTTAAATGGCGGACACCACTTTCTAAATCCGTAATCTCAACTTCTTTGACGTAGCACATCCACATCTTTCGTTATTAACTTTCGGATGAAGTAAGAAGTAAAAACTGTGAACTGACGAGTTCTATTAATTTTCCAGATTTATAGTGAACGATCATCCCCCACATTCTTTCAGACATGCCCATTTGACCACATTTGTGGAGTCAGCAGTCCATTCAACTTGTGAAGTCAGCAGTTGATTGTACTTAGGTATCCCACAATTTATTCAATTTACAAGTTTATTGTAACACATCTGGAATTTTATTCAGCTTATGTCAGCAGTTCATTGTACTGATACATCCGGTATTACTTAACTTGCAATGTCAACAGTTCATTCAACTTGTAAAGTTAGCAATTCATTATACTGACATATCCGGCATTTTATTCAGCTTATGTCAGCAGATCCTTGTACTAATACATCCGGTATTACTTGACTTGTAATGTCAGCAGTTCATTCGACTTGTAAAGTTAGCAGTTCATTATGCTGACACATCCGGCATTTTATTCAGCTTATGTAAGCAGTTCATTCAACTTGCAAAGTTAGCAGTTCATTATACTGACACACCTGGTATTTTTTAACTTGCAACATCAGCAGTTCATTGTGCTTTCACATCCTGTATTATATTCAACTTGCAAAGATATAAGTTCATTATTCACTCCAAATTATATGTGAAGTGTTTGAAAAAAAAAGAATAAATATACCTATTATTACAATAATGCATAGAATTTGAAATGAAACTATTTTTTAAATTAATAATTTATTTGACTAATGTCAGACCTCTCCTAAAATACAGTTATTTGTTATATCTTTACATATAAAAATGAAGTTGTGAAGTTACAAAATTTTATGCAGTTATTTCGTAACATTTACAAACAAAAATGGATATTGATATAAAAAAAGTAAATTTTTTAATACAATACAATATAAAATATTTAAATAATTCAGTTATCCTCTTGAAGTATTCTGCTTGCAAGTTCCGGATCTAAATTTTATTGGATTCAAAAATTCACCCAATTCATAGCCCAGTTCATATTTCCTCTCTAATTCAATACATTACATTTTTACAGTAAAACAAAAAACTTACAATAAATCTAAATCAAAGTTGATATTATGATTTTACTGTTCAATAATCTCATCAAATGCCCTTAAAAGAATCGTTAAAGGATCATCACTGGTTAGCGTTATTGTGGAAATTAAGGATAGAGTAATGTCCCCAAGCAAGAGTTTTTGTGCTTCCCGGTATAACATAACGCTTGTCATCCTGTACGGAAAGCGCAACTTTATTTCTCAACTCTGTATATATTGTATGAAGATGTGAAGAAAATACATACATTTTTCGGTATACGAGACCGCCATCTTCTACAATTATTGTCATGAATATATATTATAAAAATAGCCGCATTTTAAATTTAACACCCTGTATCTCAAAAACTAGTCATATGATTAGATTGGGCCAATGTTACTTTTAAACAGGAGATTGAGATCTATAACATACTAAAAATTTAGAAAATTTAACAATTTCATATAAGGAAAAGTGCGGTGCATAAGATGCAAGGTCTGTGAACTTTTTTCTTTAAAAACAAAATATTTGTAATAAACATAGCGTCAAATAATGTTATATAAATTTAGAATCATTTTCTTATAAACATTTGAATACATCATTAGTTACCGTCTCTAAAGCGTTATTATTCGAATCATTTCATCTTTAAAGCTTTACTCTTTCAACATTTCTGTGTTGCAGTAAGAAAACCCCCAAACAAATTATTAAACACTACGTTATATTCAGAACCAGTTCTTTAGGAGGAAGGTCAAAAGGAAACTGGAATTATTCGATTATAGTTCATTTAATATAGGGTTTTTGGTAGGTTTATATAGGGTAAACTACAACGAGGCCGCATTTCTCCTGGGAGTAATAACATCGCGCGTAAAATTAAATGAACCGAATTTTAAAACGTGAATTTTCCTGTATCTGTGTTCATGATACATTTCATTTTTTTAGTAAACTCGCTTTGGAATACCGCCCAGTTTATCTCTCACATTTAGGGCAAGAACAGGCAATTATGTTTACTTTGTAACTAACACTTAGTTATAAATTCTTACAACAAATAAAAACGTAAAGATTTTAATTACTAATTACTTTAACACGAGATTTGGATTTTAACTGTTTTAAGTATTCAAAAAAATTTTATTCATTTCTCATTAACCCATTCAAATATCTTCTTGCAAATCAGATAACAGGGTGTTGTAACTCATAGGAGAGTTTCACTCTGGCTATAAGTATTATTTTAGTGTGATGTGAAGAGATAATGTAAGAGGAGGATTGATCTCCACGCTGAATACTAGGATACTGTCAAATCACATGTTAAATGGATCTTACTGGGAATAAGTGAACATAAAAGGAAAGGCAGTTAACAACTAATTCTAAATTCAGGAAATATGGTACACTACCATGGATCAGATAATATAAATGAAGGAGGAATAGCCTTCCTAATACACAAGAGACACATACCAAACATCACAGAGAATCCAGTGTATCAGTCCAAGGGTAGTGTAGGTACACTATGCGCCAACATCCGCACACCCAGATGAAGAAATTGAAAGATTCTACGACGATATAAGAACAGCGTTACATCACACATCCGCCCACTACACATTGTTAGAAGGAGATTTTAACGCCAAGCTGAGCCGCAGAGAGGACGATGTAGAAACTCCCTTGGGTACTCATGGGTATAGGACAAGGAATGAGAGAGGACAAATGTTGCTTGAGTTCCTAATGCAACATAACACGTTTGCAATGAATACATTCTTCGACAAACCCCCTCAACGGAAATGGACTTGGGTTAGTCCCGACGGAAACACCAAAAATGAAATTGACCTCATAATGTCTAACAGAAGAGATGTTGTGTGTCCTTAATAGATTCACAATCGGCAGCGATGATCGAATGGTCCGAGCACGTGTGGATATAAATTTAAACAAGGAAAGAACCAAAATGGCAAGAAAAATAAACAACAAATGGAGACCGTTAAAAAGTGTGGCAGATTACCAGCAAGAAATAAACACAAAATTAGCAAGCATGGGAGCTATAGAAGAGCTAAGCATTGAAACATTAAGTACGCAAATTACAGGCTATATAAAGACAGCTAAAGGCAAATATTAAAGTAAAGGTTCAACAAAGAACGACAAAGTCAGCGAAAACACAAAAAGGCTCATAAAAGATAGAAGAGAGCTGCCGGATAAATACTCGATAAACGCTGACCGATTAAGGGAAATGAACAAAGAAATATCTAAAGCAATAAGAAAAAATGTAAGAGCATTTAATACAAGGGAGGTAACAAGAGTTATAGAAGAAACCAGGGGTCTAAAATCACATAGGAATACGTTTTCAGAAGGCAGAAAGAACATAATGGAGCTAAAAAACCAGAGAGGTGAGAAAACATCAAATAAATCTGAGATATTGAATATTGTGAGGTCCTTCTATCAAGAACTCCAACAGCCAATGAAACAAAGGTAACTACCCCAAAAATCAAAAACCAGGGATCAGAAGATATTCCAGACATAACTCCCGATGAATTCAGAGCTGCTTTGCGTGAAATTAAAAACGATAAAACAGCCGGCGAGGACGATATTGAGGTAGAAGCAGTAAAACACGGAGGATTTGCTTTCCATCAAATGCTCTGCAAGATTTACATTGCATGCTTAATAAGAGGAACAACACCCTCTCAATAGAACCGAGTTGTAATAATAATTTTGTACAAAAAGGCAGATATAACAAACCTAAAAACTATCGTCCGATCAGCCTGTTATCCCATATATACAAACTTTTATGCGAATATTCACAAAACGAATAACCAACAAATTAGAAAGCTAACAACCATACACACGAGCAGGTTTTAGATCCAGATTCGGAACAAATGACCACCTCCAAGTAGTAAAAACTGTTATCGAGAAGTGTATAGAATATAACAAGCCCCTGGTTTTAATGTTCGTCGATTACGAAAAAGCTTTTAACATGATAAATCAACAGAAAATTCTCTATGCTCAGAATAGAATACTAATGTTAACTACAGATATATAAATATAATTAAGATATATAAATATAATTAAGAAACTGTATGGGAAAGCAAAGACTTGCGTAAAAATACACGACTATACCGAAGACTTTCGTATAGAAAAAGGAGTGAGACAAGGTGATGTTATGTCCCCAAAACTTTGTACGACGCTTTCAAAATACGTGTTCAAGGAAATTGATTTTGAAGACATGGGTGTAAACATCAATGATGAGAGATTCGCGGTCTACATTGTCATAATAGCCGACCGTATTAACGAAGCAATAGAAATATTAAAGAGGCTAGACAGGGCATTTGAAACAGTGGGTCTAAAGATTAATACCAGCAAAACAAAATAATCACAAATTTGGTAATAAGCGAACAAATATTTCTAATGATGACCACGTAGGACAGGTTTACTCGTATAAATATCTGGGACACGAGATTGACATAGGAAGAGACAACCAGACCTGCGAAATAGGGCGCAGAATTGGTTTAACTTGAGCAGTGATCGGGAAGTTTAGCAGCACTCTAAAGTCGAACCTTCCAACTTGTTTAAAGAAGACGGTTTTTAACCAATGCATGGGTTCTTCTGCACTTTCCAAATAATAAGTTGCAGTTCCTAAAACAGCGCCGTTGACGGCGAATGGTATTACATCGTCGATGTGATGTGGCAGACTACTTGACCAGCTTGTAGTCGATGGAAGAATTTGAGGTTGCAACGGCAGATCAAGCTGGCTAGACTCGTGATGCTGAGTAACACTTTCCATTTCTATTAATGATTCTCCTGACATTGTGGGAATAATGCTTCGTCGATCCGGGGCGGGTGTAGATATAGCTAATCTGCTCCGGCTACGTGTCTGCATAATCGCTTTTTAGCACGTCTGATATCGGCTGATATCAAGCAGTCGACAGTGTGTACCTCTCAGTCCACCGTGATGTTGATTAAGTAACCTTGATAGAGGACCACAGCACAAGCAGGTTTATTGTGAATCTTAGTTTAAGCAGGATACAAAATGGTGTGTGACCTCACCTGAGAACTACAAAACGGGCAAGACAAATTGCGGTCTTTGAGACTGAACCAGTGAACAAGGTTCCACAACTGTGAAAAAGGAGAAACAACAAAACACAGAATTTTAAATAAAGTTAGTAGGGGAAGTATAATTTCATGTGACAGCATATATTAATCATTAACTGTCACTGCTGTGACAACTAGGCTAGTACTCAGCGGCCAAGTTAGTGGCGGGCGATGACAACGTACATTTGAAAACGTTGAAAGATTTACACTTCCATCCTTACAAAATTCAAGTCAAAACTTCTGCCTCAAGGTTTTGGAATACGCGTTGATTTTTACAAACGCCATTTTGAAGAAAGGGTTCAAGAAAGTGAGTGAGGGAAAAATAAGTCGGAAGAAAACTGTCTAAGGATGGTTCGATTCCCGGCCTCAATCTGCCTACTCCCCAGATTTCACCATGGTCCGTCTCTAAGGCGTCAATGAGTGAGGGTTCGTTAATGGAGGTAGCAGAACGGAACAGCTTCAAGATTGTGGGAGATCAATGATTTTAAAGCGACTGGAAGGCGGAGACCGTCATTCCTTTTGTTTACACAATTGGGCCATTTTTTAATCTCAATTGCTTTGTTGATTATTAGCGTTTTCTGAAAAAATCAAACTGTTTATTGTTTTGGTGTTGTCGAAGTCTATATTATGGCTTGTTAGGAATCGGTGTTGAGCAAGTGATGATGTAGCATCGGATTTTCTAACTGCAAGTCGATGTTCATATGTTCTATTGTTAATCCGTCTGTTTTTTTAAACCATGTATATTTGAGGACAGTTTGAACATATTACTTCGTATACACCGTGGGAATTATTGGAATTTGGTCTTTTGGAGTTTAGATTAAATTAGAAATGTTTGGTGTGTTGTGAATATGGTTTTTATGTTATTGGATTTCAGAACTTTTTCTCTTATCCATTTTCTTGATCATTTTTCTCTTGACCACGGTGAGATCTGAGGGATATTGCAAATAAAAGGTGAATCCATTACAAATAAATTCCGTTGTCAACACTCTTGTAATCAGATCCGTCAGACTAACAGCCAATCACAACAACAATCCGAACTAAAACATTAAAACAATCAATCTGACGATACCAGGTCAAATATATTAGAAAAGGGGACAAAAACCACCATCAATAACTCGGTCCTCCCTTCAGACACTTGAAAGTCTCTCACTCCTCAAGTGAAATCTTCTAGAACTCCAGAATATACAGTCATTCTAAAATTCACAAAACCAACATTCCTCAACGACCAATAGTTAGTGCCTTTCGCTCCACAACTCTCAAATTTACTGAGACATCTAGCCCATACTCTGCAACTCATTGTTGAGCAACCCCCTTCTTATGTAAAAAGCTCCACCCATTTCATTGATCTTCTTCAAAGTTATTTCATTTCTCAGAACGATATTCTAGTTAGTTTCGACATTGTATCATTATTCATCAATATCCCCCTCACTGAAGCCCTAAACTTATTCAAGACTAAACACAATATTTCTCCCAATACTCTGACCCTTCTTGAAAATTGCCTGTCCAACACCTATTTTCTCTTTCAAAGCAACTACTACAAACAAGTGAGAGAAGCTCCAATGGGATCACCCTTGTCCCCCGTCATAGCCAACATTTACATGGACAACTTCAAAACCCAAGCACTGAATTCACTCGAACTGAAACCTATCTGCTGGCTAAGGTACGTGGATGACATCCTTGTTATCTGGCCACATGGTAGAGATTCCAACCAAATCTCCGTCATCCCTTCCCTTGCCCCCCCTCTCTCCTCCATCCCCTAATGCAAACTTACATAAACAGAATAAAACAGGACACATAAATGCAAACTAAAATAATTGAATTAACATCCAGAAAAAAGTTTTATATTATCTGACTTAACTGAAGAGGGTTTGTTGTTTTCCTAATATTTACCTACGAGAAATCTGGCAATATAAAAGCCTTGAGCTATATTGTTATATAGTAGAAAAAACAAAATACACCGCCTCTTTCAGGAAACTTATAAATAAATAACATTTAGAAACGCATTCCTTCTCATCATCTGGCCGACCGCCTCGCCCCTCCTTACGCCTCTGCGTTTATAGTGCTGCCTTGTAACGCGTCGGGCATAAATAATATTATTATAAAATAATATACAAAAATACAAATGAGATAATTAGGTGCAACGTATATACAAAAACACGTAAATAAGTGATTTTACAGGTTATAGGTAAAGGTTTGAGATCAAGGGTTACCGGGGTTCAATTCTGACTACGGGATAGATGTTTGGTGGCGTTAATGTGTTACCGAGTTGGTAACACTGAACTAGACGGGGTTGTGTGAGACGCAACACAGCTAGTTGGTGTACTACTCCTGAGTTCGAGTCTCAGCTGCGGAATATGGTAATATCGAAGGGATTGGTCGTTGTGTAACTGACTGTGTATATGTGTCTCGGCTGGGTGGTGGAATAGCTAATGATAAATTTTCAATATTTTAGAAAGAAATTTGTATAATTTTCTTTGTTACACGAACACTTTCCTCATAAAAGTAAACAGCATTCAGATATAATGTATATATTTTTTAAAGCTTTTATAGCTGTATAATAGTCGTAAATAATAACATTAGTAACATATATGGTACAAACACATTGCCAAAATTGAACTGAATTTAATTTAATAATGAATGAATAAATACGAACAAATTGTAGTCAAACTAAACGATTTCTAGGAACTTCTGAATGTGACAATCCAAATAGACTGAATAATTAAATTAGAAAGGTTCGCTTCGGGATTTTTTCTGCCTTTTTGCAGGAAACAGTCTGTGAATAAGAAATAACCATCCGTAATAATTTAATTTTCGAACTGTTTGCAGAACATTCTTTTGCAATCTGGAGGATTTTTTATATTCAATTTTGTATTATAAAACTGGGATAATTTATTATTTAAACAGCAAATCCTCTTTAACAAAAGCTGAAACTCGCCTGTCTATTTAGTTTGTGTAAATATGAGCTAAATAAAAAGAGTTTGAGTAAATTATAGTTTTCAAACACTGACGAGCCTTCTGCCTCCTGATCTCGTAATGAAAGAGTATAATTTTATTTGAATTGATGCAATGCTTTAAATGCAGGAAGATTTTCGTCTTTGCGTATAATTGCTTGAAATACTACAAATATACATATTTACTAATAATTCAAGCGGAATATTCACACAAATGAGAAATTAACTTATTTTCATATTCAAATCCATGTTGTTTGCACATACTAATACAGAATCGTTAGATTAAGAAAAATATTAACACGCACACATACACAAATAAGAAATTATGCAAACTTTTGTGTATTAACTAGAAATAAAGATCTGTCATATTGCAATTAATAAATGTACAGATAATACTAACAATTGTTCTGTTAACACTCATATTTACAGAATTGGTATACTTAAAATCTTTTCATGTTGAAGGGCCTGCAAGGAAGACAATTGTAATAAGATTGTTGTGCGAAATATTACACAGCCAAGACCGTCAATATGTTGATATGTCTGGCCACCTATTCAAACTTGTTTGGAGATCTTAACCATTATGTGTCAAATGCGTGTTTATAATGATACGAATATTAAATATTCCAGTATTATAAGGTAAAATCTATAAGTGTGTATCCACCTTAACATTCAAATTTCATTCAACGGGTAAGAATGTTTTGCAGAGGAGGAAAAAAACGGACATCGTTCGATCGGTTGACAATAGAAGTTATAAATTAGTATTCGTCTTTCTTGGTTAGTTGTGTCCAGTGACTTTAAATAAATTTCATTTTCTTAGTTACCCATCGAGTACGGATAAGTTTAAGTCGCATAGGAGACGTAAAATATTTATTGAAATTTTTTGCATTTTACATCTTTAACCGTAGTATTACGGATGGTTTTTTTGGGACACATTGAAGCATAAAACGTCTCGGCAATTCTTCTGTGAAAGTGCATTTAATATCAATCTACAATGTTCCGCAAGTTAATTCTTGTTTTTCTTTATTAGGCGTTTTTTTTTGTACCTCTGCTCCGCCATTTCGTGTGGAGTTGGATACACTTTACCGTTTGGCCGCTCTGCAGAGTTGCAGTTTAACCATTCTGGAATAATTTTAGTCTCTTACTTCAACAGGAAGTTGGCATATTCTACACGGGGATCTCAACTCTTGACGACTCCACTGCACCGACAAAATAACACCCGTCGCTGGATAAGATTGAGTACCCCCCCTCATGGGAATTTATTATTATCTTGATAGTTGCCATTTTTACATAATTATTTTTCTTACGATTCATTTTAATAGTTCCATGCCAAAGCCCCAAATATTTAACGTAATTATCTTTACTTAAAATGCCCTACTGAAACCACCTACCAACAAATAACCACAGGTGTTCTTTTAGATCATATATATATATATATATATATGTATATTGAATTTCTTATTCGTAAATTACGGTTTTTTTGTACTTGCTTAACCAAATATACTAGTTAGAATAAACAGAATATATACACATCTCTCCCTTTTTTCTTTAATTTTAAAATTATTTGGCTAATACCTCCAAGGGAGACAGTTTAGTAACTTTATGTCTCGATAGACAAATTCGTGTGTATAGGGATAAAAAAAAGATTAAATTACTTGGTACCCCTTTAAAAGAAAAACTATGTCCCACGCCCTACCGCAACCGATGAGCGAAGCCTAGGGCCTATACATACTCTGTTATCGTATATTTTAGCCGAATATACGTAACAATACAATAACAATACAATAACAATACAATAACAATACAATAACAATACAATAACAATACAATAACAATACAATAACAATACAATAACAATACAATAACAATACAATAACAATACGATAACAATACGATAACAATACGATAACAATACGATAACAATACGATAACAATACGATAACAATACGATAACAATACGATAACAATACAATAACAATACAATAACAATACAATAACAATACAATAATCAAACAATACGATTGGAGGTAGTGATAATACAGTATATTGTTTATATTTTAAAGAGACCACATAGGTCAACTTCCTTTGTATAGCTCTTCGCATATGAGCGTAAAATGTATGGTAAACTTTACAATTACATCGCTGTTGAAAGGGAGGACATAAAGTCGGCAAATACACCGGTGGGGCACATAGCCCGGAGAGTAGCTGTTGGTTGCAGTCTGGTTACGTTCCTTATAGTAAAATAAGGATTTTACAGAGGATTTTGTGACTAAAAATATTATGTTTTAATACTCTGCCCTCTAAAAGCACATTTGGTCTATGTAGCGATATTGTTCTCTTTGAATATTTATCAGAGTTTAATTAATAACCTCCAAATCCATATATTTTATTATGACATATTTCTTACATATTATTTTAACACTAACTTTCAAGTATTTTTCATATCAAGTTGACATTTTCCAATGGACAATTAATGTGAGCAATGTTTGTACACTACAGCTTAAATGTTTCATGATTTTCACAATGCGTATATTTACGTTTTTTTTTATAAATGGTGTCATTGTGTAGCACCTACAGAGCCACTTGATGACAAAATAACTGACATATTTCATGTGCTTTATAAATATATGTAAATATTAAAAACGTGGAATTTATAAATCACATGTTCAGCTTTATTTGCGTTTAGTGTTTTCGTACTATTTATTAAAGTTGAACCAACTTTGTTGCGTTTATTTTATTATGATTCTGTTTGGTCCCATTTTTATCGCAGTGTTTGTCAATTAATAACCACTTAGCGTTCTTTTATCTGCAATAAACTACATCATTTATTTAAATTAGCCGCTGTATTGTCCATAAAGAGACAGTTATATGTATTGAAGTTTAGTTAATAAACAATGTCATAGTTGATTGTTTTATGAAAATTAGTGTATAAATACATTTATTTATTGATATGGCACATCAATTTAAACTGCATCTTACTCACAATGCCCTGGCTGATGTGTTGTGGCTCATAGATTATAGTAATTGGTGCCCCTTTGTTGCACAGTATGCCTGACAGCGTATTGGAAAAATTTAAGCACCGACTGTCTTACGACGTACAGATATGTTGAGCGTAATAACCCCACTAGAGAACTGACTGTAGAATGCAATTTTTCCTAAAATTTTATAGGATTCGAACCCCAATATCAGAATGCACCAGTCGTCTGTTTCAGAATCACGTCACTTTTTCGAACGAAGAATAGTTGTCCCCGTTCGAGAGTCCTTGCGGATTTCACCTTGTGGTGCTTCCTGTAGTTTAATATATTATCTAATTTATAACTTGCCCTTTTCTGAGCTAACTGTTGTTGTTTATTTATAGTCGTATTTTAGGTTAATCTGTTGGGTTATTATATATGGTTTTACGTTTGATATTTTTGGCAGAATTATGTTTCGCGTTGTTTATGGTTATGTTGGTTAACATTGTTGGTTTGTGATCTCCTTTGAGTAACTGCTTGCATGGAGGTTAGTTAAATATTTTTTGTTTGTTTTTATGTTTTTGTGTTTTTGTATTTTATGTTTTTTTAGTAAATTAATATTTCTTTGTGTATTTTGTGTTTTATATATTTTTCTTTGTGCTTTTTGTTTATGTTGTGCTATGCATCTTTTCAAATTTATTAGTTAGTATACAGTGTTCATAGTATGGAGGTATAAATGTAATTTATTGAGGCATGGGTGGGGAATTATGACCTAAAGTTAGGTCCAAACGAGATCCCAGATCTTACGAGTCCTTGTAGTGAGAGCAAACAATAAATAGAACAAGTAAAAACAAATACAATTTATTATAGAAGTAAGCAAAGTGCAGTATAAAAATTTAAAGGTATATATATCAAGATATGTCAGTCTAGGATTATCTAAGCTAACGGTAGGGAAAAGAATTATTAATTTAAGCAATCCTACAATAAAAGAAATAATGTATCTGAATTACTTAGATTTTAAATAATTTGGAGAGCTTCCAGGAGCTCCAGGTTTGAAAGTTGTTGATCGAAGTTCTTGCTGGTTGTAGAAAAACTTCCACAAATACTTAAATAGTTTTTTCAGAAATCTTCATAATTAATTAAATAAGTTTCCAGAAATCTTCACCAATATTATTATTATTATTATTATTAGCCGTTACTCGAGTCCGAGTATAAAAATGTTACAGTCGATAAATTGTGTACAATAAAAAACAAGTAAAAGGTGTAGTCTATTGTAATTCCCATTCATCTACGGTGCACACGACTATGGCTATAGAGGCCAATTCTGGAGAGCACATGTCGACCGCAGTCAGGACAAACATAGACCTGGTTAGGTCTTGGATTCGGCCTTCTTGCAGCAACATTTCCTTGATAGCTGGCCACAACCCCTCGCCATTCGGTCCTGTCCACTGCAAGTTGTTCCCATTGCTCGTCTGCAATACCGCAGGATTTTAGATTTTCACGGAGAGCGTCTTTGAACCTCTTTCGTTGACCGCCACGCCTTCTTCTACCGCTTAGCAATTCACCATAAAGTGTACATTTAGGAAGGCGGTTATCATGCATACGATGAACGTGACCTGCCCATCTTAGGCGTGCTCTTGAAATAAGCACCTCAATTGGAAAGCTGTTTGCTCTCCTGAGTACTTCCACGTTTGATATGTGATGGAACCAACGGATTTTCATCATACTTCTGAGGTGTCTTTGCTGAAAACGTTCTAATTCTTTCACATGACGACGGTAAGTGACCCAGCTTTCACATCCATATAGCAGTGTTGGAATGACAACTGCTCTGTAGACAGCCATTTTCTTTGACAAAGCAAGGTCGTGGTTGTCAAATACGCTCTTTCTAAGTCCCCAGAGTGCTCTAGATGCAGCGTTAATTCTGTTGCGAATCTCGCTGTCCATGTTTGCTTTGTCATTAACAACGTTGCCTAAGTAATTGAACTGATCCACCACTTCAAGAGAATTTCCGTTAAGTGTAATGTCTATTTGGTTTACTTGATGAGGAGTTGACATAATCTTAGTCTTTCCAATGTTGATTTTAAGTCCCAAGGAATCATAGCTCTGGGCATACACATCTAAAAGTTCTTGAAGCTCTTCCGGCGTAGAGGCTAAAAGTGCACAGTCATCCGCATACTGGAGGTCACAAATGAATCGTGTGCGTGTCTTCGTGAAAGCTCTAAAGCGCCCTATGTTAAAGAGACCGCCATCAAAACGGTATCTGAGACCTATTCCTCTGACTGTCAGTTTGTTGTCAACAATAATTGTTAGGGCAGCGGTAAACACATTAAAGAGTAGGGGTGCCAGGACACATCCCTGCCTAACTCCAGTGAGGGTTTGGAAAGGTTCGGTTGCCTCATTATTATACATAAACTGGGCGTTGTTGTTTGTATGTAGACTGCGACATACTTCCACAAATTTTCTAGGGATACCTAAGCGGAACATAATTTTCCAGAGCACTTCCCTGTCCACCGAGTCAAACGCCTTGGTTAAATCAATGAAGGCTATGTGAATTTCTCCTTGATGTTCGAGTGCTTTTTCTTGAAGCTGTTTAAGTGTGAAGATTAAATCCGATGTGCCTCGGTTTGGTCTAAAGCCACTCTGTGTTTCAGGAAGTAACTTTTCCATAACAGGTGTTAGCCTATTTGCCATCGCTTTAGTGAGTATCTTCCCTCCAACAGCCAGGAGAGCTATACCCCTGTAGTTTCCACAGTCCGCAGCGCTCCCTTTGTTTTTGAAGAGGTTGATTAAAAGTGTATCACGAAACTCCTGCGGAGCTTGACCACTTTTTCACACGACATCAAACAGTTTTTTGAGGTAGGGTATGAACTCTGACGACACAGCTTTAAAGATCTCAGCTGGGAGTGAGTCGGCGCCGGGAGATTTGTTATTTTTTAGCTGCCCAATGGCGGTTAAGATCTCTTCCGTTGTTAGTGGTTTATCTAAGTCTTCGAAGGTGCCATATTGAGGGATAAGATTAATAATATCGTGATCGGCTTGACTTTGCTGGTTAAGAATGTTAGAGTAGTGTTCTTTCCATCGGGCTCTTATTTCCTGGTCTTCTTTGAAGAGATTTCCATTTAAATCTTTAATAGGGCACATATTTTTCCGACTGGGGCCGTACACTGCTTTTACTCCTTGAAAGAAATTCCTGTAGTCGTGTGAATCGGCGTACCTTTGAATTTCTCTGGCCTTGCTTGCCCACCACTCGTTCTTTATTCTTCTGATTTCACGTTGCGTTTCATACTTAGATTGGGTAAAAGCTTCTGCTTTTGATGAGTCGTTGGGGTGGTTGATAGCGTTTTGGAAGGCAGTATGTTTGCGGTCAAGAAGTTCTTGTATAAAAGCTTCATTATCATTGAACCAGTCCTCTTGTTTTTTACTTGCTGCAGTGCCAAGAATTTTCTCACTCGCTCTTTTTAAACTGTCTTTAATTTGTGTCCAGGTAGCAGCGACATCTACAGAATTGGTTTCTTCTAGTGCACTCAAATTCTCTTGAACTTTTTGCCTTAGCTGTTCGACGGTTTGTTGGTCACGCAATTTGCTAATACAGAGACGGAGTCTACGTTTTACTTGAGTTCTTCGGTGTTTGGGTCTCATAACAATTTTCATTTTAGAGACAACAGGACGATGATCGGTCCAACATTCGCTATCAATGCGCGCCTTTGTAATTTGGACGTCCTTGAGATGCTTCCTATGTACGATAACATAGTCCAGTAGATGCCAGTGACCTGATCTGGGGTGACGCCAGGTGCCTTTAAATTTATCCTTTTGTCGGAAAATGGTATTTGTTATAACTAGATCGGATGTTCGGCGCATTTAGTTAGGAGTAGTTGACCGTTAGCGTTCATGTTGCCCAAACCGTTCTTGCCTATGATGCCTGGCCAGGTGTCTGCATCTCTCCCTACTCTAGCGTTAAAATCGCCAAGAATAACGAGTCGTTCCGTTTTAGGTATTCTACAGAGGGTTTCTTCCAGCTGTTGATAGAAGCTTTCCTTGGTTTCGTGACTTGCATCCAGAGTGGGAGCGTAGGCGCTTATTAGATTTACCGCGTTGCCATCTGATAGCTCATAGCGTAGCAGCATTAGACGCTCGGATAGGCCTTGTGGTACTTGTGTTAAGTTGGATACAAGTTGATTCCGAACGGCAAATCCTACTCCATGTTGTCTTCTTGAATTGGTGGGTAGACCTTTCCAATAGAAGGTGTAGTACTTTTCTGTGAGAGAGCCTTCCTCCAAAAATCGAGTTTCGCTGAGAGCTGCAACGTCAACATTGAGTCGGTGAAGTTCTCTATCTATTAGAGCAGTTCTTCTTTCAGGCCGATCGGTACGAGTGCTGTCGTTCAAAGTACGAACATTCCAAGCGCCGTAGATGAAAGAATTAGTTTTGTTGGATTTAACTTGTCGGTGTTTTTTCGACATTCGATGAGGTGTCCCTGTGGGCACCCTCCCCCGGAGATCCGATCGGGAGGGTATTTTACCACCGGATGACTTTGTCCCACTTGAACGCTCCATCATTTTTTTAAAGCCTTAATCGACTGAAAACGAAGCTGCATTTGAAGTTTTAGCTGGAGCAGGTATGCAACTGACCAGCTCGGTTGCGGAAGGCGAGTGGTGTGGTCCCATGGCACAGAAGGAGACTGCGACGATGGGGTAATCAAACAATTCCAAAAGCAACCTTTGTGTGCGGTGGGTTATTTTTACCGCACTCTTCGTGAGAAGGTGGATGTGCTCACGGCAAAAGGTAAGGGTTATTCTGCCCTTACTCGGTCGTTAGAGCCTCGTTAGTGAAAACAGGGTGCACCAAGTTCAAATTGAACTCATCGCGAAGGTGAGGTTAACAATTGAGTAGGAGAGGCTATAACTTACGCTTCACTACCCCCATTACACCCCACCAATATTATTATTATTATTATTATTATTATTACACAAGAGAAGAGCTGAAGGACTAACCCTATTAAGCTCAAAGTACATACAATAAAGACATAAATATGTAAACACAATAAATATAACTTATATCAGTAATAATGCAGGTTGATAAAACAAAATTACAAACGGCATAGTGTGTAACCTAAGTATATAAATGTACAAATATTTAGAAATAACAAATATAATATAATATGGCACAAAAAAGAGGAATGAAATCAAGAGCCCGAAAGAAAATTGTCAAGTCTGTTTTTGAAAGCATTTATTGATGGGGCGTTAACGACTTCACTTGGTAGCGAAATCTAATGTTGAAACACTCTATTGCTAGTGAAGAATTCCCTATATCTGGTGTTATAGAATATATGGCGTAGCTTGAAGTTGGGACCTCTGAGTCTATTGTTATTGTTTAAAGAGAACAAATTACTCAAATCTGAAGAGTACGTATCGTTTAACACTCTGTATGTCGTGATAAGGTCCCCGCCTATTAATTTGTCCGTGAGAGTACTTAACCCGAATATGTTTAGCCTCGCGGTAAGGCGGTCTCTGGATTCTATATGGAAGGCGCGTTGCTCTGCGTTGGACACTTTCAATTGCTTCTTTATCGCGCACTAACCACGGCGACCAGACTGCAGAACCGAACTCAAGCACAGGTCTCACATAGGTTTTATATAAAGCCCATGCAGTATCTGACGAAGGTTTGTTGAACACTTTTTTTAGGACATATAACAAACTGTTAGCTTTTTTACATGAGGGAGATATGTGGTCAGACCAAGTTATAGTATCGGTGATCATGATTCCTAGATCGCGTTGAGACTACACGGATTTTATTGCAACACCATCGATTTTGTAAGACAATTTGGCGTTATCTTTTTCAACGTGAAGCACAGCGCACTTGTCAATGTTAAGAGGGATAAGCCAGTTATCACACCACAAGGAAATTTTATCGAGGTCCGATTGGAGAGTGATAGAACCTATCTTTGGATTGCAGTAAACTTTCGTATCATCTGCGTACTGTGAAGTTTTGCAATTGAGTAGTCTGGGGATGTCGGAAGTATACAACAGAAACAGGATGGGCCCCAATACTGATCCCTGAGGGGCGCCACTGGTAACAGAGTGAGCGGGAGAAGGGTCAGCATCAATTTTTACTCTGAATCATCGGTTGGTTAGATATTGCGAAATCCAAGGCAATAAAGGCCCACAGATACCGAAGTGGAAAAGCTTCAGTTCCAGTCGCTTTTTAGGAACTTTATCAAATACCCGGGTCCAATCATTTAAGAAGTGTAGCAAATTCGTGGTTATGGACCTCCCAGGCAAAAATCCGTGTTGGTGATCAGGAATGATATTATTTGGTATTGAAAAGGGCAGCATTTGCTTCACGATTGTTCTTTAAATTCTTTTTAGCGGGCTAGATGTTAGGCTAATTTGCATATGATTTTGGCGCATAATTTGTTGCCTTTTTTAAAAATCGAAATAACAATTGCCTCAAGCCAGACTGGCGGTACAACAGAAGAATTCATGGAGGTTTGAAATATAATAGAGATTGGTTTACAGATCGAGCTCGCACAAGATTTTAAAAATATTGTTGCTATTTCGTCAGGCCCAGGGGAACTAGAGCTGTCAAGGTCGGATAATTTTTCGAAAACTATTTTTCGTTAAAGTGTATCGTATCCAATGAGTGGGGGTTTACTGCAATATTACAATGTGGCAACTGTCCGTCCGGTTCTTTGGGAGTATGCTGATGCGAAGAAATTGCAGAAAGTGTTAGCACATTCTATATTGGTTGTGCACAATCTGCCAGAGCTGTTGAGTACTTTTGGAGTATGGACAGTAGATGAGAGAGAGTTTCCGATGTATCTGTGAAATGACATTTTGTTTAGACGGTGAATTAATCTGTTTTCGAATTGTGTCTTAGCCATTTTTATTTTACATGATATAGAGTTTGAGTGCGTTCTGTGTGCCTGATAGTCCTCTGGATGCTGGGAGCGTCTGTATCTCTGTATCTTTTTTTTGAAATTCGGTAGTTTTCCTAAGCTTTTGTCTATCCAAGGTTTGAGTTTATTAGATTTAAAGGTTATTTTTGATTTGGAACAAGATATTACTTTCTCGCAGGTGTGCACAAATGCTTTTCATTGTTTTGTTACATCAAACCCTAGGAAGGTAGTTGACCGATCGATATCATTTAAATGACGATTTAACAAGGGGAAATCGATGTTCGTAAAATAATTATACTTATGCTGAACTTCTAAATCGTGAATAAATTGGAGATTTCATGTCAATACTACATGATCGGATTTACCGATAGGGGAGCAGACATTTGGGTGAGATAATAGTGACTCACTAGTGACAAGAATAAGATCTAATAGTGAGGGGATTTGGTTGGCTCTGAATCGTGTACTTTCTATGACTATTTGTGACAGACTTGCATCATGAATCATGTTCAGGAATATGTACGACGAGTTTATGTAATTTGGAAATTGTGGTTGGTGCCATGATAAATTTGGAAAATTAAAATCTCCAAATATGATCAAGTTCTCGTACTTGTCAGATAAATGGGATAATAAATCACAGAGTATAGTGTCTTGATCAAATGTAGTCCACGAGGGTCTGTAGACACAGCACATTACAAATAGATATTTAGATATTTGAAATTTGAGGCAAGTTACCTCAATATTTTGACACCCTAGCGGAATTAGTTCGATGGTGGAATCGGAGAAAATGTCGTTCTTGGTATATACAAGTGCCACCTCCTCGTTGGTCAAGACGGTCGGTACGATGTAATGTATAGCCATTGATATGAACCAGTGAGTCACTTGTACAGGGTGTTAGCCAAGTTTCGGCAAGCATGATTATGGCAGGTTTTGTATTGTTAATTTGAGTTATTAAATCTGAGAATTTAGCCATTAGTGATGCAATATTCGTATAAAAAATGGGCCAGTCATATACGCGGCACTGACCTACTTTTTTTCGACATTTACAATTGTAGGAATACCATTTTTGTATTTAATTGTAATGTCCTGTTCTCCATTCTCTAGACAGGACTTAAGTTCATTGCATATACGTTGTAAATATTCGGTTTCTTTTTTAGTTCTGCCGTTAGCGAGTTTTAATGTGTTAAACAGAATGGAAAGTAGGTTTTCTTGAAGATTAAAAATATTCTTAGCTAGAGTGTTATTGAAAACTCAACTTGACTGGTCTAGGCCTTGCTAGGTCTAGGAGTTTGCATTGCGTCAGCCGAGTGTTTAATTATTATTTAGTTTTATAGATTGAATAAATTTTGGCTCTATTACTTGCTTGCCTTGCTCTTATAAAGAAGAGAATGCACAATGAGGTGTTACCAGTGACTGATATTTTGCCCTCTCTGGCATCTGAGATTCATCCTCCATACTCTGCTTATTTTTTCGATTATTAAATACATCATGACCTTTCAGCAGCTTATTTTCCTCCTATAATTCTCTAATGAAATGTGACTGGGACTTGAACATTATGGTTGCTCTTACACATATGCATATGTCGTACAGTTCTTTAGAGTGCAAGTCTCACAATCACGTTTAATAATTTTTATTATTATGAGCCGTAACACGTTAAAAACTTGGTTGCATACTTAAAATTCTGCATTAAAATAAATTAATTAGAGTTAGTGCAATATCCAGATATGCAAAGCGAGTTTTAAAACTATGTGAAGCGGGAGGATCGAAATTGAGTGATTAATTGCATCCACCTTTGTTATTGCTGCTATGAAATGAACGAATCATCGGGCATATCGACTCAACATCGCAGCGATAAAAATAATCATATGAACCCACCGAAAAGGAGTTTCTATTGGAATACTGATCAGATAATCTCAAATAAATGTGGCCGATGCATTCTCATTACATTATAGACAAATCCTTATAGCCTGCGATAGTTTCTGATTGGAATTAAATGATATTGTGGCAATTTGCAGATTCAAATTACCTTTATATGATGTAAAATATTATGTAATGAAGAATGGATCAGGAAAACTCATCACTTGATCAACCGGCAAAAAAATAACTGCTGAAATTCTCTGTATACAGATTTATGCACAAATTACCTGGCGAGATTCGTTCTTCGTCTATATTAATATAATTAATTATTTGAAGCAAATTTTCTGCTAATGTATTGATTATTATAGGAATTTAACTCTCTCAGAACCTTTACAAATGCAGCTCTTAATATAAATTAAAAATGGCGATAACAATTTTATATGACGTTATTTTCTCTACAAAGAAGCTAGCTAAACAGCTATTCGGTCACTTAGCCTTAATCTATATCTAAAATTAAAGCTTACCTTCATCTATACCTGAATAATTTGTAGAAGTCTATAATAGCCTAACTTACCTAATTTTAGAATTTTAACAAGTGATTTCTTACTTATTTGACGTCAATGAGGCATTGATGTCAAAACAGCAATGTTTAAAAATTAAGTTTTGAGAAAATTGAAAATAAAAACATTTATCTTAATAACCGTTAAACTTACAGTTTAGGAATTTGTTAGACAGTCAAAATAGACAAGTTACATGGCCAGTTTACGTGTATTATCCACAAAAAAGACGATACAGAAAGTGGATATATTATGTTGTTTTTTATAGAAAATATTATGCTGTTAAAAATTCATTTATTTTGTGGAAGTTGTTGTCGAACCATATTTTTGGTAAAATAATTAATTTTTATTTTCATTTTTATTTACTACTATGCACATACACACTTCGTAGGAGGTCCGGCCACATCGTTCCAAACTCCAGCCGCCGCGCAAAATGTTCAGAACTCCATCTACCCTGATCTTTAGATATATCCAGCGAGGAAGACAAATATTTAACAGACAGCCAATCCCACCACTACAAACCCAAAACGGCTGGGCTGTTACCGAGAAGGATAAGCTGCAATCCTTCACCACCCTTTTTTCGACCCAATTCACCCCCAGTCCCATTTTTCCGAGATACCAGGCCAAAGCGGAGGACTACGAGAGCTGAGTAACACAGGCCAGACTCGAATCAACCGTCGAGCCGCTCTCTATCTCCCCTTCCCTAGTCATGTCCCATATCAAAAACCTCAACCCCAAGAAGGCCCCAGGACCAGATAATATCCCCCCTTTTGCCCTCCGCCACCTCTCACCTAAAGCCATTCTTTTTCTTACCCGAGTTTTCAATGCTTCCCTCCAACTTTTCCACTATCCCACAGCCTGGAAAATGGCTAAAATTGTTCCAATCCCTAAACCAAATAAACCTAAGAACCAGGCGACGAGTTACCGCCCTATTAACCTCCTGTCGGTCCTGGGCAAAACCTTCGATTCCATCATCTTGGCATTCCTACTGGACGGGATCGGGAGCCGGAAAGTCATTAACGACTTCCAGTTCGGATTCCGTCCAAAACACTCCACTACCCAACAGCTATTCCGAGTTGGTGAAATTCTTTAAACGAACGACAATCGAGGCCGCCTCACAGGGATAGTATCCCTGGACCTCGAAAAGGCGTTCGATAAAGTCTGGCATCCCGGATTGCTTTATAAGCTCCATATCTCGAAAATTCCGGTCCGTATTATTAAGTTAATACAGTCCTATCTTCTAGAACGCAAATTCCGAGTAGCAATCCAGCAGAAGTGCTCCGATTCCTATCCCGCTCTCTCTGGCGTCCCCCAGGGGTCAGCCCTTGGTCCCGCCCTTTTCTTGTTCTACACCAACGACATCCCATCACAAAAAGACCACAGACTGACTTACGCGACATACGCAGACGACACCGCTATTATAGGCACATCCAAAAACCCAGACGTACTGACAAAAATATTACAGACCCAGACGGACAAGACTACAACTTACTATGAGAAATGGGGGCTCATAGTAAACGCACAGAAGACCCAGACTATTATAGCGACAAAAAGACTAAGATCAGTTACACCAAAAAAACAAATAATAATCAAAAATCAAAAAATTAATTGGTCTAAAGACATATTATACTTGGGAGTACACATTGATCAGAAACTAAACTTCGCCAAACACGTAAATTCCACAAAACGGAAAACATATGCTCGCTCGAGCCGCCTATATACCACCATGAATGCTGCCCCGTCGTATATAGATGATATATAAATCATACCTATTCCAATCATTACATATGCTGCACCGGTGTGGTACCCCCTCACCTCAGCAATTAACCAAAAAACCTTGCAGAAAACCCAAAATAAATTCCTAAGATGGGCCACTAACCTCCCGCGAACGACATCCATCAAATATCTACACAATAGGACCGGGACTCAAACATTAGACGAACTAATTTATAATAAATTAATCCCAAATTTCGCTGAAAAATTAATCAAACATCCAAATCCCCTAATAGAATATCCTATGACAGCAAAATTTACCCAAGCACCCAAACATCCCTCATTAAACTACATTTATAATCCATAATTAACCTCCCCCTTTCCCATAACACCAAATACTCACCCACCTCCTCCCGCCTCGAACACTACACCCCTCAGAGAATAGATAAATAACAATAACATATTCATACCAGGATAAGCGCCTCAGGGCGGACACCCACTGCAGCCTAGAAGAAGGCGCACATACTAATGCTGAAAAATTAAAAAGCAAATTAAGAAAGACATACGAAAGTCAAAACTTAATATCAACGCCCCCACAAGACAACATTGACTCTGATGTAACGTCACAGAAACACGAATTATTAATATTAAGATTTTCATTAAAAGGCAATAAAGAAAGGCAACATACCCCCTCACCACCAATAAATCAACAGCAAAAAAGGAATAAAAATATCCACCTACAGTAACCACCCCTCCTCGGACTCAAAACCCACCAACCATTTCCAAGACCCCCACACCTCCCCAGACAGAACAGCAAAGTAAGACAAATACTCAAGTCAAAAGAAAACCTCCTACCATCATATTTATACTGATAAACATGCGGAGACAATGAGATTGATTAACACACAGATTAATCCAATCGACGCTCGACGCGATGTACCAAAACTTTCAACACGCCGCTTTGTCTGTCACCAGTGCACGATATAAGACTTTGATAAATCTATATTTCTGTGACAGTAGTCCAATAAACTCAAAAAGGACCCAAATATTAACGATCAAAGTTAAATGCTTAAAGATATAAAACTTATCCTACTCATGAAGAGTATTCGGTTTTAAACGAAAGGGTTTATTGAGACCTTCATGGTGCCATGAGAAGCTAAATTTACCTTGGATAATGATGATGATGTTAAAACTGTTTTATTTATTTATAAATAGATTAGGTTCTTTCTACGAAATTTCATATGTGAGTAATTACCTTGCACAACAGATCTTCAGATCTACTCTCGCAATTAATAATACAAATAATAATACATATGGTAAATTTATTACGTTAGGCGTTAGAGCAAGAAGTGCACTGTATTATTATCAGTCAATATGAAGAAAAATGACAGTAACATCCACGGTAATTCTTAAGGAAATTCGATTAAGACGTTGATTAATATAAAGTAAATAATACATAAAATCTTTTATTTCTTTTTATGTAGTTTTCGTTCATTTATTATATGCCAACAACTACCGCAACTTTGAAAACCGCTGCCCAAGGAATCACTACTTCCACATCCAGATTTTGTATTCAAGTCTTGTACACACTAAATCCCAATGTAATATTTTACTCCTTTTAATTATAGGGTGAGGATGGCAATGAGGGTGGCTAATGTCAAAAAATTTTTAGAGGCACTTGGTTCTCGTACACACACTAAATCCCAACTTAATTTTTTATCCCTTTAATAATAGGGTGGAGGTGACAATGGGGGTGGCTAATGCCAAAAAATTTTTGGAGTCCCTTGGTTCCGGTATACACACTAAATCCCAATTTAATTTTTTACTCCCGTTAATAATGGGGTGGGGGTGGAAATGGGGTAGTTAAAGCCAAATATTTTTTTTAAGTGTTTCGTTCTTGTATACATACTAACTCACATTTTATTTTTTTACTCTCTTTCATAATAGCATGGGGGTGGTATTGGGAGTGCTACTGGGGAGTGGCTGATGCAAAAAAAAAATTTGAGGCCTTGACTTTTCGTACATGCCCTAAATTTCAATGTTATGGAATCTTATCTGCTTGCTTTGCATATTTACCTTTGTTTACCCCATTTACCCCCGAACCCTTCAACAGAATTAGATCAAAATATAATTTAGTTCCAGACCTCGTTATAATACATAAGCGTGCCAAATTTCAAGTCAATATCATAAACGGTTCCGGAGTGAACGTGCGCACAAAAAAGTTAGAGACAGACAGACCGACAGACAGAAAAAATTTTTTCGCTCAAATTTACAATCTCGACGTTTCATGACATTTTAAGCCTATTTCAACAACAAAAAAATATATTTTTTTTGCGTTACTATACTTCCACTGGACGTGGAAGTAAAATAAACTGGATCACTATACAAGATCAAAACTCCAAGTTTATTTTTCATCTATAAGATCGTTTGGTTTTAACAGGTCATACTATAGAACTTATATGAAATTTAAACCTTCAGCATAAGTTAAATTTACATACGCAACAGAAGCAGGTATTCATAATCATAAGTATAATTAGTAGTAAATTGGTGTAAACTAGTATATTAAGTTCTCTAAGGTCTTAGAGATAACCTCAGAAGATACTTAAGATATATGTTCACTGAATATCTATATAGCCACATGCATCGTAATATTGTACATTACGATGCATGTGGTTATATCATTATTTACTCCGAGAAGTTCTATTTCGTTCCATTAGATCTTCTAGAATTATAATATAATAATATTATGTTTCATTAAACTTTTGTTAAACTTTGTTTTATTATAACGAATTAATTCCTTTTAACACATTCCAGAAATGATGTTTTCAAGTCATTCAAATTAGTTTCAAGTTGTTGTGTATACGCCTATGTAGAACTGATGAAAGCTAACAAATTGGATACTGGCCTGCTGCTAGCGATACATACGGCATTACACTGGAGACCTTTTTTATGATAAATCTGCCTGCTGATGGCTTATTGCAATTAGACTTTATCTTGTGTGTTTCGGTTAAAGATGAAGCATGTCGCATGTTATAGGACAATATTTTCAATAGGTTTGGAAATATATATTTCGCACATTGATCAGTAGTAATGAATTTATTTCCTTTCATAGGAACTAATGAGTTGTAGGTCCTAAATAAATTAATAAATATTTTTGAATAAATTTGAAATCCATAGCCTACTTTCTGACATATATTACAAAAACCTGAAAAATAGGAGAACCACAAACGGTTATAGCTTCCCTATTTGAAGAGATACGAAAAAAATTAAAGGGATGAAAGTTGACGGCAAAGACAATAAGAATAATAATGTATGTTAAAAAAATCGAAAACACAATTGGCTTTGCCATACGCTCTTGTGTAAAAATGAAAAGAGCAAATTTCAATGTAGGCCATGACACCATTAATTCTATTATTTTTTTGTTTTTGCAACGATATAAAACTTGTCACAAGAAAGGGCATAACCATGTAAGCATGAAAAAATTTCCCTTGGAGTAAAATGGTTGCTTTTTTGTATAGTGTGTATAAATAAGCATTGAATGTAATTCTGCAAAATTTTGACTTTTTAAAACTTATAGTTTTCGAATAAAGAAATCAATTCCCAATTTTGTTGTTGATAACTGAGTTTACCAATTTCCTGGTGCTTTATATATAGTATATACCTGATTTAGATGGATCAGTAATAAAATATGTTACTTATCCGTTCGGCCAGGCGATTTCATATTTAGCAGAGAAGTTAAACGAAGATGGTTCTTTGAATAAACATTACGCAAAAGAACAATCGGATATATTAAAGATTCAGGTTCTGTCTCGCCACAATACATTTCCAAACAAAGTTTACAGAGCTTTGTTCAAAATACACTACATAGTGCAGGATTTAAAGGCATTAAACAATACTTTTGCGAGTGTGCTAATGAATTGCAAACTGTTTGTTGCTGTTCACATGTACCATCTGTTATTTATTATTTGTCCTATGGGAGGTTCTTAGCAAAAATTCCGGGACCATCCGAAACGTTAAGTACATTATTTACAGCGGAGGGCATCAGTTTGGTAATAAAAGAAGATAGTGATGATGATGATGATTAAGAGAAAATAATACTGTTTTATGTGTTTATTTAATAAATATAATGTGCTAATATTTAATATATTATGTTAATGCTACTTATAGGCCAATCATCAGGGAGTTGAGAATGCATAAAAACCGTTTTAAATCGGACAAGAGATTTTACTGTTGGAACCAGTTCATTATAGGCCTCTTTTAGACATACTAATTTTTCCACCTCGGCCCCCCCCGCGAGGACACCCTCAATTTTGAGGCAATATAGCTTAAAAATCATTCTTTTGCAAATATCTCGACTGTCTTACGAAAAAAAAATGGTTATCAAAGTTAAAGAAAAGTAAATTCTTTATTGAAATGGTACATTTTTACATAGCATTAATATTATTGGAGTTATAGGCGGGGGAAGTCAAGCATCGTATCGCATCCGCGCTGTACATTAACACTTTCAAAATTTTAAAATTGATAATAAATGTATTTACTTAAACTTCAAAAGTGAAGAAAATTAAGCATAATAGCAAGTAGAAAGCGTGTAAATATAGAAAAGTGTTGATATACAGAAGGAATACGCAATACGATAGTTGACTTCCCCCGCCTATAACTCCAATGATATTAATATTACGCAAAAATACCACTACATTCACAATCGAGATTTTTGCAGAAAAATGATTTTTAAACTATATTGCCCCAAAATTGGGGGTGTACCGTGGGATGGGCAATGGGGAAAAATTAATATGTCTAAAAGAGACCTATAAGGAATTGGCTCCGACAGTAAAATCTCTTGTCCGATTTAAAACGATGCCAATCTACCTGACCACTGGCATATTACTTGATTGCTTTTTTATTTTTCACTATATTGTATCAATTCGAATTATTTCATAAAAATATATGTTATAGAAAACTAAATGACAAATTATTTTAAAAAATTGGTAGGTGTCCCTAATATAGAAGTGTCAAAAAAAACTTTTTTGATAAATTTTTTTAAAAAATATAAGAAAATATATTTCTTTGAAGAATAATAACCTATTTTTTCTATTACTAATCCATAAAAAGTAGGTATATAATATACATAAAGCACCAAGAAATTGGTAAACTCAGTTGTCAAGAAAAAATAAATAAAAAAATTAAGAATTGATTTCTTTACTCGAAAACTACACGGTTATGCCCTTTAGCTGAGTGTCAATATTTAATATATACGAAAACCACAATTCATATCATTGAATCGTAAAAATCAGCTAAGCCATGATTAGTGAAAAACGATGTATACAGTAGTAGTGTCTTAATGACAGAGGTTCGGAGCGGAGGAGCGGAGCAGTGATCAGTGATCAGTGATCAGTTTAGGGGTGGGGGGCAATTAGTGTGGTGGGGGTAATTAGAATGGTGGGGGGTAATTAGATTAGTGAGAAGTAATTAGAGTGATGGGGATGTAAGTACGGTGGTGGGAGGTAATTAGACTAATATGATGTAATTAGAGTGGTGGGAGGTAATTAAGGGGCGGGGGCTTAGGGGATGGGGCGTTAGAGGGCGGGGCCTATAAAAGGTGGTGGTGGGAGGTAATTAAAGTGGTGTGATGTAATTGTAGTGGTGGGGGGCAATTAGTGGAATGATCTGTAATTAGAGTAATTGCATGATGGATAATTATTGTGGTGGGAGGTAATTAGAATGTTGTGATGTAATTGTGGTGGTGGGGGGCAATTAGATTAATAAGAAGTAATTAAAGTGGCGTGATGTAATTGTAGTGGTGGGAGGTAATTGTACTGGTGTGATGTAATGGTAGTGGTGGGGGGGCAATTAAAGTGGTGGGTGGTAATTAAAGTCGTGTGGTGTAATTGTAGTGGTGGGGGGTAATTGGAGTGGTATGGTAATTAGAGTGGTGGGTGGCAATTAGAGTGGTGGGAGGTAATTAAAGTCGTGTGATGTAATTGTAGTGGTGGGGGGTAATTGGAGTGGTGTGATGTAATTGTAGTGGTGGGGGGGTAATTGGAGTGGTGTGGTAATTAGAGTGATGGGATGCAATTAGAGTGGTGGGAGGTAATTAAAGTACTGTGGTAATTAGAGGACAATTACAGGTAATTTAAGTAAAAATAAAGGTAATTGCAGTAAAAATAATGGTGATTAAAGCAATTATGGTCAATCCATCCGTCTAGCCGTTCGTATGCAGACAGTTAAATAATTCTCTATTATGTTGTATTGTCTTATTGCACTTTGTATTTTTTTACGATGAGATAACAAACATTCATTCATGATTATATACCTAACCACTTTATTTACCTGCCTTATCCTTATGCTGATAAACAATTGCGACCTATCTGTCTTATCTTTATATCGATCAACAATTATTTTACCTGTCTTATCTTTAGGGACATCTGTCTTATCCTATGCTGATTTATGAGATGTACATTTACGACCTGCCTGTCTTATCCACCGAGATTTTTATCAATGAATTTGTGAAAGGGAACATTTACATTGTTATTTCAGTACCTGCAGAGTACCCTCTTTATTTCTTTTGTGTACTTAACATCTTAACATGACAAGTGAGGAGAACGTGTAGCTGTTTATTTTAGTTTTTATTTTTTGAATTGAAACACATGATTTACATTTTCTTATATTATTTATTACCTATTCTGTCACATTACTATTTTCATACTATTTATTACCTATTCTACTACATTACTAACTAATTGTCTTTTTATTTTATCTTGCACCAAAAAATCCACCTTGAACTGATCCATCCAATGCATTATAGGTCAAGTAGGCATCGTGAAGTATAAGTTCAGGGAACTTTGTTTTTCGTATCTCAAACTCTGTTATTATGTCAACTCTATAGTGTGGTAATAATTAGAATGGTGGGAGGTAATTGTATTCTTCTGATCATGCGTGGTGAGAGTGACTACTAATATAAATAGAATGCTTCTGCATCACACAATTAAAACCTATCGTCGATAAGTCAAGAGCTAGCAAGTGAATGTTGTGCAACCATCCGACAGTAAACAATAATAAATTGACAATATATTTTCATCATCACATTTTGTGTAAGTTGATAAAAAAAAATTATCCTTTCTGAATATGTATGATTAATATGTTTGTTTTATTTTATTTATTTTTTTATTTTAGTCCAACTGACAATGTGGATGCAATATTCAGCTCAACGGTGGGTACGGGCAGAAGACATTAAATCGGCCATTGAAAGGTTGTCTTGTGAACTGAGTGACTTAATCAAGGATTCGCAGCATTCATTAGTTTATGATACAAATGTCTTCTACGATATTGAAGAAACTGAACGCATTGAAAAAGATTGCAGGACGTATGTTGCTGGTGCAAATCTATGTTACAAATATTCACGAGGCTTTTTAAATTTGGACGAATTTTGTGAGCATATGATTAGAATAGAATTGAGACACTTTCTATATGACTTAGTGAAGTACCTGCCTAAGGAACTTATTGAAAAATACCAACTGGACCAGTCTGATGGTGATACGGGCAGTTAAATAATTCTTTATGTTGTATTTATTGTTAGATATAAATAATTATTATATTGTCATATTGCACAATTATAGTATCTTAAAAAAATTTCTTTGTATTTTCATATATTATGGTGAGATTAGAAATAAAACAAATATTAAAATAATGCATGTATTTTATTACCTGTCTTGATTACATAACTAAGAGATATACCTTAATAAACCTAAAGAGTTTTTAATCCAATCTTACATTTAAATCTACGATATATTTTGTAAAAAAATGAACATTGCAAGAGCATAATGACAATAATTATTATTAAGAAGCCAGTATACAGTACCGAACACGGTAGCTCGGGTAATACCATCACCATCTATTGGACCCTACAATAGTGCACCTAAAGTGTGTTTACTTTAAGCAGAAATCCGCCTTACTTTAAATTTACTTCATCTTATGTAGTTTCAAAACCTCATGAGCTTTACCTTCATATGCAAAGATACATAACTTCGGCCATCGCGTCGGTCGGCTCAATTACATGAAAAACATTAGATTTATTGTGTATCCCGAGCTCTCGCAGAATACTGATCTCCGGTTATGTGTTGTTTTAAATACAGTTTAAAGACTATACGCATACTACTGTATTAGTATTAATCACTATAATTGAAACATATAAGTAATTTATTTTGTCAAACTTATGTAACGAGGTATATGGTAGATAACTGAGTAAATGTTTTCAAAATGTACTCATAACGGGCGCATTTCATGAGAGTTTTGAAAGCACTCTACTACATCACTAAATAAATCACGTTCAAACAAAGTTAGGAATTAGAAAAGAATATATTTGTGCCATTTTGTTTGATACCTGGTAGACGATGCATAAAGTGATAATAGTATGTGGTGTATAGTTTTCAATACGTAGGGTTATAATTACTATCCCGTAGAAGTCTAGAAAATAAATTATTAAAGGTTTTAAGTATCAACTAAATTCGTGTACATCAAGGCAATTTGATTAGTATTGAGAGCTCGTTACATTGGTACGTGTTTATTTATGCCTACGTACGCCTGTGTTATTTTACACCACCACATACATTACTCCTTAAAATCGGAGACATTAGAGATTTAGATTGTTGAAATGGCGAACAAAATAATGGGGTCCCATAAGCCCCTCCTATCTATTGAAAACAAAGAAAACGTATATGTTTACAAATAATTTATTTAAAAATAATGAAGTTATCTACAACGAAGCCGCGAACGGCGTTATCGGTAAAGAGAATTTCATCTGTTATAATAATTTTATAATAGTTTTTTTTACTTAGCATTTACTAACATAATTTTGTACTGGTCATTATTGTGCTCTAACATCAGTTTTGTAACATTCTTAGTAAATAGTTTTAAATTACCAGAGGTTTTAATTTCACTGGGTAAAACATTGTATAAGCGTAAACAATCACTAAACGTACGCTTTTTTATAATTTTCAATAGATCCCACTGGATAATTGTGCAATTTAGCTCTTAACTAAGAAAGGTGATTAAGATAGGTGTACTCGATTTTTTGTCTATTTTATACATTAAAACGCTAGCAAAACTTTACTGATATGCTTGTGACAAATAACAAAATAAATGAAAATTACTAAACTAGAATACAAACGTGCATAAATTTAAGTACCTCTGCTGTACTTTAGGCTAGAATTAGAAGGACAACAACCATAACAAACAATAATTACAAGGCGGCTCTCTTTACGGTCTGTAAAAAAGTTTGCATTTAACGAGTAAAGAGAATTTACTCAATAACTCCAAATCTAAAATGTTATACTTCACTTAACACCCATTTACAATTTGATTTTGTATGTACTTCTTTATATTTACTATTTAAATCCATAATTAGAGGGCAATAAGTATATATCTAACTCGCCAACAGAGGTACCTCATATTAATGACATTTCAAAGCCGTCCATGACTACTGGTTCACTGCTGTCAATCTTAAGTATTTTTAATTTGTTAATGTATTGCATTGTACTATATTTTTATCCTTTTACCTTCGTAAAGATATGGTAGTACTTTATACCACGAAACCAGTAGCCGCCTATTATAGAGTTTGTGAGGTAAAAGACCTTTAAATTTTTCTAATTTCGAACCTATAAAAAATTGTACTACCCGTAATTTCGTTTTAAGTTGCGTTTAAAATCGCATATAATGACAAGCAACACTGTAACAGTTGGGATTCTCTGTTGTTAAATCCTAACATATAAGATCTGTTTACCGCCAGGTGATAGATAGAATATCCTTGAAATCAAATAACAATGTTTACGTATCTGTTTGCGGTCAAAAATTTACTATAACAAATAATCTACCTCGACACTAGAGATTTAGCTGTAATGTAAATTCGCAACAAAACGATACATTTACGTCAAATTTATGTAATAATACGAAAAATAAGTTAAGTAAAAATTTGTTGCTCCACATAAACGACAACCACTTACAAAAAGCTATGTACTATGTGATAGAGTCGACGTGATCGCGCAAAACAAATAAAAATATATATCATTTACAAAACACCTTATATGCACGACTATGTTGGTAGGCAGAGTGAACTGAGAAAGACATAAGACGTCTGATATACTTATAATATATGAATTGAAATGGGAAAGAAAAAAAAAAATAATGGCTTCATATGTCCCATCCTATCTACGGAAACCATAGAAAACGCAAGTGTTTAGAAATAATTTATTTAAAAAAAATGAAGTTCTACAACAAATGAAGTATGAAGTCCTAAAAAGCGTGTGTTATAATTTTAGATTAGAATAGATTTTTTATTTAGCATAAGCTATTCACAATAGTAATATAATTTTGTACCTAGTCATTATTGTATTGTAACATCTATTGTATATAGTTTTGTAAAACGTTGTACGAGCATAAACAATCACTAAAAGTTGACAATTTTTATAGTTTTCAGCTGATCTCACCGGATAATTGTGCAATTTAGCTAGGTAGACACTAGATTTTTGTCAATTCTATATATTAAAACGTTAGCGCATCAATTTCAGGAAATTTTATAGATGAATTCCTGGCAGATTTAATAAAAAGTTATTATAGCCGCTAATTAATACTAAGTCAATTAATTTAATATGGTAATTACTTTTACACAATTAATATCGATATAATATGCTAATTTATCGCTCAATTAAATCCATTATTGTATATTGCATTAAAAATAGCTTCTCTTTTTGTTCTATTTACTTTCAAAATTTTTAACTGTATCGAGACTGCCAATATAGAGGTCGATGTAAGTACTATTTACAATAGGTATATGAAAGACATAGTGTCTACACTAATAGATCTTGAAAGATAAGACTCTCATGCTATCTATATAAGTAACGAATCTTGGAAATAAATAAATAACATAGAAATTAGACAACCCCCAATTCCAGAAGCCGGAGCTAGTGCGATTGCCCTATCGACCAGATCAGACAAATACATTTATATATAGAACAACGTTGATTGTGCGGCATATAAACTAATGTTAGTATTATTAGAAAAGCAATCTAAGACGACGAGACAAATATAAACTTAGTATATACCTACATAAATCTTTTTACACAAAAAGTTTACTAAAATGGGTCAGCAAAAGGTAGTTTATAACAAACCAATTTATGTGGGTTTTTGCATCTTGGAATTGTCAAAGACGGTATTGTACAACGCGATCAAAGAGAGTTTGGGGATAAGACGTCTCTTTTATACTGTGATACTGATAATTTGATTCTAAAAATAATGACAGAAAATTTGTATGACTCTATACTAGATAACCGGGACAAATTCGATACTTCAAATTATCAAGAAGGAAATATATTTGATATCTCGAAGGATCCATCAATTTCAGGAAATTTTAAAGATGAATTCCCGGCAGATCCAATAATAAGTTTTATGGCACCGGAGCAAAAGCATATCACGTACAATCTGTAGGTAAAGAACTAAACAAAGCCAAAGGCGTGAAAAGATTAGTTATTCAAAAAGAGCTATCGGCACATGATTACAGACAAATTGCTGAACAAGGTGGTGTAGTATTTAGAAAAATGAACACGTTTCGCAGCGTTTTGCATGATATTTATACAGGAATGAAGAACAAAGTAGCTTTGTCTTACCACGACGATAAACGTTTTCTTATTCCCATTACAACAAAGGCTTTACCGTGGGGTCGCTCTGATATACAATTTTTTAAAACCGAATCAGAACAAAACATGCGGCGGTTAATGGCTGCCGTAAATGATGTTGAGCATAGTTCTGTGGAAAACGATAAGTTAGATGTATTACTCGCAGCAATGGCGGAGTTAAATCCTAAAGACCTAGTAAATAAAATAATATTTATACAGATATGTCTTAAACAGAAGGACAATTTATTGAGTTAGATATAATAGAAGAGAAACAATTCTTGTAAATATTGTTATTTATCACAATTAGGTAATAATTTATTAGTGTCAGTATTACAAGCAGCAAATGACGTAATTTCCCCCGAATTCTTTGTTCATGGGTGGAATCAATATTTTTTATTAATCTGTATATTCACGTAATCAAAAAGTCATGAGTACTTCACCTCTTTTTTTAATGTCCTCTTGGAGCCATAAGTTAAAAAGTTCTTCTATGGTAAAACGATACATGTCTATAAAAAAATGTGTATCTAAATTACAGATTAGCATCTAAGGATTTACTAAAGATGACACCATTGTACTTTTAAATGGATGAGCCCGGTTGTCAAAGGTAGACAATTAAAGAATTTTATGACTACGTGATTTTAGAAGTCGTAAACATTAAACAAGCAATGGTAATGGCCAAATTCGAACTTATTGTCCTTGAATACAAAAAACAAAATATATCACTTTTTCGCCGAATACAATGGGTCAAACCAATATAAATATCACATAGCATGACTGCAACAACATAATTTGTAATTGCGGCAAATTTATATAGATAACAGACCAAATGAAGTATTTAGGTATCCACTTCCATCAGTTTTTAAAGTGACATCAACACATAGATTTCTGAATAACAAATTATGTAAATTATTACCTAATTGTGATAAATAACAATATTTGCAAGAATTGTTTCTCTTCTATTATATCTAACTCAATAAATTGTCCTTCTGTTTAAGACATATCTGTATAAATATTATTTTATTTACTAGGTCTTTAGGATTTAACTCCGCCATTGCTGCGAGTAATACATCTAACTTATCGTTTTCCACAGAACTATGCTCAACATCATTTACGGCAGCCATTAACCGCCGCATGTTTTGTTCTGATTCGGTTTTAAAAAATTGTATATCAGAGCGACCCCACGGTAAAGCCTTTGTTGTAATGGGAATAAGAAAACGTTTATCGTCGTGGTAAGACAAAGCTACTTTGTTCTTCATTCCTGTATAAATATCATGCAAAACGCTGCGAAACGTGTTCATTTTTCTAAATACTACACCACCTTGTTCAGCAATTTGTCTGTAATCATGTGCCGATAGCTCTTTTTGAATAACTAATCTTTTCACGCCTTTGGCTTTGTTTAGTTCTTTACCTACAGATTGTACGTGATATGCTTTTGCTCCGGTGCCATAAAACTTATTATTGGATCTGCCGGGAATTCATCTTTAAAATTTCCTGAAATTGATGGATCCTTCGAGATATCAAATATATTTCCTTCTTGATAATTTGAAGTATCGAATTTGTCCCGGTTATCTAGTATAGCGTCACACAAATTTTCTGTCATTATTTTTAGAATCAAATTATCAGTATCACAGTATAAAAGAGACGTCTTATCCCCAAACTCTCTTTGATCGCGTTGTACAATACCGTCTTTGACAATTCCAAGATGCAAAAACCCACATAAATTGGTTTGTTATAAACTACCTTTTGCTGACCCATTTTAGCAAACTTTTTGTGTAAAAAGATTTATGTAGGTATATACTAAGTTTATATTTGTCTCGTCGTCTTAGATTGCTTTTCTAATAATACTAACATTAGTTTATATGCCGCACAATCAACGTTGTTCTATATATAAATGTATTTGTCTGATCTGGTCGATAGGGCAATCGCACTAGCTCCGGCTTCTGGAATTGGGGGTTGTCTAATTTCTATGTTATTTATTTATTTCCAAGATTCGTTACTTATATAGATAGCATGAGAGTCTTATCTTTCAAGATCTATTAGTGTAGACACTATGTCTTTCATATACCTATTGTAAATAGTACTTACATCGACCTCTATATTGGCAGTCTCGATACAGTTAAAAATTTTGAAAGTAAATAGAACAAAAAGAGAAGCTATTTTTAATGCAATATACAATAATGGATTTAATTGAGCGATAAATTAGCATATTATATCGATATTAATTGTGTAAAAGTAATTACCATATTAAATTAATTGACTTAGTATTAATTAGCGGCTATAATAACTTTTTATTAAATCTGCCAGGAATTCATCTATAAAATTTCCTGAAATTGATGCGCTAACGTTTTAATATATAGAATTGACAAAAATCTAGTGTCTACCTAGCTAAATTGCACAATTATCCGGTGAGATCAGCTGAAAACTATAAAAATTGTCAACTTTTAGTGATTGTTTATGCTCGTACAACGTTTTACAAAACTATATACAATAGATGTTACAATACAATAATGACTAGGTACAAAATTATATTACTATTGTGAATAGCTTATGCTAAATAAAAAATCTATTCTAATCTAAAATTATAACACACGCTTTTTAGGACTTCATACTTCATTTGTTGTAGAACTTCATTTTTTTTAAATAAATTATTTCTAAACACTTGCGTTTTCTATGGTTTCCGTAGATAGGATGGGACATATGAAGCCATTATTTTTTTTTTTCTTTCCCATTTCAATTCATATATTATAAGTATATCAGACGTCTTATGTCTTTCTCAGTTCACTCTGCCTACCAACATAGTCGTGCATATAAGGTGTTTTGTAAATGATATATATTTTTATTTGTTTTGCGCGATCACGTCGACTCTATCACATAGTACATAGCTTTTTGTAAGTGGTTGTCGTTTATGTGGAGCAACAAATTTTTACTTAACTTATTTTTCGTATTATTACATAAATTTGACGTAAATGTATCGTTTTGTTGCGAATTTACATTACAGCTAAATCTCTAGTGTCGAGGTAGATTATTTGTTATAGTAAATTTTTGACCGCAAACAGATACGTAAACATTGTTATTTGATTTCAAGGATATTCTATCTATCACCTGGCGGTAAACAGATCTTATATGTTAGGATTTAACAACAGAGAATCCCAACTGTTACAGTGTTACTTGTCATTATATGCGATTTTAAACGCAACTTAAAACGAAATTACGGGTAGTACAATTTTTTATAGGTTCGAAATTAGAAAAATTTAAAGGTCTTTTACCTCACAAACTCTATAATAGGCGGCTACTGGTTTCGTGGTATAAAGTACTACCATATCTTTACGAAGGTAAAAGGATAAAAATATAGTACAATGCAATACATTAACAAATTAAAAATACTTAAGATTGACAGCAGTGAACCAGTAGTCATGGACGGCTTTGAAATGTCATTAATATGAGGTACCTCTGTTGGCGAGTTAGATATATACTTATTGCCCTCTAATTATGGATTTAAATAGTAAATATAAAGAAGTACATACAAAATCAAATTGTAAATGGGTGTTAAGTGAAGTATAACATTTTAGATTTGGAGTTATTGAGTAAATTCTCTTTACTCGTTAAATGCAAACTTTTTTACAGACCGTAAAGAGAGCCGCCTTGTAATTATTGTTTGTTATGGTTGTTGTCCTTCTAATTCTAGCCTAAAGTACAGCAGAGGTACTTAAATTTATGCACGTTTGTATTCTAGTTTAGTAATTTTCATTTATTTTGTTATTTGTCACAAGCATATCAGTAAAGTTTTGCTAGCGTTTTAATGTATAAAATAGACAAAAAATCGAGTACACCTATCTTAATCACCTTTCTTAGTTAAGAGCTAAATTGCACAATTATCCAGTGGGATCTATTGAAAATTATAAAAAAGCGTACGTTTAGTGATTGTTTACGCTTATACAATGTTTTACCCAGTGAAATTAAAACCTCTGGTAATTTAAAACTATTTACTAAGAATGTTACAAAACTGATGTTAGAGCACAATAATGACCAGTACAAAATTATGTTAGTAAATGCTAAGTAAAAAAAACTATTATAAAATTATTATAACAGATGAAATTCTCTTTACCGATAACGCCGTTCGCGGCTTCGTTGTAGATAACTTCATTATTTTTAAATAAATTATTTGTAAACATATACGTTTTCTTTGTTTTCAATAGATAGGAGGGGCTTATGGGACCCCATTATTTTGTTCGCCATTTCAACAATCTAAATCTCTAATGTCTCCGATTTTAAGGAGTAATGTATGTGGTGGTGTAAAATAACACAGGCGTACGTAGGCATAAATAAACACGTACCAATGTAACGAGCTCTCAATACTAATCAAATTGCCTTGATGTACACGAATTTAGTTGATACTTAAAACCTTTAATAATTTATTTTCTAGACTTCTACGGGATAGTAATTATAACCCTACGTATTGAAAACTATACACCACATACTATTATCACTTTATGCATCGTCTACCAGGTATCAAACAAAATGGCACAAATATATTCTTTTCTAATTCCTAACTTTGTTTGAACGTGATTTATTTAGTGATGTAGTAGAGTGCTTTCAAAACTCTCATGAAATGCGCCCGTTATGAGTACATTTTGAAAACATTTACTCAGTTATCTACCATATACCTCGTTACATAAGTTTGACAAAATAAATTACTTATATGTTTCAATTATAGTGATTAATACTAATACAGTAGTATGCGTATAGTCTTTAAACTGTATTTAAAACAACACATAACCGGAGATCAGTATTCTGCGAGAGCTCGGGATACACAATAAATCTAATGTTTTTCATGTAATTGAGCCGACCGACGCGATGGCCGAAGTTATGTATCTTTGCATATGAAGGTAAAGCTCATGAGGTTTTGAAACTACATAAGATGAAGTAAATTTAAAGTAAGGCGGATTTCTGCTTAAAGTAAACACACTTTAGGTGCACTATTGTAGGGTCCAATAGATGGTGATGGTATTACCCGAGCTACCGTGTTCGGTACTGTATACTGGCTTCTTAATAATAATTATTGTCATTATGCTCTTGCAATGTTCATTTTTTTACAAAATATATCGTAGATTTAAATGTAAGATTGGATTAAAAACTCTTTAGGTTTATTAAGGTATATCTCTTAGTTATGTAATCAAGACAGGTAATAAAATACATGCATTATTTTAATATTTGTTTTATTTCTAATCTCACCATAATATATGAAAATACAAAGAAATTTTTTTAAGATACTATAATTGTGCAATATGACAATATAATAATTATTTATATCTAACAATAAATACAACATAAAGAATTATTTAACTGCCCGTATCACCATCAGACTGGTCCAGTTGGTATTTTTCAATAAGTTCCTTAGGCAGGTACTTCACTAAGTCATATAGAAAGTGTCTCAATTCTATTCTAATCATATGCTCACAAAATTCGTCCAAATTTAAAAAGCCTCGTGAATATTTGTAACATAGATTTGCACCAGCAGCATACGTCCTGCAATCTTTTTCAATGCGTTCAGTTTCTTCAATATCGTAGAAGACATTTGTATCATAAACTAATGAATGCTGCGAATCCTTGATTAAGTCACTCAGTTCACAAGACAACCTTTCAATGGCCGATTTAATGTCTTCTGCCCGTACCCACCGTTGAGCTGAATATTGCATCCACATTGTCAGTTGGACTAAAATAAAAAAATAAATAAAATAAAACAAACATATTAATCATACATATTCAGAAAGGATAATTTTTTTTTATCAACTTACACAAAATGTGATGATGAAAATATATTGTCAATTTATTATTGTTTACTGTCGGATGGTTGCACAACATTCACTTGCTAGCTCTTGACTTATCGACGATAGGTTTTAATTGTGTGATGCAGAAGCATTCTATTTATATTAGTAGTCACTCTCACCACGCATGATCAGAAGAATACAATTACCTCCCACCATTCTAATTATTACCACACTATAGAGTTGACATAATAACAGAGTTTGAGATACGAAAAACAAAGTTCCCTGAACTTATACTTCACGATGCCTACTTGACCTATAATGCATTGGATGGATCAGTTCAAGGTGGATTTTTTGGTGCAAGATAAAATAAAAAGACAATTAGTTAGTAATGTAGTAGAATAGGTAATAAATAGTATGAAAATAGTAATGTGACAGAATAGGTAATAAATAATATAAGAAAATGTAAATCATGTGTTTCAATTCAAAAAATAAAAACTAAAATAAACAGCTACACGTTCTCCTCACTTGTCATGTTAAGATGTTAAGTACACAAAAGAAATAAAGAGGGTACTCTGCAGGTACTGAAATAACAATGTAAATGTTCCCTTTCACAAATTCATTGATAAAAATCTCGGTGGATAAGACAGGCAGGTCGTAAATGTACATCTCATAAATCAGCATAGGATAAGACAGATGTCCCTAAAGATAAGACAGGTAAAATAATTGTTGATCGATATAAAGATAAGACAGATAGGTCGCAATTGTTTATCAGCATAAGGATAAGGCAGGTAAATAAAGTGGTTAGGTATATAATCATGAATGAATGTTTGTTATCTCATCGTAAAAAAATACAAAGTGCAATAAGACAATACAACATAATAGAGAATTATTTAACTGTCTGCATACGAACGGCTAGACGGATGGATTGACCATAATTGCTTTAATCACCATTATTTTTACTGCAATTACCTTTATTTTTACTTAAATTACCTGTAATTGTCCTCTAATTACCACAGTACTTTAATTACCTCCCACCACTCTAATTGCATCCCATCACTCTAATTACCACACCACTCCAATTACCCCCCCACCACTACAATTACATCACACCACTCCAATTACCCCCCACCACTACAATTACATCACACGACTTTAATTACCTCCCACCACTCTAATTGCCACCCACCACTCTAATTACCATACCACTCCAATTATCCCCCACCACTACAATTACACCACACGACTTTAATTACCACCCACCACTTTAATTGCCCCCCACCACTACCATTACATCACACCAGTACAATTACCTCCCACCACTACAATTACATCACGCCACTTTAATTACTTCTTATTAATCTAATTGCCCCCCACCACCACAATTACATCACAACATTCTAATTACCTCCCACCACAATAATTATCCATCATGCAATTACTCTAATTACAGATCATTCCACTAATTGCCCCCCACCACTACAATTACATCACACCACTTTAATTACCTCCCACCACCACCTTTCATAGGCCCCGCCCTCTAACGCCCCATCCCCTAAGCCCCCGCCCCTTAATTACCTCCCACCACTCTAATTACATCATATTAGTCTAATTACCTCCCACCACCGTACTTACATCTCCATCACTCTAATTACTCCTCACTAATCTAATTACCCCCCACCATTCTAATTACCCCCACCACACTAATTGCCCCCCACCACCATATTTACCCCCACCACACTAATTGCCCCCCACCCCTAAACTGATCACTGATCACTGATCACTGCTCCGCTCCTCCGCTCCGAACCTCTGTCATTAAGACACTACTTACAGTTATTAACAAATTTGACAGATTGTTACTGTTGTATATTTTATTTTGCTTTGTCGAGTTCTAAGGTAAGTTTTATATCAGTAATTATGGTGTACACCAATAATAACAATGATATGATTAGCATTTATTTCAGTGTAATTTTGATGCTAAGATGGCAGTCACGGTTTACGGAGGTAGATTTACAGATGCTCCGCAGCCAAATCAAACTATATTTAGGAAGTTAGTTCAAAATCTAATAATGCACGGTTCGTTTTCAAAAAAAGTAGTAAGGCCAGGGTATGTGGCGCATAATTTAAGAAAAATGAATAGACTATTGAATTATGTTAACCAAAATGAAGAAACTTCTTTGAGACGAATTCACAGAAACTGTCGCATAAAAAAAGATAGTGCAAGAAAAATATTTAAAAAAAAACGGATTTCGATGCTACAAAATGAGGAAAGTTCAACATTTATATGAGGGAGATGAGCCGAGGATAGTAAGATTATGTAGATGGTTGTTAAATAAAAAAGAAATGACCCGCTGATATGTAGCAAAATTCTTTGGTAGCACGAAATTTTTTTTTCTAATAATGGATTTTTCAATAGAAATATGCATTATAAGTGGACATAGACACATTGGTGCTAAGACTGCTTTCCAAGAAATATTTTCTACGAATGTTTGGGTGGGTCTTTTAGGGACTAAAGTAATTGAACCTTATTTTCATGATGGCAAATTAATCGTAGATACCTTAATTTCATGAAGAACGAATTTCAAAATTTGCTTTATGAATTAAGGGTGACAGAAAGATTAAATTATTTATATTTTCAACAAGATGGAGCTCCACCTCATACTGCTGTATTATGTACAAATTATTTCAATCAAGTTATGCCAGATAGCTGGATAGGCACCTATGGACCCATTCTATGGCCAGCTTGATCACCAGATATTGCTCCAATGGATTTTTTCGTCTGGGGTTGCATTAAAGACAATGTCTTTTAAACTGCCCCTGAAAATATTGAGGACATCAAAACCAGAATTAGAAACGCATGTGAGGCAATTACTCCTAAAATGCTCCAAAGTGTAATGCGTGAGGTGTCTTGTAGAGATCGTTTGTGTATTAGAATGCATGATGCACAATTTGAGCATTTGTAGTTAGAAAAATAAATACACACATTTTCTTTTCAGTATGGCAGTAGGTAGTATTGTTATACATAGTTTTTCGTTCTTATGGATGTTCATTTTGTACTTGTATTTTTATTTATGAGATATTTGTTTGTTTATAATAAATTAGTTTGTATTATTAAGAAATAATTACTGAATTATAATTATTATAAAGTGAATTTTTGCTATTATGGAACAGCTAATTTTTACGATTCAATGATATGAATTGTTATATTAAATATTGACACTGTCAGATAAAATTTTTGTGGCATGTTTCTTGTCGTTGGAAAGAGAAAAAATAAACGGAATTAATGATGTCATGACCTACTTTGAAATTTGTTCTTTCCATTTTTACACAAGAGCGTATGTCAAAGTTAACTGCGTTTTTTGAATTTCTTGATACACATTAATATTCATATTGTCTTTGCAGTCAACTTTCATCTCTTTAACTTTTTTCGTATCTCCCCAAATAAGGAAACTATAACCGTTTGTGGTTTTCCTATTTTTTAGGTTTTTTAATATATTTCACAAAGTAGGTTATGGATTTCAAATTTCTTTTTACTGAAATATAGTGTACAAAATATGGAATAACTGTTTCTAAAACTTCATTCTTCTACAATGGACATTAAACGAAATATCGTCAATAAAACATTCTCATATACAAAAACAACTTCTATCATGAAAGTTTGCCGTTATTAACTCTATGTCTTTGCAAAGGCACCTTTTTACACATATTTAATGTCAAGTAGAGTAAACAGGTATAATTATATACATTGAGCAAAGTTTTAGCTACATCCGACAAATAAACTAACGGTATTACTTCTGCAATTGTTCGAATAAACTGCAGTAATTGCCGTATTTACAGGAAGCCTATATATATAATCTCTCTTCTTACCTTAAATTAATTTGTCTGAATATAATGTCTGTTGGAGCGTTATTAATGAATTTAGTTTGACATTTTAATAACTTGGTAAATATAAAATGTAATTTACTTGTGTGGTAGGAAAAGTACCGAAATAATTATTTACATTTGACGGAAATCCTTTAATCAACGTGGCTAAAAAATAATTAAATCCTTATTGATCATTTTGGGTATTAAAAATGGGCACAATACGTCGGGAAGGATGACAAATTAAAAAAGAATTGACGAAAAAACGTATTAATTACTTCAACATAAAATCAATACGACCAAACAGTATTAAATTATTGGCTTTTTATGTCTGATTTATTTTTTTCCCTACAGGTACAATTAATGATTATATAAATATAACCAGATGCTATAAATGTTCAGCTCATGCGGAAGCATGATATGGTATATACACTGCAACAATACCGAGACTTTGACTTTGTAAGATCGGCTTCTAAAAAAATGCTGTCGTAAATGATATGGCGACTAATTTGCATGACATAGCAATCCTTCCGGCAAGGTTAGGTCTTGTACATAGGAAGAAAAATCTGCTCAAAGAAACTGTATTCTTTCGTAGTATTACATGAATATAATTTGACGAATTTATCTCATATCTATACAAAAAACGTATAATGAATATGCTCCCTTTAAAAAAGTATCGCCCTTAAAAAGTAAATCAGGGTAATATTCTAAATAACATAAAACTACAAAGAACAGAAAAGCAGTTGGGAAGAATAAGCAAAGAGAAACTTGGGAATCCTATTACGTATCTCATAAAGAGTTCCTTGGATTCAGGAATCTTCCCTACTACAATTAAAATTGCAATTATAAAACCATTATATAAACCTTTTTAAACGGATTGTCGGAAATTACAGACCCATATCCTTGTTGTCTAATCTGGAGAAAAATTTTCGAAAAAGTGTTATTACGTTTGATTTTGTCATGGCAAATATAAGTATTGCATTTTGCATTTGTTTTGTAGATAAAAAGAAAGTTCACTTATCAGTAGCCTTTTAGTTAACAATTTTTATTTAGTCGTTAACATTACTTGTAATTATTAAAATTTAATAATCACATACAACAGTAGTTCAACACAAATATATAAAAAATTATATAATTGTCATTTTAATTCACACGTTAAATATAGCTTGCACTGTTTGTTTTATTATTATGTGTATTTCGTATCCATTTTTCATTATTAATCGAAAACCTTATGTATTTTTCTTTACATTGTATTTGTTTTGACAGGGTTTAACTATTAAACTTTCAACTACTGGGAAGTCGTACTCTAGTTTACTAATAGCTTTTAGTTTATACTAGGTATAGCTTTGACTGGCATGTTTTTCTCTGAAAAGAATAAGCTAACATTAGTTTTGTACATTATAAACAAGAAAGTATCCTACCTGTATATTGTACATGCCTAATATTGAATTAGGCTTGTGTTGGTTATAGAATGGGGTATATGTCATCTAGTTCTTGCAGTTTCCTTGTTATATCCAGAGTACCTGGAAAATCGAAAAATGTTAGCAACTATAACATAACCACAACATCGTAGCACTGTAAATGTCGGGATAGTTAACGTATTACTTCGTGTACTTAATATTCAGTGGTATACAATTATTATGGTTTATTCTTTATAATCTTCAATTTCTGGAGGAGGCTTTTGTTGTCAGGCTAGCTGTCACTTGCTTTCTAAGTGTATTCAATTAATTATTGGTTGTACGTCACTACACCTTGAACTCAGTTCTATTCTGATCAATTAATTTGATATTTAAATTAGATTTGCTTCTATACATTCACATAGTATTTCCAAAATTTAATCTTTAACGTTTCCTTTTTCATATTAAACGAGTAGTATTTGAATAGTTCATTTTAGGTTGAATAGTTTGTTAGTTGTCATTATTATTTTTAATCGAATAGACCCTAATATCATTCAGGCTAAGAATCGAACAGACTGTGTATCAGTCAGTGCTAGCAGAGCTTGCGCTGGATTTTGAAATAAGTCACATGTTGCATTCGTTGATAACTTCTCTCTCTTTCGTCGTTCGCTGTTTGAGCACTATAGACATACCTCCATTTTCTTATACGTATGCTGGCAGAAGGATCAATTAATCCAAATTAATCTTGGCAATGGTGTATCATCACCGTACAATTTGTAGTTTTTGGGATTGGTTCTTCCAATAGATAGGATATTTTAAATATCGTCAGCTTTTGGCTGGATTGTGCGACTCGCATTTGGGATTTGTAAATTCCCTACACATGGAAAGTAATGTGCTTTATGTCGATTAGATATTAATGGTTATTGTAACTTTTAGGTGGTCTACGTTGGGTCTATGCTGGGTTATGTCGGTTATGCTGGTTTTGGTTGGTATTCGAAATCGAAACTGTTATACTTATGCTGGGTTACTTCATGCTGATGGAACGTGGAGAGGAAGATGTATTGTAGTCGATGAGATTTTGTATAGATGGAGTTAGGAGTTCGAGTTAAATATTTTATTTGGTTAGCTTGAGACCTACAGGGATTTTGGTATTTTTCTTTTATAACATGTTTACGTAATTTTTAAGAAATAATTGGTAATTACTGGTATCAAGCTTGGAAAGGATGGTTCCATACTGAATTCGCAAGCATTTTACCTTACTACTTTTTGGGACGATAAGATAAGTCACTCATGTTTCAATTTTAATTTTACTTGTAAGATTCATTTTTAAAATTTTCTTTGTTAAATGTTTATAGATGATAAACCCCAAGTTGGTTTATAAAAGTCGTTAACTATAAATAATTATTTTTAGTTTGCAACTTAAATTTTGTTTCAACTATATTGTGTAACCACACATTTTATTAACCTAAACTATAGGTCTGGTAATAGTGTAAATATGGGAATTAATTAAGGATCTTATATAAACTAGGTGGAATTGCATCTGGTGAAGTAATATTACCTGTTTTATTTCATTTATCTATGGAGAATTTTGTTTTCCTCTATATCAGACGTCCATTATTGTACATTTGTATAATTGTACAGTTAACGTTACCCCCTGAAGGTTAGATTTGAACCTTTATGTCCATACTACTTATATAAAATTTGCATAAAAACAATTATTTTTCAATCTATTTTATTCTAATGAATAAAATTTTAACTCGATAACAATTTATTATTTCAGATATAATTTGTTATTTTTTTTTAACCTACGTCCAACTGATAGACCCAGTTCACTTGTTAAACTCGGTAATCCAAAACCTGAGAGTATATAGGAGGATTATTAACCGAGGTGGTAAGATGATCAGACAGTTATCGGGACCTGAGGATATTTTTGAGGTTACCTTTTGACAATTGCATTGAAATAGTAACAATTTAGCATCCCAACGGTAGCAGCAGCAGCATTAAAAAAAAGAATAGTTGAATTTGTGAACAAATATAATGTAATTGCAGACAAGCAATATGGGTTCAGATAAGCTAGGTCGACGTAGGATGCTATAGTGGACCACACAGCAAAGGTTTATAAAGCTATGGATAGAAATGAGCAAGCATTATACATTTTTTTCGATCTTAGCAAAAGCGTTCCATACCGTAAATCACTCGGATTTACTGAATACTCTAGAAGGTATTAGGTTTCGAGAAACTGCATATGATATCATGAAAAGGTATCTAGCAGATCGCAAACAATGTGTAATAGTTGATGACGTGTTTAGTGGCAAAAAGACTACTGTGCGTTACGGGGTTCCACAGGGTACGGTGTTAGGTCCCAACTTATTTACTTTATATGTAAATAATATTTCCGGTCCGAAGGTGTCTGGAAATATAGTCAGTTTTGCTGACGACACAGCAGTCTTTTACAAAAATACTTCCTGGATGAGCTTGAAAACTGATGTAGAAAAAAATTTTAGAACTATAGAAATTTTTTTTAAATCAAAATTACTTACCATAAATGAAAAAAAAAAACATTTTCTTGTTTTTCCAGTACATTGCCCGAATTTGATAAACTCCATATAAAATGCGATGATAAACAGATGGAAATAACTTCTGTAAAACATCATAAATACTTAGGCATAACAATTTATTCCCACTTAAGGTGAAACTTCCAAATAAATAACCTCATAACGAAGTTGCGCTGTCTTCTGTCAAAATTCAACTACTTCAAAAAATTCTTTACCATATATCATTTAAAAATAATGTGCTTTCTCTAGTACAATCTCACCTTACTTATGGAATTATTGCTTGGGGAGGTATAACGAATTTTAACTTAGACAAATTAGAAACAATGCAAAAATGGATTCTTAAAATAATTTATGGTAAATGCAGAACCAACTCAAGCAATTATTTGTACAGCTAAGTAGTGTTTTTGTTATAAGATAGCTCTTCTGTCAAAACTTGCTAAAATGAAGTCAAACTTATTCCTCGAACACAGAAGACAATTGGACAAAGATATCATGTCTATCTGGGCCCAAGAACATACAATGAGTTTCCTGCACATGCCCAAAGAATCACTACTTTCATACCCAGATTTTGTATCCAAGTCTTATATACACTAAATCCCAATGTTTTATTTCCTTTAATAATAGAGTTTCGGTGGAAATGGAGGTGGTAGAGGGGGTGGCTAATGTAAAAAAAAATTAGAAGCCGCTGGTTCTCGTATACACACTAAATACCAATTTAATTTTTTATGCCCTTAAACAATAGGGCGTGGGCGGCAATGGGTGTGGTAGAGGGGTAACTAATGCCAAAATAAATTTTAGAGACCCTCGGTTCACGTACACACACTTATTATAATATAATTTTTTACTCCCTTTAGCAAGTCTCTTGGTTTTTGTATACACACTAAATCCCAATTTAATTTTTTACTCTTAATAATAATTAAGGTAAGGGGTGGTAAGGGGGGAAGCTAACGCCGAAAAAATATTTTGAGACGTTTTGTTATTGTATACACACTAAATCACATTTTAATTTTTTTACTCCCTTTCATAATGGTGTGGGGGTGGTATTGGGGTGGGGGTGGTATTCCACTGAAAGTAGCATTATTGGCAATAAATAAATTTATTTTTGAATTAGCTTTTTTCATAATTTTTCTGTACACAATGCAAAAATTCATAATTTAATAATGATGTTATGCACATTAATTTTTCTTTAGAAGACATAAAAAGAAATAAAAATATCTTAAATAAGTAGTTTTTTGTAACACAGCATCTTCATCGACTTGCCCCTTCAATTCATATGGGACCTAAATTTCTTATCGCGTTTTTAATGCGTTTTAAGCAATCTTTATGCAACTGGCCAACTACACGTTTTATCAGCCATCTTATCGACTTAAAAATATTTTAAAAATCACATAATTCTCTTCATATTGTCTGTTCTGTCCTTTATTAGTTTGGCCGTTAAAAAAGTTGGGCACAATTTACTAGTTGTTACCTCCTTTCTCTTACTTATTTTTGAGAAAGGATTGAGGCAACATGTGTGAACGACTAGCTGGTTTAAGCCGGAGCAGAGAGCCGTGGGTCCAGAGCATTCGTAAGAGTGGAGAAACTTACCCTTTCTGACATGTACAGCATAAGCGACAGATTTCTGTTTATTTCGAGAAAAGGAGACAAAGAAAAATTGATGTTAAATTGGGCACCATCTATAGTGAAATAAGCAAAATAGTCTCTTTTTCTCGAATAACCAGTCTGCTATAGATCAGACTGAAATTGTTGGTAAGAGAAATAAAAAGATAGTTTAAAATGAATGACAAAATATATTACATAAAAAAAATTAGACAAATCGGTTTGAGACAAATTGAAATGTAATATATATATATATATATAAAAGACAAATTGATACCAGTATCCCAGATGGTTTATGGTTCGGGTGGCTGGTTCTGGGACAGCAATCCAGGGCCACAATTGTCTCTTGTTGCAAGAATTCTAAATTTTCCTTGGCAATTTACGTCTCTCAATGAATGGGGTGAAAATAGTAGGAAGTTTAACCAACTATGTGGTTTAATGAAAAGGTAACCCAAGTTTATCAAATTTATGCAAGTTATTTATGCAAAATTTAAGCAAGGTTAGCTGTGCAAATATAAGCTAGTTAGCTGTACCAAATATATTTAAATTAGCTGCACGAAATATTAAGCTAGCTATACAAAAGCTGCAGGAAATTAATTTAAGCTATACAAACGTAAGCTGATTAGCAGTACAAAAGTAATTTTAGCTATGCAATAGTTATAATTAGCTATGCACGAGTTAGCTGATTTCTTAGACTATAAATTGCCAAAAAAATTAAAAGGAAAGAGAAAAATATTTTTAAAACCATGTAGTACATATAGTATTTTAACTACTTATTAAATTAAAAAGAATTGACTTTGAATTCAAAATTTATTTTAAAAATAATTGAAATTATATCAAAGGCAAAATTTGAAGATTAATTAAAATATTTTAATGAGTATAATGAAATGAAATTACCTGTATGTTCAACACTTTGTAACTGGGATATAAAAATTGTAATATCAATTACCCAAGTCCACAGTTAAAAATTATAATGTTTGAATCAGTACAAAGACTGCAGGCAAATGACTTCCTGGTGAGTTTTACTGATACGGTAAACTTTTTGTCCTGTTTACTGGAAAACAACGCCACCAAAAAAATGTGAGAAATCTAATTCCCTATTTAAATTGAAAGTTATCAAAATATAGAAATCGTACAAGTATGGCCATCTGTCAGTGGTTAATTTAAGCGCACCAACTTGCCTTGTAGATTCCCATACTCAACTAAAGTAGTGGCATATAATCGATAAAAGGAATCTATAATAATAGTTTATTTTCCATGCCAGCTGATTTGCCTTTGCAATTTCTATTTTATACATAACAACAAATATTAACAGATGTAAATAAGTAGTAAAACGTATTGATAAATCAGTAAATATATTACATCTCATAGGATATACTATATATAGAATGAGAGAAGGTAAGGAAAATAACCATATGTACTCCATAGTAAACAAAAATATAAAAATTGAAAAATAGATATCTGATGTAACTAAATTTTGTAGACAAATTGTTTCCTGGGATAATAATGCTGTATTACAACGGATATGAGATACATAATAGTGTTAACAGAAAAACAGGACTAAGTTCCTAAGATATAAAATTAAGTACATAAAACAGTGTGACATGGTTTAGCAGTTATACATGTAAAATTCTGTTAGTTGAAAACAGTTTCACCTGCAAAAACTGAATCCAAAAAATATACAGGTCGTGCTAACTATCCACAAAACACTAGTTTTTAAATAAAACTGTTAAATGGACATAGGCCATATAACATAGTAGAGTTTGTTCTAGATATATTTTTGAAAATATTATTTAGTTTATTGTTAGACAACAGCAATATTTAAATCTACAACGTGATTAATTATTAATTTAGAAATAATATTATGAAACATGCTGTTTTCTCTAAATCATGTATTAGTTATATTAAATGAGATTTTTAATACTTAAGATTAGAATAGATGATGTATTAGGGTATAATGAAGATTGTAACTACTTTGCAGTTATTATACGTACAGATTTAAAATACGCTAGTCAACTTCATTCCCTTGCCTATACATAGTCTTGTGATTTAATTTCAGCTTTATTGGCTAAAGAAGATACATTACTATTACTTTTAAATGTTGGTTTTTTGGTTTGAACAGAACATTATAACTTTCGACAACATTATAACCCTAATATGTTTCATTGCCTCCGATAAACCACAACCCTAATAAAGGAAATATATGTATGAAACGTGTACTTTATACAACAGTCGCCTGTTTCACTTTGTCAAACCTTCTAAAAGTATAGCTGTATAAATTTAATTTCCAGGTGTTTTAGTGATATATCTAACGTATTTCCTTAAATTTTAGAATCTACTTAACATGATAATACCCACTCGTTTTAGGGTAGATCTAGATAACTAACTGACAAATTTGTCATGCTCGTGACTTTATCAAAAGAAATGTCTGCGTTTAAGGCTAACAGATACAGTTTTCTAACCGTAAGCGAGCAAGGAAAAATAAAATATTACCGTAAAATTTACCTTCAGTATGAAAATTATATCCACCGCATGCGTGGGGGAGTATATAGTTTTTTTTATAACTTACGATAATAGCCCTGTGGGTGGGATATATTTGTGTAAAATACTTAAATATCCATGTATTCAAATAAAAGAGCTTCCGGGGATAATTGAGAAAGAACTGTTATAAAAATTATAGCCATTTATGTACTGAGGGCGGTGTAGAGATGTTTATGCCCGCAGGTGACGAAGTTCTATCCGAGGGCCTTGGCCCGATGGTATAAAGTCCTATATCGCCAGTGGTGCATACAACGTTTTACATTTCAGTCTACTTTATATACCTACCTAATTTTAATTTAATAAATTAATTTAATAATTTATGAAATAGATATGGCTTTGCAGTTGCCTGTCCTTGCGTTTGTTTTGGTATCCATAACGATCCGACTACTATTTTATTTATTTCTGAAAGTATAGTAATAAAGTGTATTGAAACCTTTCTAAAAGTGATTATGCAAGACGAAGAAATTTCTCAAATTCTCACCCAAAGGGCCATAGAAGCAAATGAGGCAATGCTGCCAAAAAACCCAATCATTGCATGAGAAAGAATATGAAAAATTTCAACAATGGGCTAACAGACATTCTTTAACTGCCAGCAAGACTTTTAATGGCGTCTAATGGCTTCTTTCACGAACTGGTACGTATCTATTATTGTAATTTTCAACTTTTTATACCTGTGTTAGCTAATAGCATTAAAGAACCTTAAACGAAATGTCTTTATTAAAATTGCTTTTTAAATATTCTTCAGTGTTTTTCAAAAGTGAATATTGGAGGGCATAATAAGCAGTCGTAATCATTACACCCGCTCTCTTTGGCTCTAGGGTATAATGACCTTGTTTATATATCTCGATTCCAAGTAATAAGCAATAAATTATAAGCACGTGAAATATAAAATCATTTATTCAACTTCTATTTTAACGAAAAACACAAAATATAAAAGGGAAATTTTAGTGGGTATTCAAATTAATCATAGATTTTAATATATAATATATATATATATATATATATATATATATATATATATTGCTATTATACATGATTTGCAGGAAACAACTACTCAGCGGGCAAATACCCCGACCTGCATTGAATTACACCTTACAAATCATGAAAAATTGGTAGCCAATGTCATTTGTCTACTCCCTGACCAGACATAGACCGGTTTCGAACTTATTAGTTCTCCTCAGTATGCCATAGGTCATGGAGCAGACAAATGACAGTGGCCAACCTGCTAGTCTTATACAGACTAATGTAAATGGTGTAGTGGTGAGAGGTAAGTGAATCCTCTCATGTGGTCTAATGCTACTATACACCAGACATCATAGATGTCTCCATGGTGCATAGCGACTTGCCATTTTGCAAGTACCGAGAGCGGCGACCTTCAGCCCTTGGTGGACTTAACCTATATACTGCTATTATACATGATTTGCAGGAAATAACTACTCAGCGGGCAAATACCCCGACCTGCATTGAATTACACCTTACAAATCATGAAAAATTGGTAGCCAATGTCATTTGTCTACTCCCTGACCAGACATAGACCGGTTTCGAACTTATTAGTTCTCCTCAGTATGCCATAAGTCATGGAGCAGACAAATGACAGTGGCCAACCTGCTAGTCTTATACAGACTAATGTAAATGGTGTAGTGGTGAGAGGTAAGTGAATCCTCTCATGTGGTCTAATGCTACTATACACCAGACATCATAGATGTCTCCATGGTGCATAGCGACTTGCCATTTTGCAAGTACCGAGAGCGGCGACCTTCAGCCCTTGGTGGACTTAACCTATATACTGCTATTATACATGATTTGCAGGAAACAACTACTCAGCGGGCAAATACCCCGACCTGCATTGAATTACACCTTACAAATCATGAAAAATTGGTAGCCAATGTCATTTGTCTACTCCCTGACCAGACATAGACCGGTTTCGAACTTATTAGTTCTCCTCAGTATGCCATAGGTCATGGAGCAGACAAATGACAGTGGCCAACCTGCTAGTCTTATACAGACTAATGTAAATGGTGTAGTGGTGAGAGGTAAGTGAATCCTCTCATGTGGTCTAATGCTATACACCAGACATCATAGATGTCTCCATGGTGCATAGCGACTTGCCATTTTGCAAGTACCGACACATATATATATATATATATATATATGTTATATTAGAAATATGCTATGATATATAATATTATCGAGACAGGCTTAACCTTCTCAAACGCGTAACAGCTCTTCTCAATAACCGCTCACGCTGCATGAGCATTGTATTTCAATTCTCAGTAATTCTGATTGTGCTGAATCAGCAACATTGTTTCCTTTGTTCTCGAAACATTATAAATATTACTAACAACCTTTTTGTAATCAGTCTTATACTTATATTTGGTCGAATACATTCTAAATTTATTATTGTTTATTATTATACAAAGAGTCAAGCTTGACTCCAATAAGTGAATAAAGTTTTTAAAAAGCTATTTCAAGAATCCACTATCTAACATATATATATATATATATATATATATATATATATATATATATATGAAGTATTGTTGTACTTCCGGGTGCTCTCTCGCGTCGATGATCGACTCCTCCAGGAGTCATGGTTGTCTAAACGACGTTTCGGCAGAGTCTCATCTGCCATTTTCAGGTTCTCACTGAAAGCTGTCTACTGCTGCTTCTCGTTGCTCAAACTGAACTGAACTGAGTCAGTGAGAACCTGAAGATGGCAGATGAGATTCTGCCGAAACGTCGTTTAGACAACCATGACTCCTGGAGGAGTCGAGCATCGACGCGGGAGAGCACCCGGAAGTGCAACACCACTTCATTTAACACCCGCGAAAACCTAAAAAAAATATATATGTATATATATATATATATATGTCTGGTCGGGGAATTGACAAATGACATTGGCTACCAATCTTTCATGATTTGTAAGGTATAATTCAATGCAGGTCGGGGTATTTGCCCGCTGAGTAGTTGTTTCCTGCAAATCATGTATAATAACAGTATATGGGTTAAGTTCACCAAGGGCTAAAGGTCACCGCTCTCGGTACTTGCAAAATAGCAAGTCGCTATACACCATGGAGACATCTATGATGTCTGGTGTATAGTAGCATTTGACCACATGAGGGTATTCACTTACCTCTCACCGGTACACCATTTACTTAAGTTTGTATAAAACTAACGGGTTGGCCACTGTCATTTGTCTGTTCCATGACCTATGGCATACTGATGAGAACTAATAAGTTTGAAACCGGTCTATGTCTGGTCGGGGAATTGACAAATGACATTGGCTACCAATCTTTCATGATTTGTAAGGTATAATTCAATGCAGGTCGGGGTATTTGCTCGCTGAGTAGTTGTTTCTTGCAAATCATGTATAATAACTATATATATATATATATATATATATATATATATATATATGATAATTAGATACAAGATACCCTTTGCTAGGATCAAGTGTTACAACATCGGTGATAATGTTAAAGAACACGCCAAAACCCTCGATAAACTTTTCGAAACTGTAACAAAATCCGAAACATTTCGCATGAAAAGCGTGCTTCACGTGAAAATGCCGTTGGAAGAAATTTCAGAAACTCATCAAAGAATGTAATTTTAGAAAGTGTAGTAAATGGCGCTGCATGGGGACGTAATGTCGCCCCGACCACCAAAATTTAGAAAGTGTAACTAAAATCGAATCGGAAATTTCAAAATTAAAAACACTTTTACGAATCCATGTTATGCAGCACTGCAATTAATGCGTTGTGTTAAATATGAGGACAAGTTAATCCAGTCTCTAGTCAAAGTATATCAAGAGTTTTAGCGAAAATAGCCTTTAGCGACAAGGGTGCCCTATCATTTTCCAGCAGTCGATTTTGACGGGAAAATGATAGGTTTTAACGGGATTTTCCCTAAACCGGTTCCTCAGTGATTCGGTGTCAGAAAAGTTTAGTTACCATGTACTCATATATGCATGAGACCGCCTTGCCTGAACGTATGAATTTATAATTGCTATAATATAATTCAAAGTCGTTGCGATTCGAGCATTTTTAAGCTCTGAGGAGCGAACCAAATTATAATTGAACTGATAATACGTAAACAGACAGGCAAGCAAAAGCCCACCAAAAATTTTTAAACATTGAACTTTTCTTGAACCTTTTTGTGTAATCGTTAGGTATAAACCGCATATTGGATGGTAGTTGGTACATTATAAGTCATTCCGTTCCTCACCATGTGTTTGTACACAGGCCAGACTATAGTTTGTCAATAAATTTTTTTTGTAAAACATAATTTTTTAAAAAAGATTTATTATACATTCTTGAACTTTATATTGTCTTTTTCTTGTGTTTTTAAAATTCCCTTTCAGGTTTAATTTTAAGAAAGTGTTAGTACTTACTGTGTTAGATTTACAGTGTTACGACGTCCAATTGGTACCATCAGTGAAGCAGTTAAGCATAAACGAACAGTAAGTATAAATTTTGTATTATTCTCCGTCTGAAACAGTCGTTTTGAACCCTTGTTTGTGAACGTTAATATTTATTTTTGGAAAATGTAATAGATGTCCTTCAGACGTGAAAAGATGGATCGTTCACAATAAAAAAGGGCAAGAAAGTCTAAAAAATTATCTACAGCCCGGAATTTCTTTTTGACAATAAAAAAATATAATTTCATTTCTCTAAACTGAAAAAAAGAAACAATAAAAATTTAAAAAACAAGCTTTTCTTAAAGTCGTACTAAAAAGTGCGTACGCACTTTATATGATTGTACGCATGATTCGCACGCCTTGCTTTGCTTTTTTTAGTGTAACTTTAGGTAAAGCAAGTTTCTTTAAAATATTTTCTATTTTTTAGTCATACTTTAATTATTATAACGTATAGAACCAATTTACGGCGTTCCATTATGTCACCAGAACTAATATCGTGCCATTTGTACGAGGAAAAACGGGCATAGAACTCTGATCAGGCGAAAAAAGAAAAAAATATTTTGTATTCTACATTTTGCCGGAGGTGCCGGTTGGATAGTATATTTAATCAAATTTCGCCCCGGCATCCCCTACGTGCGGATATTTGCAAAAGTAACTCGTGGAATATTGTATTTCCATCCAATCTTAGTAACTGTGCGAAATTTTATCAATTGATTATGTCAGGAAGTGTATTAAATAAAGGATGCAAAATTTGAGTACAAAAACTATTCACTCATAAACTACATTTTGAGTCAAAGAAAAGCAAATAAAAATAAATATGCTACACCTTTGCATGACATATTGAGCAAAGTAATAAAATATATTCGCCAGTACATAATAAATATCCCGGTATTAATACAAACGACGTCGATTTTTTACCGGGTAAATTTTTTTTAGATAAGAACCCGCTGTCCCATGAACATTATTTGAGAATTAAACGCATGGAAAAATCACAACACGAAGTGGAACGATTTTTTCCTATGTCTCTTTATTCGAGCAAAATTTTCATGGAAAACAAGGTGAACCACTCAAAAAAAATCTACCCTAGTATTACAGAAGATTAATATATCATTAAGAAATATTATCTAAAATAATTATTAGAACAACTGTTTATTTATAGTTTAGTAAATAGCAGTTTATCATAACATATAGAAATTTTCTCTAATGTTTTTTATCATCGAACGTATTCTTTGTATTTCAAGAAATTCCAACTATTGTAAACAATGTATAATAATTAATTTATCTGTTTCTCTTAGGTGTTTCAAAGCTTACAGTGGTTTGTGCAGAGCGAATAAATGATGCCATGATTCTACAAAGTGTGTAGTATATTGAACAATAGTGTAAATATTCTATTCATGGGAAGTTCATAACTAATTTGAACTAAAAAGGTAAGGTTCGTGCATTCAGACAATCTTACTTCTAGACTAAGTAATTAAAAAATCATTCCAGACATTAAATAAAACAATCTCGAGCAAAACTAATTGCCAAGTATGTTGTTGAGGGAAGAAAAATTAAGAAAAGCAACTTCATCGAGGCGCTGCGTAGTACACGAAGTGTTAGAAAGTAAACCCTAATGTACAACCCTTCAACTTCAAGGTATATGAACTACACACTACAACGGAAACAACCCATATACAATCCAAAACCAACTAGATTAACCAACAATATTGTTTTAGGTGCAGCCACCGAAAGGAATCTTCCGTGATGACCAAAATCAAACTATATAAATCATGGCCGATAGTCGATAGCCGAGTGGGTTAAGGCGCGAGATGGCAATCGCGATTAATCACACGGACATCGTACCACCGGGTTCGATTCCTGACTCCGGCACTGGCACTGTCGAAGAAACTGGTTGTATGTCCGCGTTTTTTTAATGTGTAACCCCCTTCCGCACAAGCCCTGGCTTCTGGAATTGGGGGTTGTCTAATTTCTGTGGTGTTTATTTATTATTATTATGACAGCCACAAATTTAGTCTCTTTATATGCAGTATTTTTAGGGCAAATTTATACCCTTACATTGTGAGTGTGTGTACTTAATTGGCTGCCAGAACCTCTATAATGTATATCGATTGAAGTATATTTGTTACAGCACAATATTACCATTTTAAAAATATGTATTATTTTAAATTCCTTGAAAGCAAACCGGGGATTGTCAATAATGTCGGCTATAGATTTATGAAAAGAAAGAATTTGAACAAATATACTTTTCCTGATGTCCCTATGATGACTTACATTAGATCAAATATTATACCTATTATTCAAGAGCAGGGGAATTTAGGAAGAGAAGATTTCAGTGCTCCACCGATGTTATTTGAGAAGTGATGAAATTTAAATTGGTATGATAATAAATCATTGAATATGAGGCATTCAGGCAACTCGAGCGTTTCCTTGATTGAAGTTTGAAAAGAGGATTCTTTAAATTTATTGTTTGGTGGATCCATCGTGCAAGCACCGTTCATTGAAATATAAAAACTAGTTGTAATGATTACCCTCTGGTGTTGCCGGTTGTGATTAAGTATTTGATTTATGTCCGCAAACACAGGCATATTATTAGGCGTGAAAGATTGAATATTGATTGGAAATCTTGTGACAACAAATATAATTAACGATTTAGCTGATTCTTACAATTTCTTCATTGTACCTTATTCTAAGCATATTTTTTTAAATTAATTTAAGACCGAATAAGTGTACAGCGTAGAAACTATTTCTATGTATAAGATAACTAACTTCAGTATCAATGATACATTGGGTATCACACTCAAACAGACAAAGTGATATTTTTAATAACTTGTCTCTTAGTTTTCAAATGTAACGTGTTTGCGCAATGTTCTGCTTTATTTCTGAGTAGAAACCACGCGAATGAGGAAAATTCTTTGGTGTACGTGCTGCATAAACAACTGTTTTCACGAATGTCCAAGTAAGTACGTACTTACTTGGACATTCGTGAAAACGAATTAACGTTAATTATTCTATTGACTACAGCTCGATCAGCTCGAGAAATTCGGTAACGAAAACACAGTCCATCACCACCACCATCATTACCGTTATTATTGTTATTATGGACAGATCCTTGTTTAGAATAGAATATGATAGAATTGAATGGAATGGAATGGAAAATGGAAAATGGAAAATGGAAAATGGAATAGAATAGAATAGAATAGGATAGGATAGGATAGGATAGAAGAGAAGAGAAGAGAAGAGAAGAGAACAGAATAGAATAGAATAAACTTATTCATCATAAATGGTTCATGGTTACACGATTATTTTCGGTATTGGCTTAAAAATGTTGGAAACAAAAATTCTACTAAAATTGTGTGAACAAGAAAAATATAAAGACAACCTAACAAATACAGTAACCTGTGACGCATGACTAATAAAAGCATTATGTAAATAACATGATAAAAATAAATTTTCATTACCTATCAAAGAATTCAGCAATGTTATGAGAACAATGTTAGGTCATAAATATTTTCAATTTGTTTCTAAATAACCTAAAAAAAATTGTGATCTTATTTTTGTAGGAAGTTTATTGTATATATAACTCTGGTTCAGTGGCTCAATGCTTATACGTTAGATAATAGGCCTGAGATCAAAGAGTCTCGGGTTCGAATCCTGGCCAGGGTATGGATGTTTAGCGGTGTTTTTAATGTATTACAGAGCTTTTAGCAGTCGACTTGCTACGATTTACACGTACATAAACAAATAAATACGTTGGATATTAATGGTTGTAAGATATTACATAAAAAAACTCACTTGGGCTACTGTAGCGTAGCAGATATCGCAGGAACTACTTAACCCGGATAAGTGATGTGCGTGCTTACGATAAAATTACTCTAGCTCAGACTATCTCAGGGCGTTAAGCCCAAGTTTACATAAACTATGACAAATTATTAGTTTACTTACTTAACAAATCACTGAGGCTTCCATACGTAGTGGTCGCAGATGAAATAATGACACTTTCTTTAAAAATGAAATGCACTATATTACACAATTTACAGATATTGGTTCTCTAGCATGTAACCTGGCGATGTTCAAAAGGTGTGGCAAACTTCTCGATAAATAAGTTACAACATTAATAAAATGCCTCGTGTAGCTATACATCGGTTTACAATGTGAGGATAAATGGTAATAAATTCTGCCACAATGGGTCTGATTTAGAGAACCTTCTTAAATAAATATGAATGCATAAAATCTTTAAATATGTACAAGTTAAAATACAAAAGTATGAATCGAATATGACCGCACAGAATCACTGAAGGTGGTCTCCGGTAAGTAAAAACAACAACACTTATCTAGGGTGGTACGATACCGACTTCGAGGTGGAAGAAATGTAGGCCTACGGAGGTGTGTTCGGGACAAAAGAAATTGATCCAAGGATGGGGTTGATTATAGCCTCTCCAGCCCTGGAACCTTCTACTGTGTGTGGATGCCCCGTCCGTGGAATTTCACTGATGTGTATAGAAGCCCCGTCCGTGGAACCTTAAAAATATCACGATTTAATTTGCAAAGTCGGAAATGCACGTGAAGCGTGCCTAATGTGGGCAATTCAAATTTGACATAACCTACAAAAGAAATATAATTTACCTCACTGATGAGGGAACAATTCACCAATGTTCCTCGAAAGCCACAGTTGGATGAATGGGGTCGAGTCCGCCTTTCAAGTTGACACGATACTTCCAAAGGAAAGCCTGCAAATTTGCGAAACACGTGGGTAGAGAACGGGTAAGATAGCGTGAAGAGGTTAGCTTACCTTGCATACTTAAATATCCTGCTTCCGCAGTTAAAATTTACTCACAACAACAAAATATTCCGCTAAACGGAACAACAACAGATTGAGAAAATTTTCCTGTGTTGATAATTCCAAAATCCACCAGGATGCCTTTGATAAACCGAGGTTCGTAGAATTATTAACTATATACGCCAACAAAAATGGTTGCCTTCCGTCCCTCTGCTTTTCACGAGCCGCAAGTATCGCCCTCCCGTGGAGAATAGCGAAACTGTGTTACGGACGTAGCGGTTGTTATTATGCGGCCCACAAAACGCTAAGGCGTATGGTGGGTCGCATACGCTAGAGTTCCGCAACAGACTAGATGAGGTTGCGTGAGAGCCAATATGACTAATAGATGCACCACTTCTGAGTTCGAGTCTCAGCTGCAATAGAGGGTAATGCCGTAGTAATGCTGAACTCTGCTAGTACGGTAATCTAAATAAAATGATTAAATTAAAAGAAAAACTATCAGTACAGTACGCTGGTCTCATATTGGCTCATATTAATGTGTATTTCAGTGTATTTCTCGCAGCACTTCTAGTGGGGTAACTATGAGTGTTGTTATTCGTTATAAATCTATATCAGTTTATGTGCATGAAACAAAAAATTTTAAATATGTAAGTGCATGTAACAATCATTAGTTTTTTGTTTTAAATGTATCCCTACAGGTTTCTCTATAATTCAAATTAAATAGTACAGGAATAATAATTCTCTGTTTAATTACATAAGCAATGTTTGCCTCTGCCGATTGACTCCATGTACTAATATTATAAGCTAAAGAATAGTAATCTGCCATTAACGCATTAATATATAATCATAAATTTAGAATGGCAAATATTGCTTTTGCTAATTTCCCAAAGAGAGTATCTGTTTGGGGGAAGAGTTTAACGATGACTCTATTACAGAGCCTAAAAATATTGCATTTTCCATTTTGGAATTATTATTATATAAAATGTTTGTAAAGTATCAAAATACTATTTTCTTCATGTTGGTTATTAAAGAATTTTTATACCAGTCTTCAAATTGTTTAATGACTATAACAGTTCTATTGCCTAAGTGCTCTACTGTATTACTCTAGATTATGATAGATGTGTCATCCACGTACATAAATAATCCGCCTTCTGTTAAATAATTTGATAAATCCTTAATAAAATTAAGACATAAGGGTAGACCAATAACGGAACTCTGAGCTACTCCAATTTTCATATTAATTACATTAGATGTTTCCGCATTCATTGTAAATAAGATTTTCCTACTTTCCAAATAAGAAATTCATAATTTCAGAATATGTCCATTTATTGCTGTCGCTTTTAATTTAACCTTCAGATATTTTGAATTAATATAGCCGGCAGCCAAATCAAAAAGAAACTAGCTACTTTGTTGCCGCCTTTATCAAGGTAGTGGTAGATTTTTTGAGCAAGATCTAGTGTTACTACGTTTTCGGATTTTTTATCTTTGTAACCAAATTAACTCTCTGTAAACAAATCATTTTCTTCTAGATATAGTTGTATTCAATTGGAGACTGCTTTCTCAGATATTAAGTAATTTAGTAAAATTATAGGCCTATGATTTTCGACCAAATGCAGATCTTTTTTTTAAATAAGGGATTTACTTTATCTAGTTTTTAAATATCCAGAAACTATCCCAAATTATCCATAAATTAATGAGCTGTGCCAGAGAATCTGGTATAATGTACTTACTGACTTTAATAGACGTATATGTATTTCATCAACACCCGTTCAATTTTTGTTCTTACATTGTCTATTATGTTAAAGATTTCATCTAGGGTCAGAAGTTCAAAAAAAATTGGAATTAATATTTTTTTGGAATATCATATCATTTGATATTTTATTTCCAAAATAATTATTATTCAGTTTGTCAGTTAACACATGTGGCGAAATATTTCTCTATCATCGTTTCTTATTTCATCATTTATTTTTATACCAGTTCTCTTTTCCTTTTTTGTCGTCCCGATCTATTATTAACCATTTGCCATAAAGTTTTATTTTATTATTTGAATGTACACTTAATTTATATATATTTCTTCTCTTGCATTAAATATTTTATTGTTAATGCATTTTTTATAGTTTCTAAATTATCTCAGCAGTTCATGGCAACTAGAGTTTTTAGCAATCTAATAGAGATACTTGGAATTATATTTAATTCTTGTCGTACCCTTAAATCATTTTGAGGATTACTCTTCCTTTACCGCACATATTTTTTTACAATTCATATCGAAACACCACTGAAAGTGCTCTAAAAATCCACAAAAGTAATCATTGATGTTATTGTGGTCCTCAGCAAATATGACAAATTCATTACAAAATAGGTTAGCAAAATGGAACCTATTCTGTTCTGAAGAAATTATGCATATTCTCTTATTATCTCAAACAGAGTCAGTACAATAAGTTTCCATTCAATTATAATAAAATAATTATTCTTTATGATATGATATGTGTGCATCTACTAATATTACCTTACAATCCGATAAATATGTAATTTTATAATCTAAGGCTACATTTGAACTGAACTTTCTCGCAAATCAATATTTGCTGGTTCATTTACTAATGACCTTAATAAGAAGGAGTGAACTATATCTGATTAGGATTTATTTTATTTTATGTTTGATAGTTGATCTATATTAAAATCTCCTATTAATATTATACGTATAATGTATTAATAACGTTACAAGAAACTATCCTTGTTTTAGTAGAAAATTGTTTGTATTTCCGTTAGGTGATCTATATATAGACATATTAGCAACATAAGTATGTTCTTTGTACATAAGAGCTATTATTTCAAAATTAATTTCAAGTGCATTAAGCAATTCAAATCATATCAAATCAAAATTTATTAACCACATTACTTTGATACATAGTTTTACAAATATTTATTTAAAACACTATGTCTGTATTTGCCTTTAGATATATTTTTACATGACATATATATAATAATAAGGGAAACATGATTCCTGAGGCTTGATTAATTGTGATGGACAATAAATAATGAAAAGAAAAAAGCAAATATAGAAATTTAGAATTAAAGTAGCTAATTTATTTGATTGAGTAGGAAATTTTTTTCTTGAATAAATTTATATTGTTTATTAGATTTATTTGATGTGGCAAATGATTGTAAAATTTAGGAGCAAAATAATGTATGAACCTTTGTGTTTTGGTATTTACAGGGATGTTCGTATTTAAATTTACTTTAGCTCGAGTATCATAGGTGTGACATATTTGCTTATTAAAAATCGATTTATATAAGAAAACGAGATCTGATTTTGCATATAATAATTCTAGACTCAAAACATTAAATTATCGGAGATCGGTAGACCATAGCGTATATTTTGATAAAATTACTTTAATGAGATATTTTTGGATAATTTTTAATCCTCCAGTATTTGTTAAATATCCTCCATATTATTATTCCACAACGCAGTATTAATTCAACCAAAGCATAGTATCACCTCCCATTAAAAGAACCATATCATCAGTATAAGATACAATTTTACATTTCGTATTTAGAAGTAATAGCCCGTTAATTTAAATTAAAAATAGTGTTAGTCCCAGAATGGTTCCTTGAAGTACATCATATTCCAATTGATGTTTAAACGTACCGAATTAATCACCGATTTTAACACACTCTCTTCTGTTCTGTAAGTAACTATTTCTGGTACACCAGAATTATGTAGTTTGTCAATAAGCATATTGTGAGACACTGTATCAAATGCTTTGTCTAAATCGAGAAATAGAGTAATTTGTTTTTTGTTGTCAATGTTCAACTAGGTTAGTCCTACAGAATATGGCTATCCCACTATTTATGTACATGCTTCGTTCAACAAAAAGGACTCATGGTTATATAGTTTCTAATAGAGGCAACTGATGATTCTATTAAATTCATCCAGTGTTCACATATACACAATATATCTGAATAATTTAGTTCTAATAAAATAGTTTCCAATATAGTTGCTCTTTTTGCGGAATATATTATTCATGTGTATTTTTTCCTTATTTAGGCGCTATGCCAATTTAAGAACATGTCAAATTAACATGAGAAGTAGTACAAAACAAAATCTCAAACGAACTTTGTAAATAAGGCATATAGGTGGAAATATTTATGAAATTCTTTCAACCAAATTTTTGACATATAGTGGATTTTACTTTATTGCATGTTATTATATTTCACTAAAGCTGCTGTGATCTGCCAATTTTAATTTAAACAGAATATTTAATAAAAAGTTCGTCTACTTTTCCACATCCGTTTATTTAATTTTCAGGATGGAATGCGTGTTCATTTTACACTAGAGATGTTTGCATTTATACGGTGTTTGTATTATACATTCCCGCGAGATTTTGCTATTCCAGTATACAGAGCGAGCTCTTGCTTTATTATTTTGGTTCACAGGATTAATTTGGGGGTAAGCAAAGAAGGGGGAAATTGGCTCTATTAATTGTTTGTGTCAGATATATTTTTTAAAAGTATGATTAATTAATATATGGTTTGTTTAAAGTATGTGACATGTAGCACAAAATAAATTAAGTAAATATAATATAATGCAAGCATTTTTGGCATTAATTAATTACAATAATTATAAAGCCTCAGTAATGAAAAATGATAAATAAAATCTGATGGAATGTTTGTTTACGAAAATTGCTGAAAGTAAAAAAGTATTTCATTTTTCCAACTTGTATCAAAACTAGAATGCTATCGGAGAGAATATTTTATAATCATTCATTAACTTGTCAACTGGAAATGCAGCACGTTATGCTGTTGGTAAATAGAAGTGTTTGTTTAAATAATTGAAAACTAAATTATCAATTCAACGCACAGAATGTCCACGTAAAACAAAAGTTTCAACAATTTTGTGTTTTCAAAACTTTCATCGTTTTTAAAATTGGGCTTCAAAAAACGTTTAAGGTCTCATTTTAAAGACAGTTCTTGGTTCTACAAGGTGCTGTTAAGGGTTTTTCCAATTATTTTCTCCAATCAAAACTTATTAATATTCAAAATTGGCTATTTTGTATGCGTGACTTCCGTTGACTGTAACTTCCTACAAAATAATGATAGAAACGACGTGTTGGGGGGGGAATTATCTTAGTTATAAACAACAAACAAGGTTCCTTGGATTTTTTTCGCAAATTGCATTTTTCATGAATTATATAAATAAAAAGATAAAGTATCCAAAACAATGAAAATTTACGAAATTATGCCAATTTTTAATATCAATTCAGAACTTCTATAGAATTGGGACCATCACCGTCTGGTAGCATAGGAAGTGTATATTATTTATATATTTACATTGTTCAACAGGTCGTGCGACTCAATTATAGAATAGAAGAAATACACAAAAGAAGAAAACAAATTTACACAATAAAAAAAATAAAGAAATATATATTAACAACAAATATTTTAAATATAAATATACAAACAAGGGAGATAAGTGAGAATAGCCAACAGTAAAGCAGCAACGAAATATATCATTCAAAAATCCATCGTTTTAATTACAAGACAAGGGACAAGGCAGGAACTTAAGTTGTTATAATTATTATTACACATTATCATGTGGAGGTGAATGCTTTTTTATATTTGGTCGTGCAGCTGGCAGATAAAATAGATTTGTCTGTCTTGCCACGGCTCTGGAAGTATGAAAACTTAACAGACAGAAAATTCCTAACCAGAGTATGTTGTTATGAATTATCTTGAGAAATAACATCAGATAAGCTTTTGTGCACCTGTATTCATGTGAGTCGGAGCCGAACTTTATGAGGAGTTCAGATTCGGGAAATTCTCTAGAAGGATACTCCCCTTCCGTTCCAAAATGAAGATATTTTAAAAATCTGCGCTGTATTCCTTTTAAATTATCAATATATGTTAGATATTTAGGACACCAAATAATATAAACATATTCTAAAATAGAGCGAACAAAGGTGGTATATAATATCTTCAGTATGTCAATATTCTGGAAGTTGCAGCTGTTTCTGATAATAAATCTTAAAGCGTTGTAAGTTTTCGTGGCAATGCACGCAATTTGATTTTTAAGGACAGTTTTTTTTATCGAAGATAACATCCACATTACAAAATGTTTCGGGTCTTGACAGCATGCTATTATCAATAAATTTACCAAAGTGGGTCAATGATTTTTTGGTGGAGTAAGACACTATGTTACATTTCTGTATATTTAAAGATAAGTTATTCATTAAGCACCAATCCCTAACGTGAATTACATTTTGTTGAAGTAGAAGACAATCGTTGATACTTGAAACCTTGCAAAAATTTTTAAATCGTCAACATAAAGAAGAAAAGATATTGTCAGGCTGTCTACAATATTACCAATGAATAGAACAAAGAATAGAGGTTCTAAAACTGATCCCTGGAGTACACCCGACGTAGCAGATATTTGGATAGAATTGAAACCGCGATATACAATATGTTGGATCCTATCTGAGGAGTAGAATTTTAAAAACTTTAAAAAGTCTACAGAGAAATTGAAAATAATTAGTTTATTCAATAGAACACAAGTCAATTTTGTCAAATGCCTTTGTAAAATCGGTATAGATCACGTTTGATTGAAGTCAATCATCGATGGCATAAGTTAAGAATTATTTTATACAAAATAAGTTGGTAACAGTGGACCTACCTGCCTTTAAGAAAACCATGTTATGAATCTATAAAAAGTAAAGCATGATCACATAATAATATTTCAAAACTTGTGCAAAGCTAATTATAACAATTGGATGATAGTTTCTTGAAAACTGGAGCTATCTTAGATAATTTTCACTGGGAGGGAAAACATGTTACTATTATTTTTAGTTTCTTCTTTATTTCATAATTTAAGCTAATTCTAAAAAGAGTTTTTTTTTAGCGTAGTTAATTATGTATATAAGCATTAATAAAATAAGCTAAAATCATTAAAAATTGTCATTCTTAGGCTCGTTTGGAAGATTTCTAATCAAAATTTACTTAAAATATACAAATATATAGAATTATGATCTTATATAATGGTTTAAATAATGAAATCTAAACAAATATCCATATATACATAAAGAATGTAACGTTCAGTAATATAACAAATTTCGTTAAACGAACTCAATTGTCGAATGAGGTGTTGCAAAAGTAATAATAAGTCCTCTATACACTTTTTCGATTGTTCCAAGGTTATTTAACATAAACATTTTTAAGGTGTGAATATATTTTTCTGCCTCTTTGGGTATCCAATTCTCGCCGCACATGGATTTAAAAAAGCAAATTGTAAGAAATTTAATTAAGAAGACGGAATTTTATTGTCTCAAGAGACACATTGTTGAGTAATTCACAAAAATACGCATTAAGAAAGTAGCCTTTTTTCAAAGCAGCGAAAAATTGCTAAATTTCGAATATTCGCATCTTGCTTATTTTTCGACCAAATTCAACTAGTGAGATGTCAAAATATCGGGCTTCAAAAATACTAAAAATCGTTGAACTTCGTGGTTTTCAGAGAAATTAACGTGCTCCGAATAAAATCTAAAAATACCTGTTTTCTTAAATTTGCGGGTAAATTTCGGATTGAACCCCAACTTTAGCTAATCCGGATCTAAAAGAATATTACACCTCGTTAAAACATATCCATAAAAAGAAAATAATGAAAAAAATATATATATTATAATACCAAGATGGCAATATCTTTAAATAAAAATACTACTGCATGGCAAATCATAAAAGATAACAACAGTAAATATTTTCCTGATAGGTTTATTAATGAAAACGGTGTCAGTATAAAATCAACTAGTGATGTAGATCACGAATTTAACAGGTATTTTTTAGAGTCCATCAACTTACCCATGATATGAATGTAAATCCGACGATGCATCTGAACATAAACTGCCCAAGTATCATGTTTCTGGCACCGACTGTGGTAATTAATATGATAAAGACAGTGGCAGTAGCTTTGTTTTTACATATAATTGACTATGATTATATTGCTGATCCACTATGTAAATTAAATAAACTTTCTTTTATAGAAGGTTCCTTTCCTTGCAGTTTAAAAAAGCCATATTTGTACCTATTCACAAAAAGCATGGTAAGAAACTCGTATCTTGTACAGAGCGATTTCATTACTATCTGTTTTTCGAAGCTATTTGCACTTGCATATGTCAGTGAGGTCAGAATTTATTTAAATAAAAATAATATTTTTTCATCTAGTCAATATGGTTTTAAAGAGGGCCACTCTACCCAAGATGCAGTCAATTTGCTGAGTAAATTTTTACTTTCTAACATGGATAAGAAAAAATATGTGAATCACGAAATGCTACTTAACAAAATGTATGACTGTGGAATAAGGGTACTCCTCTTGGGTAAAGTTCTAGCTCAGTAACCGTACTCAAAGTGTTGAAATAAAAGTGTGCGGTACATTGTATCTACCTGATTTTCAATTGGTGCCAACAGGTCCAACTCATTTTTTAATCTTTGTCAAACATCTACATGATAGTTTTATAGTAACACATGATTTCCACGTCACTCATTTTGGCGATGATGTGGCAATTGCGTCGGCAGCCAACAATTTACAGGATCTTTCACTTAACGCAAATAGGTGTACTACATTAATGAACAGCTACTGTAGCAAATTTGGTTTAAAACTTAATAGGTCAAAGACTCAAATGCTTATGTTTACCAAATATACTCCCGATTATAGCTTACTGACAAAAATTAATAATCAGTCTACAAAAAATAGTGAATGCATCAAATTATTAGGCATAACGGTTGATCAAATCTTAAATTGGTTTAAACGCATTGAATCCGTATCGAAAAAAGTATCTGCTAGATGCTATATTGTTTGGCAACTTCGTGCTTACATTAGTTTAGAACTGCTTAAAATTTTCAACTTTGCACATGTAAAATCATTAATAAATCGTGTAATTCTTTGCTGGGGAAACTCTTGTAGACTTAATTGTACGCGTAGTCCAGAAAAATATAATTGGAACAATGATGTTCAAGAATTCCAATTACTCATGCAGGGACTTGTTTGTCTCACTTAAAATATTAACATTACCAGCTTTATATATTCTGTCATGTTATATATTTGTCAAGTCTAATATATCAATCAGTTGACTCATTTTTCAGATCGCAATATACATTACACCTTGAGAAACACAACTAACATTTTGCTTCCTCAACACAATTTATCTGCAGTCAGTAATGTCATTTGAAGTAAAGAAACCTGAGGTCCTCAAAAACTGTTTACAAATGTGTTATGGACCACTAGTGATATTTGAAAAAGCACGGCCAAATGAGCAAATGATGTGGGCCATTCTTAATCAAAATCAAAATCTTTTAAAAGGAGTTTGTCATTTCGTCATGTGAATTTTATATTTGTTGGAGCATTATTCTGATTAAGCAAGTGCAATGTCCATAAAATCTTTCATAAACTGTAAGGTATTTGTTGATGATGGTTTTATCGTGTGGTTACAATAATCTAGGTTTAGAATAAGAGGAGAAAATGTTGGAGTATTTTAGTCGAGTATATGGCGCATGCGCCGGGAATATTTAGTCCTCAATTTATATTTTTTTTTTACAAAAGTTGTGGATTATTATTGTTCAACGTTGTAATTTTTCATCAAGTTACCAACGGCCAGTGCATAATGCGCCAGACTTTCTAAAAAGAAAAGTTTATGTCTAATATTTGGTTAGTGATGCAATATCAGACCTTGTTTTAGTATTAATTGTTTATGATTATACAAGAGTTATATATATCAATAATAAATTGGGACCTCTTGTGCTTATATGTGCCCTACAAAAAGCCAAAACATAAATATTCCTGTTTCCTGATGAGATGACTCTCTATAAGAGAGTATTTTTTTAATATTCAGCTATTTTAGCTTATAGATAATTAGAACTAATAAGTGACAATGTGTAAATAACTAAGTATTGAAGGTAACTGGTTTTATAGTATTAGTAGGGAGGAAACGAACAATAGACAAAGAATTGGTAATATATTTTACAATTTTCTTAAAGCAGATTACATGAAAGTTTAATTCGTATAGACTGGAGCTTCTTAAATAGTTATACCGATGTTGACAACTCTTGCGATGCTTTTTGTACAAAACTGCATGACTTGCTTGATACCTTCTTCGTACCTAAAACCAAACCTCATAGACTAATATACTCACCCTGGTTTAGTGCTATCATTATAAAATTTATCCGTCTTAAATATAAAGCCTGGATAGACTATACAAGTATAAAGACCCTATCGCATTACAAGAATTCCTATTCCTAAGCTGATATAGAAAACTCTTAAAAAGTATGTTACAGTCGTATCGAAACCAATATAAAAAATAATCCCAAAGAACTATGGCAATTTCTTAACGATAAAAAAAATAATAATGGCATAATGATAGTTTGATAAATGACACAAAAAGATTGCAGATGCCTTTGCAGACTTTTTTCAGAGTTCCCATAGCACTCATTTTGAAGTTACTTCTCAAAATACCCTAGCTAATAGCTTACCTTTAAAGCAATTTACTGAAACTGAAGTACTTAATAGTCTTAAAAAATTTAAACCTAAAGTACTGTTGGCCCGGACAAAATACCTGTTTTTTTCCTTCGAGACTGTGCATGTCTTCTTGCAATACCACTTACCATAATATTTAATCTCTTCATTAACTCATCTACATATCCCTCTCCTTGGAAGTTCTCTGAACCAATACCTGTATACAAGAAAGGAGGAAAAAACTAAATTGAAAATCATAGACCTACTACTATTATCAATAACTTTACTAGGTGTCTTGAAATGCTTCTCCATGATTTCTTCTTTTTTCATTCAAAAAACCAAATCACACCTAAACAACACGGTTTCATGAAGGGACGTAACTCATAGTTGATACATTTGACATAGATCTGGAGGTATTTTGCTTATCAATTTAGATCTTTTTGGACTGTCAAAAAATCGGCCATATTTTGTTAAACCTTACGTTGAAGACAGAACAGTTTGTACAATGTTGCGGTCAACAATCCACAGAGATATCTGTCACATCTGGGGTCCCTCAAGTGTATATACTGGGACCATTATCATTTAATATATAAATTAATAGTATTATAAATGAGATGCAAGCAAATTATTTGTTATATTCGAATAATATGAAAATATACATTATTATTAAGTGCTCTGATATCTGTAATAAGGTACAAATAGCATTAAGCAAAATTAATAACTGGTGTACATCAAATAGTCTGCCTCTAAATCCTTCCAAATGTAACCTAATGTCATTCTCTCTGAAACACACTGTCATAAAATATGACTATTCCGTTAATGAAGTCTCCCTGCTTAGACCTAACACTATCCGTGACCTTGGCGTCATTTTCGATTCTAATCTATCCTTTACTGACCATATAAATGATATAGTAACAAACTCCTTCAGATCTCTTGACTTTGTGATGCGGAATACACGAGAATTTAATGATATTAATACCACTAAGTCTTTATAATGCGCTCTTGTTAGACGTCGCGTTGAATGTGCCTCCATCATATGCTGTCCTCACTACAATATTCATGTGCAAAATATAGAAAGAGTTTTAAGAGACGTTTCTTAAAATATCTCAGCTTCCAGGATGATAATTTATATCCACCCATTGGATTTCCGCATAAAAAAATTACTGTATAGACACTCATTTGACGTTCTTGAAAATCGCCGTATTATTGCCCAACTAGCAATAACAAATGACATTGACAGTGGGGATATTCTCCAAACACTTTGTATTAATGTAATGAAATTCTCACCGCTTCATCAAATTTGCAACAATTATAACTCTGTCCAAACCAAATTTGATCTGTTCAACTACAATGCAGCCTTGATAAAAAACCTAAAACTATAGTGTGTCCCGACGTTTATTATATCTGAACTAATAATTTAACGGCATTTAATTTTCAATTCTTAGCACTCTTTGTATTCTCTTTTCGGTATTTCTTTTGTTACTGATTATTGAATACTGTTAGTTAATATTGTTATAAATATCACAAGTCTGTATTGTACCCATTCAGTAATTGGTGTTATACTGTTGATGGTGTAAGTTAAATACATAAATAAATAAATGTCATCCTCAGAATTGATCTTAAATACCTTGGCAATAAGTTTAGCCATCATTTATTTACCATTGCCCCATAAGTTAGAAGAATCAAAGACTTTGCCAGCTTTTACTAGTAATTTATAATGTCATCGGGTTAAGTCGTCTTATAGTAATTTTAGTAACATTCAACTTATCCATTCTTTATAGATTTATTCCGTATTGTCGTCAAATCTTTACCATTTTCTGTATTTATCAGACAGACAATAAAATATAATAATTATTATTTGGTACTCTTGTTACATTATAAAAATATAAAACGTTAAGTAATGTATTGTCATTGTAAATTAAATAAAAAGTTTTTGTATCCGCCTGCGATTTAAATTAGGAACTGTTTTATTAAATTTAACTAGAAAGCTAGGCATTTAAATAATTTTGCAACACGAAGTAAAATCATTTTCTCCACGTAATGCGGGCGCCGAGGGATAATAGAAATTCTGTAATGAAGTACAAATCTGCATTTCTTTTAACACATTTTCGTCTCCCTTTGGCACTCTTTAGGGATGCCAATTTTAAGAATCTTTTGTTAAGGGACAAATTTTCCACCCGCTAGTTGTCCCAATTGACACGAAAATTTAGTTTACATTAGGAAACAGAAAAGAAGCTAATTTTAAAGAAGAAATAAGATTAGTTATTCCTAAATGGGGGAAGTGGATAGGAATCAATAGAATAAAATGTACGTCTAAAGAAAATAACATATTTCTGTTAACTTTGAATAAGAATAATGCCCGTTGAATGGCGTACAATTTTATCGATTTCAATTCACTTTTTCCTTGAGAAAAAATAAAACTTTATGCTACCGCATCGATAAAACTCAAGTACAATTGAGAGTTGTCTATGCATGATATAAAATAATAATAATACAATGACACAATGACATATTGATAAAAATAATAATATTTATTAAACATTCTAGATACAAAATGTACATATGGCATGTCAGTTCAAGTTGACAATAATGCATACAAATATACATTATGTAAAATTCTTAATAAAATCTATACAAAAAACAAATAGAACAATATAACGTTCACATGAGTAAATACAAACATAGGTATACAGGGTGATTTTTTTGGGCGTCTATTAGAAGTATATCGAGAAAGAAAAATGATATCGATCTGAAAATTTGGCTATAGGCCTAACTGGGTAGGATCTATTTAACAAAATATTTTCAAAATGATGGCATTTCCGGTTATATCGGAAGTTGACCCCAACTTTGTTGTTTTAAATGTAATGCCCCCATTTTCATTTTTCTTTTAGATTCTGCAGAACATTTCGAAGGTTTGATGTAGCTAAAATTAATATTTCCGGAGATATTAATTTTTTTCCTAAAATTTTGATAGAAAAGTTGTATAACATTAAAATTAATATCTTAGTAACAATAATTGATAACATGTTGATTTTTCTGTGAGGGTAAGACAAGGTATTGGAGTTACTCATCATGTAAGAAAATTATCCACTAAAAAGTTTCTAAAATTATTGACATATGACGACCACACAAAAACAGCAAAAACTCAATTTTTTAAACGGCACCATACCTAACTAAATGCACCATTCGATAGAGAGAAAAAATGCGCATCTAACAATGTATCATCTTCCTATACCCAAAATGTATGGTTCTTTAGATATTTGCGATTTTCGGTGTTATTAACCCTCATAGAAAAATCAACGTATTATCAATTATTGGTACTGAGATATTAATTTTGATGTTATACAACTTTTCTGTCAAAATTTTAGGAAAAAAATTAATATCTCCGGAAATATTAATTTTAGCTATAGGAAACCTTTAACGAAATGTTCTTTAAGCTAACAGCAGAATCTAAAAAAGAATTAAAATAACAAAGTTGTAGTCAACTTCCGGTATAACCGGAAATGCCACCATTTTGAAAATATTTTCGTTAAATAGATCCTACCCAGTTAGGTCTACAGCCAAATTTTCAGATCGATATCATTTTTCTTTCTCGATATACTTCTAATAGACGCCCAAAAAGATCACCCTGTATACAGCAGTAAACAAAATATATGTATAAAGAAAGTACATTAAAACAAAATAATTTTGGAATGCTTCAGATTCCCTATTTAAAAAGTCCTTGATAGAATAAAAATCACCTTTGAATAACAAAATTTTCACCATAGTTTTATATTTTTTATAATTTTGCGTTCTTTTTTCTGTCGGGAGAATATTAAATAAATATAAACAAATAAATAACACCAGAGGTAATTACGGCCCCTTTTATCTGGAAGGCTCTAGACGAGCCTTGGGAGGGGGCTACACATTGAGAGGCAAACAACACACCCAATATCCGTGCATAGTGGAAACACATAGTATTTTCCACTGCTACGAGCGGGAATCGAACCCGGAAGTTTTGGATGCGAGGCATTAACCATTAAAAATGTTTTATTTTATTTAGCTGTGGTTTACATTTCATTTTTGTATTTCATTGTATATCATTTATCTCATTTTACATATTTTACACTGATTGTAACCCGACTCGATACAAGTTTTAACAAGAAAAACGAATCGTTCCGGGCGGCGGATCTAATGCCATGAGACACTTACAAAAATTTCAAATTAATCATATGCAGTTGCCATCCTAATAAACCTTTGACAAATTAAATTAATTATCCAAAAGGTTAATAAAATAAAAGTTATGGTGGTAAAATGAATGTTGTTTACAAATTATAAATTTATATGGGAATGGTAGCTCAGTTGGTTACAGCATCTGGCTAGCAAACTGAGTTGCCTAGCGAAGTGGGTTCGATACCCACAAGGCGAAACAATTTTTCATTAAAAAAATTGCCCCAAGAGTGGTTCGGAGTCCACATTAAACTGTAGGGCCTCGTCTCTCTTTACCTAGCACAAGATCCTTGAGATCTTCCAGGGGGTTACTTCGGTAACTTGAGAGGCGGTTAAGAAAACATTTTAAGAAAACATTTTTTTTTTTTTAAACATATGCAGGAAAATAGACAAAACCTGCTTTCGAAAATTGTATGTACATTAAATAAAAATACACCGATTCTGGCAATAAAATAAAAATAAATATGATTCTAAAATAATTTGAAATGAAAAATAACAGTGTTTATATAAAAACTGAAAATAAAGGTGATTCTAATTGTGCATATTAAATAATAAAAATCTCCTGACATGGTTATACTCCCATTACAGGACTCAACCAATTATATGTACTGTCCCAATACTATCTTTCATGATATAGAGGTAAACCCTCATGTAATAGCTTATGGGTATGAGGAACTTCGTTGAAGTTATTTTCATTATGAAATTGTAATATTGGTGTGTATCTATTTGACTCTATCAGTAGTCTAAGGATCTTATTTTGTGTCCTCTGAAGTCGATTGCATTGCGCATCAGAAATGGAATTCCATGACGCACATGCATATGTGAGGATTGGTTTAAGAATAACTTTATAGATTGTTAACTTGTTGTCCTTAGATAATTTGCTCCTTTTGTTGACTAATGGATATAGTCGACTTAAGGCAGCATACGTACTATTTATTATATTCGCTATGTGGGGTCCGAAACGCATTCTCGTGTCTAGGGTGACCCCCAGATACTTGACCGCGCTCTTCTCCCTTATAACCGTGTCATTAATTTTGAGTTTATCAAAAGTACGAATGTTTGTGAACTTCCTATGCAGTATGATAAGCTCAGTCTTATCGATGTTGATTTTTATTTCCCAATTCTGATAATATTTCAACAACTCTTTGAGGTGGTACTTTATCTTTTTAACTGCGGTTTCCGCATAAAAAGACCTCGCGTAGATTGTGGTGTCATCCGCGTATAATAGTATATTTGTACTGACATGCGTTGGTGTATCTGCTAAATAAAGATTATACAGGGTAGGCGATAAAATCGCCCCCTGTGGGACTCCGGCTGATAATCTCTTAAAAGAGGGAGAGTGTCCCGTTTATGCACACCGCGGCATGTCTACCTAATAAATAATTTTTAAGCAATGCAACAAGATACTTGGGAAATTCACAAACATTCGTAAGTTTATATATTAATAAATTGATCCAAACCGAATCATAAGCCTTCTCAATATCGATTAGAATCATAGCGTTGCAATTATTTTTGTTGTACGCTGCAATGGTGTCCTGCACCACCCTGGATAAAGCCAGGGTAGTACTGTGACCCTCTCTAAAGCCAAACTGGATGTTAGGTAGTATTCAATAAGGACATGGGACGGTAACTTGAGGGGAGATGGGAAAGTTTACGTGGTTTTAATATCGGGATTACAATGGCAGACTTCCAAGCACCCGGATAGTGTTGCGTCTTGATTATGGCATTTATGATATAAGTGATTTGGACAACAAATTTATTTGGCATATTTTTTAGCATCAGATTATGGATGCCATCTAATCCGGGTGCTTTATTATTTGGGAGTGTTTTCAGAATTTCCTTAATATCAGAGGGGCTAGTAATTAATTTTGAAAATTTATTTGTCGGTATCTCGTAGCTGTCACATATAGACAGTGCGTCTCGTGTTATGGTGTCGTGTTCCACAGTATTGTTCGGCGTCGAGGTATTAGTTCTTAGTAAGTAGTCTACAAAGGCCTCGGCCTTGTCCAGGTCGGAGTAGTAGGCCACTCCTTCCCGAACAAGGGTCGGCATTTGTAAGTATGGTCGTTTGAGCAGTTCCGTCATCCGCCACAGAGAGTTGTCCTGGCGCGACAAGGCCGCAATCTTGTCGTTCCAGGCCTCCTCCCTGTGGTTTTTTAGTCTTGTCTTAATTGTGTCCTGTAAGTCACGTAGTCTGTGTCTGTCGATTTCCCTCCTACTTCTCTGCCAGGATTTCTTGACTTTATTTTTGAATTTTATTAAATTCAAGATAGCAGGAGGGATGATTTCCGTACGTGGTCTTAAAGTTATTTGTTTTGTCGTCTTGTCTCGTGCGAGTTGTAATATATTAGTCAGTCTAGTCACTAGTGCGCTTACCTCTCGACCATCATATTGAACCACATAATGCAATTACATTGTGGATAATGTTTATAATTTGTTGAATGGTTTAACGGTATACTTAGTGTTTATTATAGTACTGTATGAGAGACACTCATTCCTTTGGGTGAATAATCCAATATTTTTCTTAGTATATGCCAAACATTTTAAAATAGATATAGGTACATCGTACAGTCAAATTTTTTTCATTGTTAAACGTCTCGGCGCAACTTTCATTATTCCCATCATAAATATCCAGGAGGTTGTTTATATATATCATAAAAAGCAGAGGCTCTAAGACAGAGCTCTGAGGTACTCCAAACGTGACTTCATAATTGTGTGCTATATACGTGATCTAGCAGGTGGCAAATTGCAGTTTTTGTCGATTTTCCAGTAGTGAAGCCACGTTGAAAAGCCGTCAAAATATTGTATTTGAACAATGAAATATTCTGATCTAGACAGTTTTATTAAATTTTGTTATAACTATTTAGTCTCTTATACAAAACAGTAAATATACATTTTTTTTGTTTATCAAAAATAAAGAAGATTGAGACGTGGAGGATTGTGCAGTTGAATGAGATTAGAGGAGATAACTCAAATTGCTGCTAAACATTAGAGTATGTGTTTATTTATTTATAAACAAGTAGGTTACATAAACTTAATTACATGTTTATTTTAATTAACTACTTTAAGCTAGGCACAATTCATGTAATATTTAAGAATAATTAATTGTATATACGAATTATATGCATACATATCGAAATATAAGGAGAAAAAAAGAAACAATTTTTACCTTTGATAAAAAAACATTCAATATATATTTCTATAGCTAGATAATAATACAGTATTGAGAATTATATAAATAATTATTCAATATTGAGGTCGGTTATTGTATTTTCGAATTTTGGCTGATTAATTCCAAAAATCCTTGTTTCTTCATATTTATTATATGTTTGCAACAACTTATTTATTAAAGTTACTTTTTACATAAAAGTTAATTGTTTCGGTCGTGTGCTGTGATCAGGAACATATGGATTTATAAGTGAAAACAGGCAGGAAGAGTCTACATTTCCATTTATACTTTTGTACATGATCTTCCTCAATTCTTCTCTGACCTAAACTTAATAATTCGAATTTTATATGGAACGATTCGCCGCTAACTTTGATACATCAAAAGCCGAGACTGAAATTGTTGAAACAACAACTCAAGGATATTTTAAAAGTAAACAGTAGTTTTTAACACTTTATTCGTAGTCTTACTAAAAATATCGAAAATGTCTTCCTATCACCTTTTAGGGAGCCAATTGAATGCGTCGTACTTACCCAAACAACAAATTGATAGTATTAATACGTATTCAATCGAAGGTTACGACAAACTATATAATAGATAAGAATTTGAGGAAAATGTTGGGCTAGTGATTTACATAAAAAATTATAAAAATTATAATTATCAAATCGATAATTTAAGTAGTATTTCGGTTATAAAATTAAGTATCTAAATATCTGAATATAAAATAAATATTACAGCAATGTACAAATAGCCTGCTATAAATTCCGGAGATTTCATTCAGTATATTTTCATTGTATTATGTCAGAGTCAAGGCTTCATCCGAGCCTATTGTGACTTTTTCTTATATTTATTTATATTAATTTGACTTTGTCTGCCCATATCTGTCAACAGGCATGGAAGTTCAGTCGGTTAGAGCTCGTTAAGAATGCTCTTGATCATACTCTGCACATCGCAATGATGCTCCTAGATATTGAGAAGACATTTGACACCGCTTGAATCCCGGGATTACTTTACAAAATGCATGACTATAATATTCCTACCCACTTTCCGACATTCCTGAAAGGCAGATCCCTGCAGCTTATGGTAAACAATAAACTATCAACACGCTTGTTTGACATTCGCGCGGGACTCCCACAAGGCTCATGCATGACGCCAAAGCCTTTCCAGAATTCCCGAATACTAAGCTGGACAAGTACGCCAATGATACCTCCAGGTACACACATTCATTCATGCTGCTGAAGACTCATATGAATCCTGCCACGGCGTAATACGTCCGGTGAAAGATTCGGGTAAACGCCGAAAATTCGGAGGAGATAGTTATCACGCTCCGATTGACAGAAAACAGAATCATTACGCCAGTTTCGATCACGGGAAACTAAGCTCCAACCAATAAAAAAATTCTGTACATGTGATCAGGGCGTCCCGTACGTATGCGGTGCCGGCGTGCAGCACGTCTTCTACGACAATGAAAAACTAAGTGTTCGAATAGAAATTTATGGGCCTCGTATCAAATACGGGAAGGTACACCTCCCTCATAGACTTTACGCACAGTGGACGATAGTCCACTAACAACAAACATAAGACAAACTAGATATAATGCCCCATTTCGAATCAAACACAACCTATCATACCAGACGTTACCAATCATCCGGCAACCTATATAGCCCAACTCCACCAATCATAATTATTTCTACCTACCGTGTCTACTTTTACTGATATCTCAAACCTGTACATCTTAAAATTTTTCCTGCCTCCTCTTCCTCTCTGTTTGTACCTTTTCGCGATTCAAGAGGCGGTTGCACGACCGGTCCCGGGGTGGGTTCTGCGGAATCACCTGCTGTAACTTTTAACTTCCCAAGCAACATTCTAACGTCGAGCCAACGTTGGAGTTCACAACTAGAAGTCAGTGCGCAACGTATGCAAAACGTCCTGCTAAGTCAGATCTATATCATATTGGTCAATAAAATATGGGTTGCTATAATGTCGGAGACTGACTTATCATCGTTGCAATTGTTAAAGAACACGCCAAAACCCTCGATAAATTTTTCGGGACTATAACAAAATCCGACTATTTCGTATGAAAAGCGTGCTCCACGTAAAAATGCCAAGGAAGAGATTTTCATATATTAAATAATATTTTTATGCAAAAATATCAAAAATTCATTGTGTAATTTTGGAAAGTATGCACAGGGACGTAACGGCTACAAAATTTTAGAAAGTATAATGAAAACAGACTTTAACTTCGGAAATTTAAAATAAAAACCCTTTTACGAATCCACGTTGTGCAGCACTGCAGCTCATGCTTTGTGTTAAATAGGACACGTTCTCTAGTCTCTAGTCAAAGTTTTTCGAACGTTTTAGTGAAAATAGCCCTTCGCGTCGACGGTGACCTTTCACTTTTTAACAGTCGATTTTGGCGGAAAAACTATGTGTTTTCCGCTTATTTTCCCTAAACCGGTTCCTCAGTGATTCGATGTCAGAAAAGTATCTTTACCATGTACTCAGACCTGCATGGGACCGCCTTGCCTAAACGTATGAATGTATAATTGCCGCAATATAATTCAAAGTCGTTGCGATTCAAGCAATGTTAATCTCCTTAATCCGACTTAAATCGCACCAAATTTTACGTCAGAATAAGTTGAAAATTCTTACCTAAATCCACCTTTGCGGTCGGATCAAGACAATTTTACATACCTATGTGTCCGTGATCTTTTATTACGTCGTATGTCGATAATATTCGGGCCTCAATCTGGCAAGAGTGTCGGACTTTAGTAAAACCAACTTACATTATTTGACTATTTATCTTAAAAGTTTCAATTAAATACATTAATTCTGACTTAGGGTTGTGACAGGTAGTGCAATTATTCTTACCAATAGCGACGTTAAGTTACCGACGTCTAACCGACGTTGAAAGGTTACCTATAAGTGAGCCAGTTCTATTTAGTCCGTTACTAACGTTTAATCAACGTTGGAAGATTACTAAAAAATACAACAAACCTAAATAAGTCATTTTCTTTAACACTATTTTAGAAAGTACATATTCCACAACGGAAAATTATGTTGGAATAAATGTCATTCCAACCCACTGTGTTAAATGCCATTCCAAATCAGTGTGTTGGAAAGGCGCTCAAACACACATTTTTTTAATGAAACTGTTGTATAAATAATCAACTTTTTTATAATTTCTTAAATATTGTTAGAGAAAGTATAGTCTAAAACATATTTGGAATGGAATATTGCACAATCACGGACTGTAGTCTGGGCAGAAGGCGAGGACAACAAATTTTCCTTCGTGTGGAATATGGGCCATTCCACAACTTGTAGAATATACTATTCTGGTGTCAAACCAACGTTGGTAGATGTTACAATCTAAAGTAGTAGGTTTGCAAGGTCCAAAAAACGTTGGTCCGAGGTTAATTCATGACTACAAGATCTAAGTTACTGTTAAAGAACACGACAAAACCCTCGATGTACTTTTCGAAACAGTAACAAAATTTGACTGAATTTCAAAATTAAAAACCCTTTTACGAATCCACGTTGTTAAGCACTGCAACAAGGGACCCCCATCATTTCCTAGCAGTCGATTTTGACGGGAAAATAATGAGTTTTAACGGGATTTGCCCTACCGGTTCCTCAGTGATTCGGTGTCAGAAAAGTATAGTTACCATATACTCATATATGCATGGGACCGCCTTGCCTGAACGTATGAAATTGTAATTGCAAAATATAATTCAAAGTCGTTGCGATTCAAGCATTTTTAAGCTCCGAGGAGCGATCAAAATTGATATTGAACTGAAAATACGTCAGCAAAAGTCCACCAAAAAATTTATAAACATTGAACTTTTCTTGAATCTTTTTGTGTAATCGTTAGCTCAAAAACCGCATATTGGATGGTAGTTGGTACATTATAAGTCATCCGTTCCTCAGCGTGTGTTGTACATGGGCCAGACTATAGTTTGAAAAAAACATTTTTCTTGAAGTTGTTGTAAAATATGCATTTTTAAAGAGATTTAATATATATTTTTGAATTTTATATTGTCTTTTTCTTGTGTTTTCAAAATTCCCTTTCGGGTTTAATTTTAAGAAAGTGTTAGTAGTTACTGTGTTAGATTTATAGTGTTACGACGTCCAATTGATACCATCAGAGAAGCAGTTAAGCATAAACAAACAGTAAGTATAAATTTCGTATTATTCTCCGTCTGAAACAGTCGTTTTGAACCCTTATTTGTGAACGTTAATACTATTTTCTGAAAAATATAGTAGAAGTCCTTCAAACTCCAAAAGAGGGATCGTTCACATTACCATATGACTACGATTTAAACTAATTTTGACTTTGAAATTAGTAAAAAAGTAGTCGGTAGTCGGTAAAATGTTGCTTGGGTTCTGATTTGATTTGGTCACCGATACTGGCAATGTGGATAGGTAATTGATGTTGCCCGTGTTTTTTTAAACCCTCTTCTGGACAGTCTTTGGCACTGGATTTGGGATTGTCTACTATATGTGGTGCGTTTACGTTTGTGCAATTTTATAAAATCTTTATAGTTAGCTAATAAATATTATTATTATATTATTATATTTAATGAAGTGTAGTAGACTTAGTAGACTGAATAATACCGATTAATCTCCAAGATGCTAAAACAGTTTTAACATTTTTAATGTATGCATTAATTCAGATTCATCTCACACAGTTAAAGGAATTCATTAAGGAAACTCTTGCTGTACATAACTGAAAACATTTACAACGTAGTTAAGCACACATTGCATAAAATATTCAACCTCATTTTTAAAATGCTTTCATTTGAAAGTAAAACAAATAAAAGTTTTTGAATACCGGTATAACTCGTTCCCCGTTTGTGGTGTACGACAAAGACGCAAATTTTCTATTTTCCCTGCAATGCTCGAGAAACGTATGTATATTATATATTTAAACAAATTTTAATTTTAAATTCGGGATATGTGTAGAAATAGAAAAGAAGGTCGTGTGAGCAAACAAAGAGGCGTAGCCGATTCACTTTTTGATCGACTGTGGACTTCTGGCAAGCCGGGTAGATGTAGTGAAGTCATTTGGAAGCTGCTATAGAGTCAATTCAACTCTTGGCTGGGTGTTCCAGTTCAATAGGTGTTCACAAGCGACTCCCAGTACACCTTTAACCACTTCCTCGCCTCTGCGATATTTGGTAGTGAAATTTATTCCTAGCGGTTTGTCAGTGGCGTATCAGTAACACATTTTTAATACAAAACAAGAATGGAAGATTTATATAATATAGCATTTTTAAAGGCTACAGAACAAGCTAACACATTACAGCATTGTTTTTTCTCCATGTTCCGTACCTACTTTTTTGTCAATAGATATTGACACGTCATACTTGCAAGCTGCTGAAGCAATTCAAACAGATGTAGTAAAAGGACATTACTGTCAGTGACGTTCTAAATTCTTGAATGTCTGTAATACTTTTTAGATTCTTTGTAATTACAGATATAATAAACATTAAAATGATATCTATATACTGGTTGATGTGATGTGCACATTCTTGGGATTCCGGTCATTAAATTAAAGGTTTAATATATTTTCTTAAGTTTCGGTTTTATGAAAAAATCGTTTCCTTCTTATGCAACTGGTTGTATGTTCTTACAGTCCCTAATTTAATTAAAACTATTGAATACTGCTTTTTACATTTCATGTCTTTCTACCTCTGGTATTTGGATGCAACTAAACTGGAGTACTTAACTGCCTGCTTTCATTTCTGTTAGATTTTGTAGTTTGCTACGTTATACTTGATAAGGTTTCGCATGTGCATATACAGATTTCATGTTTCTGCTGTGAGTGAATTGTGAGAATTATTATGTTCGAATTATTTTAAATTTCTCGTTTTTTTAAGTTTATCTCAAGATGCATAAATAGGTTACATATTTACTCCTTTATATTTAGTTTAATAAACTGAAATATATTTTGCTTAGGTTTTCTGTATCGGTGCGGTTAAGTGTTCAAATTAGGGGTGGGCGCAACTGTAGTAGTGGAAGGTAATTAGAGTGGTGGGAGGTAATTCGAGAGCGGGACGCAAAAGGACGAGGCCTAGTGGTGTTGGTGGGTGAAAAATTGCAGTGGCTGGTGGTAATTAGTATGGTGAGAGGTAATTGAAGCGGTGTGGTAATTAGAGTGATGGTGTAATTGTAATAGTGGGGGCAGTTGCAGTGGTGTTAGGTGATAAGAGTGGAGGGGGGGGGCAATTAAAGGATAATTACGGGTAATTCAGGTACAAATAAGGATAATTACTAATAATCTAGGTGAAAATAAGGGTAACTAAGTTAAAAATAAGGGTAATTTAAAGGGATAACGAGGTAGGGGCAGAGGTCACAGGGTCAAGGTCAAAGGGTCAAGTGGTGGCTGTAATTAGAGAGTAATTTAGGTGCATATAAGGATAATTACAGATAATGTAGGTCGAAAATAAGGGTATTTAAGTTAGAAATAAGGATAACTAAGGGTAATTAAGGGTAATTAAAGTACAGATAGGGGTAATTAAGGTCAAAATAAGGGTAATTGAGTTGAAAATAAAGATAATTTAAGCCAATTAGGGCAATTATTATATTTTCCTATTTGTATTTTTATATTGTTAGAATATGGTCCGTCTACCTGTTCTACTGCTCTCCTGCTCGCATGCCCATCCATCCGTATATCTACCTGTCCGTCCATATACAGGGTAGGCAGGCAGTATCCTATTGTACAACTTTGGTATCTTTGTATTTTTTATTATGATAAACAAATATTCATTTTATTTTCAATTATATACCTAAAGTTACACTTGCGATAAAAAATATTTTATCTGCCTTATCTTTAAGCTGATTTATGAGATGAACATTTGCGACCTGCTTGTCTTTTCTACGAAGATTTGTATGGTTTTTAGTTTATGAAACGAATCATTTGCATAGTTGTTTTTTATTGGAATATTGCAGTGCATTTCAATATCCTTTTATCTAATGCAAAGTCTCATTTTGGCTTGAACGTATCCTCTTTAATGTCTTTATGTATATAAAAAGTGTATAGAAACATCCCGACGTCATAAGGGATGCGAATGTGAAATACTATATTGCATTTTTCACATTATGGTGAGGTTGGAAATAAATATACATAATACATTCATTTTGATACATATTGTTGGTTACATAACTAAAGATATTTTATATTTAAATCTACAATACATTTGTATAGAAAGTGAATATTTGCCAGAGCACAATGACAATTATTGAACTAGTAATATTTGTAGGCATTCTGGTATAGTCAATGACTTAAGGCTAGGTAGAAGCGGTGACCCGTCATCAAGATTTATAATTTTATTTCACTGTAGATACTGTAGTAGGAAACTCTTCTTCATCGCACATTTGCATAATATTATAACATCGTCTAATAGTAAATTATATTGATAGTTGTTAACAGAATTCTGACAAAATTGCTCAAAGATATCCGTGACTCCATTTTAAGCAAGAATAATTCTTCTCCAACCATTGATATTGTACTTTTTCATCATTTGTGAATGATGAGTATGAATATAGCGGATTGAAAATATGTATTTGTTGTTTAGTGTTACAGCATACAGCAGTCAATTCTTTCACTATAAACTCACAATCCTTGTATTGAAAACCTTGTAAGTCTATGATCAAAGTAGGATATATATGCACCATCTTCCACTTAGCATCAACAAAGCCGTTCTGGACTAATCCATTCAATTTTATGGAATTACGCTTATTATTGCGTAATTTTGTATTGAGTAGTCCGTTTAAAATAAATGAGAAAAATGAATTTCAACTTCTCAAAATTTGAACTTTTATTTAAGACATCCTGTATACGATCAATTTGAAGCAATTGTAGTTACAGTATTATACGACCTTCGTTAAAAAGTTCTTAACCCCGTTTTGTATTCACGTTCACAATCGAAAAACTGGGGACCGTTTACCTTTAGTGATGTACTGTTTGTCATGACAGTTCAGTCGGTATTAATAAACCACCCAAAAAAAACTTCAATGATGCCGCGTCCGCTAGCCAAAGATAGAAATAAGGGACATGACAGGATTTCATCTTTATCGACCTTCTTAATGTTTCCCGGCTAACAGTAATCACATCATTTCTTCGTAATCCGCTATACATAGTACGCATTGGGGTCTATTGTGTACTCCAGTAGCACGAGTGGAATTTTAATAAGGTCATAAAATAGTAGTAAAACTACTTGCAAAGAACACGATATATCCACGTATTTAAACCGATAGGCAGGATCACGCAGCTATTAAGTGTCGAAAGGTGCAATTGTTGTTTTTTTGCATATTTTTCATTCCGAATAAACTGCTCCGGCATACTGTAAATTGATTTTTTTTTTAATTTTAATTTATTGCTTCTAAAAGAAACATTCGAATGCTCTCATATTTTATATCTGAGTGGACAACATGAAATGTGTTAAAATATATAAAAATATATTTAAAATAGCTTATATCAACTATGTCATATTTTTATGACACCCTGTATATTCGAAATTATTTGCCTGAAGTGTCCCTTCATTTATAGTCAAGAGGTGTAGTTGAACGAAATTCCTAACTCGTTGGGCTTAGGGGCATTGGGGGGGAGAAGCATTGCTGCAGGACCCTCTACATTAAGTAATATTTATTAAAACCTCGGTATATAATATATTGTTTACATACAGTGTAAACATTTGTAATAAACAATATTGAAATAAATTTAATTTAGAGCTTTTATGATCTAGTTATAATGAAACAGTAAAATTCAGGTAAATACGTGAGAGGAAAGATGAGGGGATATTTAATTAGACTTAATACAAACATATATATCTATTCTAACCTAATTAGTCAAAATAACAATAGACATAATTGAATCGGTGATTGTTGAAAGGGTGCTAAGTCCAAAAACAAAAGTTTTGAGTAAATTAAAAAAATATGTTTAGAAATCATATATTTTAGTTCATTGACACATGTAGTCAGTGTTATGAAGGTGAATTGATTAGGATTGATTTATCTTACAGAAATAATGTTAATTTTTGTATTTTTTGCTATTTTTCAAAAGTAAGGACTTAGTACCTTTCAACAATGAGTAAAATAAAATTAAATAGTTATGATTGAAAAGAATATACTTTATTGAAGAATTAAGACATACAAAATGAATATAGTAATACTTAAAAAATACCAACTGAAAAACATGTTTGATGTACAAAAAACATTAAAATTAGAACAACTTATTCATCTTCAACCTCTTGTTCTGTGGTTGGCCACTGTAAAATTTCCTCGTAAAATGCTTGAGCTTCATCATCTTCAACGGTAACATATTTAACAACCTATCTAATGTTGTCAAGTTTTTTACTGTTAATTGGTACGTTTCCAGCAGGATAAGCCTGAGGTATAGAATACATGCAAATGTTGCGTTGTCCACGCTGTCGTAAATCAAAAGTGTTCTTCATAATACCGTCAATAAAAAACTTAGCAATTACTTTTCCAGGATGCTCCGATGAGTATACAAATTCATAAAACTGCGATGGCGTAAAAGATGTTTTCTGATCTTTAGGTACGTTTTTGCCTCTGCTATCATCCGACACGAGTTGTCTTTTTGTATAAAGGAGGTCACCATTTACTGAAATTCAGTATATCATCAGTAGATACCATCTTAACTGTTACGTTTTTCTTACTGTTAGCTATTATGCTGCAGTAATCCTTAGGCAAAAATACTGTCAATTTTTTTTATTTTTCTTTTAAAAACCCCGAAGTCCCTATCACAGGGGAGAAACGAATGCCCTCGAACTGGAAAACGATGAACAATTTTCTGAAATTTTCCATTTTCTACTAGCGCAAGACACATTCTTATCATCGTATGGTTTCGGTTTTGCCCAGGGCATCCATCGCTGTACAAATATAGATCAGTTACTTCAACAGGAACATTATGGGTTATGTAGTCATAAATAAATGAGCACACCTCGTTTGCGCCTTTTTTGGCGACACCCTCGTGGTACATGTAAATCTGCGAGTTATCATCTTTGAGATTATGAATGCAAAATGCGTTCACCCATAACTGTCTTAAATAAAATATTTCACCAACTGGGGTATGTGGGAGTGGCAAGTTCTGCATAAAATCGAATGCAAGTCCTAAAATTTTTGGATTTGTTTTCTATTCGTCTCCTGTATTTTTGAGGGCCATAAAAAATTTCTTGCTTCTTCTTTTGTGGACAGTCAGGTCTGCTTGTGCAGCAAGTTTTACATTTTCTGATAAATGTGGAGTTTTTATTTTCACGAAGAGCTCTTCGCATGTACAACACACATCGATTTGTGGACGACCAAATCGATGTGCAAAATTTTCGTTGAAAAATTTTAAATATAATTCGTATTTAACTTTTGTGTTAGGGAATTTATCTTTGAACAAGCCAAACATTCTTTTAACATCAAGCCTAGCATCTAAGTATTGAATACAACGACCAGAATAATGCGTAGTTTTTGTAGGGAAAGACTGAATATGGTCGTGAATCTGCTGACATACTAGTTTTGGAATGCAATGTGTTTTTGGATTCGTACCTCTTTTATCTCTAGGCGTTTCTGATTTAACAAGCAAATGGGTTATTCGTAGAATACGTTTTTCAGATATATGGTGAAGCTGAGCAAATGCTTTTCGGCAGACTTTGACGCGTTTATTGTTGTTCAATACAAAATATTCAAAACAAGCTTGCCGTAATTTTGTTTCGTGCTGTTTTTCTGTAACACGTGGTCTTCTTCGTTTAATAGATTTAAATTCGATCAACCGTTGCAAATGTAAGTCTTGCTCATTTTTGCTGCTTAAACCGTGAAATACAGCAAGTATAGATTTTCGTTCCGTAAAGTTTACTTTTTCCAAACAGCGTTTTCTTTTGCAACTATAAAAAATAACAAACATACAGATATTATTTTCTAACCTAGAAAAGTTAACACTCACCAGTTAGATGTTTGACAAATATATTTTGCAAGAATTAACTTTCTACCATAATTTGTGTATTCAGTTCCTTCTATATTGGATTTCTTAATAATGTTTCTTTTGTAGGTTTCAGGGTTTTTAGACCTTTTTCTACCACTCATTTTCACAGCAACTTCTGAACTCTGCATTTCAACAAGTGACTGTTTACTGTAGTGACGGTAACACGATAGGAAATATGCGTGTGCGCAGAACAGCGCAATCAGAATGGAAAAACATGATTGAGAGCTGAATGGAACTAAGTCCGTGACTTAGTTCCATTCAACTCTCACTGCAATCCAGTATGTACATATTATTGGTAATTCCGTTAATGGGACTTAGTTCCATTCAATGCCAAACGGTCGCGGACATAATTATGTATAGCAACCCACATCAAATATAATTTCATTGAAAAATGGACTTAGTACCCTTTCAACAATCACCGATTCAATTCTAAGATACTCCCATGTTACACTAAGAATAAATATTTCGTTAACAAAAAACCAGTAACACAAACATTAATTATCAACGCTGTAGACCGTGTCTTATAACAGTAAACGTAATTTGGCATGTGTTGAACAACCCTGAATCAATAAATTTCTCACTTTCGCTGTTTACCTGGTTATGAACATAATTTTGTATTAGTATAGTTTAGCGTTCACCACAACATGTCTAATTCAAATGATTACACATCATGCTAGGCTACATACAATTCAATTGCTCAAGTGGATATTGCATCCTAATTGATTATAGTACGTCAACCACAATTTACATTTAACGTTAAATAGTGTACATTATTTGATTCTGCATCTTCTTAGAATCCATATTCAAATATCTAGCTAAAATTCTCAATAAAACGGAATAATCAACCGACTCGATTGATCGGCAGTCACGTTAAGTCTCATAACAAAGTTCCGTTTTCATTATTTCATGAGTGAAATCCTGTTAACATACAAGATATCGCTTCTCACAATCACAATAATCACAACAAGACAGCGCGTGTGAAGTGGGTTGGCAATCGCAAACAACAGATGAAAAACAAATAGGAAAAAGAATATTGAATTATAATAATAAGAAAAAATACATAAATATATTCGGTGACCTGCCCTTGGACATCAAAGTAGGTTGCCGTTAGACGGATTAGCGGCAGTTTATATAACAAAATGTATGTATATCCCGACTCAAAATGGATCTAAATAAATTAAATAAAATCTACACATGAGCGCAATCGTCAAAGGGCGCTAGCGTCCTTAGGAAGTATTTGCGGACATATTATGCTCATAGGAACAAACAAGAACACAATAACAAACAACAGAACACGCACAGTACAGTCGCAACAAAGTAGCCGACAGGCTGACCAAGAAAGCAGCAGGTCTAAATACCTTTGAACCCGGCCCGATCAGTCTGTTACCGATCACAACGATAACACAACTACTTAAAGAGAACACCCGCAATGAATTCAAAAGGCTGTGGGATGAAACAAGCAGAGGTCAGTTTGCTAAGGAACTACTAAAATATCCCAACAAGACTACATCAATGGGCTACTTGACAATGTCCAGAAGGAACTTACGTTTTATAACGGGAATCCTGAAGTTCATCTAATACTGGTAAAATGATATAACATTACCCTGAAATAATAGATTTAGATTTTCCCCTCGAATGCAACAGGAATCTAATCCTATCCACCCTAATTCTAGACATTCCACGAAATAAGCTTTCCATACACATATGCCATTACACGTTCAATTCATTATTAAATTTAGAGATTACAATTAAATATTACTGCATAACGAACACAATTCTTTACGAGCTTAAGTTCATCCAAACAAAGCTTATTAGTTCCTTTGGGAAAAATAGCATATATCTACAAGCGGCGGACAATGGGTGTTGATGCCTTGTGCGTGCGCTTTCACATTGTACTTTTAGTCAGTATCTTATTGTCCCTAATGGTGCTAAATCAGAAGGTAACATAAAGGTAAGAGAACATAATCACGAGCAAATGTGAATGTCTCTATATTTGTTTTTTTTTTGTTCGTTCTGGGTAGACAATATTAAACTGCAAAATATGTTGTGATCAAACGAGATATTTAATTATAAGCATCATATATTGGTAGATCAGCCTAAGTAACGATAATCTATACGTCTGCCATATTAATCTTGTATTGAGCAATTTCGTAAGTCCCCCTGATGTATATTATAATCTATTATTCTATACATATAGCGGTTCCTTGGCTATTTTATTACTTAAAGTATATTATTAAATTTATGTAAATTAACCGATATAGGTGGATGACAGCCAAAATAAATAAATATTTAACATTGAAATGTTATGTATTACAAAACAGTATATTTTACACATTAAATATATTTTCTACTATTCGCTGATAATGACATCATGGTTGGTGAAATGCGTGTTCTGTATAAGATTTAGAATAAGAATAAATTATCGAAATTATCTTTTTATATTTATTATTGTGTATATATTGTACCATCTTAAGCAAATTAAGTTTGAGAATTAATAAAAGTATTAATGTATAGATGCACCAAATAACGCTACCCATTGTAAGCACAGATGAACTCAGGTAAAGGGAAAGCAAGGAGAGGAAATTGTATAGTCGCGCGAACCCAGCAGCGCGTATTTCAATTCATTCTCAGCCACCACGCGATTTAGATGTTAGTAATTGAAAATATCCGATAATCAGTTCATAAGTAGACGTTTCCAGCGTTAGATGTGTAGAGCTCTTCGTCCTGTGCCGATCTGCAAAGAAAATATTCCTAAATAAGTCCCAAAGTCAAGTGATTGAATTAATTTTGCTAACTCCTAAGTCCGTTTGACGTCACGTCGATCCATTGCGCATCCGATACCACCGTTTCTCCCATTTGTAAGTATTTTAAAAAAATCATTAAATTTATTCCATGCCGGCAGTCATCTAGAGCGATTCATCGGCGGTAGCGATGAGTCCACTCCGAGAACCAAACCCAGGTACCATGTACATGCCCAACCGTAACCACAGGACGAAGAAAGTCCAAACAAACTGAAGTCTTAGCCAAGTAATATATAATATATAACTTCTTTATAATTTTGCTGCTTGCTATCCCTGTCATTTGAGTCATCTGGTTTAGAATATGTAGATTTTGGTAGAAGGTAACCAATCAGTAAATCCGTAGAGTCGTATATAGTAGATTTAATTGAATAATCTAATATCATTTATAGAATTCTGAGTTTTACTGTTTGTGTGTGAACGTCTAATTTCCCAAGCATCTACCCACTGGAGTATCGTTTCTCCACTTGAGCTACTCAGCCTCGCGTATCCGGTTTGTGGGTAGTGTGTCTGTTAAAGAACGCTATAACCCCGATATACTTTTCGACGTTGTAACAAAATCCGACTTAGGAAATACTTCGTAAGAAAAGCGTGCTTCACGTAAAAACACCGTGGAAGAGGTTTTTAATTCTTGGAAACATAATTTTGCTCTTCGGAGCATTTTTTATGCCAAATTTTCGCTAACTCTTCAAGGAGCGTTAATTTAGAAAGTGTAGTAAATGTCGCTGCACAGGGACGTAATGTCGCCCCGACCACCTAATTTTAGAAAGTATACTAAAATTGGACTTCAAAATTTCCAAGATTAAAAACCCTTTTACGAATCCACGTTGTCAAGCACTGCAACTCTTACGAGGTATTGAATATGAGGACAAGTTAGTCCAACGACTATTCAAAGTATATCGGAAGTTATAGCGAAAATAGCCCTTAGCGACATGGGACCCCCATCATTTCCTAGCAGTCGGATTTGACGGGGAAATGATGTGTTTTGACGGGGTTTGCCCTAAACCGGTTCCTCAGTGATTCGGAGTCAAAAAAGTATTATTACCATGTACTCACACGTGCATGGGATCTGCCTTGCCTGAACGTAAAATTTGTTATTGCATAATACAAACGAAGTAGAGACGCTTCAAGCAATTTTAAGCTCCGAGGAGCGACCAAAATTTATGTGAATTAATAAATACGTTTATAAGACAGGCAAGCAAAAGCCCACCAAAATTTCAGTTACATGAAACTTTTCTTGAATCTTTTTGTGCATCGTTAGCTTATCAAACTGCATATTGGATGGTAGTTGGTACCGTATGAATCGTCCCGTTCCTCACTATGTGTTGTACACGGGTCAGACCATTGTTTGTTAACATTTTCTCTTGAAGAAGTTGTTGTAAAAACATAAATTTTTTAAAAGATTTAATATACATATTTTGAACTTTATATTGTCTTTTAGTTGTGTTTTCTAACAAAATTCCTTTTCAGGTTTAATTTTAAGAGAGTGTGATACAGACAGTATTAGATTTATAGTGTTACGACGTCTTCCAATTGATACCATCAGAGCAGCCGTTAAGCATAAACGACAGTAAGTATGATTTATTATATTATTCTCCGTTTGAAGCAGTCGTGTTGAACCCTAAAAATTTTGTGAACGTTTTAGAATTAAGAAAAGGTTGAGGAAAAAGAAAATTAATTTTTTCTTTTTCCTATTTTTTTTAATTTTTCCAAGTTTTTCGAGCAGAAAATACGTCCTTCAGACTTCCATCAAAGCATGGATCGTTCACATGTCCTATCACTTAAACTGGGACTGGTGCTCGAGGTAAAATCGAAAATTCGTTTTCGGGGCTCGAATGTCAAAAAGTGGCCAGCGGGGGTGGAAAAAAACGCGTCACATTGTTCATTTCTAGGTGTATAAATACAATTAATTTGAGCATGATTATAGTTATAAAATTTAAAAAACTGCAAAAAAGATAACATTCAAGTGTATTCGTTTTGCAATTTTGATGATTCTGGCGAGTACCTCAGTGTAAATGTTTTACAATAGTTGCATTCCCTCCCTCTTTTAATTAAAATATACATTTGCATTTTATTTTCCTAAAAGTTACACAGAATATTACAGAAATATATTATTTAGGAATTGTTTAAGCAAAACTTTCACACTAATAAGAAACGTATATTTTTTTATATTTATTCGATGTTCTTGGTTCAAATATCCCAGAGTACTTATTTTAACTGCATAATAATTTACCATAAATTATTCATAGCTTTGCTAATGTGGATTAGAATGAAGATTAGTTTGATGTTAAAATATTCAACTGAAGGCAATCTGGTCAAGAGGTTAAAGGCTATTAATAACTATAGGGCTATTTTAAGGAACTATTCTCTATTTATTATCCAACAAAAACTACGTATATCATTGAGATAGTAGGAGAGGAAAGAAAACACCTACCGATAACTACTACATACTGTTATTTTTCAATTGGATTGAACGTGTGACAAAAGTTATATCCAACAAGTAGGGCGAATAATGCAGTACAGAATTAAATAACACCAGAGAAATACCGGATTCGGATCCACAAATAGTAGTATCGGAACCTGCCATCATAATGGGAAACATAAAAGAAATCACTGGAATGTAAAAATATTAGACAAATAAATTCACAGTTACCTAAGGACAAGTCTTTGGCAACATATACATATATACAAACTCATCTAAGCAACAGGTTTCGTCTTACGCTAAGATGGTTTTAGCCTTTGTTTTAAATAATTTAGTGCTCATGCTTTCTCGCACTGTGTTTGATACTGTCATGTGTTTACAATCTTCAGAAAATGCTTCCAAGCGTAGGTTCAAATAATTGTAACAAAAATTCTCACTAATCACTACTTTATTTAATGCTTAATTACAATAACTAATCTTTATCATAACACACTAATTAAAACTTTGATCTACTGTAGACACTAATATAATTCACAACTTACTATTGCTCCTTATTTTATCTGCTCACTTGTTCATCTAACATAAAACTGTACTCCGTACGGGGGATATACTCCTTATATATCCGTGGCGCTTTATTCTCGATCTTTCCAGTCCGTGACTCGAGATCTTTCTAGTCCTTTTAGCATATTCCTTCGTTTTCTCATATCTATGATAATGGTAGTTCGCCAGTTTTTCCAGGGATGTCGCTGCTTTACCGGTAGTCAACTAGGCGACATCCTTTCACTTTGCTACCGGGGATTAAACTTTTGAAAATAGTTTGTGCAATTTTCACTACATCTCAAACATTAAACTAGCTTGTCATTTTATGGAATACACGAGGTATTTCTCTGCTACAATCACAACTCAAAATATTTAATAGAATGTGTGACTACCTATTTAATATCCATCCAAGGTGTCCTTAATTTGTAGGTTATCGAAATAAACTTTATTTAATTTTTAGATATAGTGTCCATATGATTATCCTATGACAACTTGGAATATACTACCTACATTACCAAGACATTTTGTTACATCTTCCAGTTCATTGGCTAAGATTTTAAAATGTCGTTCTTCTTCTATGATGGAATGAAGTCTTATCGACTTACTTTAGAATCTGGAGTTCTACAAGGTTCAGTTATGGAACTCACACTCTATCTCTAGTATTAGATAAGTGACCTCGAACATGTTAATACATTCAATATTGCTTATGTTTTTCGATTACTGTAACCTCACTGATTGTACCTCGGACGAGTTAAGCTAACACAATCGATTTCTCAATCATGGTTCATGTTAAATATAATAAAAACAGAAAAAGTGATTTTACTCAGCGAAACATGCATACTTTTAATTATCCTAATCGCAAAATTGTTAGGACTGTATCCAGATCCTCAATTAATGTTAGATCAATACAGTTTTGTAGTGAAATATCGGAAACATTCACCTACCTAGAAATGTGTTTAGCAATGTACCTCAACAAACAGTTAAATAATAAGGGTTCTACGTCCAAGCCCTGGAAACTCCAAGCTTTACTATGAGGACACTTGAATTCATATTATCGTAGTTTATTATTAATGACCATTCTTCGATATAAGATTTTTAATCCCTAGTCGAGACAATTTTGATCGCAGTCAATAACGTCAAAAGCTTTAGATACGTCAATGACATTGATACAGCATGACATAATCTAAGCAAAGATATACATAATTATGCAAATGACAAGAAGTCTTTTCAATTGCTCCATCTGATCTAAATCCATGATGCAATAGCATTATTTTATTGTGTTATTTTTGATAACATGCTGAGTATAGATATTTGTCTATGCATTTTATCTTGTTCCACTTGTTTGCTAAACATTTTAAAAACTGTCGTTACTCATTTTATTTTAATTAATTATTAATTTTTGACAACGTAATTTAGAATGTTGAAGACTGGTTGCAAATAAAGTTTTGATTAAAACGAGTTAACAAAAAACGATAATTTAAATAAAGCTTTGTGTTAATTTTAATTAAAAGGACTTTTTTTAATTGCAGGTAAAATAATTTCAGGTTCTCACGAGGGCGGTGGTAATTTCTAACTTTAACTAGTTTGAACTGGGTTTAATTAGTAGGAAGTAGTTTGAACGAATGGCGGGTTTTAGTGGTAACAAATTACTTGTATTAGCGTTTAAGATACTTGATTAATGTTTCATCAATTCGCTTTGAGTATCCCTGACATTTGAGGGAATCAAATATAATTGAATTAGAACATAAGTATTTTTAAGTAAAAGTATGTAAAAAATATATGTGGCCGCAATACCTGAAAGTTATTCTATCCCTCTTCAAATATTCGGTAATAGAATGCAAAATTTCTTGTTTTCTTTTACCAATAAGTGAATAATTGTATATAAATCTGAATGAAATGATACTACAAATCTTTAAATAAATAAAGCTGAGTTACTTAATAGGTTTGTAAAATTATTTTCCTTTATTGGCTGATTTTTAACAGTATTGTGTACGTTTTATTCTCCAATTTAATTGTTAAAACTGTATGTTACTAGTGATACAATAATACAAGTCTTGTACCGTGTACTTAGAAGCATCTGTGAAATTACTTGACGGTATTCTTCATCAATACCATGTCATAACTGTGGCCCCATGGGAAAAGTCCAGTGATGTTAAGTCTGGAGATCTGCTCGGTCATTGCATAGCACCTCTCCATTAAACCCATCATCCAAGACGGCTTGTTTATTCGTTCTTTCTATTTAATTTCACGAATGTTCAAGTATTTACGTTCTAGGTCTTGATAAAACACACAGCAATAATGCGTGAATATATATTCTATACCACATTTCTTAAACAAGATAATTTTTTAAATTAAGTTTTACAAATTTTCATGACTTTCCCCTATTTTAACACATTGTATACATACTTTGAGCGCAGCTATCTACTTAATATCATTTAATCAGATAAGTAACTCAAATCATACTAGGGTTATATTAAATTTTTTCTGCAATAAATTTTCGTAAAAATTTTTTGTCGAGTTTACTTTATTCTTAAAAACAAAGCTAAATAAATCACGTCTCATTCTGTTCGACGAAATATTTCTAGCAAATAAATAGTAGCGCGTGTTTCTTTATAGGTCGTTAATATTTTAGGCAGTTTAAAGCTGTAGCGTCGACAAGAAGAACTCTTATTTTGAATGCAAAGTGTGCGGAGTAAATAAATGATAAAATATTACGTATCTACTAAGAAAAACAGCAAATGAATATATTTATTACTATACTGTGATGTATATATAATAATAATATTTATTCCAGTAAACTATGTTACATAGTATAGTAAAAGTCAGTAAAACTACAAGGTACAAACGTTCGTAATATAAAAAAATTCCGATGGCAGGCACCAGCCTGAAAAGTATATTTCATCCTATATTGTTTTGCACTGTTTCAGGTCTCTATTATTTTAGTAAATAAGTTATTAAATAAGTATATATTTATTAGAACTGCCCAGCTTCAATTTATTGTTATCGATCTATGAATTATTAGCACGTATAGTCTTCAAAATATAAATAATAAATAAATCCCGCTTTTAAAAAAGCTGTGTTTTAGCAAAAAATGTTTTGACAAAAGTTGTAGGTCTAGATGAGTACTATCCAGCGACGTATCGCATGTACATATTTGATTCGAAATATAATTTTCAGATTTTTTTAAAGATTTTGAAATGCCGCCATTTTTTAAATTTTTCCTATACGTTTTAGCAAGAAATGTTTTGCTACATGGCCTATGTCCATTTAACAGTTTTATATAAAAACTAGTGTTTTGGTTATATTTAGCACGAATTGTATAACATTTTTTGATTCAGTTTTTGTAAGTGAGACTGTTTTCAAGTAACAGAATTTTACTTGTATAACTGCTAAACCATTTTCCACTGTTTATGTACTTAGTTTTATATCTTACGAACTCAGTAATATTTTTCTAAACTATTATGTTTCTCCGTTTCGTTGTAAGACAGCATCCCAGGAAACAATTAATTAACAATTTGTCTACAAAAACATTTATTTACATCAGATATCTATTTTTCAATTTTATATTTTTGTTTACTATGTAAGTACATATGGTTATTTTACTTACCTTTTCTCGTTACTATATATAGTATATCCTATAAGATGTAATATATTTACTGAGTTATCACAATACGTTTTTAATATTTATTTACAGCTGTTCATATTGTTGGTTATGTACAAAATAGAAATTGCAAAGGCAAATCAGCTGAGCTGTGGTCTGTGGCATGGAAGTAATAAAAACTTTTATTATAGATTTCTTTTATCGATCATATGCCACTATTTTAGTTGTGAGTAAAGGAATTTGTAGAATTGAGACCTGCAAGTTGTTGCGCTTAACTCAACCATTAACAGATGGCCATACTTGTACTATTTTTATATTTTATAGCTTTCAATTTAATTAGGGAATTAAATTTCTCAAGTTTACTTTTTGGTAGCATTATTTCCCAGTAAGCAGGACAAAAAAATTTACCTTATCAGTAAAACTCACCAGGAAATCATTTGCTTGCAGCCTTTGTACTGATTCGAACGTATATAATTTTTAACTGTGGACTTCAGTAATTAATATTACATTTTACATCCGCGTTAATAACAACATGCAGGTAATTTCATTTATTACTCATTTAAAAATCTAATTAATCGTCAACTTTTGTCTTTGATGTAATTTCAATTATTTTTAAAATAAATTTGAATTCAAGGTCAATTCTTTTTAATTTAATAAGTAGTTAAAATACTATATGTACCACATGGTTTTAAAAATATTTCTCTCTTTTCTTTTTCATTTTTTTGGCAATTTATAGTCTAAGAAATCAGCTTTTGTACATGCTTACATGCTTAGATGCTTATATTTGCTATATATTTATATGTACTTATATACTTATATGTTTATGCACGTATATACTTATACATTTCTGTATACGTTTTCTGCATAGCTTCTTCATTCCCTGCATAGCTTTGCACAGCTTATCTTTCATAGACAAAATTTATCTTTTCATAAAACACATAGTTGGTTAATTTTCCTATAACTTTCACTCCATTTCATTAAGAGATGTAAATTGCCAAGGAAACTTTAGAATCCATTCTTGCAACAAGAGACAATTGTGGGCCTGGATTGCTGTTCCAGAACCAGTCACCTCGACAATAGTCAGTCTAGGGTCCTGGTATAAATTTGTTATATATTTATTTTTTTTAAATTTCAATTAGTCTTTACAAACCGATTTATCTATTATTCATGTAATACATTTTAACATTCATTTTAAACGATCTTTTTATTTCTCTTACCAACAATTTCAGTCTTATCTATAGTAGACTGGTTATTCGAGAAAAGGAAACAATTCTACTTATTTTCACTATAGATGGTGCCCAATTTAACATCAATTTTTCTTTGTCTCCTTTTCTCGAAATAAACAGAAATCTGTCATTTATGCTGTACATATCAGAAAGGGTAAGTTTCTCCACTCTTACGAATACTCTGGTCCCACGGCTCTCTGCTCCGACTTAAACTAGCTAATCGTCCGCATATGTTGCCTCAATTCTTTCTCAAAGATAAATAACAAGGGAAAGGAGGTAACAGTTTTAGGATCTGTTGTAGGGCAAGATGAGCACTATCCAACGATAGGCGATTTAACCCATCTTACCTTAACTTATCCGAGATATGGATCTAAAGTATATGCCTGCTAACTTTTGTTTTGATCCGTTGAGAAATGCGCCCTCTAGAGTGTTAACAAATTTCGTTATAGAGCATTATATATATATATATATAAACTTTTCAACGGAGGGCATTTTTGGGGTTCGGGGACCATAATCGAAGAAATTATAGTGAATTTTTTCCGAAGTCGTGACATGCTGCACCCTGCAATAGGTAGATGAGAAATCTACCTAAAACATAAAACATATATGACAAACTTACAATAAAATTAATGATAAAAGTTCAATACATAAACTTATCTATTACAATAATATTAAGTTACACTAATTATGCAGAAGCATAAATAAAATATAATACAAAAGTAAAAATAAAAGAACAGATACATACTTTACTCATTTAGATATTCCTGAACACTGTAGTAAGGTTTGTTAATTAACAATTTTTTTACATTATTCTTGAAGGAAAGCATATTTCTAATATTTATTCAATTCCAGGTAATTTGTTGTGTACAATTTTATACCAATATATGCAGGATTTTTCCCATATATTGCCAAGCTATGGATAGGTAAACTATAATTTTCTTCTCTCCGGGTATTGTAAACATGATAATGATTATTTAATTCTATAAAAATTTTCCATGATTTGATTTTACAAGCACTAAAGTTTCAATTATATAAATACATGGCATGATGAATAAATTATGTTCCTAAAAACTAGTTCGACATGATGTGAGTTTAGGAACGCCAGAAATTATCCGAATAGCTCTTTTTGGAGACGAATGATTCTTATGTTGTGATGTGAACAACTCCAAAATGTTATTGCATATTTAATTCTAGAGTACATAGCTGCGTAATAATAAGACATAATAATATGTCTATTACCTACTTATAAGTACTACTATTAATATTATTTCAGACTATATAAAGCAAAGCAAACTGAAGACATATTTTTAGAATGTTTATCTATATGAGATTCCCAGCAAGGGCACTGTCGATTATATGATAAATACCACACCACAGAAATTAGACAACCCCCGATTCCAGAAGTCAGAGAATTATGCGGAAGGGAGTTACACATCGAAAATACGCGGACATACAACCATTTCCTCCAACAGTTGTCAGTGCCGGAGCCAGAATTCGAGCCCAGTGGCGCCATACCCGTGTAATTAATCGCGATATAAACCTAGATATTTGGTATCAGTCACTTGCTTGATGCTTTTACCATTACATTTTAGAAGGTGGTTATTACCAAGATGTTTAGCCTAGTAAGCTGAATACAAACAGTCTTAGTGGTATTTGAAAAAAAATTGTTGCGGTTGAACCATTTACCACAAATTTACCCAAAGCAGTTTGCATGTTCCTTACAGTATCCAAAATTTTGTATTCACTACAAATACAGCTATTGTCATCAGCAAACATAATTATATTTTTGTTATCATTGGCAATCATTATCATTTACAAATATAATGAATAAAAGTTGTTCCAAGGACAGAACCTTATGGAATACCTTGCTTAACATATTCTGAATGAGATGTTATTTTATTAATCTCTACTATTCGTGTTGCCCCGTAAATATGATTTTATGTACTTATTCACTTTACCTCTCAGTCCATAAACTTCAAGCTTGTCCAAAAGGTGATCACCTGATCAAGTTCATAAATAACTCTATAGTCTTTTTATTGTTATCTAGATTTTCATAAATGCCATTTAGGAATTCAAAAATAGCTGAATTTGTAGATCTGTTTCTCCTAAAACCATGTTGAGTCTTATTTAATACATTAAATCTTGATAAAAAGCAAACGATGGTATTGAATAAAGCTTTCTCTAAAATTTTAGATTCTGTACATAGTAAAGACACCGGCCTGTAATTTTCAACGAGATGATAGTCTCCTTTTTTAAATAGCGGAACCGCTTTAGCTATTTTTAGTATATCGGGAAATATTTCGTGTTCAAATGATAACTCTACTAAATAAATAATCGGTTTGACAACATAATTTACAATAGCTTTCAAGATATTTGCACTTTCGTCTACAAAGGAGTTTGAACTCTTTAAACCCGTTATTATATTACACACACCTAATTCGTATACTGGACCAAAAAATATTTAGCACTTTTACTTGAATCACTACAATGTACAAAATTTACATCCGTTTCATAAATTTTTACTTAAATCCTTCTAAGAAAATCGATACAGGTAAAGTGTGGTGTATAATATGCTTTAACAACCGCTCGGAGAAGAGGTTCCGCAACTTTGCGTGACTAGCTGAAAAGTTAAGTCATTGTTCAGGGAAGATAATAGGGAAAGATATTTCAATTATCAAACAGTGTCTACAACATGCTAAACTAATAATACCATTTATGTTTAAAATGTGATTAACAATACACTGTCTCTTTCGTTATTATTTAGAGAAAATGTGTCTTATTAAAATGTGTTTGCTAGAGGATTGAGTTTATTATATTAACTAATGTTAGAGAAATTGTCATACAGAGAATAAATTAAACTCTGCTCACTTTTGGGCAGTTGTGCGATCAAAACCGATAAATTAAAAAAAATAAATGTGTGGGAAATCACAATAAAAATATAAATCCGTAGTATTTTTGAAAGAATATATTTTTCATAAACAAATTCTAAAAAATAAACAACATTTTCATAGAAATATAAATTAAAACAAAAACTTAAGGTTGTAAGGTAAAGATAAAGTAAGTTAAGGTAAGGTAAGGTAAGGTAAGGTGAGGCTGGGTAAGGTAAAATTGGATTTATTGGGCTTTCAACCAAAACCTCAACTTGGACGTTTAGTATAAGAAGAATTTAACGGGTTTTGCTCCCTGGGTATTACAGATTTTTATACAGCTCAGCCAGAAGATAACGATACCTTCAAATAGTGAAAAATGACTAAACTTGACTTTAACGGGTTTTGCGCGCGAATCCCACCCTACAATTTTTATATTTCAAATATTATCAAATTATGCACAAATTTACACAACTTCATATGTTAATTTTCTTGTTTTGGCTTGATTAATTTGTGCTGTATCAAGATATAGGCTTAGCTGTCTCACTAGTATCGTATTACATATTGCATAACAGATTCTCTGAGTGCCTACTTATCTTAAGCATTCAATTTAATTTTAACTAATCATAAATTCGTGGTAAACTACTAACTTGTATATTACTAGTTGTAAATAGTTATAAATATTACTATCAAACTAATGTAACCTCATTTTATAAACTCGTTTCATACATTTCAACATTTAACTTTTTTATTATTGTTTATTTCTTTAGAGACAACGTTCACTCTGCTTCAGTAAATAAAAGTTATTTTTAATAAGTTAATCAAGTAATTCAAGATGTAATATTGGTGCAGCCGGTAGGATCTTAAAAACAGTCTGTGTACGAATCTTAACTAGCAGAAATAGAAGATAATGCGGGCTCTCTGCGTTTAACTTTGCAAAATAGCTGATGATAGGATTTTGTTGTTTTATTATAAATTGGCAGCAAAGGCAGGAATTTGATATTTCTTAGGGAGTGAAGTGAGTGACCAAAAATATAGAAGATACTCTAGATATTAGTAATAGTTTGATGTGTTTAAACTTTTTTGAAGTAAGATTCAATCATTTTCAGATTCAATTTTTAGAAAAGTTTTAAGTCGTCCGCATATAATAAACAGTTTAGAGTTAGACCAGCTAAATATGAGTTACAATGGTTTAGCTAGTATAATGGCACAATCTTTTAATAAGAACGCTGGAATTAGGTCGGCACCTGTCATTTTGGTTTTGATTTTTTTTTATGTTTTTGTGACTTCTTCCTCAGTTACTGACGTAATATGTAAAATACCATTAGTATTGTTCTTTGTCGATGTATATTAGAAAAAAGTCTGCAAATCTGTCTACAATTTGCTGGGGAGAATCCAGTCTAGTCTCATTGTGAGTCATGATGGATGGAACTGACGATTGCCCTTTTTTATTGGATATATATGACCAAAATTGTTTTGGATTTTACTTTATATTGAGTTCAGTTTCAGCAACATATCGTTGATGAGCTTGGCTAATTTTATTTTTTAAGTCACTTATGGTTTTATAGTAATTGTAGTTTATTTCAGTGCGGTCATTACGATATTGCTTCAATGCTTTATTTTTTGTCTAAGCGTATGGATAAGGTCTTTGCCAAACCATGGCGGATAATGTTTATTGGTGGAATTTTTTTTTAGGTATATGTTTACTAAATATTTCATTTAGTCTCTCATAAAAAATATCAGTTTCCATATTTACGCCTTCATAACTAAGTAAGAATGACCAATCGGTGAGTAGTAATTCTGATAGAGTTCATGGAAGTTGGCCTTTTTAAAATTAAATCCCGATTTACTTTTTTGCTTAAACTGCCGCTTATTTTTTTCAAGAAATATTTCAATACACAGAGGTGGATGGTGTTCATCTACCGTTGACATTAAATATGAAGATTTTGACACATTACACAGTACATCACTTAAAACTAGATCTAATAATCTGTAATTTACGTTTCCTACTGTGTTATATTGTTTAAGATTAAAAAACTTAACGAAGGTGCTTATTGCTATGATATTTGGGTTGGTGGCATCTTGTTGAGCGTATTATGTAATATTAAAATCACCTAATATTAACTTATGTGAAACAAAGATATCCGGTAAAGATATCACCAAAGAACGGGTTAGGTTAAGTATCGTTGGGATTTCAACAACCTACCGCTGCGCTGTCGATCTAATTTAATGAGAAGTAAAATTGCTTGCTATGGTTAGTCATTATTGGTTCTAGATTATGAGACAAGAATTAACTCTCTTCGTTAAAACTATGAACGTATATGTATGCGATAATTGTCTCTAGCTTATTTGTTTGTAAGTGATATTTGCCGTCGTCACTCGCAAATTCATTTATATTATATTGGATTGATGAACTTAACAAATGAATGCTTTAAGTTTATCCAACAGGTAATTCTAAATCGTTTCTTGTGTTTATAACAAATTAACTGCTAATAATCAGCTTATAAAAAAATTAAATTTGAAAACATTTCTTCCACTGGGAGTTTGTCTTCGCAATTAGAATGTTGGCAAAGCAGAAACCTTCAACGAGCCCAAAGAATAGAAAACGTTTGCAACCAAATAATCTTTTCCTCCTCCTAGATTTACTAAAATTTCCAACAAGCAGATTCTTCTCACATGTTACCGTACTATTATGTTTCTCTAATAAAATAATACTATTAATAATATTTCTAATGGTGACGAAAGTAATCGTCGTGTTATGTTAAGTACAATTGTAACAGTCTCGTTAATCACAATGAGAATCACCGATTGTTTCAACTCACGTGCGACTGAATTGAGACGTTTTTATTGGCAATTTTTACCCTTTTCGCTGGTTAACCGTCCATGCTTCAGTTTATTAACATGTGTAAATGTGGTATTGCGATAAAGGGATGGCCATGTTTACTGTTACTGTCTATAGAAGTTCGGTATTAAGCACGCCTCGTTGGACGTTACTGCATTATTTCAGCGTACAGAATATCACGATTATAGGCACGGTATTAAAAGAGCATGTATGTGTAATACCATATATCCTGGATGTACCCTGAAAATGCGGATGGCTTATATCATACCTGCCTGTATAAAGGTGCAGTAAATCTATTAAAATTATATGCACACATGCATCTATAATAATTATTTCTATTAACACTGAAATAGGTGTCGGTTATATTCGGTGAATAATCGACACTACGCCATAGATCATACAGCCGAAAATTATTGATATAATTGTATCCAAGGAAATTACATAATAGATAAATTTAACTAGACATGGATTTACCGGCCCTAATGCATATTTAAAAAATTATATAAAAAAATATTTAAAAAAAGCTTTTATTTAAACGCTCTAAAAAGTAGAAAATAAACTTTGAAGTAAATCATACCCCATTTTATTACATTATATATATTTTTTTTATAATATAAAAGCTAGTCTCGAGATTTTTCTGTGTAAAGGAGATTACTCGCGACAAGCTTTTATATCATAAAAGAATTATATAATCTTACAAAATGATGAATTTTTTGAAATTTTTTTACTTTTTAGAGTATTTAAATAAACGCTATTTTTAAAATATTTTTTTATACAATTTTATTTTTTACTTTTTAGTCTTTTGATATGCTGTAATCCCCAGATATCGATTTTGAGACGAATCGGATCATAAACGGTGAAGTCGTTCGCCATCATGAACTAAATTTTTGACTAGAAATTCGAAATCCGCAAACCCGAAAACCCCCAGATATCGATTTTTATCGACATGGACCATAAATGACAAAAGTCGTCCGCCATATTGACGCCGCCATTTTGAATTTCTAAATTTTACCAAGAATTCATAATTGGCGATCGCGAAAACCCGCAAATATCGATTTTGAGTTGAATCGGATCTTAAACGGTGAAGTCGTCCGCCATCTTGGACTAAATTTTTGACTAGTAATTCGTAATCCGCAAACCCGAAAATCCCCTGATATCGATTTTGGTCGATTTGAATCTAAATAAATAACAAAAGTCGTCCGCCATATTGGCGCCGCCATTTTGAATTTCAAAATTTTATCAAGAATTCATAATTGGCGATCGCGAAAACCCCCAAATAATAATAATAATAATAATAATAAACGTCTTTATTACACTAAGATACAGGTATAACATACACAGTAACTTGAGTAAAGGGCGAAGTTTAGCTAGTATATCTAGCTATTCTTACACTTAACCCGAAAGAAAAAAAATAACAAAATTTTTACGAAAGTAAAGAATAAAAAATAAATAGTAAGTAGTAGGAAAAAAGTAATATAGGAAATCGTTACATGTCCATGAATATTTCATAGCAAATTCCTTATTGAGAACTAATGCGATGGATACAAAATAAATAAATAAATTAACAATATATAAAAAAAATGATAGCAAGACAACAGTAGAAAAAAAGAGAGACAAAAACAATAGAATTTTGTATTACTACTACGCAATTAAAAAATTAAACAAATGCCTTAATTCAAATTAACATGGACATTGTCTTTAATCGAAGCTAAATACGTTGCTCATTTAACAAGATCTTTTTTAATTTTATCTTAAAAGTACTAGCTGATAGATTTTTCATTTCATCTAGCAATTTATTATAAAGATTAGCAGCACAATAAGAAAAACTTTTTTTGAACAATGCAGACTCATGTCTTGGAATGTGCAGTATATGGGGGTAGGTATATCGATTTTGAGTCGAATCGGATCAAAAACGGTAAAGTCGTCCGCGATCTTGAAGCCGCCAACTTGTTTTTTTCTTATATGAAAATGTTAAAGTTTATTGTCACCGGACGTATACACATGTACAAAATTTTAAATATCTAGCTTAATTAGAACTAATTGAAATTTTCATTGCAAGATTTGACCTAAACAAACTAACTAACTAACAAACATTGAAAGTTAAATAAAACCTTTTAAAAATAACTGCTGTCTTATGGTTTAAAAGAATGCTAATAATATGTTGAATAATTTATTTATTTGGATAATACCACCCAACAGGTAACCATTTACAGGGTAGGAACATTACAATGAAGAAGATAAAAACATAATGAACAGGTATTACAAGATAACAATATACATTACAATAGTAAATAATAATAATAATGATAAAATAAAATAAAAACACAGTAAAATATAACTACAGCAGATTGGTATAGAAAGCAACACTTGTAAATTATAAATCAAGTTGTTTAATTGAATTAATGCTACAGTTGAATATAACGAGCTGATCTTGCAGTAGATTATAATTTTAATAAATTAATTGGAGGTGTAGGAAAATAAAATGTTTCACAATTTTCCCTCTTATTTTACGAGGCATAAGAAAATTCAGTTGCTCCAAAATGAGAGAGCAATCAAACATGTTATGCATAACTTTGTAAAGATTTTAAAGTCGATGTGATGGTGAAATTAATATGTTCCTTAAACTTAGACAGTTATCAAATATAACTCCAAGATCCTTTACTGTATCTGGTTTCTGCAAGATTTGATCATTTATGTGATAATCGTAATTGATAGGGTTACGCATTTTAGAGAAGGTGAATGAGTTAGATTTAGATATGTTGAGTGGCAAGTTATTAGATAGGCACCAGCCATTTACCATGTTTATGTTACCTATCTGGGCCCAGTACAGAACCTTGGGGTACACCGGAGGTGGCTAGGATGTCAAACGACTTGTAACCACGGTATTCAACATACTGACGCCTATTTTGTAGATGTGAAGAGACAAATTCTAACTGCATCGTCAACAGCTACAGGCCCATCTTGTTGCTATCGACGATTTCCAAGTTGGTGGAGAAGGTCGTCCTGATCAGACTCGATGCTGTTCAGGACGAGCTTCGCATCGACGATGGGTCCCAACTCGGCTTCAGGAAGGGCAGGAGCATGGGTGCAGCAGGTCGTTAGGATAGTTAGCGATGTGAAAGTGCAATACAACCTCAGGAAGAGCACCGGTGCTCCTCGATATTGAGAAAGTCTTCGACACCGTCCGGATCCCGGGTCTACTCTACAAACTCCAAAACTATAACTTCCCGACTCACATCGTAAAACTTATTCACTCATTCCTGACGGGCAGAACCCTGCATGTTCGAGTGAATAATAAATTTTCAACTGGGCGGAACATTTGCGCCGGAGTCCCGCAAGGATCGTGCCTGTCACCGAATTTGTACAACCTGTACGTCTCCGACTTCCCACAGTTCCCGAATACGAAGCTGCCCAAGTATACCGATGAAACATGTATGCGCATTCGCACAATGCGCAAGCGGAGAATATGCTGCTGAAGGCACCTATGGCTCGTGCCACGGCCTATTACGACCAGTGGAAGATTCGGGTAAATGCTGAGAAGTCGGAGGCGATAGTCTCCACGCATCGCTTCACAGAGAATAGAATCATTACTCCCATTTCGATCAGAGGCAACCAAATTCCAACAAAAAGATGCGTGAAGTACTTGGGGGTTCGACTAGACCAACAACTTTCAATACGTACATTAATGAGACGATACGGACGGTCTACTCCCTATCTAGGGGTCTGCATCCGCTCATGGTCAGAGGTAACAGACTTAACCGACTAAATAAAAGGTTGTTGTACACGATGGTGGCTAGGCCGTCCATCACATACGCGGCGCCGGTGTGGTGCAGCATACCGGCCACGATAATGAAGAAACTGCAAGTGCTAGAACACAAATATATGCGCCTCATATCAAATTCTGGAAGAGACACCTCCCTCAGAGGCCTCTACGAACGCTGTAACGACATAACCCCGATAACCGACTATGTCCAGCACATCTCTGACAACTTCTATTCATTCAAACTGGGCGATAGTCCGCTAACAAAACATATTACACAAATTAGACAGCATAATGCCCTCTTTCGTATTAAATACCTCTTACCTTACCAGACGTTGCCAATTTTCCGGCAGCCGCTATAGCCAAATTTCACCAACTATACCTTTATCTAATCATATCCACCCTTGCTAATATTTCATACCTTTTATTCACCTTTAATTCTTTCCTGTCCCCCTCTTCTTTTGTGTTTGTGTATTTTTGTCGCGTTTGTTGTTCTTTCGTTTCTGATTGTACATGTTTGTTCCTAAATCTTGTAACAGAGCGAAAATTTATTTAAATCCAATCAAAATTTTTAAAGCCACAGTTTAGGCCAGCCTAGCATAGCCCCTCGTTGGAGTAACTCGCTTAAGGCTTCTTGTTCGAGTTGTGATGCCAGCGTCCGTACAAAATTTAAAAAGTGATTGTTCGCGAGTGTTTATAATCTGTTAGTGTTTCTCAGTGTAGTTGAGCTTTCTTGTTTAAGCCCATTTTGTTAATTGTATCACTTATTTTATTTTACCATTGTTATAAGGAGTATAGGTTAAGTTTTTTAAATTGTTATTTTAGCCGAACTAGGCCTGTTTCGCCCGATCTTGCGATCCGTCAACGCGGTGATCGCCGGGTCGGTCCCGAGGCAGGTCCTGGGGACGCAGCTGTATTGTTATCTTAATTTACCCTTAAGTTCTTTGAATTGAATTGAATTGAATTGAATTGAATTGACTTGACTGACCATTCAAACTTGCCCAATCTAAATGGGTACAGTGATCCAGGCAATTAAAGGTCTTGAAAAAGTCAGTGTAAATAATATCTACTTGTCTTTTGCTTCCAATTTCTTAGAAATGAATTAAGTAATACATTCAAATTTAGTTTTAGTAGATCTACCGGTACATCTATATTGGTTACAAATAATTTGGCCATGTACGTGACTGGATAATTACATATGCAAAATGATCTCAAAGACTTTAGGGAAATTGCAGATAATTGTAATGGGTCTATAATTCTCGGTCACGCACTTGTCTTTTTTAAAAATGGGACATAAGCGCGAATAATTTCACACATCAGGAAATATAAGGGTTTTTAGTGACAAATTAAATATCGTTGTGAGAGGACCGGCGAAGATGCCTGCGCAGTCTTTGATGATAAATGCAGAAATGTTATCAGCTTAGGCTTGATTTTCTTCAATGACTTAAATACTTCTGTTTTAGAAAATGACGTTAAAGACAAATTGGTGCTACTACTACTGGCATTTTCATAGGCATGATATTTATTTATCTTCGTTATTATTGTTAGGTTTTAGATACGCAATTTGGAAAAAGGTAGCGAGGGCATTAACAATATCCTGGAGATTCGTACATTGAGTATCATATATAATATTATCGGGAATAGAACTGCTACCTCTTTTAAAACCTTCTATTAGACTTGCAATGTTTTTTTGTTAGTTAGTTTGTTTAGGTCAAATATTTCAATCAAAATTTCGATTAGTTCTAATTAAGCTAGAGCTTTGAAATTTTGCATATGTGTATAAATCCGGTGACAGTACACTTTAACGTTTTCATATAAGAAAAAAAGCAAGATGGCGGCTTCAATATGGCGGACGACTTCGCCGTTTATGATCCGATTCGACTCAAAATCGATATCTGGGGGTTTTCGAGATCGCCAATTATGAATTGTTGGTCAAAATTTAGGAATTCAAAATGGCAGCACTAATATGGCGGACGACTTTTGTCATTTATGGTCCAAAACAATCAAAATCGATATCTGGGGGTTTTCGGGTTTGCCGGTTACGAATTTCTAGTCAAAAATTTAGTTCAAGATGGCGGACGACTTTACCGTTTAAGAACGGATTCAACTCAAAATCGATATCTGGGGGTTTTCTAGGTCGCGGATTATGAATTTTTACTTAAAAATTCAGAAATTCAAAATGGCGGCGCCAATATGGCTAACGACTTTCGTCATTTAGATCCAAATCGATCAAAATAGATATCTGGGTATTTTCAGGGTTGTGAATTACGAATTTCTAGTCAAAAATTTAGTTCAAGATGGCGGATGGCTTTACCGTTTATGATCTGATTCGCCTCAAAATCGATATCTGTGGACTACAGCATATCAAAAGACTAAAATTAAAAAATAAAATTATGTAAAAAACATTTCCAAAAATAGGTTTTATTTAAATGCTCTAAAAAGTAGAAAATAAACTTTGAAGTAAATCAAACCCATCATTTAGTTACACTATATAATTTTTTTATGATATAAAAACTTGTCGCGAGCAATCTCCTTTCACAGGATAATCTCGCGACAAGCTTTTATATCATAAAAAAAATTATGTAATGTTTAAAAATTATAGGTTTCATTTATTTCAAAGTTGTCTACTTTTTGGAGCATTTAAATAAAAGCTTTTTTTAAAATGTTTCTTCATATATTTTTTACCATTAATTTAAGGCCAGAATTTTTGCGGATCGCTTTATAGGTTTTCTTGTATTTTCAGCAGATAGTTTTCATGCGTCCGTCTTAACTCATCCTTTAGCTTTTTTCTTATGTCACTAAACAACTCCATGTGATATTGGTATTCTTCGTATGTTTATATTTTTTCCAGAGAATACGTTTTTTATTTATGTCTCGTACTATGTTGTTTGTGTACCATGGTGGATATTTAGATTGTATGGGAATATATTTGGGAACAGTTTTATCAAAAATTTCAGTCAATTTTGAGTAAAATTAAGAACATCCAATGTTAACATCTTTTCGTTCATTTAAGAAGGACCAGTCTGTTTTCAATAAAATCTCGCATAGTTGAGGAAAATCCGCTTTTTTTAAATTGTAGCTCTCTGTTGAGTTACACGGGAAATTTTCAGATTGAGAAGTATTTATTGTTATTGATATATCCAAAGGTGGATGGGGTAAATCTTCTGTCAGTAAACATTCTAGAGATCTCGTAAAACAGAAAAAAAGTTTTTTTGCCTACCCTGTATTTTAGATAAAACTTATATCATATTTTTCATATGAATCTTTTGAATCAATACACAATTTCTATTTCAACTAAAATTTTAATTTTACATCAGTATGAAATACGCAATCTTTATTAATTTTTTTACATTCACAAAAATAACATCATATACTAAAGAAATATAGATTCATATGAATGAAGCCGAGGACACTCAAATGGAAAATGTTATACCACATTAGGCTCTATCTGAAAGTCGAAGGCAACTTTTTCAATAACAAACTGCGTGGGAACCTCATCGGTCTCTTTATCTGAATTATAAGACCAAATGGTCGGCGTCTTGGGCTCTTCCTGTTGCTTTCTATAGCTATAATCAATTTTTTCACGAACTTTTATTAACAGCGGGAGAAATCTGAACTGAGGTTATTATATTTCATACTCAGAAACACCTTATGATAACAATCGAGTCCTCGATTTGATATCATAAGTGGTTCACCCGAGGAACAAACTGCGTAGGTTGAATGCTTCTGTTAAATTTACTTTAAGGTTTTCAAAAGCACCGGCAGTAGAGTGATTAATGTAATAATTTTAACGTTGTTACGCAGATAAACAATCCATTTACTTTGGTGATTATCTAACATGGGATAGTAAGTTGTTCTTACCCTGTTACCTCTGTTATTTCTTGAAAGTACATTTTAATTTGTAACGAGTGAAAATTGCCATGTTCAAATTAAAATATTAGACTATACAACACATCTTTGCAGAAATAATTATTAACAATATTACACAAACAATTATGAATAACATTAAATGCTCATTTTAAAAGTATTTTCAACTTTAAATCAATTTTTTGCACCTTAAATCTTATCTGATATATCTTAATGTTTCTTTAATTTTGTACGCTATAATTTTTCCTTTGCGTGAGGCTAATCAACAATCAGGCACATTAAATGTAAAAGTAGCCGGTAATTATTTCCCCAAATATCAATTTCAATAGTTTATCATATATTACGGTATAAAAATATTTTCCTAATCGTTCCTTAAATACATCCATTTAAAATTCATTTTCTGTGAAATGGCAAATTAGGGGTATTATGATGTGTTAATTTGATAATTTCTCAAAAACAAGTATAGAATGTGTTTTAAAGTAAATGACAAGTTTCTTGAAATTAAACTATCATTTCCATAACACTTACGAGCAGCACGAAAAGTGATAATTTTCAAATCAGTAATATTTATTTATATCATTACTCGACGTTTGAAGAGAAAATAACATGTTCTATGTGGAGTAAAAGTACTCTGTTCACTGGTTTGTCAAGTACATCCTCTGTACAACAACTATCACTCTCGTTCCATATAAAACAGTGTACTTTTTTTTGGTCTAATGTTACTTTAAAATCAATTTTGATTTCGCAAATTACAAAGGCTCCACCGATAGTTGGGTCTTTGCTTCCTATCAAATTAAATCACAAGGAATGTGGCGGAGGAAAATTTCTGAAAGAGTTTAACTTGTAGGAAATTGCTTACAAGGCACTCTATAGACACGTAAATTAAACATAGAAATACAGAATAGGAGAAATAATTTATAAAGTTTTTATATTACGTATACAGGGTTACTAGTAATTCGATACATTCCTTTGGAGATGTGATGGGGCATGATCTAAGAAGTAAATTTAGCCCTAACATACATTATGCAAAACTCAATAGTTTTTGAGATATTTCATTTTTTTTGTTTTTCTCAAAAAAGTAGATATTAATGTCTTAAAAGTTAATTTTCGAAAAATCTATTTGACATTTTTAATTTTTTTTATTGGATTACTTGTCCAATATTATAGATATCCGTTTGAAATAAAAAATATCTGGAAACATTTCGATCATGTGAACATCTGAAATAAAAACTTTAATTTTTTTTTTAATCAGCTATGAAATTTACCTATTAGGTTTTTCAAAAAAATATTAACGTAACACGCGTATAAATTATTATAAAAACTGCCTTATTTCAATAGCTATCTAACAAGGTACAAATGTTCAATGTACCCTTAATAGTTCTAAGAAAATACTAGTAAAAATAACACAAGTAGTACGAATCTTATTTTTAGATAAACAGTAAAAAAGATTTTAAAAGTAGAGTTTAATTCTTCATTAATTTCAAAGTTGTACTTTATTTTTTATATGTCTTGCTCAAAATGGGAGCCCCTATTCCGTACACAGACACGGCAGCGTCTTCTCCTTGTTACTCTGGTTGTCAGATTATGCCTTATGTGTTGGGCAGCATCGACTATCCTTTGTCTAAGGTTTTCTATAGTATTGACTGGTGTGGCATAGACCATCTCCTTCATATGACCCCATACGTAATAATCAAGGGGTGGTTAAGTCAGGGCTTCGCGCTGGCCAAGGTATTGGGCCCGCTCTTCCAATCCAACGGTTAGGGAAACGTTGATCAAGTAACTGTCGTACTGTTAGCCGATAATGTGCTGAACAATCGTCGTTCTGAAACATCATTCGCTGTCTGACGGCGAGAGGAACATCTTCTAAAATCACCGCCAGATCATTTCTTAAAAAATTTTCATAAATTTCCCCGTTTAAATTTTGAGGAAGAAAGTGTGGCCCTATTAAATAGTGGCCAATGACTCCCATCCACACATTAATAGAAAACTTCATTTGGAAACTAGTTTCATGTGTTAACTTGGGATTTTCCTCTGCCCAATAATGTAGGTTGTGGAAATTTGTTATACCCTCGCGATTAAATTTCGACTCGTCCGTCCATAAAATATTTGTTAAAAAATTTGCACTTTCTGCATCTAAATTTAACATAAAGCGACAGAATTCCACTCTTCTTCCAGGATCACCTTCCTCCAAGCCTTGGACAGGGGTATAGTGGTAAGGATGACATCCAACTCTACGTATCGTAGACCAAACTTTCCATTGTGACGCTCCGGTTAGTCTTGCGACTTTATTAGTTGAAATGGTTGGGTCTTCCTCAAAATACCTCAATATTTCTTCCTCATCATCAAGGACTGGCTGACTTAAATGGAAATGAACGATTAGTCGTAATTTTTTATTAGAACTATCAAGGGTACATTAAACATTTCTACCTAGTTAGATAGCTATTGAAATAAGGAAGTTTTTATAATAATTTGTACGCGTGCTACATTAATATTTTTTTGAAAAACCTAATAGGTAAATTTCATAACTGATTTTAAAAAAAAAATTTTTACAAGTTTTTATTTTAAATGTTCACATGATCGAAATGTTTCCGGATATTTTTCATTAAAAACGGATATCTATAATATTGGACAAGTAATCCAGTAAAAAAAAAATTAAAAATGTCAAGTAGATTTTTCGGAAATTAACTTTTAAGACATTAAGTTCTACTTTTTTGAAAAAAACAAAAAAATTGAAATATCAGAAACTATTGAGTTTTGCATAATGTATGTTAGGGCTAGATTTACTCCATAGCTCATGCCCCATCACATCTCCAAAGGAATGTATCGAATTACCAGTAACCCTGTATATATGTTATATTAGAAATATACTATGATATATAATATCACTGAGACAGGCTTAACCTTCTCAAACATATCATGTTACAGATTGCGTAACAGCTCTTCTCTAATAACCGCTCACGTTGGCTGAGCTTAATGTTTCTTTCTTGGTAATTTCTTATCATGCTGAATTGCCAATTCAATACTCTTTGTTCTCTAATGTTATAAATATAACCAACAGACATTTGTACCTTCAGTCTTATACTCATTTTCGATTAAACACATTCAAATTCATTATTGTTATTTTTACAAGAGTCAAGCTCGACTCCATTATAAGTGAATAAATCTTTTTAAAAAGTTATTCACACAATCCACTATCTAACATATATTCCTAATAGTGTGAGAAATAATAAAACATATATTTCTCAAATATACTTGCGTTACAAGGTGAATGGTCCAGTCGAGGAAATAAATAGATGTATTTGTATATAATATCTTATGTCCTGCTTAATACCAATTTTGTTACATTATTAAACTGACAAGTATTATACCTTTTGGTTTAGGTTTGGAGAAATAACGAAAATTAAGTATACTGCATATACGTACATACTTTGATATAAGCAAACACACAATGCCTTTGTTCCATTTGGAAGTTCAGTGTAGCTTCTATTTTTTTTTAATTACTACGCGTGCGCAATACGACTTCAGCGACTTGCACCGCCAGATGAAACAAAGTAAATATATGAATGTACGTAGTAAGTAGCAGGAGAGCATGTATAGAGCGAAAATACAAATCGTGGAAAAGAACTATGAACATTGCGTTTCCAGGAATTCAGAAATTCTATAGTAAGCATTGGCGTGAAGTAATGCTTTTAAATGTTTTTTGAAGATCGATTTGCTTCTAGCATTTTTTATATTGGACGGTAAGTGGTTAAATATTTGTGTACCAGAATACAATGGACCTTGTCTAATTTTATTATATTTATAATTTGGTAATAGAAGATCCCTATTATTCCTTGTATCATAATTATGTACATCAGATGCTGTTCTTAAGGAATTCTTATTTTTAAATATCAATACACTCACTTTAGAAATTTGGTATAGTAAATATCTTTAATTTTGAAAAATATGGACTTCATGATTCTCTTGGGTGCAATCTACAAATTACTCGTATGGATCGTTTTTGTGTTACAAGTATGGTTTTAGCCAGCGTAGATGAGCCCCAGAATTCTGTCCCATATTGAGCTAGGCTATGGAAATATGCGCGATAAACGGTCACTGTTGATCTTACATCCAATTCTTCTCTTACTTTCCCGAGTGCATGGATTGCCTTGCTAAGTTTTTTATTTAGTTCTTGGATATGAAAATCTCATTTCAAGTGTTTGTCAATGTACACCTCCAAGAACCTGATGTTTTTTGTGGAATTGATTTCGCCAAATGTAGATTAAAATTTATGTCCGGAATGGTGATTTTTGAAATGATATATTAATTGTTTTGTCTATGTTTAACAATAATTTATTTGTACGAAACCATTCTATTATTTCATTGAATTTTTGTTCAGTTTGTGAGGTAAGTGAGGAAAAATTTTTATTATTAACAATTATACTTGTATCATCGGCAAACAATGAGAAGTATAGTTCGGGAAAATTGAAGACTAAATCTTTTATATATATCAAGAAGAGAACTGGACCCAGTATCGATCCTTGCGGTACACCACAATATATTGCCTCGTGAATTGAACATTTCTTTTAAGCGTATTATTAGTATGATCAGTTATTTCGACTTATATTTTGCGACCTGTCAAATATGACTCAAACCATTGAAGAGGGAGACCTCTTATAGAATAAAATTGTAATTTTTATTATTATTATTTAAATACAGTTAGGCGGCAAAGCCGTTTAAACTGACTCATATACACATACATATTCTAATAAGATTTGATGATTAACACAATCGAAAGCTTTTGACAAGTCGCAAAATATACCAATAACATAATCTTGGTGCTCCAATAATTTGTGGATTTTTTCCCTAAAACCATATTGAGCCTCACTTAGAATATTGTTTATTGTAAGCTAATTAACCAGTTGTCTTTCAACAACCGTCTCAAAACTTTTTGAAAAGGCTATTAATAGTGAAATTGGGCCGGAATTCGATAGAACTGTTTTATCCTCTTTTTTGTATACAGGTATAATTTTTGCAGTTTTAAATTGATCAGGACAAAATTCCGGTTTGGAGCGATAGGTTTACTAAATATGCCAGAGGCATTTTTAATGAGTCGATATATTTTTTATTAGTGTAATAGGAATATTATCGTATCCAGCTGATTTTTTACTCTTGAGCAGTTGAACTACATTGCATATTTCATGTTCATCAACTGGCTGAAAGAAAAAGGAATTGTTTTTATTGAATTGAACTTTACTTAAATATTCGACATGACTCATGTTACGTTTTTAATTTGAGGTTAATTTGACAGCCTGTCTAGAAAAAAAGGAAGCAAATCTATTCGCTACTTTGTTAGTATCACTGATTACTTCTTTCTCGTCAATTATTGTGATATTTTCCAGTTCGTGTGCAGGATTTTTGTTAGCGAGTTTATATAATCCCAGGTAGTTTTAATTTTGTTATCTGAATTTGAAAGGTCTTTTGAAAACTGTTGTGTTTTTGTGGCCCATTAAATTCTACACAAAAACTTTTATATCAACATTTTAGCTATTCTTTACTGGAAAGCAAATTTTTCAAATTTTTTATCTTTGGAGCGAAGGAATCGGTTTTATTACGATTAACTGGTTGAGTGCCTTACTGCCTAAGCAACAGGCTTGTGGTCGCGAGGCCCTGGGTTTAAATACTGGCATTGGTATGGACTATGGACGTTTAGTTACATTTTTAATGTGTTACCAAAGTTGGTGGCATTGAACAAGACGAGGCTGTGTGGGAAGTAACCTGGCTAGTCGCTGTACTACTACTGAGTTCGTGTCTCGGCTGGGGCAGATGGCAATGCCATAAGGAGTGGATGTTGTGTCATTGTATATATTATGTAGTCGTGTGCCCTAGTTGATTGTTGGAACAGTCAATACATACATATATTTTCTATACCATAAAACTTGGTATTCATATAGGAAAGTTAATTTTTAAATATTGCATTGGTTACGTGAAATAAGTTTTGCAGTTAAATTTTGTCAAATTTTAATAAACTCAAGTACATTCTTGATAATATGTAATACAATAATTTAGTAAAAGAAAACAAATTCATTATGGTTTCTAAGATACTCAAAAGATATAGAATGAAAAATCTCAACAAAACCCTTCACTTCAATAAAAATTATTGATTTAATATCATCAATTTGTCGTTGGAAAGTTTTATCAGTAACAGGCTGTCTTTCTAAATGCAATACCGAATTTTTCAATGAATAACATTGTACAAATTTGCTTTATACTATAGCAATGTTCGAGTAATATATTATAGAGGCAGTACTTAACTTTGGAGAAAGGGAGAAACTCAAACATTGGGTTATGAAGGGGATAATACTGAAATATGTTGTATGTTCATTTAAGATATTTCACTTTAGAAGTCATAAAATATAATTATGCTTTAAGAAAAATCTTTATGAAAGAACAGCTGTCGATTATTAAACTAAGGCGTATATTAAGAGATTTAAAATAACTTACTCTTTTTATATGTAAAATCAAATAAATATTTAGATTTTATTTATATTTCGTCTATAAAGGGCAGAATAGAATAACACAGAGTGTAATTATTAATTGTAAATGATAATATAAATAGTTTTATTTCACAAAATTGACAATAAATGGGTAATAACAATTATTAACACAATATTTTAATATTTTAAACTTTACCCAAATGGAATATAAGGGACTGAATCTATTTTTAATTATTATTTAAAAAGTTCCCTAGGTAAGAAATATGACAGGTCGAAATTTATCTAAACAGTACAAATTACTCTTTTTATGAGTATTAGGGTATTCGTGATACTTTAAAAGCAGCTAGTTCTATGCTAATATATATTAAAAAGTAGTGTGAGAGCAACAATTGACTGTTAATATTAGATATCTGTGGCATAAGAATTGTATATTGACTATAATATTAATCATTTCATCCACTATCACGTTCAGGAAACAAGTATAATTTCCTGAACGTGAAAGGATATCGGATCCAGTGGTATAGTCAGATTTAATATAAGATACTCGGTAACCTTTTTCTGGATTTTGCCAGTGACAGAAAATCATTGGCTTTGACATATAAAATCTCATTATGAAATTACGTACCAAATTAAAGCTATCGAAGATCTATATTTTTAAAAAGAGTTATTACGAGATAAAATTCATAAAAATGTATAAAGTCCCAGATCGCTGTTATCATTTTAATAAAGCCAAAATCTTATATCAAAATGGTAATAAAAATTCACAGTCCAATATATAGCAAAATAATCATGAAGGATTTCTTACAACATGTTTTAATTGTCCAATTTTTCCTTGGATGATAACTTGCTGTTTATATCCGATATAAAATCTATATTCAATTAAATAACTGAATTGTTAATTGAATTTTTTGTTAACCTTAGTCCATAATTCGGTAATTTATACCAATTAACCAAAATGTGCAGTTTGATGAAGAAGTTTGCAACTTGGCTATTCTTATACAATTTGATTTCAGAAAAAATAATCAGTGGTGAACAAGGTTTACAGTTTGAAAATCATAGAACAGTGTTACTAATCACTAGTTTTTAAAGACAAAATGCTAGAACTACTTTTCAGAACCAACTAGTCAACAAAGGGCACAAATGTACACGTTCTCGCTTGACGAGTAAAGTGTTCATACCGTTAATAAAGGAAGCCACATAGAACTTTTTTGCTGTGATAATGTGAACGATCCATCTATACACGTCTGAAGGACTTTTATTATATTTTCCAAAGTGGATATTAAATGTTCACAAAGAAGGGTTCAAATCGACTGTTTCAGACAGAGAATAATAGAAAAATCTATACTTACTGTTTCGTTTTTGCTTAACTGCTTCACTGATGGTACCAATTGGACGTCGTAACACTATAAATGTAACACAGTAAATACTAACACTTTCTTAAATTTAAACCTGAAAAGAAATTTTGAAACACAAGAAAAAGACAATATAAAGTTCAAAAATATATATTAAATCTTTTAAAAAATTATGTTTTTACAAAACTTCCAAGAAAAATGTTTTGACAAACTATAGTCTGGCCCGTGTACAACACATAGTGAGAAACGGAACGACTCATAATGGACCAACTACCATACAATGTGCAGTTTATAGCTAACGATTATACAAAAATATTCAAGAAAATTTCAATGTTTATAATTTTGGTGGGCTTTTGCTTGCTCGCCTATTTACGTATTATCAGTTCAATATTAATTTAGTTCGCTCCTCGGAGTTTAAAAATGCTTGAATCGCAACGACTTTGAATTATATTCTGCAATTATAGATTCATACGTTCAGGCAAGGCGGCCCCATGCACATCTGAGTACATGATAACTATACTTTTCTGACACCGAATCACTGAAGAACCGGTTTAGGGCAAATACCGTTAAAACCCATCATTTTCCCGTCAAAATCGACTGCTAGCACCCTCGGGGTTATTTTCGCTAAAACTCTCGAAATACTTTGACTAGAGACTGGATAACTTGTCTTCATATTTAACACAGCGCTTGAGTTGCAGTCCTTAACAACGTGGATTCGTAAAAATGTTTTTATTTTCAAAATTTCGGTTTTCGTTATACTTTCTAAATTTTGTGGTCGGGGCGACATTACGCCGCCGTGCAGCGACATTTATTACACATTCTAAAATTGCACTCCTTGATGAGTTTCCAAGATTTTGGCATAAAGAACGCTCCGTAGAGCGAAAACGTGAATTTATATATTTAAACCTCTTTCAACGGCATTTTTACGTGAAGCACGCTTTTCATGCGAAATGTTCGGATTTTGTTACAGTTTCGAAAAGTTCATCGAGGGTTTTGGCGTGTTCTTTAACAATAATAAGGAAATGGCTAATACTTTTGCAGATACATTTTTCGAAACATATATAGTGGATCCCGGTACACAATCTCCTGGTGGTGTAGTTCCTGATGATTGGTAAAGCGTCAGTATGACGCCTATTTATAAAAAAAGGTGACAAGCTTTCCAGTTGCAATTATCGACCAATTAGCTTCACTTCAGTTCCACATAGGTTACTAGAGCGTATTATCCGCGAAGACCTGATCCCTTTTTTAATAAATAGAATAGAATAGAACATAAATAAATAATACTGTCCCCTCTAATCAAAATGGATTTAATGCGTGAACGTCATACGTCGACAGTGGACAACCGTTAGATGTGATTTACTTGGACTTCTCACGTGCCTCCGGCAATGTGTCGACAATCAGACTGCTGTACAAACTTGAACATTTCGGAGTGCGCGGAAAACTTTTAACATGGATTAAATCATTCTTGAGTGATCGTGAATTCTCTGTGCGTGTAGCAAACTGTTCCTCCGACAAGCGTCAAGGTTCGATACTAGACCCGCTACTGTTCTTGATGTACGTGTTGAACATGATGTAGAATTGCACACCATCTACTCTTTCTTTCGCTGATGATCTCAAGCTGTTTTCTTCGCTATCACCTAATATTCAATACGACCATGACGACGCGTTTTCATTGGAAAGGTCACCCATCCAACTACTAACCGCGATTGACGTTGCTTTACATCGCATATCTGATTCCTCTGAACAATACAAAATTCTATGTACTGCATATGTCTAAGCATAATCCAAAATTGAACTACATCGTTAACGGAAATAACCTTATAACCGTATCAGAACAAAACGTCCTTGGTGTTGTAGTGATAGACTCATTGTCCTGGAGTGCTCATGTTACCAAAGTAGTTAAAGGCAATCATCAAGACATCAAAGGCGTCCAAAGACGTGGAACCAAGCTCACCGAGGTTTACAAAATATTGCTTATGAAACCGGTGTCAGCCATCTCAAACTTAAGCCATTGGAAAGAAGACTAATGCAATATCATTACAATATACAGGTTATTCCATATAAAAGTGTACTATCTAGACGACATGTTTACACATAACGTGGATCCCCGTCTACGTGGTCAAGCCTTGTAGTTAAAAAAAGAGAATTTTCACTTGCGTAGTACGAAACATTTTTGTCTAATAGAATGCGTTGAGGGCTAGTATTGTCACTGCTCCGTTTCTGAATTAATTTAAAAGTAGATTTGATCATTTCTTAAATACAATGCCTAGATAACATTAATGTTAATAAGATTTGTCTCTGTGTTCGCAAGTTACAGTATTTAAAACAGACAAACATTTTTGTCAATATTTTATCTAACTATTTGTTAATTTTAGTTTATAGGATATAATTTAATTTTTATAATATGAGCTTAATAAGCTATCGAGCTTCAGCTCTTATATTTTGTAATAATATAATATGTACATGATCATACTATTACTTTATAGACAGTTATTATAAATTATAAATTATTTCAATAATTTATACTTATCATATTTTACATTACAATATTTTATCTAAATAATTTCTTATTTCTATCAGTGAAATGAAGTATGGTACTTGTTGGTGGAAAGTGTAATTATGAAGTTTTATAAAATTGTTAAGTACTATAAATCTGAGGATTAATCGTGACACCTGTTGGTAAACGACGTAACTTAAACGCAACACTTTACCATTTGTTTTCTGACACAGATTAGGAACCTTTATTAACGTTATGCTGTGCCATACGGCAAATGATTATTGGGATGTCACAAATTAGTTCAAATCGACCAAGAAAAGGCATGTTTAGATTGGTAGTTAGCTTTTAAATGGGATACTCTGTATATGAGCAAGATTTATTATCGCAACGCAAAGTAATTATGGCAAAGAACATGAACGTTCGTTCTTGAATTTGGGTATATGAAAGAAAACTCCTTAACCAATCTTATTCTTTAAAGTATTTCTTTAGACAGACTTATATTTTCTCATTATAATGATGAAAATATATATAAGCTCTAATAGTATTGGAGAAGTACTTTGTAAGAGCGCGAAGACCGTAATTTGACAAATAATTCAAATAAAGGGAACATTACAGCATTTCTCAGAAATCCATAAAAGCTGTTGTGTCTCATGTACCAACAGAAATTATTTTCGCATGTCCTAATCTACATATAAATAGGTATAAATGTGAGTTCTATCAATCATTCCAAGAAAAATTGTTACCTAGAAATAAGGAAAGTATTTCAGACCACGAACAAGTTTTTATTAGAAGAAACAACATGTGGCTATGCCATGTATTATTTATAGATATCCCTTATTTTCATTGACTTCATTTTCGCTGTATAGAGGAAAATTCTTGGAGTACATTTACACAATGAGGCGTGTATTTTCCTATAAATAAATACCGAAAATTGGATTGTACGAATTCTTCAAATGAACATTTTAAAAGATACTTTTTAAACATTTGATAAATTAGCACCGTCCTTATGTCTTAAACAAAATTAAAATACACATCGACAACACTCATAATACTCATAACACTTTATACATTCTGCAAGATTATAAAATTTACTTTTATTTTTCAGCCCAGGTGTTACTCTTATGTTTTAAAACGTGGCGGTTTAAAATAGCGCACATTATTTTTAATTCGTTTTACGAATTTACACTCTTTAGAAAACATCCCATACGTGGAATCAATAATATGTAACACAAATAATACTAAGCACTGATTTATTTAACAACTAATTAAATAATATAATATAATTAGCATAACACTTACTACTACTTCTAACTATATAAGTCTATTTATTCACTGTTTCACTACTTCGGTCACTTCACTAGCCAATATTGAACTACTCGGTGCACATCTTTCGTTCTCATTTTTACTTGTATATAGTCGCTTTGGATCGTTCTAAGGACTTGAACCTTCCTCACACAATAACGGTTCTCAGGATGAGTAACGCCATCTATGAGCCGGTTGCCCAACCACCATTCCATAGAGTATAACATCCAAAATAAATCATTGGCTATAAGAGCATTATTAAATATTTCTAATCAAGAGTCACGAGTCAAAACCAATAGTAAATAGTTACGTTGTTCGCCAACAGGTGTCATGTTTTGTCATTAAAGGTCTATAATATCGTTGTTTATAATCCTTGACGTAAACTATTTTAGAAAACTAAATAGTTAATCTTTCCTCCGAGAGATGGCATTAATTTTGAGAAAAATGTTAAATATTATTTAAATAAAAATATTACTGCAATATGAATTATAAATTGTTGTTAATAAATTCATGCATAATAATTGTCTATAAAGCAATGGTATAATATGATTGATCGAAAGTTCACAATATAGCTCCGCTTTTAAAAACTGAAATCTGGTAAGACTGTTCTATGTCAAACTATTATAAGTGTGAGGCAGGTTTACCACCATTTAATATTTTTGGTGAAATTGAAGTATATGATACCCAAATTCTAAATTTCATCCTCTTTCTGAATCGTAAACTCGAAATATTAGCTTTGTTAGATTACCGGATTTTGGAAGTTTAACAGAACATTTCAATTAATATTTTATGCATTTAATTGAATATCGATTTTATATCGAATTTAAATAGCGAGTTACCGTCCAAAGAAAAATTGGGAAAGACTTACGTTTTTTTAATTTCTTATGGACACGTATCCGATATTAGAGGTTCATTAATTTTCAACAAATTTACTGTAGTAACATATGATTTGCAACTACTCAGTGGGAAAATACCCCGACCTGCATTGAATTATACCTTACAAATCATTAAACATAGATCGGTTTCGGACTTATTAGTTCTCATCAGTATGCCATAGGTCATGGAACAGACAAATGACAGTGGCCAACTTGCTAGTTTTATACAATCTATAGTAAATAGAGTAGTGGTGAGAGGCAAGTGAATCCTCTCATGTGGTCAATGAACTCAATTAGCTATGATGTCACAACTTATGCAACCAAACATACTACTGTCATAGAAATTTTGATCCCGTCGAACGACATTGGAATTTGAGCTTTATTACCTTATTCATAAAGACTATAAATTATGATGCTAAAACATTGCTTTACATTTTATTGAATTGCTCGGTTGAAACAAATATATAAGAACTTCCAGTACCAATCTCATACACACAAGATATGTTAAAATACATGTATTTATATAAGATTTAATAAACCTTTAATTTTATTTTAATAATGCCAAATATAAAACAGCAACAGTTTCCTCCAATGGGAATGAAGAATGTGAAAATTTAAATTACGTGGCAGAATGCGCAGCTAATTTCAATACTATTATTGTTTGAATTATTCACATTTACGGTTCATAACCTAATCTTTCTTTCTGTAATCAAATTTTATATTCATTTTAAATTATTTGAACTATGGGTTTATGTCTTGTTCCTGAATGTGATCATACTAATAATAGTGAATGTAAAATGTTTAATTTTCTAAAGGATGCCAAGTTAAAAGAAAAGTGGAAGCTGCTTATGCGGTAGGTTAGAGTTATTTATATTTTACTTTATTATAGAGTTTTCTGACAGTAAAATGTTGATTTACAGTTAAGAGTACAGCAGTACAAGTTATTAAAATTTATGAAACAATTTTCTTTTTGTAATATTATTCCGATGTCGATTTTCATACAAGAAATTACTTTAATTTTACTATTTACATCAACTCTATACAATATTTATTATAAACTGTGTACCTAGTTAATTTTATTTGTTCTATTTTCAGAAGAGGCGATAGGAAATCTAATAAGTTTTCACTGGCACTTTGAAGGTGGTGACAGAAAAAGTAATTTACCAGCGATATTTAAACGGAATGTTGGAAAAATGTTTACATATTCACCTCCAGAAAGACGAATTCGGCTATACCTACCTCAACTTTATACATTTTGTCTTTATACTTGCTTAAACCACGTATAGTATGCAGCTCATTATGATACTGCATTTTTTAACATCCTGAAGCTACAGAGTTTTCTCCTTTTCGAATGATTTTAGTTTCTTTGTAGAAGTCAAATATTGCACTCATACTTACAACTGCTTTTTTAGAAATTTCTTAGGTGTACTTACATATACCAAAATACTTATTTATAAAATATTAAATTAGAAATTCAAAAGTTTTGAAACATATCTGTTAGCTGTACGAGGTTATAAACTGACAGAGCAAAATGTAAAACTAACTTGAAGTTAGCAGCAATGACGTTTTTGTATTCTCAATTCCTATTGGAGGATACTATAATTCATATGTAATATCAATTTATTTAATTAAAAGTTAATTTCTTCTACTGTATTTTACTTTACTTTTACTTTCACATACTTTGTAAATGTCAATTAGTCACTGAAAGGTCTTAAATATTTTCTGTGAGGCAGAAATAAAATGAAATTCTAAGCTATGTTTTAACCCTCTTGATAATAGTCTTTGTTAACTAGAGTATTAAGAGTCAAGTTCCAGTGCATTAATTTCGCGCTATTAACGGTATGATAGTAGTATGTTGGGTTGCCTAATATTTGACGTAACACTAATTGAGTCCATTGCTACTATACATCATAAATGTCTCCATGGTGTATAGTGACTTGCTATGTTGAGCGGCGATTTTCCCTAGGTGGACGATGTGTTAATAGATGAGAGCAGTACTTCCATCATGATGGGGCTCCTCCTCACTTTAGTATTGAGGTTAGAAGACATTTGAATAAATAATACTGAAGCTGATGCATCGGCCGTGGAGTTCCTCATTCTGGGCCTGCTGGATCACCAGATTTCAACTCTATAAGTTATTTTTTGTAGGGACTGGAATTTTTCAAAATTAATGATTTCAGTGCATGAACTACGCTGTGCCTAAAATCTGATCATTAGCATGGACCTTCTGGCCATAACATATTTAGTCCTAGAAGTATGTATGTATAGTTTCGTCATAAATCATGTTGTATAAAAAAACAGTGAAAGCTGTGTGTTAAATTAAAATAAAATTAAACATCTACTGATATGACGCTACCAAATGTAACGTACATATTTTTAAAGCGACTAGATTATTCATATTGTCAATCACTTGTGATTGCATCGCTTTCAGTACACGTAAAACTCTAGACATTTTTTCACTGTCAGAGGTATTTAATTTTCACTGGTTGCAGCTGCAAAAGTAGACGATAAAAATTTATGACTACGGCATAAAAGAGACGTTGAAAAATTGAAAAATGGCTATTTATATAGACCGCCACCCTACTTTTCATTTGTATCACGAAGAAGCAATATTTGAATATTTGGAAAATCTTGAACTAATTTCAGCAACGAAATATAAATCCATTAATCACTTATACAGCGATATCGCCGTAAATGTGGGCACATTTCATTTCCACCGATTTATCACGATATATTTGCTACGGTCTTGCAAGTTTTGTTTTAATGAAAAGTTTATTAAAAATGAATCGTTATAAACAAATTTTATCATTGACATATTATTAGCTATTTCAATTAGTTAATGTATGTAAACTTGTTATTGCTTTACATGCTCTAATTTCATCACTGGTCATAGGGCTTGTTCAAAATAATAAATAATCCATCCTTTAGACATTTTTAGGATACCATCTAAAGATGTAGTTAAATCATTTACTTTTAAGCTGTATGGATCAATATTGATGGGCTATATGAACCGGCAATAAAAAGTTTTAATGTTTCTTTAAGCATTTTTTACATATTAGAATGTTATTAACTGCTTAACTGACGATCTTTCCCCTATTTGATCGTAAGTTGACTATTTGTTTCATTAAATGCAATGTCTCAAGTAGTAATTATGAAAATTTCAGCCATGATAAAATTGATTTTATTATTATTTTACCGCTTCAATATTTCTTTTTATATTATGAGGAAAAGTATAGTTGTTTTAAAACATGAAGAAATATATGTTGATATAAATAACAATTAATTGATAATTATTCTGGAGCAGATATTGATCATTTTATATATAAATGTTACTAAATAATTTTATTACAAATAATATTTTCATTATTTTTAGAATATACAACAGTATGAACATTATAAGTTATTATGAATTATAATTTGTTATTTTTTTTTCACCTTCACTTGAATCTTCACTTATGTCAGATTCATCATCACTCTCTTCGCAATTGTCGTCGGAACTATCAATAAATATTTCTTTTTACTCTTCGTCCTCAGATTGCTCATCTTCTTATTCCTCAGCTTGTTCTTCGTGTTCAGATTCCTCAATATTTTCTCTTGGTTCGTTGTTTTCTGTAATAAAAAATAAATTTGATTATATTATATTATATTTAAGCGTAAATTTTTCGAAAAATTTTGTATAGAATGGTTAAGTACTACGAGTGGTCTATTTTATTTTATGGAATAGACACCTGAACACTTAAAGTCACATCGATTAATGTTTAGTTTAACTGGTAAATCAATGTAGTATTTATTTAAATGTTGTGCAATAACATAAGGATAATTAATCAAATTATTTTCAATTTTAAGACGTCCATTTCTTGTTGCCTTATTAATCAAAATATTATTTATTATTGAAACTGTTTATGATTTATTGCCGGATTGAACGTAAGTAGAAACATACATTTTCTTTTTAAATTTTTACCAACCTACACCTAAATATACAGGTTGATATCTGCATTTAGGGCAACAATGTTAAAACTGAGTCTAATCATGGAATTTTTCAGAAGTGAATTATTAATTTGGTTGAACTATAGAAATATTCACAGCCATTTCAGAAACACAACTAAATGAAACTCTAATCATAAACTATATCAAGTAAGTCGTAGTATGAAAGGAGTGTACTTTGTGTAGTCAGTAATTAATCAAATTTGTTGTGATATTAAGAAGTCTAATTTTCTGAAGAATATATGTGCCGTAAGTGCTAAAATCTGAACTTTCTTTTATATTGATAGTAGTTTGATTGTCGTATCCAGAGTGTATTTTTGAGATTATATTTGTATTTCTTAATACCTTAGCTGTCAGAGCTATAAAGGCCAATATTGCATAGCACTAGATAATTTCTTGTCAAGAACGAATATAGCTAGTCCTACCACGTTGTTAAAATGCTTGCTTACTTTAAAATAGATATGAATGCTGAAAACTCTGACATTTCTAACAAAGATCTCCTCGCACAAATCGCTCAAACTATAATAGAAGAAGGGAAGAAAAATAAACAAGAAATAACTGCTGATATTAGTAAACAAATTATAGAGGAAAATAAAAAATTGCTAAATAAAATAAATGAACAGACCACCAAACTAAATTTACTGGAAAGTAAATATAATGATCTTGAAGTCAGATATACTAATCTTGATAAGCATTATAGAAAAAACAATTTACTTATTTTTGGATTAGAGGTTCCTAAAAATGAAAATCTTTTACAGTACACTGTCGATAAATTAAACGCTCTTCTAGAAATTAATATTGTTGTGTCAGATATAAATAATATATTCTTTCTTAGAGCTAATGATAAGGGCACTCCTATTAAAGTGGAATTTGTTTCATTTATTAAAAAAAGTGAAATTTTGAGAAAAAGCAATAAACTAAAAGGTACACGAGTCTTCATTGCCCAGGATTTCTGTTATGAGGATCGTCAAGATAACAAAATTTTAAATGAGCATTGTAAATTAGCCAGGTCAAAAAATTATCACGCAAAAATAAAAGGTAAAACACTGCAGATTAACGATGAGCTATACACACTCGGCCAACTTAAACTCATGAATTTAAATAAACCAGAAGAACAAGTTGAGAGTGTTGAGGTCCAAAGTAAATCCAACAGTGCCCCACCTACCCCGCAACAAATTCAAAATAAGTCCTTTGATTTTGAACCGAAAACGGTATCGCAAGAACTTACACCGAAGCATACACCAACTACTTTAACAGAAAAAGTGACTAAAAAGAACAATCTGCTGGATAAGATAAATAAGGATCGAGAAAAGAAGTCACAAAGGAATAATTCAACAACTAAGGAGCCTTACGACCGGGTTACAAGACAGAAACAGCAAAATATTAATTCATAAATATACATAATTGTAATTTCATAATCATTTTTTTTTTCTCATCTCTTTTCTCAATTATATGAAATAACAAATATGTTCGATAAAATTAACATTGCTCATTCAAACGTAAGATCTCTGATCAGTAGCTTCAACGAGTTTAACAACGTAGTAATTGCTAATAAATTTGACTTAGTAGGTGTCACGGAGACGTGGTTAACGGAAGATTTAAATTCAAATGTAGTAAATATACATGGATATACACTTTTTAGACGAGATCGGTCGACTAGAGGGAGAGGTGTGGGGGCGTACGTAAATGATCATATCAATACTCAGGTGATAAACTTAGACATACAGAATAACAGTTCAATTGAAAGCCTGTGGTTGAAACTTCGAATCCACACGAAAACTACAGCAGTAGGTATTATTTATCGTCCGCCTAATACCAACCTCCGTGATGGAATTGAATATATTGAACAGCTATTATCTATCATAGTTCCTACAGTAGACAATGTTATATGTCTAGGAGATCTGAACGTTAACTTATTTAACTTAGATAATTTACTTTCGCAAACTCTAGAAGCATATAACTTCGCACAGATAATTAATGAACCCACTAGAATCGCGGGTAATAGTACTGGTACCCTACTAGACCCAATTTTTATTTCTGATAAAGATCTAGTAAGTAACAGCGGAACGATTAATTGCGATGATATATCTGACCACAAACTGGTTTTTTGTGAGTTAAAAATGAAACACATTAAACTTAAACAAAAGATAGTAAAATTTCGAAACTTCCATAATTTTAATTTTGATTTATTTTATGCAGATCTTGTGAATATGCCTTTTCATTATATATTTAGGTGTGATGATATAGATGCAAAAGTTCAATTACTTAACACCTATATTATAAATATCTTTAATCTTCACGCCCCTTTAAAAGAAGTAAGGGTAAATAAGCCTAAATCACCTTGGTTGTCTGATGATTTACTTGCCTTGATTAAGAAACGAGATAAAGCTTACGAAAAATTTAAAAGAACAAATAATCCTGCAGACCTTGTCACGTATAAAAATCTTAGAAATCGTACTCTCACTGCCACTCGTAAAGAAAAGAAAAGATACATTAATAGTATTTGTGACCAAGGCAATGTTAAAAATACATGGGCAGTTTTGAAAAATTTTAATATAAGTAAAACCAAAATTAATGTAATACCTAATGGTTTGTCTACGCCTTCTGAGATGAATACCTTTTTTGCCTCATCGTTTGAAAGGAATGATAATCTTAATAAAATTAATTATTATGCAGATAATAATTTCACTGATAGTAATTTGTCTTTTCAATTTACTGATGTTGAAAGCGTCAATAATTTTTTAAATGAATTAAAATCCAATGCAACAGGATCAGATGGTATTTCTCTCAATATGGTTAAATATTGTAGTCCACATATTGATGTATTTATAACTCATATTATTAATTGTTGTCTGGAGAAGGGTTACTTCCCTGATTCATGGAAAGAAGCTCGTATCATACCATTGCCTAAGACTAATAATGTGCAGCCTGTGTCTGATTTGCGACCAATTAGCATTCTTCCTATAATATCAAAAATTTTGGAGAAAGTAGTGTACCAGCAACTATACAAATATGTTTCTGATTTCAATATAATTGACCAATATCAGTCGGGATTTAGAAAGGGCCACAGCACTGCTACTGCATTGTCAAGAGTGACTGATGACATTTTTTCAGACATAGATAATAAAAATATAACTGCTGTTGTTATGCTTGACTTTTCGAAAGCATTCGACACTATCAGTCATTGTCTCTTGTGTGCAAAATTGCAGTACTATGGTCTTTCTGTGCTATCGGTTTCCTTCATTAAATCATATCTAGCCAATCGGACCCAAAAGGTTGTATTTGATAATATCTGTTCAGATAGTATTTCAGTTCTATCGGGCGTACCTCAGGGGTCAGTTCTGGGGCCTTTATTGTTTTCTATATACACCACTGACATATTACGCTCTGCAAATACGTGTAAAATTCAGGCATATGCTGATGATACTCAGGTTTACTTAAGTTTTTCGCACCGAGACTCGGCCGCTGCCCAGAGACAACTCAATCACGACCTTAATATTTTAAAAACTGAGTCCCTACAGCATAATCTAAAATTAAATCCAAGCAAATGTAAACTTGTATTATTTGGCTCAAACAGAAACCTAGACAATTTTGAAATAAAAATTGATGACAAACTTTTAACGCCTGAGAATGGTGCGAAAAATCTAGGTCTCTATGTTGATAGTAATTTAAAATTTTCTCAGCATGTTAGCTCTATGATGTCTAAGGCCTATGGTGCGTTAAAGCTACTGTACGCCAGTAGACATATTTTGGAGTTGGACCTAAAGAAAAAGCTGAGTGAATCTTTAGTATTGTCTGTCTTTAACTACTGTGACGTTGTGTATGGTAACTGTATAAATAGTGTGGATAAATTACGCATTCAAAGGTTGCAAAATTCGTGCTGTAGATTTATCTATGGCCTGAGAAAATATGATCACATATCGCATACATTCAGTAGTCTTAACTGGTTAAACATGGAAAACCGCAGGAAGTTACATTTTCTTCTTTATGTTCATAGAATAATTTTATCCCGCACTCCTCCCTATCTTTTTGACCGACTTAAGCCCAGATCCACTATTCATTCAAGGAATATTAGATCTCCTCATATACTGCACATTCCAAGACATAAGTCTGCATTGTTCAAAAAAAGTTTTTCTTATTGTGCTGCTAATCTTTATAATAAATTGCCAGATGAAATGAAAAATCTATCAGTTAGTACTTTTAAGATAAAATTAAAAAAGATCTTGTTAAATGAGCAACGTATTTAGCTTCGATTAAAGACAATGTTCAAGTTAATTGAATTAAGGCATTTGTTTAATTCTTTAAATGCGTAGTTGTAATACAAAATTCTATTGTTTTCGTCTCTCTTTTTTTTTCTACTGTTGTCTTGTTATCATTATTTTATATATTGTTAATTTATTTATTTATTTTGTATCCATGGCATTAGTTCTCAATAAGGAATTTGCTATGAAATATTCATGGACATGTAACGATTTCCTATATTACTTTTTTCCTACTACTTACTATTTATTTTTTATTCCTTACTTTTGTAAAAAAAAATTTGTAATTTTTTTTTTCTTTCGGGTTAAGTGTAAGAATAGCTAGATATACTAGCTAAACTTCGCCCTTTACTCAAGTTACTGTGTATGTTATACCTGTATCTTAGTGTAATAAAGACGTTTATTATTATTATTATTATTATTATAAATATAAATGATGATAAATATTGATGGGGGATTGTTTTTATCTCAGGCAAATGTACCCTGAGTCTATTATTACACTATTTTAAATCTGGAGCATGCTATATACAAGAATAACTTTTTCATTAGTCATGTAATATATAATCACAACAAATATTCTTTATTGGAATATATCGCTTTGTTTTAAAAATATGATGAAATCATTTAAAAATCATGAATTATCATATTTTAACTGATATTCTATATTTACATATGTCGTTGCTTTATAGAAAGAAACCACAAATTCTTTCAAGTAAATTTGTGTTTTACAAAAAATACTGATTCCAATAAAAGCTAATATAATAATTAAAGAAGTAATAACTGAAAAACTAATAAAATATATGATAATGAGAGAAGTAGACAAAGGATTCATTCCTTAGAACAGATCTTATGTTTAGAATTTGTTTGAATATTTGCAGATTTTCTCATTTTATATCAGTGTGGTATCACGTTGAGAGTATTGGACATAAATATTGAATGTAAAAAGGACAGATATTAGCTTTTGGCATCCATTCGCTAATACATAACATATTTAGAATATTGGCAAAGCCCGGAGATGGTAGTATACCTTGATTAAAGATTTATAGAATGGAGTTCAACCACATGACGATATACCTCGTACATCAATAATAATTAAACTACTGTTACATATTAATAGCAAGTGATAAATTGTTTATTAATTCTAGTTGTAATATCTGGATACAATTCACTTACTTAATATGCAATGTTCATTATTTAATTTATTGTAAGTTTGAAATATTTAATTGTATATTTAGAGGGCAGAATATTAAAACTTAATATTTTTAGTCGCAAACTCCTCTATAAAATAATTATTTTACTATAAGGAACGTAACCAGACTGCAACAAACAGCTACTCTCCGGGCTATGTTCCCCGCCGAGCGCTGAATTACAAGTTACAAGCCTGGCGCGTTAAGTGTAATAGTTGCATATTACCATCAAAACGCTAATGCTTCGATTGCAACAAACACCAGCCGAAAGACTGATCTACTTAAAGGAGCTCTCGTGACAGTCGTCACACACCATTTGCAGACTGCAGTTTCGAGCTGTTGGCTCTCGTCACTGCAAGGTAGGCATGTGACGACCGACATGAGGATCACTTCACTATTTAGTACATTTCGGTATCTTTGGGATAGCGATGTGTGAAATAGTCAGCAGGCGCCATCTAGCGATCCTGTGTCTGTTGCAATAGAAAAATAAATAGCCTGACTGGGCTTAGCATAGTTCAAATATGCTTTTAGAGGGCGGAATATTAAAACATAATATTTTTAGTCGCAAACTCCTCTATAAAATAATTATTTTACTCTAAGGAACGTAACCAGACTGCTATCAATGGCTACTCCCGGGGGTATGTGCCCCGCCGAGCGCTGAATTACAAGTTACAAGCCTGGCGCGTTAAGTGCAATAATTGCATATTACCATCAAAACGCTAATGCTTCGATTGCAACAAACACCAGCGAAAGACTGATCCTACTTAAAGGAGCTCTTGTGACTATCGTCACACACCACTTGCAGACTGCAGTTTCGAGCTGTTGGCTCTCGTCAGTGCAAGGTAGGCCGACGACCGACACGAGGATCACTTGACTATTTAGTACATTTCGGTATCTTTGGGATGCTGACTATTTTACATGTCGCTATCCTATATCTATATCACTTACATTACGTGGTTAGGTACATTAATTTCAAGGTTTTCTAAACTCTGTTTTGATACATATTTTGGCTTATTTCAAGGCATATACAGTGTGACCCATTTGTTTTGGAGCCACCTCGTAAAATGTTTATTTAGTGTGGGATTTTCAACATTTTTTTTTAATTGTAGAGCTTGTTGAACTACATTACTGAAGCAAAAGCGTAGGATTCCTAAAAATCCAAAACCTACCATGATATGATTACAATTATGATTCGTATTTTTCGTCCTCCATGAGAATCTTGGAATATGTATCTAGACTAAATTAAGATTTTCAGATATCCATCTCCATATTAGTGTGTCCTCTCCTTATGCCCGCTCTAGGCTTGAATTTTGGTCTTCCTTCAGAAACCGCATTTATGACTTCTGTAACAGATCAATCCAGTTTGTTGAAAGAAATTTTTTAAAGTATTTTGCAAATGAATGGCAGGCATGTTAATAGAGGCTGTGATAACTATTATCTATAAAATAGGCTTAACTCTATTTGAATAGGGTTTATATAGGAGACATTTCTACCGATTAAGGATGGTAATTACCTTAACAACTCTGGCTATTTCTCCTTTTTTACTGATTTGACATTATTAATACCTCAGTATAATGATGAAGAGTATAAACTTTTTGAACATAACTCTCGAACAATTTCAAAACTCCGAGTTAATCTACACAGATGCTTCTAAGTCGCCAAATGGAACAGGATGCGCCTATTATATACCATCGAAAAGTGTTGAGTGTAAAATGAAACTTATGACAGAGTGTTATATTTTCACAGCAGAAGCTACAGCCATCTATGAAGCCCTTAAATTTATACGTACCTCTAACACACAAAACACTGTCATACTTTCTGATTCCTTATCTGCTCTAACGGCATTAAAGAATATCTCTGCACCCCATGCTAAAACTAATTCTGTTATTGTAAACATTAAAAACTTATTACAAACTTTTTCTGAGGAAGGGAGAGAGGTAGTCTTTATATGGGTAAAGGCACATATAGGTTTGAAGCGCAATGAACGTGTGGATTATTTAGCTAAGGAAAGCATCGATACAGGAATAAATATGAGCTACAAAATTTGTCTTACTGATGCAGTTAATTTTGTTAGAGCTAAGCTAAACCCGACTAGATACTCGCTAATTCATTGTGAATTACCGTACAATTTTTGGCATGATAATTATAACTGCTCAAGGAAGTATATCACCACAATTATACGAATGAAATTTGGCCATGCATGTTACCCTGCACATTTGTTTAAAATTAAAATTGTTAACTCAGATATCTGTGAATATTACAATGTCCCTGGTGATCTTGATCGCATATTTTTTGGATTTAAAAATTACGTAGTAGCCACTGATAATCTATACAATAATATAATAAAAGAGAGCAGCGTTTCGACACCCTTCAATTTACTTCACCTTTTATCCTTAAACAGAAAGGATATATTTAATCACCTAATTGCGTTCTTGCAAGAGACGAAAATTAAGTTATAGGCTAGCTTCGTTTCCTTTGTTTTATACCTATGTGTTATTATGTCCTTTTATCCGTGGTCTAGTTTTGTGTGTGCTGAAAAAAATGTCCTGAAGGGCCCCTGGACGAGAAGTCTGTGTCCCTTGTTATATCCTTTGTTTAGCTGATTATAATAATAATAATAATAATAATAATAATAATATTACACATCATGTTTTTTTTTCTGGTATGTGAGTAGGTTGGTGTAGGTTTTTCTTTTTTTTAAATAAGTACGTGGCTGGATGGCTTCGGCCTTAATGCCAACCAAAAAAAAAAAAATCTACTGATTCAAATTTTTTCATAACAGGGTCAATCCGACATGATATTTAATCAGTAAAATTTCTTGATGCCACAGCTTAAAAATAGCAACTCTTCAGAACATTAATAAACAAAAATATTATATTAGATTCGACATAAGTACGATTTATTATAATTATAATTTCCTCTCAGATACTTGTGATGTAATGAATTAATCATTAATAAAGCTGAATGTCTCATTTAAGATTGTTGTTGATTTTTAATCTAACACTCTGATTAAAAGGATTTCTTTCATTTGCAATAAGCAAGGCACTGTAATGGAAAAGAAGTTTTTATCTGTTAAGATGACCAAGTATTGCCAAAAATGTTGGTGTTTTGATTTATTTACCATGAATGTTAAGTGTCATCAAACTTGTTAAAACACTAGTGTGATTCAAATCCGTTTACTAATTCTATACAGTATAAACAATCTTCACACAAAATGTAAGTTACACAAATTTAGTCATTATTCATAAAGCATCAAATTTTCTTAAAACGCTGACTGTTACTATCCTCCGATGTGTGGATAATATCTTGAGTGCCTGTAATTCAAGAATCTTTTGCCGCAAATAAGGTAGAGATTCAAATTTATTTCGTAGTTATGTTTGTTTTTCTGTATACCATACAAACCATTGTACCTAGTTTACTTTTATATTTACATTTCAATTATTGAAAATAAACAACTATTTTTCTATTTGAAAACAAGTGCTCAATTGCACCGCCTTTGGCCATTTAAGATGGAAATTGCTCTAGAAACATTTATTATATGGCAACTAAAAACATTAATGGAGCGAATAGCATTAAAATACTTTTAACTTTGTTGTAAAAATGCTTGTAAAAATTTTAAAAATTCAATAAACACTGTGGAATAAAATTACACCAACTATGTTAGAGATACAATCACTTTAATAAGGACACTTATTATGGTGCTATGGAGCATTTCATTTAGTTTTGTTGCATTTTAAAGTAATAATGTAACGTAGGTAGAGATGGTGTAATATGCCCCTCCTCGTTCAATATGCTGCTTTGTATCTCGCGCTTGAAGTTATTATTAGAGTAAATTAGATGCAAGATTGCATGTAAAAGGAGCCAAGAACTTAGTTTTAAAAACGCGACTATGTATTATTAGAAAAAAATATGTTGATAAATTTTCAGCTCAACTCCATGTATCAAGACCAATATCGTCAATGAAGATAAATGGGTTTAATGACAAAATTTCACAAATTTAGTTGTTACCTCCTGGAACATTTAGCGGGTTAATTGATGTATCTCGTTTCTCGAACATTCGAGCTGCGAGATTGCGTGGGGTGCTTTTTATTATACGTTTATTACACCCCACGCTTTTAACAATAAAATATTTAAAATATGTAAACATTATTTTTTACTTCTTAATTTGTTTTGCTATTAAAGAGTGTTTTTAGTTTTTTAAACTATAATTTTTTTTAGTCACGCCATTCATCTTACTTTTCGAAACCGCTGAGTATCCGCTAGTAATACATAATTAATATTACATCATAATGTACGTATTAAAGTTGGAACTAGCATTTAATAAGAGCGTATACAACAGCAAATACGTTATGTTATTAACTGCGGCGCCTCCGTCAAAATGTCGACAATAGATTAGTCATTTTTTTATTTTCTTTTATCCTGATGGTCTTGGTGAGGACATTAGGACAAAGTTGTCAAATTATTGTATTTTCATCGGTCCTTGATAAGTATGCAAAGTTTCAGTTTAATCTGACGTCTTGAAGCTGGTGAGAATCACGTTCAAAGATTGAAAAAAGTTTACATAGAAACATACGTGTGAAGCTAATATAAGGCGTGTAAAAATCAATACAATTGGCACTTACTCAACCACCAGCCTGCAGAGAACTATTTTCTAAAAGTGTATGTTAGGAAAATAATGCATATGCCGTGATAATACACGCCGCCTATTGTTGATATTTTTCTGCGTATGTTATAAAAATAAGCAACCAGTATGATATTGTTAACTTTCGTGCCTACTACGTTGAGTGAATATAGATACGTTCGTGGAGGGTCGTGGGAAAAGTACGTTAAAGGACCTACGATTTTAAAAAAGAAAAATGTATGCACAGCATTCTAATTCACGTAGAGCTTCTGCATTCGATTTGGTACTTTGTTTTCACCATCTTTGGTGAAATTACTTCGTTTTATCGTAGGGATATTCAATTTTCAGTTTTTCGATCATTCCTAGTGTTCTTTAATTTTTTTCAAGATGGCTAATTGATCTATTAATATCTTACAGATTTGAGAAAAATTTGATTCTGAAGAAGCCAGCACTTTTGTTATACTAATTTGATAACTGAAAAGCGATGTATTACGCAGATAATTAGAAAATTAGCGTAGGCGTACCAGAAAAGTGCGTATAACTTTTGAGGCTACGCCCACTTTTTGGAGAAAACATTTTTTCGCAATCAAGAAGTCACAATACATAAAAAATCAGTAAAAAAACTTCCCCTGGATAATTGTTGAAAAAAATAATCATTTCGACTGTACTATGCACCGATTCTAAATTAATACAGGCATACCCAAGTTTAGACCTTACGAAGGACGACAGTATTCAAATAAGCAGTAAAAGTAAGTTTTTCATTAAAGATAACAGAAGATCATGAAAGGCATTCGGACATATCAAATTAACATTACTCAGCTTTTAATCAAACATATATGCGGTTTCCATCGAAAATATCATGATGTTACATTTCTCATCATTTAAGGTAACTTATTTGCCTCACACCAGCACCTAAGTTATTTTGAAGTCGAAGGCAGTCATCGAGAGTATCAAGGGTAATGAGTATTTTCAAGCCGTCAACATACGTGAAAAAATTACGTCAGTGATCTTGTGAACGATCCATCTTTATGATGTCTGAAGGACTTTTATTTCTACTTTAAAAAGTTAGAAAAATTAAAAAAAATAGTCTATTTTTATTTCAAAAATGAATATTTACCTTCACAAAATTTTTAGGGTTCAACACGACTGTTTCAGACGGAGAATAATATAAAAAATCATACTTACTGTCGTTTATGCTTAACTGCTGCTCTGATGGTATCAGTTGGACGTCGTAACACAATAAACCTGACACTGGATATACAAAAATGTATATATTAAATCTTTAAAAAATTATGCTTTTACAACAACTTTTATTTCAAGAAAAATGTTTAACAAACACTAGTCTGGCCCGTGTACAACACATGGTGAGGAACGGAACGATTTATACTGTACCAACTACCATCCAATATGCGGTTTTATAAGCTAACGATGCACAAAAAGATTCAAGAAAAGTTCAATGTAACTGAAATTTTGGTGGGCTTTCGCTTGCCTGTCTTATAAACATATTATTTAATTCACATGAATTTTGGTCGCTCCTCGGAGCTTAAAATTGCTTGAAGCGCTACTACTTCGATTGTATTCTATAATAACAACTTTTTACGTTCAGGCAAGGCGGATCCCATGCACGTATGAGTACATGGTAATAATACTTTTTTGACTCCGAATCACTGAGGAACCGGCTTAGGGTAAACCCCGTCAAAACTCATCTTTCCCCTTCAAAACCGACTGCTAGGAAATGATGGGGGTCCCATGCCGCTAAGGGCTATTTTCGCGGCGACATTACGTCCATGTGCAGCGACATTTGCTACACTTGCTAAATTAACGCTCCTTGAGGAGTTAGTGAAAATTTTGCATAAAAAACGCTCCGAAGAGCGAAAATATGATTACAAGTATTAAAAACCTCTTCCACGGCGTTTTTACGTGAAGCACGCTTTTCGTACGAAGTATTTCCTAAGTCGGATTTTGTTACAACGTCGAAAAGTATATCGGGGTTATAGCGTGTTCTTTAACAATCTCCACGATATCATGCAGGAAAATACTTAATTTTTCTTTTATGCATGGCGCCTTCGTCGATCCTGGTTCATTTATTAACATGTTTTAAATCACTCAATATATTCAGTGGTAACATTTTGCCCTCTAGTCACTTCTAAGTAAAGTTCCTTTGCACTTATTTAAAGCTTACCATTTCGTTTAAAGGTAAGCTTATGAATATATTTTCTAACAGGGTTTTCGAGATATTTTGAATATTCACTTATATACGAGAATATTCACTTTCAACCACTGACTAAAATCATAGGAGGCAGATAAATTAAATAGATGACCTTTTTGAGGGGAAACCCTAATGGGCTTCCAACCTGAGCTGAGAAGTGTCAGACTCCTACTGACTAAAACCCCTCCTCACAAGGTCACCTATGAACTCTCCGAGAGTACTGCAGCCTCTTGGGCTTATTGTTTGTTTTGGGCATCGTCCTTTGATGAGTGTTTGCCCATGTAGATTTCCTATAGTGTTAGTGTTAGCTGCTCGTTGTCTAGCAAGTTCATCAGCTTTTTCATTTCCATCTTGCCCAGAACTTTGAACTCTTCATGGTAGTCCGTCCGTCATCAGTCTGGAGAACACTTTGTAAGAGGCTAATGCTTTTAGTGGCTCCTGACTGCCCGATGCAATGTATATCTGCTGGTTCACATATCGTCGTTTAACATTCTCGCGTAAACAAAAAATATAGATGACTTACTTACATCCAAAACATTATAGTTATTATATCCACAGATAAATAAGGTCTCTTCAATGTGTACTGATAGTATTCGGAACATTTTTCAAATATTTTAAAAAAGATTCGTTGTTTTTAGTGTTGTTTTTGGAACAGCGATAGAGGCAACATATTTTTGAATTTGAATTGTTTTCTTGTATATTTACAGAGGCAGCTTCAAGCAATTTCTAAGATGTTTCATCATTTATCTTTTGAGAGTCTAGATGATCCCTTACCATAAGAGCTACTGAATCTGAGAACCTTCTTCAACATATACAATCCTCTTTCCTGTGTAAGGTGTGAGAGTCCCATGCGTAGGGGCGTATGTGATGAGTTTGACACAAATTAACGTTTAATTACTGAAGTCCAATTTCACAAATCACCGAATCATTGGAACAATATAGTTGAATAATATTGTGGTGTTTTGTGAAAGAAGTCACATATTGAGTTGTACAAAATAGATCTCATAAGAAAACGCTCCCAGGCTTGAGACACGGACACCTAGTGGGATTGCCTTCTCACGCAGGAAAGAGGGACATACAAGTTGAAGAAGTTTTTCAGACATTTTTTAAACTTCAATAGCACTTGGTCTATTACAGATATTCTGACTCCTCCTCCTGAACAAGTTTTCCGAGAAAAGAAATTCGCTAAGTGGTAATTGTAAATTTTAATTGCATAATGTACACGAACCACTGTAATAAACTCGCATTTTCTCATATATTATTTTTCGGTTTTGTTTCGATTAATACTTTATATCAAGATTATTAGATTATTTTCACACCCTCTTATTTTGCACCGGCTTAATACATTTTTAAATATCACTAACAGACGTTGAACACGCTAATTTAAAAATCCATAATTCCGCTGTGGTTGCTGCGTGTGTTGATATTTTTAGTGAAATTTATTATTCAAATGTTTTTCAGGTTGTATACGTTTGCGTGACAAAAACACTTAATAGATCTTGAAGGATATGTCAAATACTTTTTCAGTAGGTTTTATCCGTTTATATATTAAGCATTTATTTAATGCAACTTGATGTCCTAAATTAATATTTTTCAATTTTATATTCAGATATTTACTGTAACAATTTTCATCAAAAAAATTAAATACCTTTATTAAAACGGTTTGTAATTTAATGCTTTTAGATTAAATATAAGGGATGTAATATACCACAATATTTTACTCGACAATTTATGAGTTCATCAGTTGCCTTCATCACTCTACAATATTGCCTGACTTAATCAAGATGATAAAAATTTTAAAAATTGTTTTGGGTTAATATACTTTTCTCCAAGGAAATATATAAGGCCTGAAAATGAAAAGAGATTGTTGTGCTTGATTTGCTTATACCTTCTTAATATTTTCAGTAGCGAGTGACGTTGCAATGTTCCCAGTTAAAAGTGTCGTAATAATTAATAAAACGTATATTTTACTTCATGGCTTCTCTCCAGAAAGAAGTAATGTAATTACATATTTTTTTCAAAATTTGTTTAGATCTCACAAGACGTTTCTTCTAGTTCTATTGATGACATATTCAGGTACAAATTTTAGTCAGGATTTTTATAATATATTCCCTAAAACATTTCCTTTGTTAAAAAGTACGTTTATTCAGTAAACACTCTGTTTAACCCAGAGCTTATTTTCGATAATAGGCGGAATGCGGAGGATATCGAAGACTTCTGTAGGGAACATATAAAACGACACGTCGAATTAATTAGTAGCACTCCAGCAAATGCGCACTTTGAGGCTCTGTGTAACAGAACTTTTGAAGAGCAAGACAAAGTGTGTCAGGAATTCGGTACGGAGGACGTCTAACAAGCACTTGTTCGCACCAAGAACTTCGCTGATTCTAGCCAGATGGCATAAACAACTAGTAATGGAAGAAATTTCTATCCACTTATCAGTTGTAGTTGAATGAGTGGCGGCAGATTCCGGACCGGTTTGTCGAAGAATGTGCTGTGTTAATGGGGAACATTCTCTTTTAGTTTATCCGCCAGAGTGCACAAGCTGTACTCGGTTGTTTGTCCGTCAATGTCAATACGAAAAAATATGTCTGTATAAACAAAGTTACCAACTACCGTAATCCTTTTTATCAATTTGGCTCATTTCAGTCATATCTACGAATAAGAGATTGGGAAACTCTTGGGAATTGGAAAATTTAAACTATTTAATTGTTATATATGACAATTTGAGAATGACATTAAACCGGGTACGCATGGCGTCATCTATTGGATATATTAGGCTTGGCTTGGATTGTTCCTAATTCTTTTAATCAATTTGACTCATTTCTATGAGTAAGAGTTTGGGAAATTCTCAGAAATCGGGAAATTTAAACAATTTAAAAGTTATAATATAACTTTTAAATAGTTGTTTAATATCATTCTCAATTTCTATCATATATTATATGATACAAATTGAGAATGACTTTAAACCGAGTACGGATGGCGTCATCTATTGGGTATATTAGGAACTCGCTTGTTCCCCATTCCTAAGAAGGGATATTTGTCCGATTCGAGAAACAATAGATCGTAGATTGTTTTACGGGGTCGTTTGGCTTCGAACAGCCTTACTTCACTTCGACCTAAAAGATCTTTTGTGATTTACACTACATCTAGTGGTTATCCCAGGATTCCCGGACTTTTTACAAAGCTTGTGATTTTCCTGGGAGCTAATTTCCCTATGTCTTCCGGCGTTAATTCCGCCTGTTCTAGGAATTTTAGCCTAATGCGGACTAACACCTTGCATTCACAAAGTATGTGTTCCGCTGTTTCAATTGCAGTATCGTAACATCTGCATTTATTATCTACCGCCTTACCCATATTCTTGAGATGGTATCTCAAGGGGCAGTGGCCAGTTAGAAGGCCTGCGATTAGCCTTAATTCGGACTTTTCCAGTTCGAGAAGACTTGTGGCATTCTTTGTCGAATAAGTTATAAACTTTTTCGCTTGTCTTTGGCCTGGAGTATTCCTCCAGTACGACTTTTTCTGATCCTTTTCCCATTCTTGGATCTCCTCCGATATATGTCCCTTGGCTAGGCCACAAAACGGTTCGGGTCCAATGAACGGTACTTCAGCTCCTTTTTTTGCAAGGCTATCAGCAAGTTCATTTCATTGTACTCCCTCGTGCCCTAGCACCCACATCAAGGTAACCTTGTTGTTATTAGCCAGTTGCTTCTCGAGAAACTATAGGCCAATCACATGTTTAAACTCCTGCTCATTCATGGCCTTTGTTACACTTGCTCCAGTATCTTGCAGCATCACTAGTCTGATGTATAGAATAACTGCTGCCGCTCTTGAAACCTCGTACACAGCGGGTTACTACAGAGCAGGTAGCATTTAGGAGAGGGCAATTTTAAGGGGAGGAATCACGGTTGTCTAAACAATATTTCGGCAGAATCTCATCTGCCATCTTCAGGTTCTCACTGAAAGCTGCCTACTGCTGCTCCTCGTTGCTCGAACTGAACTGAACTCATTCACTACTTGATCGATTTTAATTACCTTAACCTTAAATTTAAGATAGATGTGTAGCTTCAGAAATACACCTATTGTTCTTCCCTTAGTATGTCAATTACATGGTGACATGTAGGTACCCAAAATTTTACATACCTAAGAACACTGTTAAGTATCGTTCAAATGTGCTTTTAGAGGGCAGCATATTAAAACATAATATCTTAGTCGCAAACTCCTTATTCCTTATTTTACTATAAGGAACGTAACGAGACTGCAACCAACGGCTACTTTCCGGGCTATGTGTCCCGCCGAGCGCTGAATTGTAAGCCTCGCGCGTTAAATGCTTCGATTGCAACAAACACCAGCCGAAAGACTGACCCTGCTTGCAGACTGCAGTTTCGAGCTGTGGGCTCTCGTTAATGCAAGGTAGGCATGTGACGACCGACACGATGATCCTTGGACTATTTGGTACATCTGGGTATCCATAGGATAGCGATATGCAAAACAATCAGCAGGTGCTATCTAGAGGTCCAGTGTCTGTTGCAATCGAAAAAGAAATAGCTGATAGCTGACCGGGCTTCCTCCTTTAAGTAGGATCAGTATCAATATGTTTAAATACTGTTAAGTATCATTTTAAAATGTAAAATAGGAGGTAGATATTTTGGGTCAGAACCATAATTTTGATCAGAAAAATCACTACATACTTTTAAGAAAAAACAAAAATAAGCGAGGTACATGTAACTTACTAAATCATAAATATTAATGATCGAATGTTGCCTACTACTTTATTAAAATCTAGTTAAAAAAAAAATTGAATAATAAACGAAAAAGTTAAAAGGGAAACTCTAGGGCTGTAATTTTTTAGGCCACCTTGTACTATTTACAAGCTTGCAGTGCAGTTTTTCTGCTAACCACAAACAATAAGAACATATCATGGAAGTATAAATTTTATATCATTTACCGCAATTAAATCCAATACTGTAATATTATACCGCAAACTGCTGTGTAAGAATGTTGCGCCCATTAAGTAGATTAATAGCCGACAGTCATATTACCCTCCTGTAAATACAAGCTTTTATTGAAGTTAGAATCGGGAACCGGTAAGTAGTTAAATTGCAAGTGCTTTTCCATTTGCAGATAATAAGAAGCTAAACGAAATAAAATGATGTTTTATCATTTAAGATACGACAATCTAATGTTTGTCGATTGTATCGTATTATTGACAAATTTCATGAGTTACTTTGGGTCCTTCACCATATCAGTTATTAGTTTAGTAGCGTTTTCAATTATTTCTAAACTATTGTTAGGTTATAGTACTTCAAATTGATTTGTGTCGAACGTTTCGAAAATAAACCATTGTTCAAAATCTAAAGACCCCTGAAATGTTGATCCTTTTTGAGATTATTCAATAACCCAGTCAAAAATCAGATTTTATTTCGCATGAATTTTTGGTGTTTCGAAACTTGCCAATTTAGTGATGTTATGTTTTTAGTGCATAATAGCAGACATTGCGATTTTCTAGACGAGTGTCTAGACAGTAATTTTTTATACGGAAATCCAATTGGTGGATATAAATTGTTGTCCTTGAAGCTGAGATATTTTAAAAAACGACTCTGAACTCTTTCTATATTTTGCACATGAATATTGTAGTAACAACACCATATGATGGAGGCATATTCAACGCGAGGTCTAGCAAGAGCGCATAACTTGAAGGTATTAATATCATTAAATTGACGTGTATTCCGTATCACAAAGCCAAGAGATTCGAAGGAGGTTGTTACTATATTATTTATATGATCAATGGAGGATATGTTAGAACCGAAAATTACGCCAAGGGCACGGATAGTGTTAGGTCTATGCAGGGAAACTTCGTCAATAGAATGGCCATATTTCATGACATTGTGCTTCAGAGAAAATGACATTACGTTACATTTGGAAGGATTTAGAGGCAGACTGTTTGATGTATACAGGCCTAAAAGATCTAATTTGTTAAGCACAATACAATGATTGAGTCTATCGAATGCCTTCGAGAAGACAGTGTATATGACGTTCATCTGCTAAGTGAAGATTCGATTTTGGACAAATATTTTCCATATGGTGATGTGAACGGCAGTACAATTATGTCGCAAACGTACAGAACCAATTAAGGAGACATAACTAGATATACTAAATTTTAAGCCCAAAAATTTTTCTAAAGCGAACATTTTATAAGATTTCTATTAATAATTCGGGTGAACGCTGGGAAGTCAGAGGCTATAATCTGCACTCGTCGTTTCACCGAAAATATCTTCACTCCAAGTTTCACAACAATGAAAAAAGTGTTTGAGCACAAATTTTTGCGCCTTATATCTAATTCTGAAAAGTACACCTCCCTCAGAAATCTCTATGCATGTTGTAACGACATGACCTCGACAGTGGACTACGTTCAGCATAGCAAATTAGACAGCATAATGCCCCATTTCGGATTAAACACCCCTTACTGTACCAGAAGTTACCAATCTTCAAGTTTCACCAACTATAACTTCCGCTTGCCCTATTCTCCTTTACTGATATTTTATAACTTTGTCTATCTTTAAATATTTCCTGTCCCCTTCTTCCTTTCTGTTTGTAACCTTTTTGTCGCGTTTATTTTTCTTGGTTTCTTTTTGTAGGTACATTTTTGTTTCTAAATTCATTTCTCACCATTAAAATCTTTCGCCAAATCAAAACCTTTTCGAAATCACAATTTTAAAAATCAATGTTTAGGCCAGACATGCGCAGCCTAGCACTAACGTATCTTGTGAAAGGCACCTCTTTAAGTTAAGGTGCCTGCATCAGATATAAAATTAAAAAGTGTTTTTCCCGAGAGTTTTGAGTATAGTGTGGTTTTAAATTTAGAATATTTTGTTATTGGATATTAGTAATTTTAATATCTTCTTTTATCTGCGTACGTAGAAGGTATTTAGGTTTCAAGTTTTTAACCATTTTTGTTTAGCCGAACCAGGTTTGTTCCGTCCGATCCTGCAATCCGCCATCGCGATCAATACGATGGTATTTTAGTAATTAGTAACAGACGCTTTTTAAATACTTTAATAAAATAAACTCGTACTAATTAACAAATTCCGGTGGTTTCTAATAAAAGAAGGATAGACATGGTAGAGTGGTTACCAGCTCCAGTAGGCTGGCGTTACTGCCCCAATGTACGAACAACACTCAGCCGTGTCATTAAACATCGTGTTACATTAGCAGTGACTTGGTTCATCACGTCGATGATCTACCTTGTTAAAGATCAGTTGAAGGGCAGGAACTGAGTTTCTATAAGCTAGTCTGGTGCTTCATTCTGAAAGCAGCCTGGACTTTATTCCACCAAGTACATCGATTACTAGGACGGCCATCTCTATTGAGTAGACAATATTGGGAACTCATACCTGATAACTGGGTATTTAGTACGTTTTTGCTCTACTTTGAAACATATGTTTGTCTCAGAAGGTGCCACAAACTAGCCAGTATACGTCATCTCGGCTATATCAGGTTTGTTTGCTTGAATTAGCCTGACAGGGGCGAGCGTAGGTGCGTCTTTACTATGTACATACTTCGGTATGCGATGTAAAGCAACGACAGGCGCAGTTAGTACTTGGATTGGTGACCATTCCAACGGAAACCGCGTTCTCGCCTCACACATCTTCCAGCGGCTTGTATATCAGTGTATGCGCGGAAGCTATACAAACCTTAGGCGAGGGTTGTATAGGAGATATACCATCCTTCGGAGGGGATGTAAAGCCGTCGGTCCCTTGTCTATTAAATGTTAGGCAAGTAAAAGATCCCTACTCTTCTTAAGGGAAGACTTTCGGCAAAAATTCCTGGTTGGGGGTAGCTCGTCTACAGGCGTCGGTGTTAGGCCTCAGTAGCGAAAATAGGCCGAAGTTAAATAAATGTAAAAAAAAAAAAAATTAGCCTGACACTCGGGAACGAGTAGTTCCAATAAATTCAGTGTTTCTTGTTCTCGGGAACGAACTTAATCTCGCTCAGGATTATTACTATTGTTATTAGTCGATATATTTAGGATTTACAATGTATTTATAATATACATTTACCAGTTTTCCACATGTTGGCAACATTATTTTCAGTAAAAATGGTTATTTAATTTATATCCGAATTATTTGCATCTTACTTTTACGCCAGTTTCCTTTACTTAAACTATGAATATATGGCTTTAAACTTACTAAGCAGGAGAAAAATTCAAGGCACATTTTTGCCGACATACCAGAGGAAAGTTGCAAGACTATAAAAATGTAAACCATAGTTTCTTACCATGAGCACTTCAATAATACCAGGAACAGAACGATGTAGCATTTTCACGTAATAAAGGAAGATAAATAAAACTGAGCCGCCAGAGATAGGATAGGCGTGAAACCAACAAATAAGAGTTCGCTGACACAGAAATCACGGAATACGGGGTTTTATTTCCATATGCCATAGTCCTCTGAGAGTACAAACTGTTTTTACTTAATTCGCGCTGTCGCTTTCACTTAAGCTGGATTTGAATGAATAAAACGACCATTACGTACCGACTAAATATTGCATATTCGCAACTACAGCATTTTCACGGCGTGTTTTTAAAGTCATTTCATATTATTTTGAAAAACAAAAGTACGCTGGAGGCATGAAAAGAGATTAAAACGAAATGTGTATGCACACAGTCAAAGTTTGGATTACATTGTTTGATTTAAAATACAACCCATAGGTGGGTTTTTTAGTAATTTAAGCCGATTCGTTACTTTGTTAATATTTTTTTGATGATTCGGATAGTATAATAATTGAAAACAATGTTTTTTTATTAGCCGTAAGATGTCAATTGATGTTGACAGCGGACGATCAGCTAAAATATTCTTGAATCTTGAGCAATACATAGCTAGATGTACGATATATGCAATATTCTGGAATAATGTCATATAGTCTAGTATACTTTAACTTGGTGTGTGTATATATGAGTTAATATTTCCGTACGATTTTATTTTCTCTTGTACACAAATATCCAGAAATATTGTCCACATAGACAATGTTTCTGGACTATTGCTTTAACTTTGTGTACAATATGGGAGAAAATGAAATCGTACGGAAATATTAACTCATACATACACACGCCAAGTTAAAGTATACTAGACTATCCTATAGTCCTACGTATAATATAAGTATTTGAAAAAAATTCCACAAATAATTTGCTATTTCAAATTTTTTTTGTGATTTTTACTATTTTTGCAATAGTAAAAATAAATTTTTTGATTCGCAACCAACTGCGTCTTATTTATAATTTAATCACGAAACTTTTTCATTTCAATAACTTTTCTCTAAAAGTAACAGTTACTGAGATATATGAAAAAATGGGAAAAAAAAACAAAATCTTTAGAAATCCCTCCACATTTTGTTTAATAAAAAATTACGCTGACGTTTTGAAACTAGCGCATAATGAAATGGTTATTTCTTATGATTTTTATGAGCGATTAAGCCAAAAATCTGCCATACTACCCGATTTACCTAAATATAGGTGATTTTAAGCAGATACCGCCTAGGCTACAAAGTGATTTTTTGCTCCGAAATTATTGTCACAATACAATTATACAAAACGTTGTGGTGTTTCTTTGTGGACTAACAATCACTGTTTATAATGCTGTAAATTCTCCTATTCGCCACTTGCCTTATTAATTTAAAATTGGAATGCCTCTATGGCCGCCATTTAGTTTCTCTGCATCGTACCTAAAGACTGGAAAGAATAAGGTGTGTCCCCTTATATTCCAGTATAATTTCACGAGGCTTAATTAAAGATAAAGCTTTAAAACACTCTTCTCTGTGTAAAAGGGCACTTAAAGAAAGTTTATTAACCCCGGTGAATATTAAAAGTAACAGGGCGTGTCATTGTCTGATGTTACTAATGAATAGTAGGGGTTATTAGAACATAAATTATGCTTTGTAAAAGTGTCCATGCACCTTTATTACTTTTTTGTGCCGACATTAATGAGAAAATGTGACAACAGAAGTTATTATAGAAAACGTAAATTAACAATTAAGTTAGATTAATATAAATTACTAATTATTCAGACAATTAATAATTCTGCTTGAGATTAATAAAAAAGTTTGCTATTATAAAGCCAATTTACCTGTTAGTGCATATGGTTAACGATGCATTTTATAGCCATGACAGGGGAGGGGTGTTATTTAAAGACGGCTAAGAAAGCTAACAAGTGTTGTTTGTATAAAAGTACAAATTACCCATAAATATTTAGTATTAGTTTCTATTCAACTGGGAAAGGTGCGCAAATTGAAGTTTCTCCTCCTTCCACCCGTGGAGCTTTGAAGCCGAAAAGAGCATTACATTGTGTGCCAAAACGGCACTAAGCGATCTGTGCGATATTTGCTTTGTTTTTAATTTTTTTCACGGAAACCAAATTGAAAAGGCGGGAGTGTGATATATCGTGAAATCGGAATTTAAACTGTCTTTCATTGGTAATTACAAAATAGACAACTTGTTGTGCCAAAACGGCACTAAACGTAATACAATCTCAACTAAAATCTTTTCAGATCTTCTGGAGCACTAAAAAATTTCATTCAAATCCGTTTAGTAGTTTCGGCGCTATCGTATTAACACACATACATATACCCATACACACACAGAAATTTTTCAAAAACCACTTTTTTGGGATCCTGGGACCCCAAAACGTAATGATTTGATGTTATCTCAATTTTCGTTGTTGGATCAATTTTAGTAACCTCTCACAATTTTATTGTGGTGAGGTTAATAGTCTCTGACACGGCTTTGAATTCAATACAACTTTATTGACAATTAAAATTTACGCCTGCCTCCCCAGAACCCACCCCGGGACTGATCATGCAATCACTACGGTGTTTGTGGTCGAGGATTGCGGGTCGGGTGGAATGAGACTGGTTCGGCTAAAGGACCATTAAAAATAGCCTAGCCCAATACCTTCCATCGCAGATGGATAAAATTAGGTCATAGAATTAAAACATAACTGAAAACAGATTTAATAAAACTTATTAACTACACCTTTTCATTGATTAAATTATGATTCTGACTCAACTAGGTGACCGTATAATATAGAGGGTTTGAGGTTCGCTGCATGTAGTGTCCAACATTTAAGCCAGTTGCAAGCCCAATTTTGTTATCACAGTTGCGGGAGTTGGAATAGAGAATTGGATTGTTAAAGTGAATAATGAAAAAGGTGGGAATAGTAGAACAATAAAATGGAACCAGCAAGAAATTTGAAGTTTATAAAAGAATCAAAATAAAAGTTATTGAAATGAAAGAAAACAGATCCATGGAACAGTTAGCAACTAGGGTAGAGCAGAAATGTCAAATGAAAGAAAATGCCTCGTAATCGTCGTGGAAACTGAACGTTGATGTAACAAATCAGTTATTGCTATATATGTATATTATATAGTATTTGAGACACATTATACAAAGTTATACGTGACTTACGCCTCATTCCAAATTGCCTCAAAGTATCATATGTCAGCTACGTGCTGATAACAAATTCTTCCATAATTTATCGCTCATAAAAATATCGCATTACATTTTCGGTTTTCTTAATTTATACTGAATACCAAATTTGTACTTGCTTGTTCAACATTTAGTAGACTAACTTTTTAACTGTTATAAATACAACTGCAGGGCATCTGTAACCTCAATTATCATACTCACTTTGAATTAAACATTTAACTTTTCAAAGCCAAAGTTGACTATTTTGTTAAATGAATTTATTTTAAAATTTAGTCACAAAAATCAAGTTATAACATTGGCGCAGTCGCTAGGATCCATTAAACATGATTGGAAAAGAAGACTAACTGGTAGTGAAACCCTCAAGAGCAAGGACAGCGTCTCGACGAGGTGCCTAACAAATGTGGGTGAACTAAAAGAAGAAGGAGACCTTCCTCACTGGCAGTGGCGGATATCAATTCCTCAATAAGTAATTTTAAGGGTCACTAGGTTTTATTGTTATTTTTTTTTCACATTTACGAAATTTATTTAATTTACGTATATTATATTGATAATACACTCGGACTATAAAACAGTTCTTTTGACAACCTTACACCTATTCTTCTCAAAGCAATGTATCTTGCTTTATTTAATTACAAATAATATTAAACGTATTATACTGCTAATACGTTACCCTGTATTATATATATATAATATACGCACCAAGTTATAGCATATATACATACATAGCAGTATAATCTTCACTAATAAGGCAGATTTGTCAAGAGGTTATATGGAGGGCGTAAAGAAGAGCTGGTTAATTGTTGCCTAATGATTTTATTATATTATTTATTGTTTTAAATCTGTTAAGAAGTAGAGAATTATTTAAAAAATGTTGATAACCTACGTTAATCGATTCAGGAGAGAAGGGTCACTGTGGGCGAACAAGGTCGAGAAGTTAATTGCGATATACACCATATAACTAATTTTAATTCCGGTATGGAGAATTATCTACTAAGCAACAGAAAAAGTGGATAACACTTATCAATCGTTATTGCTAGTTATAACTGTTCAAATGTGTAAATAGGCAATAATTTTGGTGATGTTTTAATAGACTATGGAAGTCAGATTTACGCCACATCGGAAAAGGTTTTCAAATGTTTGGAAGTGTTGCGTGTTAGTAATTTCCCGTTGCCTTTTGCCACATTAACGGCCAAGATAAGGATCATGGAAGAATTCCTTTTTATTCTAAATATGATGAATCATTGCGTACAAAGCCGATTGTAAAATTTCTATTAAGACAACAGGATAACTATGCACATTTAGTTTTAATGCAGAGAACGAAATACTAATTGCTTCTATCGCCAATGCAGAGATAAGCTGTTTGGACTTTTTGAGAAATGGAGATATTTTTCGGAAACTCCTGGCCCGATAATATTATATAAATGTCAGATTCAAATGCATATTGACAGTACAATTTTATGCCATTCCATAACATGCACATCGGCAAGAGACAGATTGGCCAGATGCTTAATTGCAATATTATTGAGGAAAGCGCTATAGGATATGCATCCCCGCTTGACAGTAAAAAAAATGAATGATTTAGAGCTTACTTATAAATTTCAATTCAAGATAGTGTAAACATTATATATTTCCACTAAAAGTTTACAATTTCTCTGCCAAATTTAATAGGCAACAGATCGTTATTTTAATACGATTAACACCTTCATTCGGCAAATATGATGTAAACTTACTAGCTTTTCGTATAATAGATAATGCAAAATTTTATTTTAAAGTCCTTCCACCCCTCCTTAGTAACTAGTAAGAACTTTCGAATAATTGTTGTCCTGAAAATCAAGTAGCTTTCAGTAGCTTATATGGATGATATGTTTGAAAATGTCTTTAGCTGCCTTCTAGGTCACATCTATGACCCTCTAAATTCTAGGAGATCTAGATTTGTTTGAATAAAAGTATATAGTTTATTGTGAATTCCGAACCACTTTTTAGAAACAATTTATAACTTCAAGTTACTTCGCAAAAGGTAAACAACGAATTCTTTTCGTCACCAGGTAAGCATAGATAGAAAGCTAGGTGCTAAAAATATGTGAGATATGATACTAATTTTTAATACAACTACGATGAACATTTGTCTCAAGGCAGTTATGAAACTGAACTTGGTACCCCAAAGGAAGACAGTGTTCTCGGTCTACTCATTTTTTTTTTTTCGTATTTTGTCAACTATTTACCTGAGTGAGTGCAATATTTTCATCTACGCGGACAACACGTGATAAATGTGAAACAGAAATCACGTAAAGTGACTGTTGTAAAAAATCTTCACGCAAACGGAGCAAAAACTTTACTTTTTCCATCGACAATGAAAATATTGAGGTAATCAATATCATTGAATGCCTTGGAACGGTCATTGATTCCAACCTGATATAGCTAGACCATACCATATGGAATACATGACCAGTAAATTGAACAAATCATATTTTCTCATTCTGTGTTTAAAAAATTCACTGACGATCGAATGCCTTTTATCAACTTACTACGAGATATTCTACTCACACATAAGCTACAATATTGTAGTATGGGCTTATCTTCTATGGTAATGAGACTATTTTTAATTCAAAAGCGAATGCTTGGAATAGTATTAAACCTGGAATACTTAGATTCATGTAGGCAAATTTTCCACTTTAAAAAAATAGCCTTCCGCTAACGAGTATTTATTTATATAAAATACTAATTGATGCTTATAAGGAAAAAAATAGACTTAATAAAATCAATAAACTCTATAAACTTGTTTAAAAGAAAATTAAGAGCATTCTCAACAAGTAGGGTATATTAAACATTTATTTTTCGATTGCAACAGACACTGGACCGCTGGATGGCGCCTGCTGGCTGTTTTACATGTCGCTATTGTAAAAATACCGGGATGTACTATAGTCAAAGGATTATCATGTCGGTCGTCGCATACCTACCTTGCACTGACGAGAGCCAACAGCTCGAAACTGCAGTCTGCAAGTGGTGTGTGACGACTGGCAAGGGAGCTCCTTTAAGTAGGATCAGTCTTTCGGCTGGTGTTTGTTGCAATCGAAGCATTAGCGTTTTGATGGTAATATGCAATTATTACACTTAACGCGCCAGACTTGTGACTTGTAATTCAGCGCTCGGCGGGGCACATAGCCCGGGGAGTAGCTGTTGGTTGCAGTCTGGTTACGTTCCTTATAGTAAAATAAGGATTTTATAGAGGAGTTTGCGACTAAAAATATTATGTTTAATATTCCGCCCTCTAAACGCACATTTGATCTATGCTAAGCCAAGTCAGGCTATTTATTTTTCGATTGCAACAGACACTGGACCGCTGGATGGCGCCTGCTGGCTGTTTTACATGCCGCTATTGTAAAAATACCGGGATGTACTATAGTCAAAGGATTATCATGTCGGTCGTCGCATACCTACCTTGCACTGACGAGAGCCAACAGCTCGAAACTGCAGTCTGCAAGTGGTGTGTGACGACTGGCAAGGGAGCTCCTTTAAGTAGGATCAGTCTTTCGGCTGGTGTTTGTTGCAATCGAAGCATTAGCGTTTTGATGGTAATATGCAATTATTACACTTAACGCGCCAGACTTGTGACTTGTAATTCAGCGCTCGGCGGGGCACATAGCCCGGGGAGTAGCTGTTGGTTGCAGTCTGGTTACGTTCCTTATAGTAAAATAAGGATTTTATAGAGGAGTTTGCGACTAAAAATATTATGTTTAATATTCCGCCCTCTAAACGCACATTTGATCTAAGTAGGGTATAGTTTTTGAAAGATTGAAGGACAACCCAATAGCCCTTAGGTAGGAAGGAGCAAAATTTTTTCTTATGAAGGTACTAGCATGCACAACTATTATGATAGTAAATATCAGATTCGCGGATACCAATTGATGTCTGCCGAAGACAGCGCTTATCAAAAAAGTGTATCCATAAAGAAATTAGATCCCTTAATTAATTTTATTTCTCACTTTGATCAGAAATTCCCCAAAATTTACTGCAACGGCTCCTTTTCTCTTAAGAACCTATAAGAATAAAAACTGTTTCACAAGAACAATTATGTTGAACATTTTTTTATAAGATTATATTCGAGAAATAACGAGGAAATGGAGTAACATATATAGATATAGATAGATATATTAAATACCCATAACAATTATTCTCTTCTATAATATTTACTAAAACTAGAGCCATTATTTACAAATTTTATGAAATATTATCGTAAAATAGTCGACTTCGAAATTGATTTGATATACCAACTTTTTAATTTTATTTATTTGTGTATCATATATCATTTTGTGGTTGTACCACACAGTGCGCCGAAATAAACATTTATTCGACATAATATATATTTATGTATATATATTTTGAAACAGTCCCACGCACTCAAAAAAGAAACTAATTTAATAAATAGGACGGTAGTGCACGTCCGATATACTTGATTAATAGCAATTTTGGGATATTTGTAACGGCATACACGGTAGAAATAATATATTATTCATTTAGTAATAAATCTATGAAAGTATATAAATTGTGCACCCTCAACTCTGGTATATTTTGTAGCTGGATTTATCTGTGGATCGATGAGTTAACCAAGATACTCACAGCGGGTTTGTATGTGTTCTGCAACATCTAAATCTCAACGAAGCAGTGAATCTCTTGAGATCCCTTTTTTCTTTGTAGACCAATGATTTCATGCGACCTTAAGAATAAAAGTCAGTTGTATTACGGTCCAATCCGTAATGCGTATTGTAACGGTATCAAGACTGAATGTAAACATTATGCTTTTCCCCGGTTTATTAAAGTTTTTACGTAATTGTTAAACTTTTTTATGATACTCTTAAAATTTTTAAAGTTAGGTGATTTCGAACTTATAATTGGTATATTTTTATTGCCTTTATTAATTGTCTTTGTAATTTAGTTGACAAAATGTTTGCCAGTATACCATAGAGTATTTTTATTTTTGAAAATCGCTCCAAAGTTTGCAAAGTACGCAAAGGGTGTTGCAAGAAGGTATATGAACAGTAATACAGATGCATAGAAAGACGAACACAGGAATTGTCTACATTAATATTATCATTAGAGTGTATTAATTTTTTTAAATAAGATCTCATAAAAAGTAGTCCATTGGATTTATATCCGGTGATCGAGGAAGTCACTTACTGTGCTATTTCTTTATAAACCTACTTCGACATAACGCGCATTATCAAACGAATCCCCAATATTTCCTTTAAACCTTTTTACCTCGAAAAGGGTTTGTTGTAGCGTAGTAAAAGATTAATACTGTATAGAGAATCAATCTGGATTCAGAGAACGTCATTCCTGCGAAACGGCACATCAATTCATTATATCGGATTGGGTTAAGACCATAGGTAAAAATCAAGTTATAATATTGCAATTTTCTTAGACTCGAAATAAACGTGCATTTGAGACTATGAATTGGTAGTTATTGGCACCAAGTTGGAAAAAATGGGCATATGGGGCGGCTGTACTTAGATGGATTGAATCCTACCTAACTGCAAGAAAACAAAAACAAGACGTGTAGTACGTCTAACGTAATAGACAATGATTTGAAGTACCACAAGGATCAGTGCTAAAACCTATATTATTTGTGTCGTTTATAAATGACAAAGTGAAATTAATAAAAAATTATAAGGTACATTTATTTGCAGATGACACGTTAATTTATTTATACGGAGAAAATGTAAATGATATTATTAATATTATTGATCAAGATTTAAAAAATGTATTTATTTGGGTGTGTGATAATAGCTTAAAAGAAAAAACCACTTCGAGCTAGTAATCAAATAAGCGAATTATGATAAGGAGGATGTTATTCTGATAATTAATTATGATTCCCATTCACTTTGATGCCTGTTGTAATAAATTTGCATTCTAGTAAACAATATTGATTTAAATAATCCTTAAATTTCAACTGTCACTTACTTAATTTATTCATTCATATAGAGCTGTACATTTTACAAATATGAAACGTCAATATAAAACATAAACCTATATGTAATGTAAAAGACACAAGATACAATAAATAGAAAAGAGTAACAAACAAACAAGCATACAAAACATAAAACATAAGTAAAAGAGTATACAGACGTTTACAACAATTAGTGAATGTGATAAAAATATAGAGAGAAATCAAATATATTAAGTGCATCGTGAGGCAAGCAAAGTTTGAGAAATATATGTATTGGTTAATTAATTAAATCTTGTATCACATATTATGATCAAAGGAGGCTGATAAAAATTCATCAACACTGTAAAAACATCCATTGACTAACAAGGTTCTTACAAATTTTTTGAAGGTATCAAAGCTTGCCACGTTTTTGAGGTTAGTCGACAATTTAATATACAGTTTGATACATTTGTAGTTAGGTGAATATTTATATGTAGAGGTATTATGGTGAGGAATACGCAATAATTCACCGTGTCTAGTACTGTGGTCGTGTAGACATGAATTGCTGATGAATAAATTGTAGTGACTTTTAACAAACGTTACACACTTAAAGATATAAATTGATGGGGCTGTAAGAATTTTATTATTTACAAAAATCAGTCTACAACTTTCATTGTACTTCATATTAAAAAATAGTCTAAGAAGTTTCTTTTGAGCTACAAATATTCTCTTGAAGTCTCTCCCACCACCCCAGCTAACTATATTCAGAGAAATATGTGAGTATGCCATATGTTTAGAAGTCCTGGAACTTACTCTTACCTCTTACTACTACTACTACTCTTACTTACCTTTTACTTTCCCCGTGGCAATCAAAGTTTATTTTCTATTATAGTCGTAGAAAAAAACAATTTTTATATGCAAGTCAAGTTGTGTGGGTTATTAAAATGAAATAACATTATTAAAATATATAGTAGTTCACTATAACTTTTATGAATTATATATCTGATGTGGGCATATATGTAAAAATAAGATTATTGTTAATTACAGTGCTTCATTCATTATATTTATTACTTAATCACATAATAATGTCATTTTGAATATATTTTGATAAACGATAATTAAGCCGGATGTCAGCAGAGCTAAAATAGCTTCACGTATATTTACCAGTAATCCATAAAGGATTAATAATATTTAGTTATTAATCGCCTATGGGCATCAATCATTAATTAATTAATTGTATATTAAATATTAATTGCTTAATTAATTAATTATTAATTACCTAAATGTACAATTTATGTGGATTACCTATTACACATCTGTTTATACAGATTCCATTATGAATAATAACTCTGACAAAAATGGCGATATATTTTCCACCGACGAAATTGACTAATCAACAAATATATATTGGGATTCTTAATTGCAGGATTGAGGAATTTGGATACAAAACAACTTACTCCAAGTCTTATATTTGGGTTTTACTTTGATTATTTGATGCAATTCTTGATTAACTCCGTATGATCTATTTGAGTCTACTGGCGAGTGATTTAGTCTGTCTTTTACAGTTCATCTTACAACTATTTATATGAAATAATTTGCTAACAATAGCATAATAACCGTGATCGATTAGGTACCGTTATGTTCTATATTAACCTAGTAAAAATGCTAATTAAATATGTCAGGTGTTTATAAAACACTAAATGTGATTGAAAATAATTTAGCTAAATGAATGACATTTGGTTCGTTGGAATAAATCCCCATAAATTCTGCTTGTTCTCAAGCAAATGGGGGCCCTATTCCTGTAGGACCACGGCCTGCTAAGTTCTGTACAGTCGTACAGTGTCCTGTGTGGTGGGTTGTATATAAGCTGAAAAAATATAAGATATATATATACATATATATTTGGTGTTTTTTAGGTTTTCGCGAATATTAAATGAAGTGTTATTGTATTTCCGGATGCTCTCCCGCGTCGATGGCCGACTCCTCTAGAAATCACGGTTGTGTAAACGACGTTTCGGCAGAATAGCATCTGCCATCTTCAGGTTCTCACTGAAAGCTGCCTGCTGCTCCTCGTTGCTCGAACTGAACTGATGTTCTCCGCGTTGTGCGGCTCCTTATATAGGCTGTGGTCTAGGGCGCGCCTGCGCGACTGGCTACCTGTTACTGGTCCCCTACTACTTGTGGGAGGCGTTGCGGGCGCCTGAGCCCCGACAAGTGGCCTCGCTGATACGTCACGCTCCACGTGACTTCTCGTTGTTGGTTGGGCCTTCTCATGTCCAATCGTTGCCGTAGAATGCCTAGGTTCTCTCTGATAGGTCAGCGCTCGGCTCTGACTCCTCGTGATAGGTCCATTTCGGGCAAGTTGCTGTGTTTCTTCACTATTTGTCAATGCTTGAACGTACCTCCTCGCGATTGGGGTTCATCCACGGTGGATCGCCGTGTGTCCTCTGTTACGTATCTTCCCACAAGTGCGGGCTTCCAAGAACTTGGTAATCTCTGCGTATCATCTCGTTTATTACGTTTTGTGGTCTTTTTTCGATCTCTATGGCCTCTCTGGTGATCCTTGACCTATAATGCTCGATATTAGCTACTGTTCTGATATTGTCGAAGTCTATTTTGTGTCCTGTAGATTTTATATGCTATGCTAGGGACGATGTTTTCTTATCTTTTCGTACCTACTGCATTCATATGTTCTTCCTTTCTTACACAAATACGTCTATTGGTATGTCCTATGTATGATCTATTGCAACCTTGGCGCGGGATTTCGTATACTCCTTGGTTTTCTAGGGTAGTTGTTGATTTCGGCTTACGGAGGACTGAACTGGTTTTTCGGTCTGTTTTAAATATTGTGTCTATGTTATGTTTACGTAGAAGTTTGCCAATTTTATCTGTCGTCCCTTTCACGTAAGGTAGATATGCTTTTGCCACTGGTTTCTCGGATTCCTCCTGGTTTTTTTTGTCTGTATGGCCCCTGCAACTTCTGTATTGTGTACCTCGAAAATCTATTTTTCATTAGTACTTTCTGAAGTGACGACATCTCTTCGTTGATATGGTCGACGTCTGCCAACCTCTGAGAACGTGTCACTAGAGTCTTCACTACTGAATTTAATTCTGCTGGATGGTGACGCCGCATTTAGATATTTGTCCGTGTGGGTGGGTTCTCTGTATACTGCGTGATCTAGTGTCCTGTCTTGTTTCTTTTTCACTAATACGTCTAAAAATGGAAGCTTGCCTTCTGTTTCTACTTCCATGGTGAATTTGATCTTATCGTGAATGCTATTCAGGTGGTCTAAGAAACTATTTAGTTGTTCTCTTCCATGAGTCCAGATTACGAATCTGTCATCCACATATCTCAACCAAAGTTTTGGTGTGAGTGGTGCCGTTTGTATTGCACGAACTTCTAGGTCCTCCATGAAGTTATTAGCGATGACTGGAGATAACGGTGAACCCATCGGTGCTTCTTCCGTTTGCTTGTAGCGCTGATCATTGTATATAAAGTATGTGTTGTTTAAACAGTGTTTAGTTAGGCTAAGAATGTGCTCCTCTGGATGATACTTTTGTTTGATCAGTTCGAGTGACTCCTCTATTGGTACGTTAGTGAATAGTGACAGTACTTCGAAGCTCACTAGAATATCTTCAGGTTGGAGAGTCTCGTTGTTTAGTAACTCGATAAAATGTTGTGCGTTTTTCACATAAGACTTTGCTCTTTCTGCTCATTCAAATTTCCGACTGGTGTCTATTAAATAAATTACCACTTAACCCTCAAAAATATAATGTAATGTCTTACACATTAAACTCTAGCACCCTAATTTTCAATTATTCTTTAGCAGGTACAACTCTGGAACACCCTAATATTTTTCGAAGTCTTGGAGTCACCTATGGGCGTACCTCAAAATGAACTGCTTGAAAAATATTTAATGATGAGTCTCATACAGAGACTCACAAGTACTTTTGTTTAAAATCATTCATAATAAAATCGACTGTACAGATGTTGAAGCGAAATTAAACTTTCATGCCCCTAGAATAACCACCCGCGATATCATAACTTTCTATCTCCCCACAGCGCGTACAAATGTTCTTCGGTATTCACTTACAAATAATAATAATTGTAACTTGGCAGGAAGTCAGTTAGATATACTTTCTTGCAACCTTAATTAGGAATTATACTTGAAATGATTGTTTTGTTTTTTTCTTTGTTTTTTTTCTTTGTCTACCTATACGTTTGATATTTGTTGTGGTTTATATCTGTTTTTATTTATATCTATATGTTATTATTTATACTTATATTCTTCATCACTTCCGTATCATATTGTAGTTATTGTTTGATTATTTTTTTTATCATAACCTGTTCTATAATTGGGTATTACCTGTAGAACAGTGCAATTGAAATAATAAAAGCTGAATTTTTCGTCGTTGAGGCGAAGGGACAAAACTATCATCGTCCGAGGAAATGTCCTCCTGTAGTGTATCCATTATTCCTCAAAATTTTCTTTCGACCAACCTCATATTTCTCGAAAACATGTTACAATATCTTTCTTTAATGTTTGTTATCTCACGAATATTTTGAAAAATCCATTTTAATCGCACATATTATGTAAGTATTCGTTACAATTTCGTTTTGTCCTACCTCGTATGTCCCTAAACCAGTTTAGAAGATTATTGATGTAATGTTCTATAGGTCACGAATATTTATAAACATGTTTAAAATTTTATATATTCCTCAAATATTTGTTTCGTGACCACAGTGTGCTTATGTCAACTACGGGTCAGAAAACTGAGAAGCCTTCATAAAAATAACTCGTCATTTACAACGAGCTATATGGTAATTCTTAATTTGTGAATCGAGGATAATATTTTGTCATTAAATTTGTTACGGATGTTACGAATTTTTCTGTTGTGATGAAATTTTCACTTATATCAATGAAAAAATTTAGCCGCTAATTGTCTTGAGTAAAGTAAAACTGCATATTGATTTCTAAAGGTAGGGGGTGAGCGTAGGTGCGTCTTTACTATATATATACTTCGGTATGCGATGTAAAGCAACGTCAGGCGCAGTTAGTAGTTGGATGGGTAACCATTCCAACGCCTCCTCGCCTCACACATCTTCCAGCGGCTTGTATATCAGTGTATGCGCGGAAGCTATACAACCTTAGGCGAAGGTTGTATAGGTGATATACCATCCTTTGGAGGGGATGTAAATCCGTCGTTCCCTTGTCTATTAAATGTTAGGCAAGTAAAAGATCCCTACTCTTCTTAAGGGAAGAGGTTCGGCAAAATTCCTGGTTAGGGGTAGCTCGTCTACAGGCGCCGGTGTTAGGCTTCAGTAGCGGAAATAGGCCGACGTTAAATAAATGTATTAAAAAAAAAATCTAAATGTGATATTCCACTTATGATGCGAAATACATTGATAGAATTGTCAGAAAGATACTACTTTTTCATTTTCATGAGGAATATTGTTAGAAATATTTAATTGAATATAGCATGGCATGAAATTTTTTAACAACAGTTACTTTGTATGCTGCACAGTTGTGGACAGTGGCCATATAGACAATATACATACAATGTTATTTCACCGAGCTAATTTTGACCAACTTAATGACATGCTGAAAAACAATAATTCTTTTTAAATGATGTATATTCTCACAAAAAAGCAGTGAACAACCATACAGGTAATGTAGAAAATACAGAGAATACAAATTGTATCATTTATTTTGAATCAGGGCCAATGGCCATTGTTCCTGTTATGTAGGAACGTATATATATTTTTAAAATTCTATAGAATTTTAAGTTTACCCGCTAAAAGCATATTATTTAGCATGAAACTAAAAGGACAATTAATGTAAGTTAGTCATGGTATATATACAGGGTACCCTAAACTTTAGAGTAAAATTAAGAGGAAGGTAGCTGGGGTCATAATAATGACAGTTATTCAGATACGGGCCGCTAAAATAGAGGAATGAAAATTATTTTTCATTTATAACTTTTAAATTGTCTTCTCAAACTTAATAAAATTTTTGTAGTTCACAAAACACATGAATTATGACGTTTATGGCTAAAGAAGGTTATAGGCAGACAGTATATGCTTAAAATGTAATCTTATTTAAATAAATGTTTATAAATGTGTATTAACTGCTTTCATGGTCATCTGAGTGGCCCTCTTAAGTCTAGGAGATCTATATTTATCTGAGTGAAGGAGACGAGGCCCTACAGTTTATAGTGGGATCCGAATCACTTCTTGAGGATAATTTTATATTTGAAAATTACTGTGGAGTAAGTGGAATGAAAACATCTGGTTTCTTCGAAGACAAGTTTCATTATATATTCTAATTAATACTCTCGGTTAGTAATTGCCATTAATTAGAAACCTGATTAACCTAATCTAACGAAATAATAATACTTATGATAAACAAAATAATAATAACAAATAACATAAATCGGAATGTTGTAATATTAGAGATTGTACTTACCATCTTACCATTCGTTGAATCTATCACTTGGTGCATAAATAAACACTACAGAAATTAGTCAACCCCCAATTGCAGAAGTCAAAGGCTGTGTGGAAGGGGGTTGCACATTGAAAAACGCGGACATTCAACCCTATCCTCCGACAGTGCCAGTGCCGGAGCCAGGGCTTGCTACGTTCTACCGGAACATAAATACGTTGGATAGTAAGGATTACAAGATATTATAGCAAAAAAACTCACTTGGGATGCTGAGGCGTAGCAGACCACATACACTATCTAGCCCGTATAAGTGATGTAACTGCCCACGACAAAATTTCACTAACTCAGAATCTCAGGACGTGAAGCCCAAGTTTAACATAAACTATTAAAAATATATCACTGAGGGTTCCATTCGTAGTGATCGTAGACGGAGTAATGACACCTTCTTTAAACACAAAATGCACTATATTACAGTATTTACAAATAATTTCAGCTTCTCTACCATGAAACCTGGCGATGTTCAAATGGTGTGGCTAATTCTGATTAATAGGTTACAGCATAAATAAAGATGCATACCCCTCGTGTAGCTACAACAACTGGGTTTACAACTTGAGGATAAATTGAAATAAATTTGGCCACAATGGGTCTGATTAGAGAACCTCCTTAAGTAATAATAAATGCGTAAAATCTTTAAATATATACACAAGTTAAAATGCAAAAGTAAATCTAAATATTCAAAACCATGCAGAACCACTGAAGTTGGTCCTCGGTAAAGAAAACAACACACTTATCTAGAGTGGTATGATACCCAGACTTCGACGATACAGAAACTGCAGCCCTACGATGGTGTCTTCGGGAAAAAAGGAATAGACCCGACGATGGGGTTCATTTACAGCCTCTCCAGCCGCATAACTTTCTACTCTTGTGCGTGGAAGCCCCCTCCGTGGAACTTTCTACCTTTGTGTGTGTGTGTATGTGTGGGTGTTCTAGCCCTGTCCGTGGACCCTGACGATTTAATTTACACGATCGGAAATGCACGTGAAACGTGCCTCATGGGAGCAATTTAAATTAGACATAACTCACAAAAGAAATATAATTTGCCTCTTACTGTGGAGGGAATCAATCCAACAAAACTCCTATAGAAGGCTACAGCTAAGTGAATGGGGTCGAGTCCGTCTTTCAAACCAACGAGATACTTCCAAAGGAAAGCCTGTAAATTAGTGAAACACGTGGACCTGGTAAGTTGGCGAACATGTGCACGCCAACAAACGTATCTCACTCTGGAACAACTGGAAGTCTCGCGCCACTCGCGAACGGTAGCAGAAACTCCGCTACTAACGTTTTCATTGGTGCGTCTTAACCAACATGGCTATCGACTAAACAAACATTCGAGTTTCGTGTAGCCATATTTTACTTTATATAATAATAATAATGTCTTTATTTATTATTGAATACAATAATAAAAGGGCGAAGTTCAGTAGAGTGAGACACTCTCTGCTCTTTTACTTAACCCTATATTTTGTTATTGTATTAGTATTTTTGAGCTCAGATGGAAGATCAAATATTCTAGGTGTAAGATATGTATAGGTTCTTCCTCGTATTGTTTTTTGAATTTTCTTCTTATTGATGGCATTTTTATATCTACCCTCATAGCTATATACTGTGTATTTCGGCTGATACAACATAAATAGCATATATGTGGTCTTACTAAAACTGATAGTAAGCAAATATATGTCAAATCAATTCTTTACCATTTTAAATTCTTTCTCGACTATTTGCTTCAATTGGGTCCAAGATTCTGCGTCATGTACAACTATAATGTCATCCGCAAAGCTAAGTATCGTTTCTTCATATGATAAGGTTAACAGATCATTTAAATAAAGGTTGAATAATATAGGCCCCAAAAGCATACCTTGTGGAACCCCATATTTTGTTTGCTTAGTGACTCTTCAATCTGCACATATTGTTCTCCGTTTAAGGTAGATCTCTAAACTTAATTGTATTACCACGAAATTCTGAATGCTCTAATTTGTCAACAATCTAATGACTAACCGTTTCGAATGTCTTTTCTAGATCAACAAATATGCAGATGGATGGTTCACTATTGTGAACAAATTCCGATATATTCTTTAGGTGATATATGCCAGTCTGGAGCGATTTTTTTGAAAACTGAATTGTATTTCTGACAGAATTTTATATTTAGTTGTAAAAGTGATGCTTTTTTTATAACATTCTCCAGAACTTCTGCAAGATTAATGATATAGGCTAGGTTATAGGTTATAATATTTGTTTTGTCAGCTTTTTCATTTAGTGGTTTAGTAATTCCTATTTTTAATTCATTGGGAAATATTCCTTGCGCATTTGTTTATTAAAAATCATAATTGTGTTGATAATATATCATTAATTTCTTTCAAAATTTCCGTTGTTATACTGTCCCTACGTGGAGCTTTATTTTATTTTAAACTAATAATAAATGTCTTCTATTTTTACCAGGTTATTTGGTGAAATATGTATTATATTTTTTTTTCCTGTCGATATGGTCGATGCAATTTTCGAGGGCAGTTATTTTTGTTGAAAGACTTTTTCTAATATTACATAATGAATGATTGTTAAGCAAATTAGCCATTTCTGTTTTATTACTCATCAAAAAATTGCCATCTAGTTTTATTATTTATATTTTTTTTATTGCTTTCAGCGCAGATATTTTTATAGCACTGATATGTGTTTTTGGATGAACTTTTGTTTTTGTTTTACGCTAATGTTACTGAATAGGACTATGCTTATTTTAGAAAAAACAATTTTGAATTCAAGCTGTGAAAATTTCCAAAACCAAAAAACGAAAAAAGAAATAAAATGGAAACTTAATGAAACTCTTAATCTAAAGTAACACAGAACAGAACATGTTCATAATAATTCGTTTATGTTTAGACTTACCAAAGTTAATAAAGTATAATTATGAGATATTTTTGTCACTGATTTTAAAAAAATGGTGATAAAGACAATATAGAAAAGTGAAACCAAAAAATAAATTTACTTTAATTTCATTTTCTATTCAAGATTTGTAGAGCATTTTATTTTCTGCCAAATAATATTATTAAATTAAATGTAATCTTTTAGTGAAATGAATATTTACTAAGATATAGACGCAAGATATAAAAGTATGTTATATATATAAAAGTCAGACATAATAAAACCTAACAAAATCCTTATCTATCAGATGGACTTCATAATGCCCTAAATCGAACATCTACTTGAGAGAAATCTTACAATCTTCTGTTAACTCGATTAAATGTAGGACAATTGTAATAAAACTCTAGATTTATGTCATATATAAAGTTGACTCTATAAGCTTGGTATAGTTTCTTAAGTAACAATACTGTTCGAAAAATCACTCTGAATATTATTTCATGGAATTATTTTATTGCAAATATAAAAATATAGCTACAAGACAATAATTGGTAACTTGTCTGTCTAAAAAATTATTGAATTTCTAAATATTGTATTTTCACTCATACCTAAAGATCTTACGATGCTAGCAAGTCTAATATTGACTGCCTGTCACAGCCTACATTGCACTGATGAGAGCCAATAGCTCAAAACTGCAGTCTGCAAATAATGTGGGAGCTCCTTTAAGTAGTAATTAGTCTTTCAGCGGGTGTTTGTTGCAATCGCAGCATTAGCATTCTGTTGGTAATATGTAATTATTACGCTTAACGCGCCAAGCTTGTAACTTGTAATTCAGCGCTCGGCGGGGCATATATCCCAGAGAGTAGCTGTTGGTTTAAGCCTGGTTACATACCTTATAATATTCTGCCCTCTAGAAGCACATTTGATCTCATGCTAAGCCCAGTTTATGAGTAAAATCCTAAAAACACGTCAATCTTTAATTCTAAAATGACATTTTTTGAGCTCATTCGAAAGGGTTTTTAATTCTCTATACCGTAACATAAGATTTTTTGAATTTCTCTAATTTTTTTATTTAAAAACATTAGATTTTTAATGTTACTAAGTAAACAAAAGAACACGAAACAGTTTAAATCAAGTGTTCAAACTGGGCGCCCGTAGCATCTGGACAATAATGGAAGCGTTGCTGAAATTCTTCTAAAACGTTTTGTATCGCTTCCAGGGTGATTTGATTAATGTCTTGCCTTATTTTGCCTTTTAAATTATTTACGCTATTTAGTCTGTCGAAGTAGACTATCGATTTTGAGTAACTCCATAAAAATAGTCAAGCAGATTCAAATCTGGAGAAAGGGCAGGTCACTCAATTTCACTGCAACAACCGATCCACCTACTGGGAAAACTTGATTGAGATAGGCTCTTACTTCCGATGCAAAATGTGGTGAAGCTCCGTCATGCTGACACCAAATATTTCTATCAATTTCACTAAGGTTGTCATCATCTGAGAAAAGTATTCTTAACTTTGGAACTAATAAATTTTGCTAGAAGTCCAAGTAACGCGCGCCAGTTAATGTGCTATCAAAGATATATGGTCCGATAATTTGAGAATTTATAATTCCAGCCCAAACGTTCACCATATTAAGTATTGGCCTCCATCATCCAATGTGGATTTTCTGCAGTCCAGTATCTACAGTTACAATTAAGAAGAATGTTGCTTCATCAGAAAAAAGAATGTTTTTTAAAACGGTCATCGGAGGCATCTATTTGCCATGATTTCGCAACATTCCAATCGGCAATCAGGGTAATTGTCCTTAAGTTAACTGGAAAAATCTGATTTGACAGATATTTGGTACATAAAATAGTTTAGGTTACATTCGATTATACACATTTCAAATACATTTCAAAATCTTCATATTTAATTTTCTTCATGAAGAATATACAAAATTCTCTTATTAAAGATCTTATATTGCTGAATAGAGAATTAAAAACCCTTTCAAATGAGCTATCGCCAGCTCCCTCGTTCCATTTCAAAATTTTAAAGGGTAGCTGTTACTCCAAGGGGGTTAAAGTGTGATAAAATTATGCTAAAAAAATGTTATCTTAGAATTAAAAATTGGGGTGCCTTAGTATTTCACTCATAAATTGTTAATTACATTAATGAATGTATCCGTTACTTATAGACCTCACTATAAAATGTATATGAATAAGATGACAGGATAATTTACTATACCCAGTGACAACAAAATAACTGGTAACGTTAATTTGCTTCTTGTCTGTCCATATATCAAAATCAGGCTCGTCTAGAGCTTTAAACCTGATTTATTGTGAAATATATTTTTTAAATACATAATGATAACAACACAACAACAAAAAATCTGAAGCTGGATGCCACACTTGGAATCTAACACGGAACTTGGAAAAAACTTTATTCTCCAAACACACGTAAATAATTGATTACTTTACTTGAATTTTTATTTTGTCTTTACTTCTAGTAGTACTACCGTGGTAGGGGTACCTTTTTCGCTGGCTGGGATACTGATTGTATTATGCAAGAAAAGCAGTAGCACAGAATACATTCCATATGTAATAAAAAAAATTAAGGCTACACATTTTTTCCCTGTACTTGTTGACTGGATTAAAGCATTATTTTTATTTATAATAAACTCTACTTATATACTTTTAATTGGCAAAACATTTATGAGTATGAGTCATATGCGTATTTATATTTCTTGTAATACGTGCATTGATAAGGGGTCACTGTAGACCTGATCTATGGGCTGAAGGTGTCGGATTTCAGGCCGACGACGATATGACTCAGAGCAGGTTCAAAATTCCTAGCAACGAACAGATATGGGTTTTTTTCACAGGCACAGAAAGTTCAAATTTTTATGCCTGTGAAGAGGGCATAAATGTAGCGGCTCTGATGAGAAAATCCAGTTGGTATTTCCAACTGAAACATTGCAAAACACTGTCGACTCGAAACACTGCCGACAAAACAGTGCTGCAGTTCCGAAAAAAACGCCAAAAGAGTAATTTACTGTTGACTTCGGAACTAAAACACTGTATTTCGTTAGTGGTGCGTGTCGGTAGTGAAGTGGTGTCGCCTTAATATAATGTTCCACTGTCGAATCTTCGGTGTCGATAATCGATATTTACGCATTCTCAATTCAAAAGTGATACTAGTTTATTTTTCCCATGCAGTAATGCCTGGTACTTTTAATATTTTCTTTCGTTTTCTGACATTACGGTTTATATAATAACAGAAAAGGTCGAAATATATCGAAAGGACCAGGCATTATTGCGCTAGACTGTACATGTATTACACTATATTATGTATTTTCATATATATAGGAAACTCTTTGAAATTGCTTGTACGTGGAAAAATGAATAGCGCTAATTTTTCTTATTACATATGGAATGTGTTTTGTGCTGCTGCTATTCTTGAATAATTCCATGGGTATCCCAGCCACCAAAAAAGGTACCCCCTACTACAGTAGTACTACTAGAAATAAAGACAAAATAGAAATTCAAGTAAAGTAATCAATTATTTATTCCAGATTCCAGTAGATGGCGTGCAAAGAGTAATACGTAGTTTAGAACGCTCCGCAAAAGATTATCAAATAGTGCTAGAAAATCAAGTTTTAAAAATACGTAAAGGTTAACAAGTTGCATACAAAGTTATTGTTGTGACATTAATGTAAAAATGGCAAAATCAAGAGGTAATAATGACTTAAAAACCATTGTAAAAGAGACAATAAATGAATTATTCGAGGATGATGAATTTATAAAAAGAATTATAGAAAAAGTGTCTGATAAAGTGGAAGAAATACTGCAAGCAGCCGAAATTAAAATACAATCTTTATAACGTAAAGTAAATTATTTGGAAGTCCAGACAATAAATTTTCAACAAAAGGAAAAGGTAAACAATGTATGTATATACGGAATTATTGAAAAGGAGCAAGAACATTTAAAAACTGTGGTATGTAAAATGCTAAACAATAAAACTGGGTTGAACATAAAAGAAATGGATATCGCAACATGTTACCGAATTGGGAATGTTACCTCCAATAAAAAGCAACATCGACCAGTTATAATACAATTTATAAATTATGATATCAAGAACTCTGTAATAAAAAATACTAAGATGTTTAAAGGTCAAAAAATATTTATTACTGAGGATTTAACTCAAGCTAGAAGAAATTTGTTAAAAAACGCTCAAGAAAAACTAGGTACAAGAAATGTTTGGCCACGAAATGGATTCATATTTACAAAACTCGACGGGAAAATTATGAAGATCAATTGTATAGAAGATATAAATAACATTGAAAACATACCAATTCACTAAATAGTTGATATGATTTATGTTGTAATTATGATATATATTGATGTATTTTATTATTCTTTTTTTCTCTTTTAGGAGTAATCTAATCTAAAATAGAATATTCATAATATTAATTATTTTATTCTAGATTTTGTTTATGTTTATACGTAGTAATTTGCGTTTGTAGACATGGATATTTTAAGGAGCGAGGATGAGGGAGAGGAGGTTATAACCGAGGTATATTCGGACATACGCGATGGTCTGGGTGAATTTGGTGGCGAAAGAGTTTTAAATTTAATTCATTTCAATATAAGGAGTTTAAAGAAAAACTTCAATGAATTGCTTATATATTTAGAACAATTTGATTATTTAAATTTAGACTTAATCATTTTATCTGAAAGCTGGAAGCTTGAGGATGTAAGTAATAACCTTCATATACCTAATTTCAAACTATACTATAACCAATCTGAATTTAACAAAAGTGATGGGGTGGCTGTATATATACGTAATAATATAATTAGTAATATTAATATTATAAATTTAAGTCAAACAAAACTTATTAGAATTTTTTGTAAACTAAATAACATAACCTATGGAATCACAGCATCCTATAGACCACCTTCTATTGATGTAATTCAATATATCAATGACATGGAAAATTATTATTCTACATTGCTTAAAAATGATGTTGAAATTTATGTGGACGATATAAACATAAATTTATTAAATAAAGAGGACAACAACGTAAATTCTTATTTATGTACATTGGGACAATTTGGTTTTATCTCTTATATAAACAAACCAACACGGCAAACAGAAAATAGTAATAGCATATTAGATCACATCTTTATTCGCACTAAATCCAACTTAAATATAAAACTAAAATTAAACTCTATGATATTCCAGACGTCATTTTGCTATTGCTTTGTCTATTACCCAAAGAAATCACAGTTTAACAGAAACACATACTGTGCAGAAGAATATAAAAATTGTAAATTATCACAAAATTGAAGAGTGGCTTTCTAATGAAACATGGGTAGACGTTCTTCAAACAGACGACCCTGAATTTGCTTATGATAATTTTATTAATAAATTACAAAATAATATTAAAATAAATACTTATACTAAAAAACTAAAAAATAGAAACGTTAGACTTAAGCAATGGATGACAACCGCCATTCTAAATTCCATAAGGTATAGAGGTCAGTTAAAAAAAACATTATTAAGGTCCTACAGTGCTGAATTAAATACTGAATACAATCGCTATAGAAATGCACTAAAAAATATTATTAGGTATACAAAAAATGACTATTATAAAAATGAATTTAAAAATGCAAACAATAATTATAAAAAAGTATGGAAAATCATCAATGATGCGACGAATACTGAACCGAAGAAAAAAAATGAACAATACATAATAGCGGACAAAAATAATGTAGAATTAACAAATGATACAGACAAATCAAATTTATTCAATACATTTTTTATTAATATTGCGAATGAATTGTCGAATAATATACCAAATGATAACACAATAGAGCCGCAGCTACAAGAACCTACAAGGGATACACTATTTCTTGCGCCGGTAAATAAAAATGAATTAATACAATATATAAATGATTTAAAAAATAATGCTGCGTGTGGGCCAGACGGTATATCTACCATTTTCATAAAAAAGTATCATATATTTCTAGTAAATCCCATAATGCACATATTTAATTTAATATTTCTGAAAGGCAAATTACCGAAACAATTTAAGGAATCCATAGTAACCCCTGTATTTAAATCAGGTGATAAAAAATTATTAACCAACTATCGTCCCATATCTGTTATAAATAATTTCACAAAATTGTTTGAGCATTGCTTAAAATATAGATTAATGAACCACCTAACACGACATAAAATCTTATCTACAAATCAATTTGGTTTTAGAAAAAATGTTTCAACAGAAAATGCGATTACACAGTTAACTAATACCATCATAAAAGCGGTAAATGAAAACAAGAAATGTTTATCGGTATTCCTAGACTTACGCAAAGCATTTGATACCATAGATCCTCAGTTATTGTTGTCAAAACTCGAATCAATTGGGGTAAGAGGTGTGCCCCTTGAAGTGTTCAGTAGTTATTTATCAAATAGGCAGCAGCGCGTTAAAATAAATGAAGCTATAAGTGACCCACTAGTTGTCACCAGGGGCGTCCCTCAAGGGACAGTGGTGGGTCCAATATTATTTCTAATTTATATAAATAATTTATTAAAACTACAGATTAATGCTTAAATTATATCTTATGCTGACGATACTGCTGTACTATTTGTGGGTGACTCTTGAAACATGATTTACCAAGATGCAGCAATATCTTTAAAAAAAATTAAAAATTGGCTTAGTTCAAACCTCTTAAGTCTAAATATAGATAAAACAAAATTTCTAACTTTTTCAACCACAGCGGATGGACAACCAAATCAGGATACCCTGGTCATTCATGGGAACTCTTGTGATAAAACTCAAGACTGTAGCTGTCAATATGTTGAAAAAGCTAATAATATTAAATATCTCGGTGTCATGATTGACCATCACCTAAAGTGGAAAGAGCATGTCACTTATTTGAATATTAGACTTAGGAGGTTGTTTCATAAATTTTATCTATTGCGCGATGTATTAAATAGAAAAAATCTATTAATTGTATATAATGCTTTAGTTGAATCGATATTAAACTATTGTATTGTTGTATGGGGTGGCATGTATGATCAATTCTTAAATAATCTTAATGTAGCACAGAAAACAATTCTAAAAATAATGTTTAAAAAGGAAAAAAGTTCATCAACTTTACTATTTTCAGAAACAAAAGTATTTACAATAAGGAAACTATTTTCCTACCAATGTCTTCTATGGATGTACAAAAACCCGCTATTCCGTGCAGAAATAAGTCATAAGCATGACACCACGACAAAAGAGAATCTGTCTATCAAACTACCTCAACGATTTGTATTTTATTACGGCCCAAAATTATTCAACCTTCTACCTCCAAAACTAAAAAAAATGAAGTAAGCTAATAACTTAAATCTAAAGAAAATAAAGATGGAGATAAAAGCATTTGTAGACGATAATTTTGAAAATTTTGAAAACATTTATAAACATAAATAAAGCATTAAGTATAAAATAGTATATACACGTATATATGAATGTTTTAGTGGTTTCTATATGTCTTCATCCTTTTGTTGCTTCAAGTGATAACTTTCGCCATCAAACCACCACCTCGTCGTCTGAATATATTGTGTCCTTCTACCCCTATACCTGTATACTCTCGAAAATTTATATCTTGTTTTTCTTATGTATTTCTCATTGTATTATGTAATCAGGCTTTTTAGTACGCACACAGGCAGTCTGTTGCCTAGGCGGCTTATAAAATTACACTTTATAAAGATATTATATATTTAGTATAATACTTTGAGGAAAAAATATTTTGTATTGCATGAACTCTATTTTTGGGATAAATAAATTTGATTTGATTTGATTTGATTTGATTTGATTTGATTTGATTTGATTTGATTTGATTTGATTCGATTTGATTTGATTTGATTTGATTTGATTTGATTTGATTTGATTTGAATTGATTTACCTACGCTTGGAAAAGAAAGTTTTTCTCCAACAAGTCACTCCAACTATGGAATCCAGCCTATTCTAATGTGTATTTTGTTATGGTAACAGTAAACAATTTTTGTTATATTTCATTTTCTGCCATCAATGCACGTTAATGAATTTTAGTCTGTTGAAATAAAATAAATAAGGGTAAAAATGAGCTTTACGCGATTTCATGAATTTTAATCTGTATCAGGAAGTAGAGGTGGTCAGAAGGATCAGGGAACTGCAATAACGGTAACGCCCTTCTTGTTATTGTCTCTTTGGTTTAAGCAATGGTTATGTTGCTCATCATGAAGTATGTATTCAAAAAGATAAACATGATGGATGGTCATAGGGTGCGGGGAAGACACATAGAAAATTAGCTTTTAGTATACATTGGCAGCGTTGTGGGGTGGGGGCTTATTGTAACCTCTCTCAAGATAGAAACGTTTGCAGTTAAAAGCAAAAAATTTCAAAAAGCGCCTTTGGATACCAATGATGCATTTAAAAAGGAAGAGTTTTAGGAGCAGTCAAATTTTTAAGTCGCCGTCGGTGTAGGTAAGGTAATTTGCAGTAAGATCTACTACAATATCAGTTATGAATATATTAAATGGTAGATTTCCTAAGTTCGATTTCTAAAAGATATCCGTATGATGAGAATAATCTCTAAAACCTGTCCCTTCAGTATTATATCTTATTTTATCAAATTGATTATCTGCTAATTACTTGAAACGCATTCGTTACCTCAATATTATATTTTACGAACATAAGAGCTTCTTTACAATCATAAAGGCATAGTAGTTATTTGCGGTGAATTCGAAAAACGTATCCAGTCAACATTAATTAATGTCCTTTGCTAAAATTTACAGTATTGGTTAGGCTTGTAAGTAATTTGCATTAATTATACGAGTTTCCGCACTAATAACTCAAATTAATGAAGTAATTCACAATTCGTTATCCAGTTTTCCTTAGAGACCAGAAATTAATCTCTTAGGTTTCCTGTAAGAAATGGGATCAGTTTTAATATAAGTACCGTTCCATAAATTTTTATGCAATTTTAAATTTAATTTGGCTACAGAATTGTTTTTATTAGCGTTTGTGTTTTATTAAATTTAACATAAACTCGAGCTTGTTTCTTTAAATTTTATTTCCTGCAGTTGAATCTGCTATAATAATATGTCTTCAGCCACAGTAGAAACGCTTTGTGTGACAAATGCGTCTTATCGCTGTCTGTACGCGTTTCAAGATAAGTATTTACTCTACCTGCCGGTCGTCCGCATAACTTAATTGCTTATTGTGGTGAACCATGTCACTACTGGTCGCAAAGTTACTTGTTTTCCATGTGAAAAATTGGTACGAAAGGCTGTTTCCTTTATTTGGCTCAATTATTGTCTTTATTATTTAAAAACAAGATTGTTCTAATGCTTTGTTTTCTATAAGGTGTAATGTAATGTCATGTAACGTAACGTAATGTAGTGTAATGTAAAGTAAAATAATGTAACACAACACAAAACAAGACAACCCAGTCCAGTCCAGTACAGTAGAGCACAGTACAGTACAGCACAGCACAGCACAGAACGACAGGATAGGACAATACAATACAATGCAATGCAATGCAATCCCATACGATACGATACGATACGATACAATACAATACAATACAATACAACACAACACAACACAACACAACACAACACAGTACAGTGCAGTGCAGTACAATGTGTATACAATACAATACAATACAATACAATACAATACAATACAATACAATACAATACAACACAATACAGGACAGGATAACACAACACAATATATAATAAAGTTTATGGAGTTTTAGTAATAAAACAATTTAAGAAATTATGAAACTTATAGGTACATCAATCTCGGCTTCTCTAAGATATTTTTGAAGACTTTTCCACTAAATTGAAATTGTCACAATTCATTGATATATGATTTACATCTCTCAACTTTTGGGTAAATATTTCAGCATGTATTTGTCGACGGGAGATAATTTTATATGAGTTTGTAGTTTGATATTCGCATAATTTATGCGTCTCCGATAGATCTTCTGAAATACCTTTACCAGGTCACTTTGATGGAATATATTGATTCTATGATAAATAATTGTATTTATAATTTATCCGTCTGTACGATTTGAACCAAATAGTTTGTACGGTTATACTGTTGAATTCTTGTGATCTGAAGCTTCGTTCAGCTTAAACTGTACTGGATATCAGCAGGTTTTTATTTTAACTTTATCCGCTTTGAATTTACAGATTAGTTTCGCGCATGAAAGAAGTAAAAGTTGTTCATGGCCCTAAAACCACTGATTTAAGCTAGGAGCTAGTGCTGTAGTTATAAGCTTAACTTTGGCAATAATCAGATCAAAGCTATTATTGCTATGTCTTACATTGAACGAGTGTACGCATCATGCGATGACAATCCCCATGCAATTATAAATAAATACGGAAGATATTCCTTGGAAATCATTTGTCTATTTAGGGTACACGATTCCAATCCATACAGGCACTAACTTCTAGCGATATTGAAAGTATTTGTAGTCGTTTCGTTATCACAGTAAATATAAACGAAGACGCAATGATAGAAAAATGCTTAGATTGGGCGATAAATAAATGAATAGAATAATATATAGGTGGTTGCGAAAATGTATTAAGTAATCTCAAAAAGTAATTTGCTATAGTCGGTGAAGACTGAATGAGAATAACGAGTTTGATGGATAATGTTCCACAATTTCCTGTCGCATCTATTTAGCATCTGTTCATCCGTTACGCGTATTAAATAAATTATTGTCAAAGAGGTTCTAAACATGTGAAGTGTTTATTAAAGTGGCATGAGTTTACTGCATGGTGTGTGCCTGTACTTGACACATACAAGGCTAATTATCTGGTAAATATTAAGTGAAGTGAGATGATGCAAGGAAGGAAGCATAACCACTGAATTATTAAGAAAATGAATCAGGCGGGATTCCTCCAATTAATCCTGGGATGTTTACTCTGTCTAGCTCACATTATTTATTAACGTATTTATTAGTATGTCTAAAGAGTTTGTACATAGTGTAGCTCAAAATATAATTCATACTCTTTGTATTTACTATAAACGTACATAAAAATAATAAATTCCTGTCTTTCATTTTGTCAGAGTACTACTTTTTATAAAGTAATCGTAATAAAAGTGTTGTAAAAGTATGAACTGAAGTCTGAATTGTTTTTATGGAGTGCTCCTGTTAAAAAGTGTTGTAAAAAGTTCAAGTTAACACTGTCTACTAGAGTTTCGGTTAAGTTTCGATAGTAAACATATTTTTATAAATTTCGCTTATCTGAGTTGAAAGAATCTAATGCCCGATTGAAAATGTTATTTCTCTTTTTTTTTGGGAAAGTACATAAAATACTTTTAAGTAACAAAAATCCTTCAGACTGCTAGAGGATGGAACTTTCACAAGACCATCGAATCAAAAAATAACTAGATTGACTTTTTGCAGCCTCTAGACGCGCAGCTTTATTGCTGTAAAACATACAATTTATCGGAATTTACGACAATCGGACGTAGACACATTTGGACATACGGCACTTAATATCGAAGAGATGCTGTTATGCCAATCTTCAACCGAGTTATTAATACGCGGTGTATCTTCCGTAGCATCTTCTTCAATTAATATACGTTCCAGGTTCAAGGTACGTTTCATAGCTTTAAAGAATATATCTAATGTTTGTCTTTGTCTTATATCTATGCGACCTATCCATGTATCTTCAGAGTAATTTATTAGTGGAAGCAAGTAGTCCCCATTTTCCACATAAAAATAGCTATTAATAAGTTGGTCATATGCATAAATGATATCTTTTACCGGTAGAAATTCTAGTGCCGCCACATAACGCAACTATAGAGCAAAATCTGTATCTGCGCTGTATCTCGTTTGAATATGAAGATGAGTATTAGTAATTTCTGTCTGATTTGGGAGAAGAGCACAGATGGTGAAAATTACATTACTTAGTAAATAGCTGACTGAATAACGTCAAGTCTCTTCTTCTTATAAGAGAATTCTAACACCAGAAAGAGTTAGAATAGTCCTTTCTAACTCTATGGGCCACCATTGTAAAATAGGAAACGTTCGCCGTTTATACTTGCATTTTTCGGGAAAACTTAATTCTGTAAGAATTTTAGGATTTGTTGGGGCAGCTTCTCCTGCTTTTCTGACACGATGTATTGTTCTCTTCAAGTCATTAACTGGTGGTAACTGGGGCGATACAGCCGCAGATAATTTCGAAAATGTACTTGCCAGAATATTTTGAGTAGTTGGCTCTACCTGTCTGAACGTCTCCTTCATATCTGCCATGACTACCTTTGCACTAACTTTTGAAGCATCGGCAACATGTAAATGAGGTGTACTTTGTACCACTTCATCAAATATCGTATACATTCTTCCAGAACAACAATTCTCATTATAATCTGCGCATTTACAGATAACTTTGTTAGCTATTGTATTGTCTTTCTTGTGCACAAAATCTCAAACAGTAACATTGGGTTATCTCATTCACTTTTGACAAACTGCAGATATATAAGAAGACCGAGCGATATCAGAACTAATTGGCTAACATAATTATTTTGTATTATAAATTTATGAAAAGATAGCTGGTTGTAATCATTTTTTTTTAAGAAAACAAAATATAGTCTTATTTTTGTTCATCTATTCCAATACAGCATGCGACCTATTTTACTCCGTCCAATTGACATATGCGCCCCGTTAAATGGCACATGTCCATTTAAGAGTTTTATATAAAAACCAATGTTTTGTTTATATTTAGCACGATCTGTGTAATATTTTGATTCAGTTCTTGTAAGTGAAACTGTTTTTAACTAACAGAATTTTACTTGTATAACTGCTAAAACATCTCACACTGTTTTATGTACATATTTTATGTCTTAGAAATTTATTCATGTTTTTCTACACTATTATGTATTTCCGTTCTATACAGCATCCCAGGAAACAATTAACAATTGTCTACAAAACATTTATTTACATCAGATACCCATATTTCAATTTTTATATTTTTGTTTACTATGTAAGTACATATGGTTATTTTCTTTACCTTATCTCGTTACTGTATATAGTATATCCTATAAGATGTAATATATTTACTGAGTTGTCACAATACATTTTACTATTTATTTACAGCTGTTCATATTGTTGGTTATGTATTGTATTTACGAATTGTGAGGCAAAGGCAAATCAGCTGTGGTATGGAAGTAATAAAAACTTTTATTATATATTCCTTTTATCGATGATATGCCACTATTTTAGTTGTGAGTAAAGGAACTTGTAGAATTTGTAACTTGCAAGTTGTTGCGCTTAACTGAATAATTGACAGATGGCCATACCTGCATTATTTTTATATTTTATAGCTTTCAATTTAGTTAGGAGAAATAGATTTCTCACGTTTATTTGGTAGCATTATTTTGCAGTAAATAGGACAAAAAAGTTTACCTTATCAGTAAAACTCACCAGGAAATCATTTGCTTGCAGCCTTTGTACTGATTCAAACGTATATAATTTTTAACTGTGGACTTCAGTAATTGATATTACATTTTTATATATCCGCGTTACAATTGTTTAACATACAAATAATTTCATTTATTACTCATTTAAAATTTAAGTAATCGTCAATTTTTGTCTTTGATGTAATTTCAATTATTTTTAAAATAAATTTAAATTAAAGGTCAATTCTTTTTAATTTAATAAGTAGTTAAAATACTATATGTACCACATGGTTTTAAAATATTTTTTCCTTTCTTTTTCATTTTTTTGGCAATTTATTGTTTATGAAATCAGCTTAAATGCTTAGATATTTAAATTCTTAAATACTTATATATTTATATGTACTTATGTACTTATATGTTTATGCACGTATATACTTATACATTTCTGTATACGTTTCTGCATAACTTCTTCATTCTTACATAGCTTTTGCACAGCTTATCTTTCATATAGAAAAAATTTCGTTAACTTTTCATAAACCACCCAGTTGGCTAATTTTCCTACGATTTTCACTCCATTTCATTAAGAGACGTAAATTGCCAAGGAAACTTTAGAATCCATTCTCGCAACAAGAGGCAATTGTGGGCCTGGATTGTTGTCCCAGAACCAGTCACCTCAACAATAATCGATCTAGGATCCTGGTATAAATTTGTTATATATATATATATATATATATATATATATATATATATATATATATATATATATTATATATATATATATAGTCTTTACTCTTTACAAACCGATTTGTCTATTATTCATGTAATGTATTTTAAACAATCTTTTTATTTCTCTTACCAACAATTTCAGTCCGATCTATAGTGGGCCGGTTAATCGAGAAAAAGAGACAACTCTACTTATTTTCACTATAGATGGTGCCCAATTTAACATAAATTTTTCTTTGTTTCCTTTTCTCGAACTAAACAGAAATCTTTCGCTTATGCGGTATATATCAAAAAGGGTAAGTTTCTCCACTCTTACGAATACTCTGGATCCATGGCTCTCTGCTCCGACTTAAACCAGCTAGTCGTCCGCATATGTTGCCTCAATTCTTTCTCAAAAATAAATAACAAGGGAAAGGAGGTAACAGCCCGCAATAAACATTATTATTAAATTATTATTAATTGACCCATGCGTTCAATTATCGCGCGTCTAATTGACTGCATACAATTGGACCACGTCTAATTTGCTGCGACCAGTTGACGGGATATCGTTTCATCGCTGTGGTACACTTCGTGTCCGTTGACCTATCACAGGTCATAGATCGTATTTTATTTCATTAAATAATCTCACTAAATACCGCTCGTGCTTTTAAATTTTATCTGTACATTTTTTCTATAGCTACATTGTAAATTTTATAATTTTTTGTCAAAGACTAAATCTGTCACATTAAAGCATTTTAGATTTAATTGGATAATAAACTGACAATTTACACTGTTTGTACTTTCATACATCTACAATAAAATTCTAAGCAATAAGAAAATTTTATATGATAAATTAACTCCTATATAAAAAAGTCTACTTGACAGTCACGTTATTGTCACTTTGATAATGATAAAAAAGATGCATCGTTTTTTATCACCGATAAAAATGCCTGTTCCCCAAAAGCAGAGTACATCTAGTAGTCGCACGTCACTTTAAGATCTGTACTGTCGTTAATTTATCTTGCTAAAAAACACTCGAGCTTTTCTTTTATAAATAATTTTCTTTTTGATTCAAAATTTGTCCAATCATTAATTTTGCTCGAAAAACTGACAATTGACAAAATCGCTCGACCTCCGGTATCGCGATTTTTTCATGTCAGTTTTTCTTATAAAATCACTGATTGGGAAAATTATTTCGTTACAAAGAGAAATTTATCCGATCTTGTGATTTTACTGTTGATAAATCAACTTTTTAAATCTACTAAATCTTTTACTCTATTATTTTGCAGTTTCAAATCACGTGGTGATCTTGAGATTCATATGGGGCAAGTTATTTGAAGCAAAATTTCATTTTTGTTTCTACATATCTCTCAGTTGACACTTACCCCCTTTAAAAGGTTACTTACATGGCGCCAGATCCCGGCCTATATTATCGCATTTGAACTCTTTCCACGTATTTCAAAAACATAATATAATATGTTAAGACACATTCATGAATTTCGAACTCTATCATTATTTAAACCTATTTATTCTATTGACATATTCCCGAATTTCCGACCAATTTGTCATATTTCAGAACTCCTACATGATTTACATATTTACATATTTCAACACTTTACATATTATCAAGAACGTCAAGGATATACATATATAAATACAAATTCTGTCTTATTTAGGTAAAGCCTAAATACGTTTTTACGCTTGAATATGCAATTATTTATATTTTCCTTTCCTACAAGTGTACAGGGTTCTCACTTTAAAACTAGCCACGATGAAATTGATATTATAAAAATATAAACGTAATATGAAATATTATATGAATTCTCTGGCTCTCAGTTAATCGTAGAGTTGAAATTACTATAAACGATTGTATTCTAGATTCCGGGAAAGGTGCAGTTTTTCACTACAGTTGTTGCATTGAGCGTCTCGCAGCGCCATGTTATTTACCGTTATTAGCTGCTAGCTGTATTATAGCCTCATCAAATTTCTACCTTTCTAATGCCCCATCTCACTCTGTCAACAGAAAGAGGTTTGTTTAATAATTTATTATAACTGGAAATCATATTCACGCTTGTTACCTAGTGTGGTTTTAAGAAATTCCACCAAAATTATTTGTTGCGAAAAACCAACTTTCGGATATGCCCAATCTGAAACAAAATAGTTTTTGAGAACAGTCTAAAATCTATGGCAAAGCAATCAATACATTTGAAATGCAGTTTCTAGACGAAAGACACATTTTCGTGTTTAATATTTTGTTATTAGACGGACTGTTCTGTCGGCAATACTGTGAAAAATAATAGGTTAATAATTTTAGTTGTATGAAATGTGATATTAACAAAGAATGTTATGCTAAGTACATCTATTAACTGTAAATGTAAATAATTTAAGAAAGCTAAGAAATTGCCCTTCAAATGCATCTTGATAATGAACAAAATAGTGATGGTTACTATTCTGTGTGTCTTTTTGAGAAGCATTTATCTTCAGTTTATTCTGATGAAAACTGTGCTACTTCCAACTGTAAAAATAATGATGTCATGGATCTAAATAGCTTTCACATATCTGTTCAAGATGTCTATGAAGGTATATGTCAATTAAAATCTAAATTATATTTCGGCCGTGTTAGTGCATTGGCTATCCCTTTGCATATTTTATTTAACTTATCTCTGAGGATTTAAACTTTTACAAATTATTGGACAAATAGCTTCATAACTCCTATTCATAAATATAGAGAAAAGGAGGATGTAAAAAAGTACCCTGGAGTTTCAATTCAATCTGAAATATCTAACTGTTTGATAAATTTATTTCAAGGTGTTTGACCTGGTTATCGAAGCATATAATTGTTCCAGAACAACATGGTTTCTCATTGGGGAAATCGGCAACAGCAAACCTTCTTTGCTACCAGAATTATATTTTGAATGCCTTTGAAAATCGTACTCAAGTTGATACTATATATACTGATTCTTAAAGGCGTTTGACAAAGTCAATTGTCAATCCCAATTTACTAATAAATAAGCTTCAGGAACTTGGAGTAGGTAAGAGGGTTTTAGATTGGATTCACAGCTTTATATCTGAGATGATTAAATTGGTAAAAATTAATAATTATATATCAAAAACTCAACTGATGTCCTATCTGGAGTCCGACAAGGGTCACATTGCGGACCAATTTTATTTAATTTTTTTATTAGTGATATTGGCCAGGTTTTGAATCATTCAGAATATCTTTTTTTCGCCGATGATCTAAAAATATATAGGTCAATATCGCAAGATAGTGACTCTGACACGTTGCAGGTTGATGAATAGTTTCTACGCATAATCTATGGATAATGGCCTTGCTTTGAATATCTCCAAATGTTACTGAATCTCTTTTTCTAGAAATACATTAACTACTCTTTATGAGTATAAAGTTAATGGTACGGCTCTTAATAGGGTCGAAGAAATTAGGGATCTTGGCATTGTTATTGATAAGACACTATCATTTAGAAGTCGTATAAAAAAAATTACATCCGCAAGTTTTAGGAATCTTGGTTCTGCACATAGAAATAGAAAAGATCTAGCTCTGTATGGCATACTATTGGTTTGTTCATTCTTTGTTAGGTCGGGTCTTGAATATGAATGAATGAATAGTACGGAGACTTTTTACCAGTGTGATATCGATATGTTGGACATTATGCTTTTAGTTATGAAATATGTTACGGAATCATCTCAAGTATCACTAACCTACAATCTGTGGAGAAATATAGACAAGACGCTAATTTGGTATTTGTGTACTAATTGCTAATTGGTGACATAAATTGTCTTGAATTTCTAATCCGTTTATAACTGTGTCAGCTAAATATAGGCTAACATAGGTATTTCCATGTATTCTCTGAATCAAATACTAATTTATTGTTTGAATATTAATTATTACGTATACTAAAATTCAACCTAAACAAAGGGAAAATGTGAAATCAGTTAATAAATATTTAAATGAGATTTCTCATTGATATACTAATTTTCTTTTTGTTGAACGCCCTCATATTCGTTATTTTAAATGGAATTTAAAAATAATTATACATAGCAATTAATATACATATGGTTACTCAACAATTAATAAAAATTTCGGGTATCTTTGACAGTTTACATGGAAATTAAAATGAATAATTTGTTCCAAAGAAGTTGATTAAATGTAGTTAATTTAACTACACGTTCTTTAGATATATGCTAACTATAGTTTTATTTATGCAACCAATTGGTAGGGAATTCAAATAGAAACATTACTAAACGCTATAAAAAGGGTTGACTCAAATTTTTTTAGTAAAAGTCATAGGAAATTTCATTAACCGAAAACAATTCACTATAACCAGACTTTTCCTTTACTTCATACAATGTTAAAAGCAAAGATCTTTTAATAAATTGAAGAAATTGACAAGATTGTAAAGTTCTTATTGTAGGTGAAACATCTTTCATTTAAGTTAGATATAAAGGAAGGAAATATCCGTTTAGGTTCCAAAAATTACATTCAACAATTTCGGTTAACATTTTAGATTCAGCTAGCCCAAAGTTGGAAACACCCTTTTATCCAGATATCATTTTTAGTACAAGCAAGGAAAACTTGTATAAGATATATTCAATTTGTGTTAATTACTATGATACTAATTTATCAATGGTTTCATATATCATAATAATTTGAACAAATACTAAGGTATAGGAACTGGATTTATAGTGGACATTATATTCAGTAGATCCACTAAACTAAAGACGTTATAGGTCAGCAAACAAGGGTTCAAGTAAATTCCGATCAAATTGTGTTCCACTTCACTAAATAGACTTTCAGCTATTATCACATTCCCTTCTTGTCATACTTTACATTCAACAGCTAAGGAGTAAACGCAAATTAGTTGCTCTCCCAAGCAATATAAGAATATAATTCTTTTTTAAATTCAGTATTCCGTTATTCTAAATTACCTAATATCCGTCAATTTTTAAATTATCCACTTAAAATTTTGAGGGCACAGATTACTGCTAAGAAGGTATGTACGGACATAACAAACCGAAAATCTGAAACGACTTAAATGGACTTATATATTTTTACATATTTGGATTAAGACAATGTTTTTTTAATCGATTTTAGATTAACGTATTTTCGTCTTAGCTCACCACATATTCTTACCTTTTCCGTAGGGCATGTTTAAGATCATATGGGTCAGAGACTATCTTCATTAACTTGACTACTTGACGGAATTCCGGCACCATTTACAAATAGCCTGCGGTAAAATCCCTTAACTAGGTATTAATTATAAGATATATGCCCAGCAACATCGATGACTATGTAACTAAAAGGGGTTAGGTAATTTATATTCAAAAATTGTACTTGTAATGCGTATATTTATCATATTAAAATCTAATTGCTAGAAGTTACGACATAAATTAATATTTGCAAGTTTTGTGAACTTGGCTGTATTACTTCATCATGGTGAAATTGGTGCAATTTTTATGAAATCGATGGAGATAATGCGATTCTTAAAGCAAGTATTGTCATGTTATTTTTAAGCAACATTTTTTCATGTTGAAAAACCTCATAAAATGTTTATGTCTCATTTTTCACAAGAACAATATCATCTCGTTACCTGAACAGTAAATTTTTGTAAAAGAGTTACTATTATTTCACATGGCTCTAGGGCTAACATTGTACTAACCAACAATTTGACCGCCACCGTGTGTGTAATTGTACACAATTTAGAATATGTTTTGTTATTTAATTTTTAAAACAAGTAATTTTCGTTTCTGTTCTAAAGGAATAAAATGAAACGAATTAATACTTTCATTTAAGCTCAGAATGCAGCATCAGTCAATTATTCTCTAGTAGATGAAGCTTGTAATACTATATTTAAATTTAAAAGTTTACATTCTTGTTTGCTTCATTATTTTGATTTTGATAAATGTTTTTTATCAAAATAAGAAGTGTTACTTTGACAGCAGCACTAGTCCGAACTTGTTACTAATTATCTCGTCTGCCAATGTTTTTGGTTCATAGTCCAATCAATAGTCCAAAAGAAGTGTTTCTAGCATAAAAATAGCTTAAGACGATATTTTCACCGATTTGGAGCTGCCTCCAGAATATTCTGTAGAGTTGGTGATTTCAGGGAAGGAGTTGTGTGTATTAATAGCCAACCTGAAAATTTAAAACGTACGAGATTTTTATATTTTAAATCATATCTTCGCTCTACGGAGCGTTTATTATGCAAAAATATCAGAAGCTCATCATGGAGTGTAATTTTAGAAAGTGTAGTAAATGTCGCTGCACGGGAACGTAATGTCGCCCCTACCACCAAAATTTAGAAAGTGTAGCAAAAATTTCTGAAATTTCAAAATTAAAAACCCTTTTACGAATCCACCTTGTGTAGCACTGCAACTCATGCGTTGTGTTAAGTATGAGGACAAGTTAATCCAGTCTCTAGTCAAAGTATTTCGAGAGTTTTGGCGAAAATAGCCTTTAGCGACCAGGCTGACCATTCATTTTCTAGCAATCGATTTTGACGGGAAAATGATGGATTTTAACGAGATTTGCCCTAAACCGGTTTCTCAGTGATTCGGTGTCAGAAAAGTAGCTTTACCATGTACTCAGACGTGCATGGGACCGCCTTGCCTGAACGTATGAATATATAATTGCCACAATATAATTCAAAATCATTGCGATTCAAGCATTTTTAAGCTCCGAGGAGCGACCCAAATTACTATTGAACTGATAATACGTAAAAAGACAGGCAAGCAAAAGCCCACCAAAAATTTATAAACATTGAACTTTTTTTGATTTTGTGTCATCGTTAGCTATAAACCGCACATTGGATGGTAATTGGTACATTTTAAGTCGTTCCGTTCCACATTATGTGTTGTACAGGGGCCAGACTGTAATTTGTCAATACATTTTTCTTGAACGTTTTTGTAAAACATGATTTTTTAAAGAGATTAATATACATTTTTGGAACTTTATATTGCCTTTTTCTTGTGTTTTAAAAATTCCTTTTCAGGTTTAAATTTAAGAAAGTGTTAGTATTTACTGTGTTAGATTTATAGTGTTAAGACGTCCAATTGGTACCATCAGTGAAGCAGTTAAGCATAAACGAACAGTAAGTATAGACTTTGTATTATTCTCCGTCTGAAACAGTCGTTTTGATCTCTTCTTTGTGAACGTTTAATATTCATTTTTGAAAAATATAATAAAAGTCCTTTAGGCGCGAAAAGGTGGATCGTTCACATTAACTGCGTAAATAGCAATGCTTAGTTTTTTATCTAGGTTATCTATGTGCACTGGAGCTATATCGCCAGTAGTTGTTTGTAACACTTTTTGTATGTTCGTAGCATGGTGCGCTTGGAATAAAATACTACATGACTTTTCTTTTCTAAATAAAGCGAATCGATATTTTTATTATGTAGTGCAATACTGCATCTGCAAACAATGAGAACATTATTCCTGGGAAATTAGCTGCCAAAGTATTCACATAAATTAAAAACAATAATGGGCCTAGAATTGACCCCTGTGGCACACCACACTTCAATACTTCTTGTTTAGATTTTCTTTTATTTCCAGATGTATCAAAGACCTCTGTCTGTGCCGTCCGGTTGATTAAGTATGAAGTAAACCATAGAACTGGAATATCTCTAATACCACAGTATTTCAATTTATTTAATAGTGGTGAATGGTCGATACAGTCAAAGGCCTTAGATAAATCGCAGAAAATTCCCAGAGCGAGCTCCTTGCTTTAAATTTTATTATTTATTTCATTAAGTAGTGAAAATGTAGCGTCTGATGTGCCCAGATGCTTTCTGAACCCATATACTGTGACTTTGATGGAGTATTGTTGTGACGCGTTTTTCTCCACCTCGCACGTTGACGTGGAGAAAAGGCGCGGCCACTCTTTGACACACGAGCTTCGGAAACAAGTTTTCGAATTACTCGGGCGCCAGTCCTAGTTTAAGTGATAGGACACACTACCCTCAAGCCGCGTACGCGAGGCTGAGCAGCTCAAGTGGAGAAAGTTTATTCCAGTGGGTCAATATATGGGAAATTGGACGTTCACACACAGACAGTAAAACTCAGAGTTTTCAATAAAATCAATATATTACGATAATCCTACTATCTACAATTCTAAATTATCTCTAACTACTTAGTTACTATTAAAATTTACTAGTTACTGGATACCGGGAGGAGCAAGCAAAAGTCTAGTACCAAATGACTCAGGCGATAAGGATAGCAAGCATAAAACTACTATTTAAAACTTTAGCACCAAGCAAACGGCAGAGTGTTAGCACAAAGTAAGCGGCGTTACGTGGGCAATTTAATAAAGCGATAACAGGGTGCAGACTAGATACGGATACCAGGCAGAATGAAGCAAGACCACAATCATAAAAATAAATCTACAGTATAACAGTATATGAGGAAATACAGAATACTTGGCTAGTGTGTGCAGTGACAGTTCCTTGGAATAAGCTAAAACATACAAGATATTATTATTAGTTCCCTGTAAAGGTAAGGTATGGTTAATAGAACAGATCTGTTACTTTTCAGTACTCCCAGAGCTCCGAAGATACATGGTGAGCACCTACGAGTAACAGTGACGATTTGCAGAACGGCTTCCCTCGAGACGGAATACTGGAAAGGTAAAGTATGATTAGAGACCAGATCTGTTACTTTTCAGTGCTCCCAGAGCTCCGAAGATACATGGTGAGCACCTACGAGTACCAGTGATGATTTGCAGAACGGCTTCCCTCGAGACGGAATACTGGAAAGGTAAAGTATGATTAGAGAACAGATCTGTTACTTTTCAGTGCTCCCAGAGCTCCGAAGATACATGGTGAGCACCTACGAGTAACAGTGGCGATTTGCAGAACGGCTTCCCTCGAGACGGAATACTGGAAAGGTAAAGTATGATTAGAGAACAGATCTGTTACTTTTCAGTGCTCCCAGAGCTCCGAAGATACATGGTGAGCACCTACGAGTAACAGTGAAAAAGGCTGAAAGGTAAAGTATGATTAGAGAACAGATCTGTTACTTTTCGGTGTCCCCAGAGCTCCGAAGATACATGGTGAACACCTACGAGTAACAGTGAAAAAGGCTGAAAAGATAAAGTATGGTTAAGGAACAGATCTGTTACTTTTCATTGCTCCCAGAGCTCCGTAAATACATGGTGAGCACCTACGAGTAACAGTGAAAAGGCTGAAAGATAAAGTATGGTTAAGGAACAGATACATGGTGAGCACCTACGAGTACCAGTGACGATTTGCAGAACGGCTTCCCTCGAGACGGAATACTGGAAAGGTAAAGTATGATTAGAGAACAGATCTGTTACTTTTCAGTGCTCCCAGAGCTCCGAAGATACATGGTGAGCACCTACGCAGTAACAGTGAAAAAGGCTGAAAGGTAAAGTATGATTAGAGAACAGATCTGTTACTTTCAGTGCTCCCAGAGCTCCGAAGATACATGGTGAGCACCTACGAGTAACAGTGAAAAAGGCTGAAAGGTAAAGTATGATTAGAGAACAGATCTGTTACTTTTCAGTGCTCCCAGAGCTCCGTAAATACATGGTGAGCACCTACGAGTAACAGTGAAAAGGCTGAAAGATAAAGTATGGTTAAGGAACAGATCTGTTACTTTTCAGTGTCCCCAGAGCTCCGAAGATACATGGTGAACACTTACGAGTAACAGTGAAGAAGGCTGAAAAGATAAAGTATGGTTAATATACAGTAGTTGCACTAGCCAAGTTTCTCCATTCCGTTAATTCTCTCCTATGGTCGTACTTACTTCTTGGACTGGATTCAGGCACGTCTGCTGGGGAAGGTGGTCAGATCGGAGTGACCCTCTAGCTTGGCTTACAGGAACTTTTCTATAATTAAGCAGTTTATTGGAGCAGCGGGGGAAATGCGCCAATTGGATGCGCGGTTACAAAATTGTGGGCTTAGAAAAATTCCGCGGCTGGGAATTAATATATGACAAGTATTGTGCCTGGTGTTCCAGATTTGGAGGAAACACGTCTAGTTGCTTTGAGTCGATCGGGAAGACTAACTGGTCGGTGTGAATTTAATTACTGCCTTCAGAGATGAAGGAGTGGGAGAATCAGCGGAAAAACAGATGCGCGATGGATCACTGCGACATTAAATGGACTTAACAAAATATTTGTAATATTTTACGGACATTTAGCTTGAACACGTCTGCTGCCTTTGAGTCGATCGGGAAGACTCACTGGTCGGTGTGAATTTAATTACTGCCTTCAGAGATGAAGGAGTGGGAGAAACAGCGGAAAACAGGTGCGCGGTGGATCACTGTGACGTCAGCTGGACTTGTAACAATATTTGAAATGTCTTTGGGGACTTAGAAAAATAAGTCCACGTCGGATTTGTGGACTTATAATAATTCAAATATAGATTTTACGGACTTAGAAAAATAAATGTTACCTGAATTGTGGACTTGTAATATTTTCAGTACAGCACTAAGCCAACAGCAGGCACGTGTACCTCGTGGGACGGCAACCAGAGGACTAAATGCGGAATAATTAAATTATTCTCGTGTACTGAAGGACTACGTCACATAAGTGACGTCGAACGGACTTGTAAAATATTTTAAAATATTTTCGGACTTAGAAAAGTAATGAGATACAGAATTACCTTATTCTTGTGGAAACACTCGGCGCGATCTTATTTCAGGAGCGCACCCAACTGTCTCGTGTGCGTGTCGACAGACTACTGCCGTGTCCGCTGGTAATTTGAGAGCCTGGACTCCTTCTATTCAACGCGCTGCTTCCTTAACCTGAGTGCATCTGCACCTTTACAACTGAAATATGTTTACGCGGTATTGACAATCACAAATATTAATTATTTTCTAACTAATTCGCTGTTAGCGGTACAATTTATACAGAATAATAGAAATTAAGTATAACACAGCAATTTCTATAAAATATTTAAGAGATTAAATAAAATAAATCTTGGGCATATTTGGGTAACGAAAAACACTTCGCTACATTGTATTTATGAGGATAGTTGACTGATTGATTTTTTGCATGTATCTCTAGTATTTTAGATAAAACTGGCAATAGTGAAATAGGACGATAGTTGATGACATTTTCCTTAGAACCCTTCTTAAAAATAGGTCTCAGTATGGCTTGTTTAAAACCATCTGGGAATACTCCACTTTTTATAGACAAGTTAAACAAGTATACTAAAGGCCTAACTAATATATCAAGTTTTTTTTTAATAAGGAAATGGTCATTTCATCATGACCAGTTGACTTCCTGTTATTTAAATTTTTAATTATGAAAAATAATTCTTGTACCATTATTTCATGCAATAGAAAAGAGTTTTCAATATTGAGATTAGTTTTTTGCAGATAGGTATTTGAGTTTAATTGACTACCTATATTTTGCGTTCCTTGGAAAGTTTCGTTTAAGGAATAGTCATTAAATATATTTACCACCTCTGATTGATTTACAACTATCGCATGGTCCTGTAATAAAGGTATTGGCTCTACTTCCTTTATTTTTTGTGAGCTTGTAGTTTAACTAATTCCGTCCCAAGTTCTTAATTTGTTTTCACTTAGTAGTATTTTATTTTCATGATGTGTTTCTTTTGTCAGTCTGATCACCCTCTCAAATATTTTTTGATAGGTTTGTATTATGAAATTTTCATCATCAGAGTTTCTTTTTTGACTAATTTAGTTCCTCTTATTTCTGCAAGAGATTCTTATACTCCTGAATAATTCATTTGTTATTTTTATCATTAGATTCTTTATATGTTTTCACTGGAAAAGAAGAATTGAAGTAAGTATTGAAGTAACTGTAGAATATCTCAAATGCAGTATTTGTATCATTTTGCTGGTATAAAAAGGTCCAATCTACATTTGGCGTCACGTATCGCTGCATAATTAAAATTTGGTACATTTAAGTTACCTACAACAAGTAAACTGTCATTATTAACTATTAAATTTTCAAATATTTCCAAGAAGATATCAAGTTCTGTAATGGAAATACTGAGAGGTCTATATAGATTGTATAAGAAAAGTGAAGAATTGTTTAGCTTAAATTTACGTCCGACTACATCTATTTTGGGAAAATTGGGAACATTGTCTAATAATTTTTGCCTAAGGCTTGGATGTGTTAATAAATTCAGAATTAAGAAGAAGGTTTTTTACTTGCTTTTCTTTAACTCACTATGTTTTCATGCACAATGTTTCTGTCTATTCATACAACGATTCCACCCAATTAGTACTTTAGTATTTTTTATTTTTTACTTTTTAGTACATTTTTTACAGAAAAGCAAGTTTAAAAAAATATATTTTTTATTTAAAATATAGTACTCTTATATGGCTTTTTGAGATGAAAGAACATCGATATAAAGATAAAAACTAGGTAGTTTCTTCTCAGTGCGGAAATTTTGCATGAGTAATTTCTAAATAATATATTTCTCTACTTTATCCATTGTTGTGTCGATTTTGTTCTAATTATATTTATATTTCTGTTGTCTAATTGTAGATCTAAATACACTTCTATTAAAAATTTAAATTATTATTTGGTGTCCGACACTTAAACGATTGTATGTCGTCCAAATGTAGAATTATTTTGTTTTTGGCTTCTAATAGGTTATTGATTCCAGGATTGACTACGAAAGTAAAAAATATAAAAGCGATTTTGATCTGACGGGGCAAATAGGTACTAAACTAAATGCAGCTACATGAATCTCTAATAGATAGGTATTGATTTATGTAAAAACTTTAATAAATGTTGAGCTTACCCGGTGATTTTTAGATGTCTGTGTATATGTGGTCGTTAACTAAATATTTCACCCAATCTGATCCAAAGTGTATATTTATCTTAGCCAGTGTCTTATATTGGTGAGCAGCGGCGCGTTACAGATAGCGGCCTTATTTGAATATGCCTGAAGTCATTCATTAGCCGGCGTTATAGAAGGTGTCAACCAACGTGTACCTATTAGACATTCTGTCGTCTTGATGAAAATTGATTCCCCCCTCGATCTGCCAAAATGTTATCAGTCTTTGTGACACCATAACCCCAACTTACAGCTGCAATGCGACAACTAACTTGGTTCCATCTTATTAGAAGTTACGTGCTAAATTGGAACTTAAACATGGTACACATCAACTGAATTTATAACACTTAATATACTAGATTGGTAGTTTCAATATTAATGTAATTTACAGTTATATCCAGCATGACTGACGCTGACAGCATACGAATAATATTAAACTGTTTGATCACAATGTAATGAATGCAGCTTATAGTAGAGGGAAATGATACATTTATTCGGTGAAATAAATTTTATAAAATTAGCCAAGAAAATTTTTAAGATGCAATACCTATATGCAACCTTGATCATATTTCCATTCAGAAATCCTATAACAAATTTTGTAATACAATAGTTTATTTTACAGAGATAGATGGAATTTATTACAAATTTAATAACCTCTTATAATGTTACATTTCTATTAATTATTTAATAGGTAAGACATGTATATACATTTATATAAATTATCACTGTCCTAGAATCTTCTCAGTCCTGGAATCTTGGAGGGAGTTGAAACCTGCCACTATTATATTTTCCACAGACATCAAAATGGTTGGCGACATCATAGTCTAAAGATAGATTAAGTCCGATCACTCGTAAAATGCAATAAAAATCCCCCTCCTGCCGACGCCCGTCTCTCGCCCAGAGATTCGCTTGCTCAACAAGCAGCCCCTCTCTATAGTATTGAACACAGTGTGTTACATGGCCTATGTCCATTTAACAGTTTTATATAAAAACTAGTATTTTGTTTATATTTAGCACTATCTGTGTAACATTTTGATTCAGTTTTTGTAAGTGAAACTATTTTCAACTAGCACAATTTTACTTGTATAACTGCTAAATCATTTCAAACTGTTTTATGTACATATTTTTATATCTTAGGAACTCAGTCATGTTTTTTTACACTATTATGTATCTCTGTTCCGTTTTATTACAGTATCTAAGGAAACGATTGTCGATTGTCTAAACACATTTATTTACAATAGATAACTATATTTCAATTTTTATATTTTTGTTTACTATGTAAGTACATATGGTTATTTTCCTTACCTTTCTCATTACTATATATCCTATAAGACGTAATATATTTACTGAGTTCTCACAATATGTTTTACTATTTATTATGACAGTTCTTATTTTTGGTTATGTATTTACAAATTGTAAAGTAAATCAGCTGTAGTATGGAACTAATAAAAACTATTATTATAGATTCCTTTCATTTGCTTGCAGCTTTTGTACTGATTCGAACGTATATAAACTTAACTGTGGACTTCAGTAATTGATATTACATGTTTATATCCGCGTTAACAAGTGTTTAACATCCAGGTAAATTTCATTTATTACTAATTTAAAATTTCAGTAATTTCTAATTTTTTCTTTGATGTAATTTCAATGATTTTTAAAATAAATTTAAATTCAAGTTCAATTCTTTTTAATTTAATAAGTAGTTAAAATACTATATGTACCACATGGTTTTAATATATTTTTTTTCTTTCTTTTTTATTTTTTGGTAATTTATAGTTTACGAAATCAGCTTATATATTTATATATACACATATATTTATATATTTATACATTTCTGTATACGTTTCTGCACAGCTTATGCATAGCTTATCTTTCTGCATATAGATAAAATTTCATTAATTTTTCAAAAACCACATAGTTGGTTAATTTTCCACAATTTTTCTACATTTTATTAAGAGGCGTAAATTGCCAAATAAACCTTTAGACTCCATTCTTGCAACAAGACACAATTGTGGGCCTGGATTGCTGTTTCAGAACCAGTCACCTCAACAATACTCAAGCCCGGAATCTCGGATCCTGGTATAAATTTTATATATATATATATGAAAAATACTAGGTTCTCGGGTTGAACCGCGTCTGAGATTGTTAATGTCTCGACGTTTCGGCTCCCGTTTTGGAGCCATTTTCAAGAGAAAAAGTGAGTCAAGTAAAAATTGTCAAAGAAAATAATGCTAGGAGTTCATGGAACTGGTTCGATTCCGGGGTCTCAATCTGCCTACTCCCCAGATCTCACCGCGATCCGTCTCTAAGGCCTCAACCTGCCTACTCCTTAGAGCGAACTCGCTGGCAGTATCGGACGAAGTGTTATTTATACGAAAGCTGTCTGTGGGTGGGAGAGTGGTGGGGGGTTGAGGGTCTGTTGATGGAGGCATCAGAGCAGAACGGCTGCTATCAGGATTATGAGGTGTGGATGAATATTGTGGGGCTAGCCTGGAGATCAATGATTTCCAAGCGACTGGAAGACGATGACCGTCATCCCTTTTGTTTAGACAATTGGGACGTTTTTCAATCTCAATTGCTTCGCGGATGATTCGCGGTTTTTGGAAAAATGATGGTGCTATGGTTTTGGTGTTATCGAAGTCTATATTATGGCCTGTTAGAAGGCGGTGTTGGGCAAGTGATGATGTGGGATCGGATTTTCTAACTGCAAGACGATGTTCATATATTCTATTGTTAATCCGTCTGTTGGTTTGTCCAATGTAGGTTTGGGGACAGTTTGAGCAAGGTATTTCGTATACACCGTGGGAATCATTAGGTATTTGGTCTTTTGGGGTTCTGATTAAATTGGAAATTGTTTGGTGTGTTGTGAATATGGTTTTTATGTTATTGGATTTCAGGATTTTTGAAATTTTGTCTGTGACACCTTTGATGTAAGGTAGGAAAGCTTTTTGCTGAGGAGGAGTTTCTGTCTGATCAGTTTGGGAAGGATTTTGTGCTTTGTGTATGGATCGCGTTATATGTCCTTTGTCGTAACCGTTTTGTAGAAGTGCTTCTTGTAATGTATATATTTAAATTTCAATTAGTCTTTGTTAACCGATTTATCTATTTATGTAATATATTTTAACATTCACTTTAAACTATCTTTTTATTTCTCTTACCAACAATTTTAGTCTGATTTATAGTAGACTGTTTATTCGAGAAAAAGAGACAATTCTACTTATTTTCACTATAGATGGTGCCCAATGTAACTTCAATTTTTCTTTATCTCCTTTTCTCGAAATAAACAGAAATCTGTCATTTACGCCGTACATTTCAAAAAGGGTAAGTTTCTCCACTCTTACGAATACTCTGGATTCACGGCTCTTTGCTCCGACTTAAACCAGCTAGTCGTCCACATATGTTGCCTCAACTCTTTCCCAAAAATAAATAATAAAGGAAATGAGGTAACAAGTGTCCTTGCATAGAGCTATACTGGGTGCGCCAAATAACGTGTTTAAGTGAATATTGATAATTATTATTGTGATGGCTTCTCATGATTATTATTGTTATGTCAACGATTATAATATTATTAATATACGAAATTCGTTTTTTCGTTGCCCTAAGGGCAATTTTGCATGTCAAGGTTTTGTAGAATCTATACAGGATACAATTTCTTCAAATTTAAAAAGTATTAGATAAAAAAGGAAAATATGTAACAAATAAATTAAAATTTGTTTATGGCGGGAGGCTAATGATTTCTTCAATATTAAAATTCTGGGAAATATTGCGAAATAGAAATTATAAAATTTCATTGACGCGCAATTTAAACCAAGATTGCCTTGAAAATTATTTCGGCAAAATCAGGAATAGTTGTGGAATTGCGAGAAATCCCACTACTATCTAATTTAGTAGAGCATTCAGAAATTTAAAGTATTTTAATTTTGATGTTGATAATGAAGGTAGCAATTGTTTGGATGATGCTAGTGACATTTTAATTGCCATAACAACGGACTTACTTTTTTCTTCAAAAAAAAACATGAAAATTTTACCCCCATTTTTAAAGTACATACAAGTGAATATAGAAGTATTATAACAGAGGAAGGCAATGCACTTGTCTATGTTGGTGGATACTTTTTATGCAAATGTCTTGTAAAACACTCATGTGGCATTTGTTTAGATTATTGCAATATAGTCCATTTAAACAAATCCACAATATTTTTGAGTTAAAAGCTTACGAATGCAGTTAAGGACCATTTAGTGGATTGACAGTCCCTCCAAAGAAATTATTGAATATCTAATATCTTTAGAAAATGTTTTTATATCAAATTTTAATGGTATTTGTATTCAGGATGACGTAGGAAATAGCATGACGAAAAAATGTTCTAAGGTTACATTATATATACGCCCATTACGTTATTGGTTCGACGTTGGTTCTCGTATCGGTGTTTGTAGAAATTCGAGTACATTTTCATTGAAATCATTATTATGAAGACAAAACTGTCGTCTAGATAATTATCAAAAACTTCAGCTGGTCGCTAGCCGAGTGGGTTAAGGCGCGAGGTGATAATCGCGATTAAGCACACGGACATCGCACCACCAGGTTCGAATCCTGGCACCAGCATTGGCATTGTCGAAGGAAATGGTTGTATGTCCGCGTTTTTTCAATGTGTAACCCCTTTCGGCACAAGCCCTGGCTTCTGGAATTGGGGGTTGTCTAATTTCTGTGTCTAATTTCTATGGCTGTACCTAAGCTGATGTTTCTTTACATAACGTATCCATCATATTTGGTTTACGGCTTACGGTTTAATTGGTTATCTAATTCTTAAAATATTCTTCATTAATAGATTAAAAATGTATTATTGTCTGATGTAGCATGGCATAATTACAAACCACAGAAGACCACAGAAATTAGACAACCCCCAATTCCAGAAGCCAAAGACTTGTGCGGAAGGGGGTTACACATTGAGAAACGCAGACATACAACCATATACTCCGATAGTGCCAGTGTCGGAGCCGGGGCTCGAACCCGGTAGTGCGATATCCATTCGATTAATCGCGGTTGTCACCTCGCGCCTTAACTAATGCGGCTATCGGCTGACAGAACAAAGCATAAATTTTATTTTAGAATATTGCCGAGACAAATAAAAAGGCGATAAAAGGGACCATCCCATATGAATTGTTCATAATAACATTTCAGAATTTAATATGGTAGTCAAATGCGAGGTAATTCCGAATAAGTTTTTGTGATGTTTGCTCTGCATTGCGTCAACTAGACCCAGATATCATGAAATGAACTAACTAAATTAGCGCATAAACAATTCTAGCACCGCATTTCTACTAACCGGTTGCAATCTGTCGGGATAGAGTTAAAATGGCACTTCCGGGGTGGCGAAACCAACCCTATGCAGTGTAATTTACTAGTATCTCAAACTTGCACTCGATATGGTTCAAATAAATTATGGGGTACCAACAACGTAGTTCGTAAATCCAATTAAATTGTGCTGCTTTCGTTAACTTGGCGGAATATTCTCAGGACTTTCTTACAAAGTTTATGAGTTCGTTGCAAAGTGTTATTTCAGCGGGAGGCGTTTCAACGACGTAATCAAAAATATCTGGAAAATAACAGTTTTCGATTTGAGATATTGAATTAATTTAAGGAATTAGGTGTGTGAGAGTTCACTTTTTAACTTAAAAAAAAATCTTGTATCGAAAGCTAGTGTGACTTAATTACTTTGTAATTTTTGAGGATCAAAAAATAACATACGATAAAGCTTTTTACGAGTTACGTTGCAAATAATTATGAAACAATAATTTTTACAATATATTACACATGGTTTTTTACTATAATAATCTCTAATAAGGTCAGAAAATTAACTAAATAGATATTTAGATGAAATTTATTTATTACTTTTATGCCCAAGGTCGTAAATTAAAAAAACAAAAAAAACTGCATGTATGGAAAGGCATATACTGTGTCCCATAAGTAAAGTAATGGTACACAGAGCAACGGCATATTTCTTACGTAAAAATATTACGGTTTAACCGAACTTTAAACCAAAAGTTGATATCAACAGAGATACAGGGTGTCATAGTTAAATTTTTGTTTTGGTTTTTTAAAAATAATTTCTTTAAAAATTTAAATATTTTAACAAAATTTGGCGATTTGGGGTATTTTGAGACGAGGGATTCAAATTTATTTATAGTTTTGCGGTTATTTGTAGAGGGCGCCACCGCCAACACTATATTTTTGGGGATTTCTTTAAATAAAAACTCACGTTTTCATGTCTTTTGTATATAAAAAAAGCATACTTATTCAGTGAAACCAATTCAAATTATGATTTAGGAATGTATAATTTTCTACAAAGTCAGCTAGGTCAGTTCTTGGATGATGTACCACTAAGTTTAAGAGAAAATATATTTTTTATACAAAATGGAATTTCAATGTATTTTTTATACTGGTGAGAAAATAACTAAATACAAATTTTTCTAGTCTCTGGGTAGGTTGTGGGAGATATGCCTTTATCTGCATGGAGCCCCGATTTTAATCCGTTGGATTTTGCTTATGGGGATATATGAAATCTCTTGTGGATCTAGATGCAATAAATATACGAAATAAACGGAAGTCGCATTGAACATTTGTTACCGAAGACATTCCGGTCACCCATTTTATATGGATGACCTTAAACTTTATGCCTCTGGAGAGAGGGATCTCCAACATTCCCTTAGGGTGGTACAGGAGTACACGGAGGCTGTCGATAAGCAGTTCGGGTTGGACAAATGCTCACGATGCGGTGACTACGGAGAGGACGCGCAACTCGTGGACGAAAGCATCTTACAGCATCTAGATGCCGGAGAGTCGTACACTTACTTGGGTGTCCAGCAACGCTCCACCCAAGAAGTGAGTGTAGTGAATAACACTCTCCGCGGCAAGTATCAGCACCTACTCCGACAGATCTGGTCTTCAGAACTGTCGGGGAAGAACAAGGTGTCTGCTACCAATATGCTTGCCATTCCGATCCTTCTATACTCTTTCGGAGTAGTGAAATGGACTAGAGAAAAGCTGCGTCAACTCGATGTAGTAACCCGCAAGAAGATGCATCTCAACAGGAGATTGCATCCTAAATCGTCCGTTCCACGGTTATATCTCCCACGACATCGGGGGAGGCCGTGGACTCTTGAGCTTGGAGAGTCTCCATAGCAGGATGGTTCTCGATGGAGCATGTAAGGTCATCAGGAGTTCGGATCCCCTCCTCTGCATGGTCCGAGACCAGGAAAATGCAGAGGTAGGAGGAGCTTTTCTCTTTAAGGCAGTATGGAGAGCAACCGATGAACTTGGTCTCATCTTCGACGTCGAGCGGGTAAACCCCGACTCTGTCACCGAGTTGGAACCCGTTCGACTAAAAGCCCATATTAGAGCTGCAGAACACAACATCCTTCTGCAGCTCCATAAGAATAAGCCATTGCACGGAGTCTTCTATAAAAATATAGAAGACTTCGGCTTATCCGAAAGGTTGACCTTCGCCCATTTAAGGTCAGCCGGGCTGAAGTCCGAGACCGAGAGATTCATAATGGCTTGCCAGGATGGTATATTTAACACCATTGTCTATCGACGTCGTGTCATGGGGATGGAGGTCCCTGATGTCAGCTGCAGGGCCTGACGCAGGGCGCTGGAGACTGTAATGCAGTTACTGTCGGCTTGCCCGACATACGCAGTCTCGGCCTATATTCACAGATACGATGCAGCATTACAAGTGCTTTATTATCATCTAAGGCACTCGTTATTTTTTTATTAGCCGTTACTCGAGTCCGAGTATAAAAAATGTTACAGTCGATAAATTGTGTACAATAAGAAACAAGTAAAAGGTGTAGTCTATTGTAATTCCCATTCATCTACGGTGCACACGACTATGGCTATAGAGGCCAATTTGGGAGAGCACATGTCGACCGCAGTCAGGACAAACATAGACCTGGTTAGGTCTTGGATTCGGCCTTCTTGCAGCAACATTTCCCTGATAGCTGGCCACAACCTCTCGCCATTCGGTTCTGTCCGCTGCAAGTTGTTCCCATTGCTCGTCTGCAATACCGCAGGATTTTAGATTTTCATGGAGAGCGTCTTTGAACCTCTTTTGCTGACCGCCACGCCTTCTTCTACCGCTTAGCAATTCACCATAAAGTGTACATTTAGGAAGGCGGTTATCATGCATACGATGAACGTGACCTGCCCATCTTAGGCGTGCTCTTGAAATAAGCACCTCAATTGGAAGGCTGTTTGATCTCCTGAGTACTTCCACATTTGATATGTGATGGAACCAACGGATTTTCATCATACTTCTGAGGTGTCTTTGCTGAAAACGTTCTAATTCTTTCACATGACGACGGTAAGTGACCCAGCTTTCACATCCATATAGCAGTGTTGGAATGACAACTGCTCTGTAGACAGCCATTTTCGTTGACAAAGCAAGGTCGTGGTTGTCAAATACTCTCTCTCTAAGTCCCCAGAGTGCTCTAGATGCAGCGTTAATTCTATTGCGAATCTCGCTGTCCATGTTTGCTTTGTCATTAACAACGTTGCCTAAGTAATTGAACTGATCCACCACTTCAAGAGAATTTCCGTTAAGTGTAATGTCTATTTGGTTCACTTGATGAGGAGTTGACATAATCTTAGTCTTTCCAATGTTGATTTTAAGTCCCAAGGAATCATAGCTCTGGGCATACACATCTAAAAGTTCTTGAAGCTCTTCCGGCGTAAAGGCTAAAAGTGCACAGTCATCCGCATACTGGAGATCACAAATAAATCGTGTGCGTGTCCTCGTGAAAGCTCTAAAGCGCCCTATGTTAAAGAGACCGCCATCAAAACGGTATCTGAGACCTATTCCTCTGACTGTCAGTTTGTTGTCAACAATAATTGTTAGAGCAGTGGTAAACAAATTAAAGAGTAGGGGTGCCAGGACACATCCCTGCCTAACTCCAGTGAGGGTTTGGAAAGGTTCGGTTGCCTCATTATTATACATAACCTGGGCGTTGTTGTTTGTATGTAGACTGCGACATACTTCCACAAATTTTCTAGGGATACCTAAGCGGAACATAATTTTCCAGAGCACTTCCCTGTCCACCGAGTCAAACGCCTTGGTTAAATCAATGAAGGCCATGTGAATTTCTCCTTGATGTTCGAGTGCTTTTTCTTGAAGCTGTTTAAGTGTGAAGATTAAATCCGATGTGCCTCGGTTTGGTCTAAAGCCACTCTGTGTTTCAGGAAGTAACTTTTCCATAACAGGTGTTAGCCTATTTGCCATCGCTTTAGTGAGTATCTTCCCTCCAACAGCCAGGAGAGCTATACCCCTGTAATTTCCACAGTCCGCAGCGCTCCCTTTGTTTTTGAAGAGGTTGATTAAAAGTGTATCACGAAACTCCTGCGGAGCTTGACCACTTTCCCATACGACATCAAACAGTTTTTTGAGGTAGGGTATGAGCTCTGACGACACAGCTTTAAAGATCTCAGCTGGGAGTGAGTCGGCGCCGGGAGATTTGTTATTTTTTAGCTGCCCAATGGCGGTTAGGATCTCTTCCGTTGTTAGTGGTTTATCTAAGTCTTCGAAGGTGTCATATTGAGGGATAAGATTTATAATATCGTGATCGGCTTGACTTTGTCGGTTAAGAATGTTAGAGTAGTGTTCCTTCCATCGGGCTCTTATTTCCTGGTCTTCTTTGAGGAGATTTCCATTTAAATCTTTAATAGGGCACATATTTTTCCGACTGGGGCCGTATACTGCTTTTACTCCTTGAAAGAAATTCCTGTAGTCGTGTGAATCGGCGTACCTTTGAATTTCTCTGGCCTTGCTTGCCCACCACTCGTTCTTTATTCTTCTGATTTCGCGTTGCGTTTCATACTTAGATTGGGTAAAAGCTTCTGCTTTTGATGAGTCGTTGGGGTGGTTGATAGCGTTTTGGAAGGCAGTATGTTTGCGGTCAAGAAGTTCTTGTATAAAAGCTTCATTATCATTGAACCAGTCCTCCTGTTTTTTACTTGCTGCAGTGCCAAGAATTTCCTCACTCGCACTTTTTAAACTGTCTTTAATTTGTGTCCAGGTGGCAGCGACATCTACAGAATTGGTTTCTTCTAGTGCACTCAAATTCTCTTGAACTTTTTGCTTTAGCTGTTCGACGGTTTGTTGGTCACGCAATTTACTAATACAGAGACGGAGTCTACGTTTTACTTGAGTTCTTCGGTGTTTGGGTCTCATAACAATTTTCATTTTAGAGACAACAGGACGATGATCGGTCCAACATTCGCTATCAATGCGCGCCTTTGTAATTTGGACGTCCTTGAGATGCTTCCTACGTACGACAACATAGTCCAGTAGATGCCAGTGACCTGATCTGGGGTGACGCCAGGTGCCTTTAAATTTATCCTTTTGTCGGAAAATGGTGTTTGTTATAACTAGATCATGCTCGGCGCATTTAGTTAGGAGTAGTTGACCGTTAGCGTTCATGTTGCCCAAACCGTTCTTGCCTATGATGCCTGGCCAGGTGTCTGCGTCTCTCCCTACTCTAGCGTTAAAATCGCCAAGAATAACGAGTCGTTCCGTTTTAGGTATTCTACAGAGGGTTTCTTCCAGCTGTTGATAGAAGCTTTCCTTGGTTTCGTGACTTGCATCTAGAGTGGGAGCGTAGGCGCTTATTAGATTTACCGCGTTGCCATCTGATAGCTCATAGCGTAGCAGCATTAGACGCTCGGATAGGCCTTGTGGTACTTGTGTTAAGTTGGATACAATTTGATTCCGAACGGCAAATCCTACTCCATGTTGTCTTCTTGAATTGGTGGAAGACCTTTCCAATAGAAGGTGTAGTACTTTTCTGTGAGAGAGCCTTCCTCCAAAAATCGAGTTTCGCTGAGAGCTGCAACGTCAACATTGAGTCGGTGAAGTTCTCTATCTATTAGAGCAGTTCTTCTTTCAGGCCGATCGGTGCGAGTGCTGTCGTTCAAAGTACGAACATTCCAAGCGCCGTAGATGAAAGAATTAGTTTTGTTGGATTTAACTTGTCGGTGTTTTTTTGACATTCGACGAGGTGTCCCTGTGGGCACCCTCCCCCGGAGATCCGATCGGGAAGGTATTTTACCTCCGGATGATTTTGTCCCACTTGAACGCTCCATCATTTTTTTAAAGCCTTAATCGACTGAAAACGAAGCTGCATTTGAAGTTTTAGCTGGAGCAGGTATGCAACTGACCAGCTCGGTTGCGGAAGGCGAGTGGTGTGGTCCCATGGCACAGAAGGAGACTGCGACGATGGGGTAACCAAACGATTCCAAAAGCAACCTTTGTGTGCGGTGGGTTATTTTTACCGCACTCTTCGTGAGAAGGTGGATGTGCTCACGGTAAAAGGTAAGGGTTATTCCGCCCTTACTCGGTCGTTAGAGCCTCGTTAGTGAAAACAGGGTGCACCAAGTTCAAATTGAACTCATCGCGAAGGTGAGGTTAACAATTGAGTAGGAGAGGCTATAACTTGCGCTTCACTACCCCATTACACCCCTCGTAGGCACTCGTATGGGTTAGATGAAGCACCAGTGCTGCCTTACGCTCCGGGGGATATTGAATCCGTTGTGGGGAATGAAAAGTGTCTAATTTATTGGAACTACTCGTTTCTCACCGTCAGGCAAATACAAGCCGAGAAGCCTGACATAGTATTCCTCGACCACCAACTCAAGACAATATATGTCGTGAAATTCTTAACCCCCGCTGAGAGCAACATTGACTTGAAAGAGGAGGAAAAACGGAAAAATATCGAGATTTGCTCTTTGAACTCCGCAGGCCTTATCCAGGTCATTCTGTTAAAATAGTGGTACTGATTATAAGAGCCCTCGGTGGAATGAGACAGACGCTGCTTTCAGAACTAAAGATCATACCGGCATGCCGAGATTCGGCAGAGATCTTAGCCGGCAGAATGCAGAAGGCTGCTATCCTCGGTTCATTGCGTCTACTCAAGGCACACGATTCACGGACCCGGTAGTCACTCACCCCACGGGCGTAGGCAGTGGCTATTGGTATTTATTACCTGCTCCTTTCTGTGAGGGTCAGAGCCACAGAGTGGAGTGACTGGTTTTTTGTAAAAAAAAAGCTTTATATCCATAAGTCAGTGGTATAGGACAAATAGAGGTATAGGATTATAGAAAATAAACTTAATTATGGTTATAAGAAAACAATGAAATTGGTTGTGTAAAATAATAATAATAATAATAGTGGAAAAATAAGATACTCGATATTAAGGCTCACTTACACCAGGACAGCTTACATACGGCCCAGCCGAAACCGGTTCATAATCCAAGGCTACCCATAAGTAGATATGCTATGACAGTTCGGGATCAAAAACCCATGTATTTTCTCATGGAGGTTCATTTTGCAGCATTTTGGTTCGGGATAATGAGAACGGGGTGGATTCGGGGCAATGAGAACGTGGCGGATTCGGGATTCTGAGAAATCACACAAACCTCTTCCTAACACTAGGGAGTACATATATTTAATGTACAATAATTACTTATAATTTGAATTAATAGGATTCGGGAAATTAGGAACGGTAATTTTAGATTATAATGAATAAAATAGCCGAACGAACAGGCATGAGGAGCCGAACAATTTGGATTACAAGGCAAACGGTCACATCGCTGAGCCACCATAGTACTCACTCAACGATGTTTTATACGAGCATATTAGACAGGGCTCTTTGTAATACAGGTTACGTTAATACAGGTTACATTGATCCATAAAGCCAGTTTTCATAAAATTTTTGTAAATTGTGCATTTATTTATTTTATTTTTATTTTTTTATTTATTAGATACAACCACCCAACAGGTAACCAGTTACAGGGTGGGAACAATTACAATAATAATGTATATAAGGTACAAATATTACAGATCAGTAGAATATAATAAATACAATAAACAGAATGTAGAGTTATAGAAAACAGAATAGGTGAAAAAGACAGAGAAAAGATACAATTATCATACAAATAGTATTAAGTTTTTTATACACTAATATTCATGTTACACAGATAATAGATTTTTTATCGAGGCAAGGCTACAATTAAATATATCAAGCTCATTTTGCAGCGAATTATAATTTTTACACATAAAATATATGGGTGAAGTTTTTAATAGATTAGTCCGAGGGGTAACGAGATAAAAAGTTTCACGATTTCTACTTTCTATACGAGGTACCCGAAAACATAGTTGTTCCAAAATAGATGAGCAATCAAAGATATTGTGAATAATTTTATATAAGAATACCACGGAGTGTGCCATTCTTCTGTTTTGTAGACTCGATATGTGAAACCTTTCTAACATAATGCTTTGTGGGTAACCGATTGTAGGATAGTTGCCATCTTCAACAAAACATAAATACTTAACCAGACGACGCTGGATGTTCTCTATATTGTTTATGTATGTAGCATATCCCGGAGACCATACCAGTGAACAATATTCCAGTTTCGACCGCACAAAGGAAAAATATAACAGTTTCGTAATGTCCGTATTATTAAAACCCTTACAATTCCTAATTACGAACCCTAAGTTTTTTAACGCTGACGATACAGTTAAGTTCATATGCTCATTGAAACTTAGATTTCTGTCAAAAGTAACACCAAGATCTTTAATGATATCAGGTCTTTGTAACTCTTGGTTATTTAAATGGTAATTGTAGGTGACATGAGTGCGGGCTCTACAAAATGTAAACGCGTTGCATTTAGATACATTAAGAGGCAATTGATTTAATATACACCAATGATTTATCTTATCCAAGTTATTCTGCAGCTTATCACAATCTGCCTCAGTTTCAATTACATGATAGATTTTCAAGTCATCTGCGTATAATAGACTTGAAACATCCAGGTCTATAACAATATCGTTAATAAAAATATTAAACAGTAGTGGTCCCAGTACCGATCCCTGAGGAACACCTGAGCTAGCTATAATATCAAAAGACTTGAAACCACGGTATTCTACATACTGTCGCCTGTTTGTTAAATATGAAGTGATTAAATCTAATAATGCTAACGATAATCCGAAATTATTTAGTTTCTGTATCAGAATACCGTGGTCTAAGCGATCAAAAGCTTTGGAAAAATCAGTATAGATAATGTCAACCTGTTTGTTGTCATCCAGTTTTTCGGAAAGATATTGTGTAACACAGGTTAGATTAGTTTCAGTGGATCTACCTGGTACAAATCCATGTTGATTTGTTACGATCTGATTTTGTACGTGCCTGGATAATGACGCATTCAAGGTAAACTCAAAGGCTTTTGCAAAATTGCAAATTATTGTTATTGGCCTATAATTCTCAGCATTATATTTGTTATCTTTCTTATAAACAGGACATAAACGAGAGTATTTCCATACATCAGGGAATACCTGTAACTTCAGGGACAGATTAAAAATTATTTTAAGGGGCAGGGCGAAGACATGTGCACAGTCCTTAACTATAAATGCAGGTATATTGTCTGGACCTTTAGTAAATTTGGGTTTTATCTTCTTAAGCGATTTTAGCACGTCCGATTCCGAAAACGTCGTTATGCATAAATTATTACTGTTTACATCACCACAGGGGGGATATTTATTGCTGTTATTATTAGGATTAAGATAAACCGATTGAAAAACGGTTCCAAAAGCATCAACAATATTTTGAGGATTTGTGTGTCGAATGTTATTATATGTAATATTATCAGGAATGGCGCTACTATTCCTTTTACTGTTTACATATGACCAAAAATTTTTTGGATCATTTTTTATATTATTTTGAATATTCAATAAATAATTTTCATATGATTGTTTTACGTCCTGCTTTATTTTCTCTCTCATGTTCCTGAATTTATTATAATCATCTTCACTTTTTGTTTGTTTATACTTTCTCCTCTGAATATTTTTTTGCTTTATATCTCTTACAATATCATTTGTGTACCAAGTTGGATATTTGGGTTGTTTGGGAATAGATTTAGGCACAAATTGATCAAAAATTTCAGTTAGTTTAGAGTAAAAAGCAGTGCAAGCCATGTTAACGTCATTTAGTTCAGTTAGAAATGACCAGTTTATCTGAAATAGATTTTCATATAAGAGAGGGTAATTGGCTTTTTTAAAGTTATATATTTCCATTAAATTACATGGGAACTTTTCAGGATGAGAATTAGTAATTTTTAGTGATATTTCTAAGGGGGGATGATGTAAATCCTCTATTAATAGACACTCTAATGATCTGTTTACGTCACAATTTGCATTTGACAGTACCAAATCAAGAGTAGTCTCATTAGTATTTAGTACATTATTAAATTGTTTGAGGTCAAGGTACTCAGAAAAGTGTTGTACAGCAGCTCCACGACTGCTTGGTGCAATATTTTGATTGTTATACTCTGGGACATTAAAATCTCCTATAAAATAAATATTTTCATCGTTTAAATAGTCTAGAGACTCAATACATTCAAAAAGACCTTGGTAGGATGCATACGGTAAATTTGGGGGGATATAAAGGATGAAAATGAAAATATTTTGAAAATGAAAGGTCACTTTAACACCAACTATATCTATTTGAGGAAATATCTCACGTATAAGACTGACATTAAGTTCCTCATAAATATACTTAATATTTAGCGCAATTAGTACACCGCCGCCTTTATTTTTATTAGTTTCCGTAAAGTTCCGGTCACACCGTATGATATTATAATTAGAGGACAATATTTCTGTATTCAGTACTTGCGAGTTTAGCCAAGTCTCTGTGAAAGCATATATATCATAATGGCATGCCATAGAGGCAAGAAATAAGTCTTTTAATTTTGTGTTCAACCCGCGTACATTTTGATAATATATGTTTATGATATGAGTTGGTGAAGAGGCAGTGGTTTCGATTGGGGTTATTGTTATACTTGGATCATTGTTATTTGAAATATTCTTGTTTGTTTTCACGCCTAGTTATGCAGAAAATGACATTTTTGCCTTAAACTCATTAATTTTTTGTTTATATACGAAACAGTTGTTGTCCCATGCAGCATGTTCGACATTAAGCTCAAGTTTATTAGTAATAGAGTAATCTAAACAGTTGGGGCACTTTAATGATTTATTATTACAATCTTTTACATTGTGCTCACCAGCACATATTGGGCACCGTATTTTAGATTTACATTGCTCTGATATATGATTAAAACCGCTACATTTGAAGCACCTTCGTATATCAATAGAATCGTAAACATTACATAGGTCGAATCCAATAAATAACTTACCTTCTCCCTCAGACAAGATTTTGTTATAGAAATTTACGTCGACTTGCATAATGGCTTGATATATTTTATCATTTTTTTTCGTTGACCACAATTTCAAGATTTTACATTCAAACTTTTCACCTATTAGATGTTTGTTCTGAAACTTGATATATTCAATTAAGTCACTTTCTTCCAGCTTCTCTGACATTCCTACTATTCTCACACGTGGATTTAAGGTTTTAACGTCCTTGATGTCATAATTTTGATTCAGTTTGTTCACAGCGATTTTCCTAAGTTTCGTAACTTCTTCTGCACTAGAACATCCTACTAGGATACCACCATCTTTGATATTTTTTACGCTTGAGATATTAATGTTATTTTTCACAGGGTTTACATTGCTGAGAATATCCGTCTTGGTTTCTGAGTTTTTTTGCGTCTGGTTTTTAGGTTTTATTATGATAGCCGCTTCAGTCTTTACAGCAGAGGAATAGCTTTTTTTAATTTCGACTTTTTTTTCGGCATTTATATCACATATAACTTTGGCAGTAGAGTGAGTTATGTCATTTTTAATGCAGTTAAATTTATCTGTCATTTCTTGCACAAGTATTTTGAATTTTTCTTCCAGCAAAGTTTCCAGGTGTTCGAGATCACAAGTCGGCAATTTTTTTAAACAGTCCTCACATCTCCAGGATAGCGAAGAATATTTGGTCACTGCTGCTAATATTTCGTTTGGTATATCGACACATTGGATATGGTAACACGTTTTACAGAAACCATTGCAAGTAACGGCTGGCTTCTTCGTCGTGATCCCGCCATTGCACTTTGCACACTTTTCACTCATTTCACTAATTAATTAATTATTATTGTCAAATGCATTTAGATATGACGCACTTATAAATTTCACGTGGCAATTTGGGAATTCCTTGGGGATAATAAACCCACTACCTGCTTGCCCGGCCACTGCAGAATATACATATAACGAAATATATTCAAGAATATAACTGATACTAGAGAATGTATATTAGATTAATATGTTTAATGTGTGGTTGTGGCATATAATTTTATCTGATGGGATTAAGGATGGTGTTTATTTCATGTAGTAGTAATATTATTAGCACAGATGTATAGATATTTAAATATATAAATTTGAAATAATATATAGGTTATAGGTAGTACGTTTCCCAAAGTTAAATTAAAACTTATATAAAACAGCGTAGTAGAAAATACTCTCTATTGAACAAGACGATTATGTTGTATAGTTTAAATAAGAATCCTTACAATTAAACAATATACCTAGTACGATGACTTAATATAATATATACAGAGTAGATCACAATCAAATCAAATTCAAGTTGTACCTAATGAGTTAATTTTATCATACATTTTTATTACATATGAATTATAACCACGAAAGGTCAGAATAGAGCAATACAAAATATATACAGGATATTCTGCTTTATGACAAAACATTTAGCAACCGCATATTAACATAACAAGCATAAAAGTGAAATTTAACTTTTTGTAACCATAAGGAACAGATCCATGGTCTTCGTAAACTGTTTTTGAAGATCTTCAGAGCGCCGTAGGATTTATGTTGATAATCTACTTTTAGTTAAATTGGATACAATTTTTTCTGCTCATTTCAAATTAATATCTGACATTATATTGATTAAACTTATAGAGAAACTAAACATTCATACTAGTATGAATGTTCCATCCAATAATTTTTTTAACCCCTTCTCATTTGTGTAATTGGGTGACAATTTTTCTTTTTAACTGTTTTAATACAACTCATTTTTCAACCTTCAAAATCCTTCGAGCCAATTTTGTGAAAATACATTTTTTAATTTCTTTTTAAGTTAGCACTTTTTGTAAATCAATCTTAAAATGGTAGAAACTTACCGTCTAAATATGAATCAAATCCAAGCGGGGGCAGTTCAACCATGCTTATCAGACAACGGCCTTTAATTTTTTAAAGACTATAAATTATTTTTCCCTTAATAATAAGACAGTTCTCAACATTAGCTTCTGAAAGTAATTTATCAATTTCATTCCTGTTTCAAACCTCACGCTACTACGCATTGAAATTAATTATTTTCTAAAAAAACGCAATTACTTTAGTATATCTGTCAATATCAGCATTTCTCTCCTCTGAATTTGTGGCTTTAAGCGCGGAATGTTCAGTCCAGGGGCTTGAAAATCTTTTGACTTTTCAGCAAAATCAGCCAAAGTGACATCTTCTGTTATCTGTTTTATTTCCCTTCATGGTTCCAAACTTCAAACCTGTCCTATACTTCTTCATGGTATTTCCTAGAAGTTTCCGGCATTACTTCAAATTTCACTTGGAATACTTTTCAAGTCATTCACCTGTGCAGCCATAGGAATTGAGAGCTAAAAATATTCATCATATTCTTTTGAATTTAATATACGGTATATACATATCTTCATAAATATCCTATTTGACTACATGTATCTGCATATGTTGCTGCCATATATTTCCCTGTGCTTTATTAATAGTTGTAAGTACAAAGTAAAAACGGCATACATCGATGTAATATAGTACATGAAAGGATAAAAGTTATTCCGGCTGTAGCAAATTCCATTAAAATGTTAGCGCATTCTCAACGAATGCACTAATTTGTTGACGACACATGCAACAAAGATGATTCGGCGCTGTAAAGTCAGTTTTTAGCTAACTAAATACATTACCTAAGTTTATGGCGTATAGTAATTTAAAAATATAGTGTGGTAATTAAATAATATTGTGATTAAATTTATGAAACATTCATATATTTTAATTTGTAGATCTTAAAAAATTTGAGGTATAATGCTACTTCTTAAATTAAGAAATTAAAAAAGAAAAATTGCCTTACCTCTTCAGTTTCGACACACACACGCACCTTGTTCACCTTTAATCAGACACATTAAATTTAATACTAGTGAAACAAAAGTGGTGGAACATAATACAGAATGTAGGAAAATTCTAATAAACTTAAAAATAACGCACTGTAATATTAGAAGTATGAAAAAAACTTAGATGAGCTTAAAATTTTATTGGAACAATTGGAATATAATTTTGATCTTATAATTTTTACTGAAACATGGAAAATCTGAGAACCTTCTCTATTCAATATAGTAGTATACAGCAATATACAGGCTACGATCTAGTGCATAACAAAGACGGCTTAAACCAAATTAATTGTATAGCAATATATATTAAAAGCCCGATATGTTTTGAATACAAAATAATTAATATATGTAATATAGAACCCTCGAAATTCTTTCAAAGTTTCAAAAAAATATTTCCCTGTTAACAAGTATTTACAGACCTCCATGCACTTGTGCAAGAAATTTTATTGAAGATCTTGAAATTTGTTTAAATAACATGCAACATAAACTCGATTATCGTGCACTTGATGGAGACTTCAACAATAATATACTCTCAGTAAATAATGTAATAGACGAATATCTGAATATTTTAAATCTAATAGGGTAGAATAAAAAATGTTACCAGGATGCAAGGAAATAAAAACAGCTGCCTAAATCATATATTCCTAAAACACAAAAATCAGTATCAGTAAATTATATTAAATCACAGTATAACAGATCATTTCCCAATTATTCTTTAAATTGTTACCACCAACAAAAAATCAATAGTATTAGATAATAAGACTAATACAAAATATACTAAAAAAAATCGTACTGATTAAGAGAGGAAATAGTCCAATTAATAGGGAACGGCTCAATGTTAAATTTACCAAAAATCCTAATAGCAAACAAAAAATTCTAAGAGACATAACATCAAAAGCCCATAGATCCTCGATCTTCTTCATAAACTAAAAAATTCGTAAAGTTGAAAAAAACGGTTTTTCCGTAAAAAAACTAAAGCTCGTAGAGAAAAAAGTTAAATGAGAAAATTGTAGGTATTAAAAAGATCTATCGTTTCACTTTTTGTCGATGTCGATCGGTGCATTAGATTTCGAGAGAAATTGGAAAAAACCCGTCAAAAATCGACTTTTTTGTTTTTACTGTATCTTTTTCAAATTAACATTTTTAAACTTGTTACTCTGTGAAAATGTAGACTGTGACAAGCTAAATAAGTGCCTTTTTTCGAAATTGAAATTTTTTTTAAAAATTTCGCCTTGTGTATATATTAACCTCACTTAATTTTGTTGTGGCAAAATTGTCTTTGAATAAAATTTTTATTTGATTTGCTTGACACTGTAATAATAATTGGAACAGTTAAGTAAATAGTGCGTGTCTATATTAAAATTCATGTTAAAGGTCGATGAAATAAGCTGCTCAATTTTATCATTGAAAATATAAGTATTCAGTTGTAATCTCCGTAAAAATGGGCTATGTAGTGCGTAAATAGCGCCATCTGGAATTTTTTCAAAAAAAATTATCTCGGTTCCTTTTTAAATTCGTGTAAAAATGCCAGCAATCGATTGCCGTAATAGCCATCATCGAGAAATGAAAACTGGAAAAGATATTTGAAATAAACGTGACCGAAAAAAAAAGTTTTTTTCAAAGTCATTTTTGGACACTTAAAATTTGAAAAATCGTTATTATTTTTTTGCCGAGATAGTACAGCTTTTGGAGGAAAAAGCAAGCCCAAAATAGTTTCTGTAGGGCTATCCGCCGAGCAAGAGAACCGGATATGTCAAAATTTCAATTTAGAAACTTTACGAATTTTGTATTCTATATGACCATATTTTTTGTTTGCTGTTAGCATTTTTAGCACCCTCTCAGACTTATTGATTGGGCTAAAACGTGGGTTTAATAATGCTCAGCAAATAAAGTAGATGATTGCACCGAAATATTTATTAACAAGCTAAAAACATACGTATGAGTTAACTATAATGATTAAAATAAAAAATAATCAGCAAAAACGAACTAACTGGATTACCAAAAGTCTAATAAATTCAGCGAATGTAAAAGACAAGCTTTATAAACAAATTAAAAAATATCCTTCTGAACAAAAAGTAAACAAAAAATTAAAAAATATAAAAATATAAAAATAAATTAACTGAACTAGTAAAAAAAGCGAAAGTTAATTATTTTGAATAAAATTTATCTAAATAGAAATAACTCAACTGGCCTTTGGAAATCCATAAAAGAATAATTATCAAACGAAATGGGAAAAATGAAATGAAGGAAATAGTACAAGATAATGTAACAGTTACTGATAAAAAGATATGGCCGATGCCTTCTGCAATTATTTTACGGATCTAGGAAAGAATCTAGCTAACAAAATTAAATTACAAAATAACAGTGTAACTGAGGCAACAAAAGCACTACCTAATTCATTATTTTCCTCTGAGACTAATGAGTTGGAAGTCATCGAAACTATCCATGACTTGGGAAACAAGAAAGCACCTGGCATTGATGACATACTGTCCTTAAAAATAAAGCATATTGCTAAAGAAATAGCTAAACTTTTAGCATGCATAACAAATATATTGTTTAACATCAAAATCGCTGTTGTAAAACTACTTTTGAAATAAACTAGATGTGGCAAATTATAGGCCAATGTCTCTCATCTCGAATATAGCCAAAATTTTTGACAAAAATACTAAGAAATGGGATTAATTGTTATCTAAAAAAATGTAGTATACGTATACTATCAGATAAACAATTGGCAGCACAAATATAGAAACCTCATCTACAGATAATAATAATAATAATACCTTTATTGCCCAACAGGTAACACCCAATAACAGTACAATTTTTTAACAATGTTTTACAAAAGAAATTCCTAATGTAATAACATTACATTAATTTACAATAAAAAGTACAAAAACAAAAAGTATTTATCTAGACAAGTGCATTTGAATAATAACAATAATAAACCACAGAAGAATGTATTGAAGAAATAAAAAGATAGCAAATTAATAAATATATAAAAAGGAAACAGATAGAACACACTACTAATTACAGTGCACTATTTAGAATTCAATAATGTTTGGTTGAGGTTAAGGTTAAAGATTATTTACAACCGTATGTAAGATTACTTTTTTTTAACAATTATTAATGTCATATAAATGACAAACTTGGTTAAAATTACTACACATCGCATATATGGACGATTTCAAAAGGAGATTACTTCTGGTATGGGGACAGTAAAATGTGAAATTTTGCCTACCGGGATAACTTGGTACATTAAAGCATAACTGAGCCAATAAATCAGGACATCTAATATTGTTATTTAGTAAATTGTGTAAAAAAGAAATTGAACTACACTTTCTTCTTAATTCCAAGCTGTTCATTTCAAACCTAGGTAAAAGTGTGCTTTGTTCAATACTTCTTTCAGAGTAAATTGCATCAATTTTAAATGATAAAAATTTAAGAAACCTTCTCTGCACATTTTCTAATTTATGACTTATGTAATAGGGGTATCAGATAAGTGAACCATACTCAAGTTTAGACCTCACATAGCAAAAGTAAAGGATTTTTAGAGATTTAATGCTGGTAAACATTTTGCAGTTCCTGATTATGAAGCCAATCATTTTAGTAGCTTCATTCACCTTTAAATGAATATGATCAATGAATGATAATCTAGAATCAAATATGGCTCCAAGATCTTTCGTAGAATTGGATCTAGATAATGACATTCCATCGATATAGTAGAGATTTTCAATACAGGAGAGCTTCTTAGTAAATATGACAACTTTACATTTAGAGGCATTAAGATGTAATCCTGTTACTCATACACCAGTTTTGAACCTGATTAATATCAGTTTGCAGCAAAACACAATCTTTCTGACATGTTATTTTCTTATATATCTTAAGATCATCAGCAAATAATAGCTTACTACTATTGTCAATAATTGAGATAATATCATCAATAAAAAGTAGAAATAGAAGAAGTCCCAAGTTAGAACCCTAAGGATAACTTTAAGTATCTGAGAATTTACATAAATAAGAATTTAAAGTGGGACATACACATAAACTTTATAATAAAACGATAAGAACAATTTTATATACATTTAAATTACTTATCTAAAATTCTTAAAATTGTTCATATGAAAACACTTTACCATGCTTTAGTCGAATAACCTTACGTATGGCATTATAGCATGGAAGGTACTACAAATAATCATCTATGGACTTTAGAAACTACGCAGAAATTAATATTAAAAATTATATATAAAAAATGGACCTATCCAACGGAAAGTCTGTACCTAGAAACGATGATCTTTGATATGCGGCAACTCGTTTGTTACAACCTTTTACTAAGGCAGTACAAAAAAATCAGTTGGAAAACATTGACCATTCTATAACACCCGTTACAAGAGAAATGCCCCTAATTAAGTACCTAGACCCAAAAAAACAATTGCATAACTATGCCATACATACCTAGGACCTTTATAAAAAATTGCCAATTGAAATAAAAATAGTAAATTCTTATAGTTTGTTCAAAAATAGAGTAGATACTTGAATTAAAAGCATTCCCAATACATAGACTAATTTAAAAAATATATAAACAAAAATACTCATTCCACTTAGTTTCAATAATTCGTTTTATCGTACATATTTCATATTGTTGCATGTCTACGCCACTACTTCATGGAATGTGAGAGAAAGTGCCAAAGGCGCCGCAATGATTCTAGAATGATCGAGTGAATTCGACGTGGGTATATATACAGTGGATCTAAACGCGAGGAGGACAGCTTGATATAAGATGAACAAGCGAACAGATGGAATGTGAACTGTAATAAGCTGTGAATTGTAGTAATGAGACTATGGTAGATGTAACTTGTAATTAGTGTGCACTAATGTGTATAAGGATTAAATTACTGTAATTAAGTGACTAATAAATTAATGGTTTGTGAAGATCCTTGTTGTAATTATTGAACCTACATAGAAGGTGTTTACTGGAGATTGCAAATATGTAACAATTGGTGTCAGAAGCGGGATTGCAATAGGATTTCTGAAGAATTCTAGAAAGTTCCATAGTGTTCTATTTGGAAACCACTTCAGATATCGAAGTGCTTTCAACTGGAAAGTGATATAGACATCAAATAAGATCTATTATGACATTTTGAGAAAAAAGTTCCAGAATATTCTATTTGGAAACTAGTGCAGTTCGCCAAGTTCTGTCAACTGGAAAGTAGTATAAACATTAAATAACACCTACTGTGACATTTTCAGAAAATTTCTGGAACATTCCATTGGAGATTAGTGCAGTTAGCTGAGTTCTGTCGGTTGAAAAGTGGTATAGACATTGAATCTATTCTGGAATTTGTGGAAATATTTGAATTATGCCTAACATAGACCTTAAATAAGATTTGTTTTTGCTGTTTTAAGAACTTTTTAACGAAAACAAGAAGCAAATGCACGACATGTTCGCGGAATTTATAAGAATGATGTTAGACCAAAAAGAAGAACAAGAGAGACGTGACGAAGAAAAAGAAAGAAAACGTCAAGAAGAAAAAGGACTCAAAACAGAAGAGCAAGAAAGACGACGTCAGAAGAAAAAGAAAAACAAGAGAGACATGGAGAAGGATTGAGAAAGATCATACAGGTAAAACAGGAAGGGAAAGTGAACACAGTCGAAGAAGAAGTAAGTGAAGTTAAAGGAGAGGTAATATGGTCGAAGCGGAAGTAGAGCGACTCAAACGGCAGTTGGAGGAAAGAAGAGGTCAGCTAGTAGCATCATCAGGCCCTTGGTTACAACCGTCAAACTTCATGGACGACATATAACAGACAGTTTGAAGCAGCTGCATGCGCAAACAACTTGAGTAATGAGGAAAAGACTATGGCATTGGTTTTAGCATTAAGGGGCCAAGCATCAAAAGTACTTCAGGCGATTCCAGTGACGTAGCAACAAGATTTTAAAGTTTTAGAGGCTGCATTAGATCTAAAATATGGCGACCAACATTTTGCTCAACTATATCGGACTCAACTGAAATCCCGTATACGAAAAGCTGGGGAGAGCTTAAGAGAATTTGAGGCTGCAGTAGAGAGATTGGCTTACCCGAATGCACCAAGGTAGTTCCAGGAGTAAGTGGCAGTTGACGCATTTATTGATGGCATAAAAGACGAGGGGATCAGGATGGTCCTTAGATTATCTCGGCATAAGACTAGTAGCGAAGCACTGATTCATGCACTTGAGGTAGAGGCATTCCTCATCTCACAGCGCACAAGCCGTCTCTGTGGAAGAAGCCCAATCAGAGGAAACGAATTTGGACACCAAACTTAAGGATTTACATAAGATGTTTACTCAATTAATGACCAAGACAAGTTTCCCAGGTCTACACGATAAGAACAAGAAGGTGTAAAGCCTAGCGAAGGTATTCCATGTTACCCTTGCAACAAGCCAGGGCATATGATGCGAAATTGTCGACAATGGAACCTTGGGAAAGTAAACGCTGCAAGGAAAGAGGAAATCAGCCCCGAAAGGGCGCAAGTGATGGCTATGCTAAAGGACATACAGAAAATGGTCGCACAAGTATTGAACGAAATGAGTTCACTACCGGATCCGAAACACGGACCGCAACCACCGAAACCGGAGCCTAAGCAGCAAAGAAGCAGTGAAGGGCTTACGAGGGGAATCCGCTGTTATAACTGTGGGAAATTGGGGCATATCAAAATGTACTGTCGTCCGAGGCACCCTAAGGAAGTGAATGCCGAAGATGTAAAGAAACGGCAGGATGTGGCGGAAGTGAAGGCGGTTAAGATTGAGGTTCTGAAGCACTGGACAAACGAAGTTGTAAATAGTGAACAGCTGAGCGATGACGGAAGTGGACCTATACTGAATGAAAAAGAAAAGGGCAAACGACTAGAATGGAAGAATGTGTCGAATAAACGTGTCGAGTTGAATACTTTGTGGGCGCAATGGGATTCCCTAAGGCTTGAAGATGGACTAATATGGAGAGCATGGGAGATCTCGGATGGGAAAGAAATCACTATGCGGTTGCTGATACCCAGATACCGAGTACCAAAAGTACTTCGGGAGGTTTGGTGTCGTAGTTGCAAGGTTTGTGCGGGTGTGGCTGCCCAGAGGTCACCTTCGGGGAGTGGTGACCTAATGAAGGCTCGATATGACCGCAATGTCAGTTCCGCAGGATTCAAGGTGGGAGATTTGGTTTGGCTGTATAACCCACAGCGGTATGAAAAAGGATTCTTGAAGGAAGGAAGGATTCTTGGGAAGTTTGATATGAGATGGACAAGTTAACAGATGGAATAAGAACTCTAATAAGTTGTGAATTATAGTAATGAGACTAGTAGATGGAACTTGTAATTAGTGTGCACTGACGTGTATAAAGACTTAATTATTGTAATTAAGTGATTAATATATCAGTGGTCTGTGAAGATTCTAGTTATAATTATTGAATCTACTTACAGGGTGTTTCTGGCAATTACAAATACGTAACAATATCTTATTTCTTATTGTTAATTATATAGGTTAATAGTTCTTTCAGGGCCTTTTGCAAATTACCTTATGTGATTTTTATACACAAGTCTTAGACTATTTGTAAAATGCACCAATAAGAATATACCTAAGTATATTTTTCAACTAGGCTCTGAAATTGCCAATAATTTACAAACAATTTCTAAAGTTACTGTAGATTTATCCGATTTGTTTATATAAATAGTAAAAGTTATATATCTGCATTTTTTTTGTTATTTTCCGTAAATGAATTATTATTATTATTATATTGTTTAATAGAGCCTTAACTAAACCATCTGTAACTGACTAAGTTAGTTATATTCGTTCATCCGTACAGTCCCAATTCCCGTAATCTTCTTAGTTTCAATAACATAATTAAGGGACACGACTATTTCTGACTTTATATTTCACAATTTGAAAGTATTTTAAAAATGCTCGCGAATAAAAGAATATTATAGTACATTCAGCAAAATCTTCGTACATTGCCACCCTAGGTCGATATTTGTAAATAACACTTAAATTCAATGAAGTTCTAGCCCAATAGGTAAATTCTCATTTAATTGTTTTTAAAGTGCTTAGTGCTTAGTTATCGTGAATTTCAAGAACCTTTTCAGAGTGCTTAGTAATCCCGAGCATTTTATTATTAACACTGCTTAGTGCTAGAATAATAATAGCAATTTTTTTGAGTGATTAGTGCTTATTGCTCGCGAGCACTCTTGGTCAGTGCCCTTCACAGCTCTGAGAAATATCACACATAGTTGTTTACTAAAAGAATCAGTATTATATTTTTAGTTTACATTTAATTTAATAAAAATGTATTTTTGGAATAATACATATATACAGGGTGTCCTAGCTCTATTTAGACAAGCATTATCTAGGAAACGGTTAGACATATTGAAATAAATGTTTAATAGAAAAGTTATTCTGTTTAAAAAGATGCATGTAACCATTTTACTTTTAAATGTACAAAGCGCCTCGAAAAGACAGACATGTTATGCAACTTTATTTTTTAAGAGGAACACACTATATATTTTGGCCTTTCTGGATTTTCCTTTTATTTCCGAACAAATTTTATTAACCATGTCCTATACTCATCATTAATCATTGTTGAAATATTTGCAGTTAAATTTTTGGGGTGAAATTTTTTTATTAACATAATTATAAGGAATGCTACAATACAAAAAACAGTAAATATTATAATTATTATAAAAGATGCTCAATTTGTCGCCCATATTTTATTTGAGACAACTCGTATCTCCTTGAAAGTTCTCATGTACAAAAACTCCTTACGACATCTGGGGTTATTTGGCGGCAAACATGAGTTATCCTATTTTTCAAACTAATAAGATTATTTGGTTTCTCAGCGCATGCAACTTGTTTTAAATGACCTCCTAAGAAAAAAATCTAGAGGGCTCATAGCAGGTGACCGTGCAGGCCATTTAGCAGTCCCTGATTACCCATCCAGGTCCATCCCAATCTCTCAGTCAGGAAGTGTGTTATAAGGTTCGAATTATGCGGTGATGCTCTGTCTTGCTACCACCACATAGCGGGGCGCTCATTTATTGGAATTTCTTCCAGAAGACCGGAAATAATATTTCATGTCACCCTTCAAAATACCTTCATAAAAGTAAGGTCCAATTAATCGCCTATTAAATAAGTCGCACCAATCGTTAATTCCCTAAATAGATTTTATCACTTACCCAGCGAGGATTTTCCACTGACCAATAATGGCTGTTATGACGATTAACCGTACCATTATTGTGAAATGGTGATTCATCAGTCCACATAATATTAATCACAAACAGAGGATCACCATGTAACTGTACCATAAAGTTGACAATGAATTCCATTCGTCTATTGTAATTATTAAGTCTTAATTCTTGAACTAAGCAGATTTTGTAAGGACGGTGTCCATTATCTACTAGAATTCTGTGCACTGAAGATTTACTTATACCCATTTCTGCCGCAATACTGCGAACAGAGACATGTAGATTGATTACTCAAATAACCATAATACCAGACTAATAAACATAATACTAATAAAAATAATTACTAATTACATTACTAATAAATATAAAATCCTTTTGTTTCAAACAATTTGCACAATGTTGTATACCTATTTTACTAATCAGTCCTTATAAATATAATAGCAATACATTTTATTTGTATGATCTTGGATTGTCTAATCTTGGAAAATTGTATATTATTAATGTTTCGATAACTTACTTAACTTTAGTTTAGTTAAATATTTTTGTTACCTATTAGCCTATTACACCGGCGCACCCGCCATTTCATCGACAATTTTATGTCGTACTATTAAATTGATGTTTCACAAGAAATGACTGAAATCAAATTATCCTAATTATGTCGTAAACAGAACGTGGACGTTTCCACAGAAACGACTTTGAAATGTAAGGAAACTTATCATTAACTTAGGAATGAGCCGAATGGACGCCGTCGGTTCAATGATCGCTTTCATGTTATCTACTAGTATATGTTATGAAATTTATCTTTCTGTGTCGAAAATATGTAATTGTATATTTTTATGGTACATGTATCTTTAAATTGTAAATTCATGAGACAATATAAAATAAATAAATAATACCACAGAAATTAGATAAACATAAATATCAAATTTCATCATTCTTTCGGGTATGGTAAAATCTATGTATCATAGTGTATTATACAACGATGCTACAATGAATGCTGTTATTCCCGAGTATAGGGAATACAGTATTCACTATAGAAAGTTGTATACCATACTTTATCTACGACTATTTTTTACTTTTTAGTAAGACTGTAAGAAAAGCAAGTTTTTAAAAGTATTTTTTATTTTCCACTTTTTAGTAATACTTTAACTAAGGCACAAAAAACAACAAATTTTTTGTATTCTATATTTTGCCGGAGGTGCCGGTTGGATAGCATATTTAATCAATTTTCACCCCCCCACGCCACTTACGTGCGAATATTTACAATAATAACGGAGGAATACTATATTGTCATCCAATATTAGTAACTGTGCAAAATTTCATTAATTGATTACGTCAGGAAGTTTGTAAAATAAAGAATAGAAGATCTGGACAAACATGAAAAATACATTGTGAGTTAAAGAAAAGCAAGTAAAAATGCAAAAAATTATAATTTTAATATAAAAATAGAAGCGTGTGAACAAAATCAAGGTGCCACGCTTTTCTTTTTATATTATTATCGTAATTAATTTTTCTTTTATTTTTCCTTATGTTAAGAGAAAGCTGAAAGTAATAAGATCCATTTAATATTGGTAAGCAAGTTATAGAAACTCAATAACTTTCCTATGGGTAGGCTATGTAATAGATTTAAACGCAATGGGACTTAGCATTTGAAATGTGATAATTTATTTAAAGGTTGTATAGTATCTTGATACAGCTCCGATCTATGTTTTATCTCAGATCTAGAGGCAGATAGATTCCTTTAATGATAAAATCTCATAAAAAATGCAATTAATTTTTGTTCTTGAATAAACACTGCTTTCAGATGCATCAAATTACTTACTATATTTAAAATTCTCTACAAATTTTTCGTACAAATCCCCTTCTACCAAAATTCTATTATAAAAAAAATGTATTTCAGCATCTATTTAACCGGATAATTAGTGTCAAGGAGGGATATTCCTTACAAGCAATATTAATTCTTTGTAACAGTCTAGCTTTAAAAACTATATAACACTTCCAACATTTCTATGCGAGGTGGATTCAAATTATGCATTAATCATTACCTCATTCTCTTTCCAATGTTCTTAATAGAATTGAATAGCTGAGGGCCAAGTTTTTACGTCGGTGAGCGTAGAACCCTTTAATGTATTTTAGTGGAATTCAACGGTCCACTTTATGTCCTTTATTAAAACCCTCTCAAGCGAATGTACTATCTGATACACACTTAATAGGAAAAAGGTTTTTAGTAGTTAACGCTAAATAATGAACGTATTATTTATAAAAAAAAATCAATAGATGAACAATTAAATATTTGATTTGTAAAATGCATAACAATAGTCTAATAAAATTACATTTTCTATAATTGCTTCTTTCATTAATGTAGGTATAATATGTAGCAATGTAAGTATAGAATATTCTATTATTTAAATCATTATTTGCCAAAAGCGAAAATGTAAATTAATTAAAAATATAAAAAGTAAGAGTAAGCATAATTTATTGGGACATTTACATATGCAGATTAAAAATAATTTGTTACTCTTTATTAGCCTTATCTACGTAAGAGTCTTGATCACAAAACCTTACCACACCTCGGCTAGGAATCCTCCTCCTCCCAGGGTTTGGGTTCCACGTTCCACAAGTGAACGGGCCTAACTGTTGTTGTCCTGAGTTAAAGAAAATAACAAGTTAATAACAGTTATTTCAACCGATGAGTTATCTTACCAAATGGTTCACAAGTATCAGCAATATAAAAGAAAATCAATATACGTAACATTTATTTACAGGATGAATTTTTCATTATACATACAAATCTCTCATGAACAGAATTGTTCATGTTATTTAAAATTTCAATTTAAACAAAATGATAGTAATAATACACATCATATGATAGGTAATTTACCATGTGCAATTGCATGTAGTTTACAAACCCTCTTAACACATACAAAAATTACGTATAGAGACTACAGATTTCTTGACAAAAATGAATTTGAAAAAGGTGCTTCCTCTGTTAACTGAATATTTGTGGATGAATTACCTAATACAGAAGAGAAGGTTTTTGAATAAGGCTGTTATAACTAATTTTGATATACACGCACCTTATCGTACTATTGAAAGACGAAAGCCTAATCGGCCATATATAAAAGTAAGGAGATTAGTCGACTTAAGAATAAGGCTTACAAAGAATACAACGAAACTAAATCGGATGTCAAATTTGAACTTTATAAAGACCTTCGTAAGTATGTGTCCTTAGCAATACGTATTGAGAAAGTAGCTTATATTCTGCATCAATTTAATTAACACAAAAAGAATTCCAAGGAGTTGTAGAAAAACCTTGAAAGTTTCAATGTGCATAGCATTCCAAAACATATCGTTTCATGAGATATAGATAACCCTAATGAAATCAGTTGCTTCTTTTCTTCGATTATACGCCTCGATATTAATTTAGACACACATACTATCAGAATAATATTTCTCCTCTTATTTAGAATGCGTTATATGTGCCTCCGATATCAGTCAACGAGATCGAAAACTGTTTAAACCTTCTATAGTCAAACGCCTCTGGTGCAGATGAGATTAATCTTAAAGTGTTGAAATAATGAATCTTTCCCTATTGTAAATATGCCATTATGCACATTATGAATTACTCTGTAGAGGCAGCTTTTCCTACGGTACGGAAACAATCAATTATAATGCCACTAGCTAAGGTTAACGTAGCAACGGAACTTAGCCATCTCAGACCAATCAACATATTAGAAGCAATGTCTAAACTCCTGGAATAGATAGTAAGCATTAAACTAACTGAACATTAAAAAAATCAGTACATTCTGCCATTGCAACAATCAAAGTTTAGAAAGCAACATAGCACTGCAATTGCTCTGTTAAAAATATCCGATGATTTAACAAATGCTATAGATAAGTCCAATGTTACATGTTTTCACTGCACTTTGGCACTGCAAAGGCTAGTTCTGGGACAAGGAATTCTAGGCATTCCTAAACCAATCTCGACGTCACTTTGTGGCTCGTTAGTGCCTTCAGAGCCGCCTGACTGTCCGAGATGATGTGGATCTGCTTATTTACGTACGCTCTCCTTATAATTTCACGAATGTATTCGAGCATTGCGTGAGTTTCTCCCTGGAATACAGTACTGTATTTACCAAGAGCAATGCTGAGGCGTATTCTTGGATTTTCTCCATATATTGCAGGTCCTGCTCCTGTGTCAGTTCTGGACCCGTCTGTGTTCCAGGACAATCCTTTACGCATGGATTCTGGTGTTTCCTTCTTCAATTGCGCTCGGTCCGATATAACCAGCTCAAAGAGTCTATGGAGGAAGTATTTTGTTACTATGTAGTCTGATGCCATCCAAAAGGGGGCAGTGGTGCGTCAGCTCTCCACAGTTTTGTAGTCTGAGGAGTTCCAACCTAGCCTCCCCCTGTATCACTATCTGAAGTGAGGCAAGGTAAAGCAGAACTCCCATTGCTGCAGTGGGAGTCGATCGCGTTGCCCCTGTTATTTATTTATTTATTTATTTACATACACAAACCCAACAGAATTTACATTCCATTTACAGGGCCGGAAACTAACATACATATATATTATCAAAACTCGTGATATAAATTAAAACTAGAATACACGTTAGTGTTATATATTATGGCTTACTATAACCTAAATCTTAATACTAGTATAACTATTGCAAAATTCTATAAATGAATTTGGTGAACATATGACTTAATGATTTAATATATACATATTTATCTATATATACACGCACATATACAATTATATACAAAAATAAAGGAAAAATTAATAGGGAAAAGCATTAAATAAGAAAAAAGAAACAAACAAAAACTGTTAATCTAAGAGAATCTTGACTTAATTTGACTTAATCTAGTATTAAAAATGTCGACATCATGTGCAATAATTTCGTAGCTACGACAGATGCGATATAGTGGTGAAAACATTAAAGCATTTGTGTGTGTATTAGAAAAGTAAAACAAGGATGTAGATCTGGTTGACCTGGTAGGTGCTCTAAAGTTGATTTGTTCAAGTAATTGCGGACAGCCGATCATGTTGTTTATAAGTGTGTATAAAAGTATAACACTTTGCATCTCTCTCCGCTGCTTCATAGAATTGTATGAAAAACGATTAAGTAGTAATGAGTGATCATAACCTATAGGGGGATATTGATGATCGATTGTAAATGCCAAGAAGTTTAAGAAACGTCTTTGAATGCCTTCAATATTGTTAATATGTACGTCGTAGTGGGGGTTCCATATCACGCTCGCGTATTCTAGTCGGGGTCGCACCAAGGTATTATATAGAGTTTTTATGGTACGCGTATTTTGAAAATCTCGAGCATTTCGTATGAGAAATCCTAACATTTTAAAAGAGGATGTCACTGTGTTGCTTATGTGTTCCCTGAACGAAAGATGTGAGTCAAATGTAATTCCTAGATCTTTAAAGCTATCATGACGTGTCAGATTTGCCTTATTAATAGTATACTGATATTCTATTTTATTTAATTTCCTCGTAAACGAGACTACATTGCATTTATTTATGTTCAGAGACCATCTGAATTTGTTGCACCACTCGTGAATTGTGCTTAAGTCTATCTGCAGCTTTTCGCAGTCTGATTCGTCGTTGATCTTATAGTATATCTTCAAGTCGTCAGCATATAAGAGAGATTTACAACTGATATCGATGACGATATCGTTAATGAAAATGATAAACAGTAAAGGGCCTAAGACCGACCCTTGTGGAACTCCTGATTGAGATATAAATTCGATAGACCTATGACCATGATATTGTACAAACTGACTTCTGTTAATCAGATAGGATTCAAAAAAAGTTATTAGACTGAGGTTAAAACCAAACGAGACTAATTTCGTTAGCAAAACACCACGGTCCAACCTATCAAAGGCCTTAGAGAAGTCCATATAGATAACGTCGACTTGTCCACCGTCATCCATAACTTCAACTAAGTATTGTGTTATACAAAGTAGGTTTGTTGTTGTCGATCGTTGAGAGACAAAACCATGTTGGTTGTTGCATATACGTTGATGAATCTGGTGATAAAGTGCAGTATGCATGACGATTTCAAATACTTTGCCAAAGTTATTTATGATTGTAATAGGGCGGTGATTTTCTATATCCGATTTGTTGCCTTTTTTGTGTATGGGACAAATTTTAGATGCTTTCCATTTATCAGGATATGCATAAGTTTGTAAGGACAGGTTAAAAATATGTGCCAGCGGCGCAGCCAATATACCTAAAGCTGGTAAACCATCGGGTCCGGCCGTAAATTTTGGTTTAATTTTTTTGAAGGCATTAATCACATCCATCTTAGTTATCTTAGGCATTGATATATTAATATTATCACTAGTTACTGCCGACAAGTTTATATTGCGACTTGAGGGGATGTACGCTGAACTAAAGAAGTCAGCAAAAGAATTCGCTATATCTTCGGGATTATCTAAGATACTGTCATTATTAGTGAAGACATTCGGCATTGAATTGGAATTTTTTTTACTGTTGACATATGCCCAGAAACTTTTTGGATTTGAGGACAGATTGTTTTCAATTGAGTGTAAGTAATTTTTGTAAGATGTGTCGATATCTCTTTTCAACTTAGCTCTTAAAAGTTTAAAGTTCTCAAAATCGACAGTGTTATTAGATTTTTTATAGGTACGCCAAGCCATCTCTTTATGCCTTATATCGGTAATTATATGTTTTGTGAACCAGGGAGGAAATGTTTTTTTGGACGTCTTTTTCATTGGAACAAATTTTGATACGCTAGTACTGATAATATTATACAAGTGATCCGCTGCATCGTTAACGTTATTTATTTTATAGATATCTCTCCAGCTCGTGTTACACAATTCTGAATAGAGTGGTATAAAGTCAGCTTTTTTGAAATTGTACGTCATTGCGTGATTTTTGGGAACCTTATTGTGACAAGAGCTAAAGTTTAAATCAATATTAAGTGGTGGGTGATGCACATCTTCTTTGAAGACACAGCAATCGGATTTACTGACACTGCACAATTTATTGTAAAAGATAAGATCTAATAATTTATTATTGGAGTTAGTTACAAAATTGAATTGAGTGAGGCCAAAGAAGTTAATAAAATTATTTAATTCAGTTACTTTAACGGTCCTAGTCGAGTTATTAAGAAAGCATTCATAATATTCCGGAATATTAAAGTCACCTAAGATTAGTATGTCCGTGCCGTAAATACCATGTAGGTTAGCAAAACAGCCTAAGCATACCAGCCTTTGTATCTGTTAACGTAATTTCCGATTTCCGTTCGATCCTGTCAATGTGCTGGTTTCAGGTAAGTTTGGAATCGATTATAATTCCGAGGTACTTCATCTCCCCTAATATTGTCAATTCTTTACCTGAGAACCTTAAGGGTGTTAGTCCCTCCAAGCTTCTTCTCGTGGTGATAACTAATATTTACTTTATACAACTATTTGAGAAGGTCTATTCCAAAAGTAGGCTTATCCATTTTAAGAAATAACTAGCTAGTGATGTTTGTACATATAATGTGTAATCTTCTATGTCCTGAGTAGGACGACAGTACGTTAACATACTGCTACTAATAATTAGAAGTATTTTATATGATATCTCTCCCCTCTTGCAATTAATTGACAAGAGTACCTAGTAGCACAAAAGTGGCTTTGAATGCTATCTGCATTCACAAAGTAACATTTAATTTAGTAATTTTAAAAAATAACTAATTTACTAATGAACTTTTTACATTTTAGGTCAAGTAACTGTGGCTAGTAATATTTACCTTTTTAAATTAACCCTATCCAGCTCTGCCGCTAACGAAAACAACTCGATGAAAGTTTAACTATATCATTTTATAACTAAGCAACAGGCCTCTCGGAATATTCACAATGGAAAACCGAGGCCCTTGTATTTCCCAGGCGACTACAAAACTACACGACGTGTAACAATCATAAAGGCCGCGTTCATTCCAATTCAGTTAAACAGCGAACGAATTATCTATTCATTTGAATTCTTCATTGCCTACTGCCAGAGTACGCCTTGGGTGAAGCGACTGTGGTATTTTTAAAAGTTGAGTCTAAAGAAAAACAGAAAGATGTCCACGGCTTTTTATCTCTGCTTTAATTTAGAAGAAAAATACAACGAAAAATGTTACATAAGAAAACACTTACATGGTTCTTGTTTCGTAAATATTACATAGATTTTTTAATGTCAAAAAAGTTATAATTTATTATCAAATAGTTTGTTACAATTTATTTGTGACTTTCCAGTTTACTTATTTGTAAAAGATTCAATCTGTGAGAATGCACTGCTTTTGGGACTTGCTTCGCATTTGATAAAGTGCACTTGAAATGTTATGAATAGCGTCATTAAATCGAATTCAAAAACGATTTGCCATACGCTTCAAATATTCATGTTGTATATTTATTCAGGAATACGTTTACGATGCTTCAGATATTTAACAAAATCTGAGAGAAATGTATTAAGAATGACGTTTGAAGTTGCAATATATGACAAGTGAATTCAGTGTACTTATATTAAGAAATATAGCAAAAATTCAAATTTTATTATTAGTTATTGTATAATGTAAGTATATGTGTCGTTCAAATTGTTTCAAACCACAAATGATCTTTTGGTATTTGTTATTTGTCACATTAAAGTTTTACGGAAATTAGCGATAGTCCACCACCGATCTTTCTGAATTTTACTATTTGGCTACTGCAATTCCTCACGTATACAGGGTTACTGGTAATTCGATACATTGGGGCATGAGCTAAGGAGTAAATCTAGCCCTAACATACATTATGCAAAACTCAATAGTTTTTGAGATATTTAAATTTTTTTGTCTTTCTCAAAAAAGTAGATCTTAATTTCTTAAAAGTTAATTTCTGAAAAATCTACTTGACATTTTTAATTTTTTTTTTACTGGATTACTTGTCCAATATTATAGATATCCGTTTGGAATGAAAAATAACCGGAAACATTTCGATCATGTGAACATTTAAAATAAAAACTTGTAAAAATTTTTTTTTTAAAATCAGTTATGAAATTTACCTATTAGGTTTTTTCAAAAAAATATTAATGTAGCACGCGTACAAATTATTATAAAAACTTCCATATTTCAATAGCTATCTAATTAGGTAGACATGTTTAATGTACCCTGGATAGTTCTAATAAAAAAATAGTAAAGATAATGCTGGTGGCGGAATTTATTAAACGACTAATCGCTCATTTTCATTTAAGTCAGTCAGTCCTTAACTTTGACGTTTGTGCATATATGTCATTAACTGACATTCTTATCTCCGTGTCCCTTAAGTTTGTTGGTCTTGTTAAATTAGTTATCGAAGATTTTGATTTTGCTCGTAGTTGTTGTTATTAGTTGTTGTTATTGTATTTTCTGTGCCATGGCCTCGTATGCCAATGCAGAATACGCTGATATCTTGTTTGTCTATGGATACTGTGACGGCAACACTGCTGAAGCTCGCCGAGAATATGGTCTTTGGTACCCTAACCGCCGCTTACCAAATGCACGTGTATTCAGAACGGCATATCGAAATATCGCTGAAACTGGCTCCGTGAAATGTAGAAGAAGTGACGCTGGTGCTCCTCCCGTTTATGAATCAGATGATGAGGAAGAGATATTGAGGTATTTTGAGGAAGACCCAACTATTTCAACTAATAAAGTCGCAAGACTAACCGGAGCGTCACAATGGAAAGTTTGGTCTACGATACGTAGAGTTGGATGTCATCCTTACCACTATACCCCTGTCCAAGGCTTGGAGGAAGGTGATCCTGGAAGGAGAGTGGAATTCTGCCGCTTTATGTTAAATTTAGATGCAGAAAGTGCAAATTTTTTAACAAGTATTTTATGGACGGACGAGTCGAAATTTAATCGCGAGGGTATAACAAATTTCCACAACCTACATTATTGGGCAGAGGAAAATCCCAAGTTTCCAGATGAAGTTTTCTATTAATGTGTGGATGGGAGTCATTGGCCACTATTTAATAGGGCCACACTTTTTTCCTCAAAATTTAAACGAGGAAATCTATGAAATTTTTTTAAGAAATGATCTGGCGGTGATTTTAGAAGATGTTTCTCTCGCCGTCAGACAGCGAATGATGTTTCAGCACGACGGTTGTCCAGCACATTATCGGCTGACAGTACGACAGTTACTTGATCAACGTTTCCCTAACCGTTGGATTGGAAGAGCAGGCCCAATACCTTGGCCAGCGCAAAGCCCTGACTTAATACAGCTTGATTATTACGTATGGGGTCATATGAAGGAGACGGTCTATGCCACACCAGTCAATACTACAGAAAACCTTAGACAAAGGATAGTCGATGCTGCCCAACACATAAGGCATAATCTGACAACCAGAGTAACAAGGACGGAAATAAGAAGACGCTGCCGTGTCTGCATACGGAATAGGGGCTCCCATTTTGAGCAAGACATATAAAAAATAAAGTACAACTTTGAAATTAATGAAGAATTAAACTCTACTTTTAAAATGTTTTTTACTGTTTATCTAAAAATAATATTCGTACTACTTGTGTTATTTTTACTAGTATTTTCTTAGAACTATTAAGGGTACATTGAACATTTGTACCTTGTTAGATAGCTATTGAAATAAGTCAGTTTTTATAATAATTTATACGCGTGTTACGTTAATATTTTTTTGAAAAAACCTAATAGGTAAATTTCATAGCTGATTTAAAAAAAAAAATTTTAAAGTTTTTATTTCAGATGTTCACATGATCGAAATGTTTCCAGATATTTTTCATTCCAAATGGATATCTATAATATTGGACAAGTAATTCAGTAAAAAAAAATTTAAAAATGTCAAATAGATTTTTCGAAAATTAACTTTTAGGACATTAAGATCTACTTTTTGAGAAAAACAAAAAAAATTAAATATCTCAAAAACTATTGAGTTTTGCATAATATATGTTAGGGCTAAATTTACTTCTTAGATCATGCCCCATCACATCTCCAAAGGAATGTATCGAATTACCAGTAACCCTGTATATTTTAGATTTTTTCCACACTGTACAAAACCGACATATTATTAATTTTATAATAAAAGGCCGCTTATGTTGTTATGTGAAAAATTGTGATAGTTATTTAATTGATGATGTCGTGAGTGCTCAAATTATAACTATTAATTAATATTTCGAACACGTTTTACAATAATTTTCAGTACACCAAAACTTTATATTAAATTACAATAAAGGTTTTGTTCTATAAGAAAAATTTTAGCTACATAAAATATATAACAACGAAATTTAACATCGAAATATAATCATGTATAACAAAACATTAAAGGCTTTAAATTGGTTTCTATGGAGAGCTGCTGAAAATTAGCTTTACACACCGTATGTTAAAATTAGATAACTTAGTCATGTCAAAGTTTAATTTAATTTTAGAAAGTTGTTACATTTAGTTAACGTAGTATATAAAATTTTACTAAATTCTCCAAAATATTGGATTAACGCATTTCGTACAAATTGTACTTAGAATACTGTTAATGCGTTTACTACTACGGGTTTAATTCACCTAAACTAAATTTTACATTAAAAATATGTTCTTCAGTTCCAATCAACGCATCACGAACATCTGAGTCAATCGTCCTTTATTTTCAATTTCGTAGATCTTATTATTTTTTTAAAATCACTATAATGTTTTAAAATTAAATGTACATACGATACCTGTGGAAAGATTGGTTATGTCTGCATTCATCTTAGGCCAGTAATAATGCTGGGAAACACGCTGAAATGTCTTAAATACACCACAGTGTCCAGCACACGGATCGTCATGACACTTACGAAGAACTTCTTTACGTTCTTCTTTTGAAATTACACGTTTCCAATTGTTTGCACTCTCCGACAACCCAGGAAAATTATTATGTTCGACATACTTGTATACGATTGCACCTTCGATACGCCAAGATGGAAATTTTAAAGGATTATTTTGAACTCTATCCCTCATTTTTACATACCAAGAATCTAGACTTAATTGACTTCCTATATCTGCCTCACAAACATCACCACAATCAAGGACATCTATAACTGAAACTGACCGAGACAACATATCCGGAACTACATGGTCTTTACCTTTGCGATATACGAGGTCAAAGCTATATTGTTGGAGTCTGATAGCCCACCTGGCCAATCGACCAGTCGGGTCCTTCAAATTATTTAGCCAACACAAAGACCAATGGTCTGTCATGACAGTAAAGTGCGTACCCTCGATATAAGGACGTAGCTTCTCTATGCTCCAAAGTACGGCCAAGCATTCCCGCTCAGTAGTGGAGTACTTCCGTTCCTATTTAGTCAAAGACCTTGACAGATAACACACAACTTTTTCGCCGAGATCTGGGTGGTTTTGGATCAGTACACTCCCAATCCCATATGCGCTCGCGTCCGTTTGAATGACAAAAGGTAGTTCAAAATTAGGACAAGTTAACACAGGTGCTCATATTAAATGTTCCTTAATTGACTTTAGAGCTTCTTCTTGTCGTGAAGTCCATTTAAATGGTACATTTTTCCGTAATAATTCAGTTAACGGTTGCATCAAAGAGGAGAAATTCGGTATGAACCTGTGATACCATGAGGCAGTACCTATAATACTTCGCACTTCAGAGACTTTGGTAGGAGTTGGAATTTGTAATATAGCGTTAACCTTCTCAGGATCAACATGTAACCCATTAACATCTACTACATAACCCAGGTAACGTAATTCCGGCCGACAAAAATTACACTTCTCTCTACCTAACGTGAGTTCAGCAGAGATTAATCGTGAAAATACCTCTGAAAGAATTTCTACATGTTTCTCGAATGTTTGTGTGACGACAACGATATCGTCGAGATAGACGAATACATATGGCTCTAAATCGGCTCCAAGAACGCGATCAATCAAGCGTTGCCATGTTGCAGGCGCAGTATGTAAACCGAAAGTTAGTCTTTTAAATTGAAAAAGCCCACGCCCAGGTACAGTGAATGCTGTATACTGACGTGACTTTTCCTCTACTGAAATCTACCAGTAGGCCGATTTGATGTCTAGGCTCGATAGGTAACGAGCATCTCTTAATTTATCCAAAATATTGGTCACAAACGGAAGGGGATAAGCATCTCACTTTGACGGGACAAATTACCCATCAATCGCTCGTTTTTACTCAGATACAGGGCATTATATTGATTTTGGCCAAAAGTTTTTCAGTCAAAACTTTTAAAATGCCTTGCATAATTGATTCATATTTGGAGGACCAAATGTGTCTTTATAAAAAACTAACAACTTCGTGTATCTGTATATAGAAGTGTTGTAGATCTGTTTTAATATTTTAAAAGAGCGGAGAAAATAGCACACTTCTTTTGTTAGTGCAACAACTTTTAATTCCATGATAATCGAGAAAATTAAAACTTGAAAATTTTCTTGTTTTAAACTAACAAACCTACCATCAGAATTTATTTCTGATAATGCAAATTGACAATATTAGTCCATTCAAAACGCGGAAGGGGGTATCGGAACAGAACACTGGTTCCAGACTACTTTCACTTTATGTTTTTTGGGTCGCTGATTACGACTATCGGGTTCTCGTAGTCCTAACATGGTTGCCTCACTCTTGAAAATGCAAAATACACCCCTTTTTGAGGTTTTTCGCGATAATTTCAGTAATAATAAAAAATAATCGAATGAAATAAGTTTTTTAAATTTTTTTTTATACAGGTGATTGATTTATATCAAATCAAGCCAAAATTGATGGTAAGGGATAATCCTAGAGGATTATAACTACCTCTATATTGACTAAAAATAAAAAAAGTGCACAAAAAATTTGTAAAAATTTCTATTTCATCTTTATGCTTTTAATTCAAACAAAAATAAATAATTTTCCACCTTTAAGGGGATAAAACTACCCCTACATCCTCCTATATTGATTGAAAATGGGAATAAAATGTATAGAAAAATTAATAAAAAAGTTATTTTTTCAACCTTATGCTTCAAATTCGATTGAATGGGTATTGTCAAACAAAAATAAGTTATTACTTAATAAAATTATAAATTAATTTTACCTCAAAACAAGATAACTGCAATTGATATAAGCTTCACAATTATTTAAAAAAGCAGATAAGCCCGCTTAAATATTCTTTCGGATTATGCTGTAAAGGTGGCGCGGAGAATATTATGATGCATTGTACTCCTGGAATGTAATTCAGCTTCAGTTGTAAGTTTTATGTATAAACACGTGTTTCAACGTTTATACAGCTTGAATTATTATTCGTTTTTATAAAGTTCTGTTTTAATTAAAAATAGAAGTCATAATTAAAAAAATTGTATATTTTTAAATTGTCAAGCTATTAAAAAGTAAGTCATTTCATTAAATGAGTACATATGAGTTAGAAGATGTAAGTGTTGACTGTGAAAATGATAATAGTATGAATATTCATTTAGATCATAGAAAACGTAGATTACTGTAAAATATTTTGTTCAAATTTTGTAAAGAATCACTTTATCGTTATTATTATCATACTTTCATATGTTTATACTGTATAATAAAAAATATTTTAAAAATGTATTTTGTACATAATTTATTTTAGCCTCACAGTACCTATTCATTCAAATTTTCATTCAAAAAATTAATTCAAATTTGAATCTACGAACAAAACATTTTTGAATATGCTTTTCTTATTTTATTTCGAGTTAGCGAGTTGAATAAATAAATTTTAAAGTTGAAAAAATAATTTTTTTAATAATTTTTTATGCATTTTTTTCCATTTTCAGTCAAAGTATAGGGGTAGTTTTACCCCTTAAGAGTAGAAAATAATTTACAGTACCGCATCCAATCGAATTAGAAACATAAATATGAAAAAAAAATTACAAGTCTTTTGTGCACTTTTTATTTTATTTTAATATGCAATTATTACACTTAACGCGCCAGACTTGCAACTGGTAATTCAGCGCATGGCGAGGCACATAGCCCGGAGAGTAGCTGTTGGTTGCAGTCTGGTTACGTTCCTTATAGTAAAATAAGGATTTTATAGAGGAGTTTGAGACTAAAAATATTATGTTTTAATATTCCGCCCTCTAAAAGCTCATTTCAACTATGCTAAGCCCAGTCAGGCTATTTATTTTTCGATTGCAACAGACACTGGACCGCTAGATGACGCTTGCTGACTATTTTACATGTCGCTATTGTAAAAATACCGGGATGTACCAAGTAGTCAAAGGATTCTCGTGCCGGTCGTCACATGCCTAACTTGCACTGACGAGAGCCAACAGCTCAAAACTGCAGTCTGCAAGTGATGTGTGACAGCTGGCAAGAGAGCTCCTTTAAGTAGGATCAGTCTTTCGGCTGGTGTTTGTTGCAATCGAAGCATTAGCGTTCTGATGGTAATAAGCAATTATTACACTTAACGCGCCAGACTTGTAACTTGTAATTCAGCGCTCGGCGGGGCACATAGCCCGGAGAGTAGTTGTTGGTTGCAGTCTGGTTACGTTCCTTATAGTAAAATAAGGATTTTATAGAGGAGTTTGCGACTAAAATTATTATGTTTTAGAAAGATCTCGTTACGTATTGGAAAGATAGACAATAAAGCGCCACAGATATAAAGAGTGATACCCGCGCACAAAGAGGATAAAGGACTGTAACTAGTTGGGAATTAGAGTTGTGAGGCTATAGTATAATAAACTTGTAATAGTGTGAACTAATGTGTATAAGGACTACTTATTATAATTTAAATGATTAATAAAGTAGTGGTTGCAATTATTTGAACCCACTCACAAGATGTTTACTGGAGTTTGTAAACACGTAAAAATACAATATATACGATAACTGTTTCATCAAGACAATACTGAAAATTTTGACAGTTCGTTACTAATTTGAAATTGTTTATTTTATTATTTCTATATATTATTGTTTGTATTAATATTCTTTCCCACATTTCAAAGTTTCAAATGCGGATATAATGTGTATATGTGTGTATTCTGTCAATTGCAATGGATGAGTTGCTGCTATGGAATATCAAAGATTTCCTGAACATCGAACTCTAATACCTCCCACTAATCTAATCACCCCCACCACACTAATTACCCCCTCCCTTCTGATTATCTATTACCGCACCTGGCCCAGCCCCATTCAGTGTCAAATAGAAGTGGTGGGGGAGTACCAGCTTCGGCCTAAACACTCTACTGATTTATCTACAACTATTAGATAGAAACTACAATTGTAGGTCGAAGTTACAATTTTAGATCGAAATTACAATTGTAGGTCGAAGATACAATCGCTTAGTTAAAATTGCAACAATCAAAGTGAGCTTTGGTTGGAACTTGTGAAAATTATTATTGGCCCCTCTACGCCTTCGTACAAATGTATATAGTTTGCATAAGTGATAGCTTAATTGAACTTCTCATAAGCAGATATTTGTACAACTGAACGTAAGTCAGAAGAGCTCTTCTGGAAATTGCTTGTCAAGGCACCAGGGTTTATTCCACGAGAGGGCAAAAAAAAATTTTTTCAACGTCGACGAGACTCGTCAGAAATCTAAGGTTGGTTTTAAGGAGAAAATTTTTCCTTGAATCAAAGAATGTTTCAAGTTTAGTTTGAGGAACTATATCTAAAAGTTTCATTGTAAATATCCTCATTAGATTAATCGTTACCGTGAATAGAAAAAAATTTGAGTTTAGGTGAAATTTACGTATTTTCAAAATATGTAAGTATAGGAAGGTGCTGTTAAAGTACATCTACTCTAGTTCGGATTACTTGCTATGGTTTGACTTAACATTTCAGAACATGTTCGCGTTTCATCATCATTATAAATATTATTATCATTCCTAACGGTCTTAACGGTTGGTAGTGCAAATATTTAAAAAAACAACTTTTTTCTTTGTAAACTCGCAGTGACAGGAAAAACACCTACCTACTGTTACTTATGGTTTAGCTCCTCCATTCCTTGGTATTTACTTTACTTCAACTTACATACGCAACTCAGGGATTCTCCAGCAGCTGCTCAAGTTATTCAGAATGCCATTTACATTAAAGACGTTGTTACAGGACCTTCTTCTCTTTCTGAAGCGATTCATCTTCGGGATAAACTATTTTTTTTTTGTTAAAACGCGGATGTTTTGAATTACGCAAGTGGTCCCTTCCTTATTGTCCGTTTTTCCGTAATCACATCATTCTATAAAGCATTTGCCATTTAATCCAGAATCTGACTCATTAATGGTTTTAAGTTTGCAGTGGGAGTCCTCTTCAAGACAATTTTTTTTTGTATAGAACCGTTAGATCGCCGTTGCAATATTCTTTCAGAATTGGCAAGAATTTATGATCCACTAGGGATTATCGTACCAGTAACTTTTTTTACGAAATGTCTCATTCAACGCATAAGGATATTAAGACTTGTATAGGATAACCCCCCTACTGAGGACATTTTCAGGGTTTATCGCGCCGTTTAATAACTGATAATTAAGCTTCCCTGGAAATACGTTGTTTCGCTAATTCTGCTTGTGGGGGATATGCAGGGATAGAATATTTTCGAGTTTCTGATGAATTAGTAATTTTTCAACTTTTTGTTTGGGTGCCAAGTCCAAGGTCGCACCTATAAAGAGCTTTTCTATTCCTCGTCTCGAGCTTTGCACTGCTATTGTTATCCAAAATGATCGCTTTTTGTTTGTCATGGCAAATTGTCATCTCATCGTTGGAAGATGTTTGTCACCAATCGAGTGTCTTTGATTCAAGACAAATTACCTCCTTCTTGATGGCATTATATTGAATCGCAAAATAATTCCACCGATCCAGTTTCAAGATGACTTTTCTCCTCCAAACTGATTAATCATCAGCTGTGGTTTCAAGGATCGACATTTGTAAAATCCACGTAGAAGAACGCACATCTACTCTTGTTGCTCTCATCGACAATAATTTATTAGATAATCTTCTAAATCGTTATTCTTCCTTTACGTTTATCCAACGTATTTTGGCATATATTCTAAGATTTAAATTTAGCATTTCTATTAATTATTAGCATTTGTCATACCATAAAAAACATCCCGTTTTATTAACCCGTTCCTCGAGACTAACCAAACTAAAAGTTTCTTCATGCTGGTCTAAGTACAACCCAGTTTTTACTGTCTAAGAACGCCCCTCGGGTTTACAGACTAGTTATTGTGTGAACAATTTGTTAATATGGTTAAACCTTAGAATTCCCGACCCAAAAGCTCTGAGAAGAAGCCAGGTGCTGTAGCTAGGAGAATTTATTACCCGCAGACGGCATTGTAAGTTCTGCAAGTTTTCTATTTTCTTTCATCGCTTTTTTCATATTTATTTTGCCATTTCTAATCACATTTTTTTACGCTGCAAATATAGTTCATTTATTTATCTCATAACTAACGGCTATCGGAGTCGTAACATAACAATTACTTATTCTAACGTCTAAACAAATATACCAAATACCAAGTTACAAACATAAGGAATTTTAATTTGGACATAACATTTATTAAAACTTTCTTTTCAATTATACTATGCAAATTTTTTGTTATACGGTATACCAAAATCAATTAAAATATTGCACGTGAAGATTCTCAACTAAGACCAACTAAAATGCACACATTAATATTATATATCTAATGAAACTTTTAAGTTAAAGTTCTTTTTAAAAATCTTCATAATACAGGCTGCAAACTATTGATTGAAAAAAGGAACACATGTAAATGTAAATAATAAAAAGTACTATCACATAAAATAAATTTCTTGATATATTTTAAGTCCCTATATATCTTTGTGCTGATTCAGTATGTGTTGGTGGCACTTGTATTCGTGGTGTAATATTTCGCCAGCTTGCTGTGATATATAATAAATTTCTGATAATACTGCCCTTAGATTCAGTAACCAAGAAGTGACAGAATAAAAAATGAGACTAACGTTCTGTTACGTTTGCGCTTCGGAAACATTTTTAGAATTACGTGAAATGTTAAGAATGATAACAGATTATCGTTCGCATCATGGAGCCGATGTATCATTATTTAGTGAAGGTGTCGATTTTAAATAATCTGTCTATTTAGTTATTATACGGAAATTGGAAAGAATATTTAGTTATACTATTGTATAACTAAGATCTGAGAAAGAGTTATTTAAATCTTTAGCGCTTTAAAAAGGCGGCCTGCAATATTTAAAAAAATTGGCCTTAATCAAAATTTCTCCCGATATAACTTTTTTATTGCCATTTAAGGTCGTTTTATTTTGCGCGAAATTGAACTTCCTGATTAGATATTGGTAGTCATTCCATAGTACTTTTATTATTTTATTTTCTGTTTTTCTACTTTCAGCAGAGACTAATTAGAATTTACGATTGAAGATATAGGAAACAATTTTGGGAGGAAATAATAATAATAGTCAAATCCCAAGGTAACTATACTATTGCGAAATTTCTTTGACAGAAATCTCTAACGTCCGACTTTCTTAAATTTATATCTGCTATAAGGGATGGTCCATGATTAATGTATCTTTATGGAGAAAAATGTTATGCAGTTTTTAATTACGCGCACAGTAAGAAATAAATATCTTTATGAAAACAAAAATGTATTTGTTTGATTGTTTGAACTATCCTAGTATATTTGTACTAAATCGTCATAATATGGTATCTAGAATCAACTCCTAAGATATAGGAAAATAATTTTGCACATATTTTATAATCATATCATGCCACTAATATATTTAAAGGTCTATATTAAGTTATTTTTTCATGTACTATATACGTTATATAATAAAACCACACTGGAAATAGTGCAAGTGAAATCAATATAAATTTGCTTATATTTACAGCATTTTGCGTTTTGGTTATGTGAGTAGTATTCGATGAAATTGAAAAGGACATGTAGCAGTTCAATGGCAGACAAATTTTAATATTTATTGAATGTCAAATAATCACATATTCTTATGCCTGCTACAAACGTGATAAAATATCCGTCGCCTGACTCAAAACAAGAAACACAATAGGAACTATATATAAATATTTAAATTACGATTTTTTCATATAGTTGTGAATTTATAGAAATGTCGATATGCTCTTATATTTCTTAAGACTACGTGATACTTTCGCTTTCTTGGCACTGACTGCAAAAGTGTTTTGTCGATAATATCGTGTTTGTACATTTCTATAACTTCCGTTTATTTCCATTTTATTAATGTGTTATAAGGCGGCATATTTTTATTTCTATATAGCGGATAATTCAGTTTTAAAGTGTCAAGTGTGTTTGTAACAATATACTCAACTATCTTCCTAAGTGACAAAGTTTTAGAAAAACGCAACATTTTTAAAAACCCATATTTAACTAATCAGCATTTAATCGCACTTATCAAATAAAAAGGGATCCTTATTACTAAGAAAATCGGCAAAGCAGAATTATATTGTTAATAAATCTTGCTGCTATAATTATTGAAAAGCTGTTTAATTAGGAAGTAAGTTAGCTGGTTAATTTATTTTAGTTCAATTCAGTACAAGTCAGGTCAGGTTAGGCCAGGTCAGGTCAACACAGCTCAGTTCAGTTCAGTTCAATTTTGTTAAAATTCATTTCAATTCAGTTAAAATTCAGTTCATTTCAGTTCAATTCAGTTCAGTTTAGTTCAGTTTAGTTCAATTCAGTTCAGTTCAGTTCAGTAGTTCAGTTAGTATTACTTGACAGAGGATTTAATTCAGCGTGTGTATACAAATAAAAGAATCAGTATTTTGGGAAGTAAATAACAGCGTTTTGCTCAGGAATACCTTTTACATTAATCCTAAAATATTACCCCTAGAAAAATTTTAAATTACATAAAAAACTCGAAATTAAAATTAACATTCTTATATCCAAGAAAAAGAAAAATGCACAGAATTGTATTGGGTAATCAAGAATATTCTATTGCACAGGTGCCTTTCGGCTTTTGTTAACTATCTTATTATGTGTTCTGATTCTACTTTGTGTTGTTGCTTTATGTGTTTTTATCTATTTTGGAATTTAATAAATATTACCTCATTATCTTTTCATTTTTTGGCAGTCAAGAGGAGTTCAGGTTATTTATTATTTTACTTACTTCGACTAATCCTGCTATAGCCAAAAATATATCAACAACTAATTATGGCTAGTACTTAGATGAATGAGCGCCAAGAAAATATAACTGTCTCGCTCCATGTCCTAGCTACTTGTATTCTGTAATTCCGTACCATTGCATTTTTTCCATTAATTTAACATGGGAGACATAGTCAAAGACCTTGGAGAGACCACACAGATTAATCGCCGTGTGTTCACCCCCTGAAGACCACCGACTATGAATGTCTCTCACAACTTTTGCAACCGCATGCGTGGTCGAGCATCCAGAACGGAAACCATATTGGTGAGGACTAAGGAACAATTTGTATTCCAGATAACTTGACAATCTTTCTGTTAGAATAATCTCAAATATCTTCCCAAAATGGGAAGGATAGTTGTTGTATAACAATGCATCATCTCCCTTTTTGAAGACTGGTGTAATATGAGCAATTTTAAATATATCTGGGTACGCACCATCAGCGATACATCTATTATATAAAGCAGCTAACAGAGCGGTGATAAAATCTTCAGCAAATATAATTATTGTGACATTTACATATGACATCCTTCGGCTGGATTTTAAAGTAGTCGGTCTCTGATCTCTAAATGTTAGGCAAGTAAAAGATTCCTAATTTTCAAGAAGTTCGGTAAAATTCCTAATTGAGAGTAGTACATTTGCAGGCGTCGGCGATAGACCTCAGTTGCGAAAATAAGCCGAAGTTAAATAAATCTATAAAAAAAGCTAATAAATCAAAACTTACTTCAATTAGTGCCTCTCTGCAAATCAAAAAACTAACGGACCAACTAACTTGATAACGGTAAGACAAACCAATGAAACATATATGTTAAATACGTTCAGTATTGCCAACTTAGCACAAGACCGTAATCTGTCAATTATAAATAAAGTTAAAAATTATTTTGAAAAACAAACTTGGAGATTATACCATTTTCCTTCATATTATTACGTATATAATTGTAAAAGCAGTATTCGTATTTTAGAAAACATTTACAGACAATTCTAAGCTAGAAATTCCTTTACTTAGTTAATGAAAATATTACTTGCAACATGTTATTTGCACCGTGAGCAAAAACAAATACTGATCAGCTAGTTTTTTTATTAGTCAAATTATTTATATGAGTTCATTGCGTTTTTCCGTAAAAATAATATTTAACTGAGTATATTAATTTTTTACTGGCCAATTAATTTTGTCAGGTGGAGTACTAAATGAAGTGAATATTATAAGTATAATTTAAATAATTGCGACCACATTTTAATAAGTTAAGTATGATCAAGACTTATCTCACTTATTTATAAAGCAGTATTGATAAAATTTTCAGTCCTTTTAGGTTTTCCTGATGCTCTGGGAAGAATAACAAATAAGTTTTATAGCAATTATTTTTTTGCCAATTTTTGCAATGGAATTTTAAATTGTTATAATTTTGTGACGTAACAGCTAAAATGCATACTTATTTTTTTTACCCTTTCTGTCTCTCCTTCGCCACCGAGACATTTTTTTGTACCGATTTTAATAAATATTGCGATTATTGGATTCTTAAAAAATATATAAACAGAAGAATGTGAAAAATTATTGGACTCTTATTTTTGATACTCTTCATTAAGCATTAATAGTCCAAGAAATGAAGCACTGAGCAAGCTCAAATTGGCGCAGTAAGATGGATCGCGATGGGATTTTTTGCATTCGATTCGTAATGCCGCCCCGAAACTTTGTGAAGATAGTTATTGAATGCATTTTGAATAAATAAATTATTCCAATAAAAATACTGATTTTAGAAAAGCAACGCTAAGAAGCATTAAATAACTATTTTACAACTCGGTCAATTATTATAGAAATAAGTCCAATTTTGTTACTTGGGGGTTTTGGGGGTCGCTGAGCACGATTATGCAGTCGGCGACGGCGTCCGATGTACCTAGGGCCCAGGGTGGGCATCAAACACGTCGTCTTCTGGAGTTTTGCCTCCAATTTATAAAACACGGAGCCAAAATACTTACTCGGGGGTTTTGGGGGTCGCTGAGCACGATTATGCAGTCGGCGATGGCGTCCGAAGGACCTGGGGCTCAGGGTGGGCGTCAAGCACGTCGTCTTCTGGAGTTTTGCCTCTAATTTATAAAATACCAAACCAAAATACTTACTCGAGGGTTTTTAGGGTCGCTGAATACGAATGTGTATTCAGCAAGGATATGTAAAAATATTGTTTTAAATTGTTTATGTTAAAAAATTTAAAGATTTATTTAAAAAAAATTTACATCACAAAGACAGTGTATCTTCGGGTTCTTCATCGCTTTCAGCATCACATTCTGTACTTGCAAATTTATTTACATTCGTGCAATTAGCACCTGCACAATTTATAATAAACAAGTAACTTGGATATTACATCTTAACAAAACGTAAAACAGCTGAGAGAATCACATGGATAGAACAAGTACATAACCACAAATAGGTTATACTTCCTTCTTCAAGAAAGATGTTAGAAGTTTCGTGTTAGTAAGTTGGATGCTAGTACCAACTGCGAAATATGTAAGGCGCCAAATTTAAAAGCGGACAGGGCTCGAAGCAACGTATGGATGGCCACCCTGGGCCCCAGGTGCCTCGGACGCCGTCGCCGACTGCATAATCGTGCTCAGCGACCCCTAAAACCCCCGAGTAAGTATTTTGGCTCCGTGTTTTACAAACTGGAGGCAAAACTCCAGAAGACGACGTGTTTGACGCCCACCCTGGGCCCCAGGTGCATCGGACGCCATCGCCGACTGCATAATCGTGCTCAGCGACCCCCAAAAACCCCGAGTAACAAAATTGGACTTATTTCTATAATAATTGATCGAGTTGTAAAATAGTTATTTAATGCTTCTTGGCGTTGCTTTTCTAAAATCAGTATTTTTATTGCAATAATTTATTTATTCAAAATGCATTCAATAACTATCTTCACAAAGTTTCGGGACCGCATTACGAATCGAATGCAAAAAATCCCATCGCGATCCATCTTACTGCGCCAATTTGAGCTTGTTTGGCCTGATTTTGTGCTTTATTTCTTCGACTATAATATTTCTGTACGATAAATATTTTTTATACATTTATTTAACGTCGGCCTATTTCTGATACTGAGGCCTAACACCGACGCCTGTAGACGAGCTACCCCCAACCAGAAATTTTGCCGAACCTCTTCCCTTAAGAAGAGTAGGGATCTTTTGCTTGCCTAACATTTAATAGACAATTGACCGACGATTTTACATCCCCTCCGAAAGATGGTATATCCCCTATATAACCCTCGCCTAAGGTTGTATAGCTTCCGCGCATACACTGATATACAAGCCGCTGGAAGATGTATGTGGTGAGGACGCCTTCTTCGTTGGAACGGTCACCCATCCGCGCCTTACGTTGCTTTACATCGCATATCGAAGTATATAAGTAAAAAGTAAAGACGGACCCACGCTCGCCCCTGTACTATGAATAAAATTTTATCTAGTTTAATTTTAATGCCATAATCGTTGTTCAAGGTTATTTGAGTGACATAATTTTTAGAATTTTTACATTTAATTTGACACCATTATCCCGAGTGTGTCAAATTGTAAAATTGTGGTACATCCGGACCAACGACATTTGCAATTTGGCATCAAAATCTTTGAAACCCTACACAGTGAAATAACTCATTTATGTTTTTCAGTTTCTAAGTTTTCTCATTTCGGTACTCAGTACAAGTTCAAAGTACTAGAAATGTTTGTTTCTGCCAAACGATGTTCAGTTATTAGGATATTTAAACGTTACTTTTTAGAATGTTCGGCTCCAGCGGATTATTTTTTAAAATAGTTTTCAAATACTATTAGATATTTAAAATGCATTATTTTCATATTTTTTAATTAGATATTTGTCGTTACATTAAAAAACGAAGAGGCATTAAATACTCATTCTTGCAATAACGAAAAGAAACAATTTTCTACTAAATGCGGTACTTTCTTCACATTTCACTTAAATCAGTTTCTAAAATTTTTCATTAAACATCAACTTGTGAACATTTCATGCTAACGTTGAAAGTAAGGTTTTTCCTTGGAACGTTTAATTTATTTTTCATGAAATAACTTGTGACACTCCTTTTGTTGATTATAAAGAATCCCATTGTCTTTCCCTGACAAAAAACCTTAAATTAAATTAGTTTTAAAGTAGCAACTTACAAAGTAAAACTTATTAACATCTGTAAAATAAAATTAAAAAAAATCTGAGTGTCAGATGAAAGTATTTACTTATTACACGTTTTTTATTTTGAATTAGAGCCCTATTAAATTTGTTGTAGCTGTCGCTAAGCAAAATAGTATTATAGGGTACAACGTAGAAACTTCTTAATGTTATTTAAAATATTTCAATTTCAATTTTGACTCTAAATGACGCTGATACCAGCCAGCTCATCAGTTTTTTAAATAAATATGGTTTAAATAAATTAGTTACACAACTAACACGTAATATAGAATATGGTAACTCTTTAATAGGTTTAATATGTTCGGTCGAGGATTTAATAGATAGTACTAATGTTGTAAATATGGAAGGTACTTCGAGCCACTGTTTAGAGTTGGCTATATATTAAAAATTAAAATTGAAAAGTAGCAGCAATTTTTTTACAACTTCAGGGTTTTTTCAAAATTTGATTATAACAATTTTTTAATAGACTTGTTGACTATAGACTGGGCAAAAATGTATTCTTATCAGTCTATAGATGAAATAATTGATTTATGGAATATAAATATTACAGACTTATTTAATATTCATGCACCTTATAAAACTGTATGGACATCAAAACCGCCAGCACCATGACTAACCGAAAATTTGAAACTAATGATGATAATTAGCGATAAAGCATACGTTACAAAAAAGTAAAAATAGTAGCCACTTGGAACTATCATAAACTATAAGAAATTGGGTCAACTCAACTATTAAATTAGAAAAAAAGTTAACAACAACATAAATATAAACCGAACCCAAAAGAATTTTGGAAAACATCAAGATACTTAAACATTAATTATAAAGACAAAAATATTTCATCTGATGTTATTGATGTTAATTGAGTTAATGATTATTTTGTTATTAGTATACCCAACTGCACAGTAATTCTTTAACATTGGAAAAATATCGTAACCATAATTTAAATACATACTGATGCAGAATTGAAATTGAAAAAATATTTCGAAGTATAAAAACTAATGCTAAAGGTGCTGACGGTATTGATCTAAATATGTTATCTTTAGTTTTGCCACATTTGAGTGAATTTCTAACAAACATAGTTAATATAATAATTAACACATGTTTCAATCAAAATACCTTTCCTAGCATGTTGAAAAGAGCGCTCGTGATTCCTATTCAGAAAACTAGTAACCCTACCATTGCCATTTTAGACCCATAAGCATTTTACCAACCATATCTAAAATATAAGAGAAAACTGTTCTCAATCAAATATTTGTTTTAACAAGAAGAAAGACTTTGCCAACTATCAAATCAGGTGTTAATGCCAATCACAGTACTGCAACTGCATTACGTAACCGATGATATTTATAGAGCTACTGATAAAAATATGAGTACGATTCTAACATTGTTAGTCTTTGACACTCTTGACTTCGTTATTTTATGCAAAAAACCTAGGTATTTTGGGTGGACCCATATTTCTGTTTTATTTTTTGAAAATTATCTTTCGAATTGATGTCAAAGAGTTACTGCTAATGGAAATTTGTCCAATATAAAATCTACCACAAAAGGTGTTGCACATGGTAGTATCCTTGGGCCCTTATTGTTCTCAATCTATACCGCTAACTTTAATAGTTACCTTACAAGCTGCAGTATGTACCAATACGCGGATGATACTCAAATTTATTTATCTTCCTTTCCTCGTGATCTGAATAAGTCTATCATTGCAGTAAACTCGGATTTAGATCAAATCTCTGTCGTCAATTATAAATGAAACCAAGACAGAGGTTTTAGTATTTGGTAAAAACAATAAGGCTTTAGCACGTGATCTTACATGAAAAATTCTTATTAATAATCAAATTTAATGATTTTTGTAAAAACCTTGGCGTTTTGTTAGTTGTGGACTTCAGATTCATAAACATGCTAGTAATCTCATTAAAAAATCATATTGTAAATTAAAACTTTTATACATGCATAAGGAAATTCTAACTTCAGATTTAAAACTTAAATTTTATGATAATTTAATTCTATCTTCTTTTCTGTTGCTGTTAGAAAAAGATAAGGAAAATTTACAAAAGTTTCAAAATTCTTGTCTAAGATTCAGTTTGAATATCCGAAAAGTTGATCACAAATCTCATTAGATTAACTGAAAGATATCAGCTACACAACGCTTGCCTCGTAAATAATTTAAATAAAAATGATGAACCAATGTATTTATTTGGAAAGTTGGTGAGAGGAACAGACATTCATAATTGCAATACACGCTCCTGTGACCTGTATACTATTCTTGTGCATACCACCGCTCACTATGAAGGGTTTTTTACTTAAAATTGCTCAAACATTTTTAATAACTTACTATGTACAATAAAGTCCCTCCCTCTTATTACTAGCTTTAGAAGGGAAGTCAAATCCTTACTTCTAACAAATAGAAGTTAATTACATATGTTCATGTCTTAGACTTTACGTAATTCTTATTATCATTACTATTACTGTTATTATTGATATATTTAGCTGTATTTTATTTTCAATCTAGTTTATCTTGCAAAACAGTAATATTCATTATATTATAATATATGCTGTTATTTGCAACTTCGGGAGTTTAGTGGCAGAGCAATATAGTTGAACATCGCCCTCATATTACGTTATATAACTTGTAACAATTATTGAATGAAGTAATAAAGACATATTATTATTATAATGACAGATCAAATAATTAAAACTTAATTGTACAGTTCAATTTATTTAAGCAAATATCAAACAAAAAAGAATAAATCACCAGTCACCAGTTTAAAACCAAAGTGTTCTTGCTAATTAGTTTTAATAAAGATAAGTTTAAGAAAAATAAAAGAAAATTTTAAAAAACTTACGAATGCAAGAAAGGCAAGGCGTGCGAACTTTGTATGAATGTATGAAAGGGGTTGAATCGTTGTATACTAGTGCCTTCAGTCACGCGTGTATAAAAATGATGCATATACTTATATATAAAGTGCGCACGCCCTTCTTTTCTTGCATTCGTACAGTAGCGTTTTTTATTTTTTACTTTTTAGTTCGATTTTTACAGAAAAGCAAGTTTTAAAAAAATATTGTTTTTTATTTTCTACTTTTTAGTCGCATTTCTTGGGGGATTTACTCCCAGAGATCGCTGAATAATAATTCGTCTCTTAACGATTTGTTTTAATTTCTCGCTCCTTCGTTCTCTCGCCCCTTTGTTTTGCAGATTTTTCAATTTTCACTTACGCGCCCCCTATGTGCGGATATTTGCAAAAGTAACGGCAGAACACTGTATTGTCATCCGATCTTAGTGACTGTACAAAATTTCATCAATTGGTTAGGTCAGGAAATCTGTTAAACAAAGGATGCAAAATTTTAAGACAATTTTCACCCCCGCGCCCCCTATGTGCGGATATTTGCAAAAATAGCGGTGGAAAGCTATATTGTCGTCCGATCTTAGTAACTGTGCAAAATTTCATCAATTGATTACATCAGAAATTGTCTTAAATAAGGGACGCAAGATTTGAAGACAATTTTCACCCCCGCGCCCCCTACGTACGGATATTTGCAAAAGTGAGTTAAAGAAAAACCAGTAAAAGTCAAAAAGACTGGAGCCCATAGAATGGCTTTTTTTTATTTATTTTTCGATTTCCCAAAGTATTTATTTATAATTTTTATTCTTTTTTATAACTGATTGATCCGACCTTTAGTTGAAGAAAATACATGTTAACGTTGAATTAAATAAAAATTAGGCAAACCCATTTTGAAGAAATTTGCCTAGATTAATCTTATTATCATGACACAATCCTGTGTATAACATTTGTTTTATTATTTCTACTTACAGCGTCATATTAAAATACTATTTTTACATATAAATAATTTATTGTATCAAGCTAGAAATTCAACTGAACTGACGAGTGCGTCGTTATTTTGAGACACATTGTATATTTCATCTGTGCAACATGCTCCTCTTTGTATATCCCTAAATTATAATAATTTTATCGGCCGCTGTAGATTTATTTACACAGCTATTCGTACAAATTTTTAAAACTTTTTTCATTATAATTGCTGCTCTGTCTCAAGACAATTTTTCGAGATTGATTGATTGATTGAGATAGAAGTAAAATTAAACACGTATTATTTCGATAGCTTCACGTTCCAATTCTATACCTGCGTAGTATTCCATAAAAAAAGCCAAGCACTAAATCTAATCATTGTGTAGCACAAAGAACATTGTAATTTTCCTTTTGAAACGTAATACTCATTCAATATGTTAATTAAAGTGAGTTTATTAGAATGTAAGTTCGGCAAGGTACACCCAGGCTGCATATATTTGGAGGTGTCATACACTCTTAAAAGGCTAAAAGGCACATAATTGGCATAGTAGGATTGACGAGGCAGCTGAACTATGCTGGAAGGTTTAATTAGATGAAGTCTGCGTTCCATGTTAATATTAACCCTCGGGGAAATTGCGAACGGACATTTTGTGGAAAGAAAAATATTCCCAATTTCCACTCATCAGGGTAAGTTGAATTAATTTGTGCATGTCAAGTCGGGCTGATTCACACCATCAAATTACCGCTCTATGTCATTTACCAAACACAATGTGGAGCCTCTTATTAACCTGTAGGGTGGAGTGAGGCGGTACGACTTATTCATGAGTTGTAATATAAAATAATGAATCAGACGGAACTAAGTTGGTGCGACATATTTACAAATATAGTCTAGTCTCATCAAAAATATAGCATTTAATTTAGCTGAGTTGAGATACTACATATTGCATTCCAACTAAAATTCCAGAAAAATCGATAGCACTTTTTTGCATTGCATGTTGTGTTCAACGGGTAAGGTATCTAATCATAAAACAGGAAAAAGGGAATGCAATGCATTACTTAGATGCAACTAGTGACTTCGCTCAGGTTCATTTCAGCCTCTGTGGCAGTGTCTGATGTTTATCTATCAAGAACCTTGACAAACATATTCCGTTTTGGATGTAAATGCGAGATAAATAAGCCTTTTCAAATAATGAGCTGTTGAAAGGTGAAATCTGCATCAATATCGGTTCGGTGGACTCGAGATTAATGGTTACATACCGACTAACAGGCAGATAGGCAAGAATGGAGGTAGACAGTCATTGACATCATTTATAATAGAGAAAAATTATGAGTTTATTAGCATATAATAAGCAACAACATTCAATTTAGTCTCCCACTAAAGGTGTATAAAACAAAGGTCCCAAACGAATCTCAATGGAAACTGAAAGATTGTAACGTATTTAGTCCACTTGAATCTATTAGGGACAAACAGGATTCGCTATTTATTAAATTAAATTTAAATAAAAGAAGTGTTATGTGCCACTTTCACACGTTACTGGTTATAAATAATATAGTTAGTATCTAATATTACAATTATTTATATTATACAGAATCCGCCATGTACCTTTCTGGTACAATTGGTTGCCTATAGTAGGTTGACTTGAAAGAGTACAACTGATCGTTGGCTTGGTTTCGGGATATGCCCCCCCTTTTACTGAATTTTATCTTTATTTTGGATATTTAGATCTTAGTTGGCATCCCAATTTCAGTATGATACGTGGTTAAGTCCGCTATTGTCTGTAGTATCCTTCTGGTGGCTAATTAGTAAAATTATGTTAGTCGAAAAACGGGTCAGATTTCGTCCAATGCTGGCTCCAGAAATTAAGAAGTGAGATTCAAATCCGATAGATTTTCATTCTAAGATGATTGGAGAAGGAAAAATCAGAAGTGAGAAGAGAATGAAAATGGTTGTATCGTGGAATCAGTCATAAAACACGTTTATTAACTGATTATCATCTTGATGGATTTTTGTGTTATTGGCTCTTAATTCACATTTTCTGATGGTATATTTCTAAACTTTGGATAATATTGGTATTTTTACTTCTGATGGGATTTTGCTACGACACCAAGTCACCATTTTTTTTGTAAATATAGCACATGTTTTTAAAAATTTATTTAAAGCGATTACCTAGTTCTCGCTCTTATACAGTCTCTGTGCTTTGCAAATTGAAGCCTGTCAGGACACAAAATTTGTCTTTTTGAAAGAAGTTCTCTAGGGCGAGGTAAGTTTATGTGTAGTTTGGTCATATTAACAGCGATTTTATTTTTGTTGTGGTGAGTATGGGATACATTATTTGAAGGTTTTCTTCCTCTGCAAAATATTGTGCTGTGCGAGGTTCTCCTCTTCTCCTTTTTTGTTTCGCATTATCCTGAAAGGGATCAGCGGAGCTGGCGAAGACACTCCTTGGGAAGCATTATCACTAGCACAATGTTGGTAAACCAGATCAGCAGAGATATCATTCAGTGCTGTGAGCAACACAGCACCAGCGACCGTTAATTTCAAAGTTGTGTTTAGAACAATGCACATCTAATATCCAGGACAGAGTTAGTTACTAAATCTAGTAATATTTCGCTTTGAACAGTTATTCGAGAGGGACGTTAATTATTTGCTTACAATTAAAAACCGTTATAAAGTTATTTAGATAAACCGTAGCAGTACTGTTAATTAATATATTAATATTAATATTTAGGTCACCCATCTGAGTAAAAATATGTATGTTAATCATATTGTTGGGTAATGGTGATTTGGTAGCTTAAATAAAACTCCCATAGCATACAATTTGTTTTCTATAGTAACTTTAGCAATTCTATAGCTTGATGTCTAAGATCTTCTCCACCGGTAAAGGGAACATTGAACAAGATTTAAAAATACATGAAAAGTTATAACCCCACCTCATGATACGCGGTCGAATCTTATTAATTTATAATTAGATAGGCATTTGAACATATCATCCGTTCGATCAGGAAATAACCAAGATTTGCTGATCCCAGCTGCCGAGCATGACTTTTATAAGTATAATAAGCAATGCTTGCAGTTACACTGAATACTCTGTTGTTCATACTAACTTTAGCGCACTATAATTTATTAATTTATTTACGAACTACCCAAAAAATTTGTAATAAATATATCTTTACTAAACTGGTCCTAAACTTTACCTAAGACTGTCACCCTCAATAGTAGAGTAAGGTGGTGTTATTTTAATGTAAAATAGAATTTGGTCATCGGGACAATACCGACTTTAACGTCAGGGGTCAAAGAGTGCTCAGTGACAAGGACATAAAGAGAAGCTACTCGCTATAAATGGAATTAAATGAAATGACCTTATTAACAAATAAAGTACTTAAATATATTGTTTTGTAACTTATTAGCATACTAACCATTACTGTTTATACTATATGTTTTTCAAATTGAAAAAAATATGTATATTTACTTTACTTCCATACGAGACTTCTCGGGACTGCTTGATGCACCCCATTTCAATGCAATGCAATTTTTAAAGATTTAAAGATATTGAATTATGCTACTTATGGTGTTTTAAACTAAAAAATAATAAATACCCCAAGCAACATCCTGACGTTGGGGTTCCCAAGTCAGCGCGTGACGTATGCAAAATGTCGTGCAAACTCATATCTGTACCAAATTGGACAATAAAATGTGGGTTGCTACAAAGTCGGAGACTGACTTATGGTTGCAATCATTTTATTACGTCGTACGTTGATAATATTCGGGCCTTAATCTGGCAGAGAGTGGGACTTTAGTAAAACTAACCAACTTTGTCTACCTAACTATCATTTATTTAGAAATAGATATATCATAAAATATGTTTGGAATTTAGAATAATACGTTAATTTTAACTTGAAATTTCGTGTGAAGGGAAGACCAAAATTCAAACAAAACTAATTTTATTGATAAATGTATGTCGGCTGGGTCTAAAAAAATAATTACCCTTTAAGAATTATGTTTATCTTAAACGTATTAAAATAATACTTCTATTTCCTTAAAAAAAAAAAAAATTAAAACAATTTTATAAAAATATAATTTAAAAAATATCACATATATATAATTTAAGGAATAAATAAGTGCTTCTCATTGCGTATTTTATTTTTTAAACCATAGATTTAGTGTTTCTAAAATCTTTGCAAACCTTTATCCAACATGGCCGCCTATTCTTCATATCGATAGAACCAATAAATATGGCGAAGTCGGCACATACGTATACAAATTCACGAATATAAAAATGTATTAAAGAAAGTAAGCTAATGCCTTATTCCTCAAAAAGAAACAATAATGCAACTACGACACATGTTTCGGAGTTATTGCTCCTCATCAGCCTAGCGTAGCTTAGCGAGTATATCTTAGGTGAGCAAAACTATTAAAGGTAGGAAAGTACAGTACACAATACTCCTTTTGCACTTTCATACCTCATGTGCCATATTTTGGGCCACAAATGAGAGCAGTCAGTACGAGGAGCCCTATGTGTACTGCTCTATTTCCACCTGGCACAAACAAAATAAAAGATGGAGGGCTGATGAGGTCAAATAATTAAAGAAAGTAAGCTAGTGCCTTATTCCTCAAAAAGAAACAACAATGCAGCTACGGACACGTGTTTCGGAGTTATTGCTCCTCATCAGCGTAGCGAATATTGGCACATGAGGTATGAAAGTACAAATTGAGTACTGTGTACTGTACTTTCCTACCTTTAATAGTTTTGCTCACCTAAGACATATTCGCTAAGCTACGCTACGCTGATGAGGAGCAATAACTCCAAAACATGTGTCGTAGCTGCATTGTTGTTTCTTTTTTGAGGAATAAGGCATTAGCTTACTTTCTTCAATTATTTGACCTCATAAGCCCTCCATCTTTTATAAAAATGTATCTCACAACATCTTACCAAAGTCTAATCGACGTTGGTAGGTTACTGGAAAATTAAAGGATTATTGAGGCAGTCGTCAACGTTTAACCGACGTTGGTAGGTGACTAAAAAGAACTAAATCTGTTAGGTCGGTTACCAACCTCTAACTGACGTTGAAAGGTTATCCATAAGTTAACCAGTTATATCTAGTCAGTTACTAACGTCTAATCAACGTTGGAAGATTACTTAAAAACACACCAAACCTGAAGAAATCCATTTTCTGACGTGAAACAAACGTTAATAGGCGTTCCAGACTAAAGTAGTAGGTTTGCGAGGTCGAAAGAACGTTGCTCCAAGGTCAATTCATGATTAGAAGATCTAAGTTACCATCCGACCACTAATTTTGACGTTGGAATTAATAAAAAAAGCAGTCGATAGTCGGTGAAATGTTGCTTGGGACTCTAATATTAGCGTTTAAATGCCTGTGATGTACTTACAAAATATTCCGGCTAAGGATTCTTTATTGTATCGCTTGGTTACTCAATATACTGATTTCTACTTGTAAGTACTATTTCCTCGACTTTATTTCATAAACAGTGTTAGATGCTCCATTACTGCACTGCAATTTTATTGAGTGAAGTGTTCCACCAAACTAAACATGATACTATGGTTTTTAATACATAATATTTACAAAATTTATTTGTATAATAACTAAACAAAAATTTTGCAAATACTTGTTGTTACTACTACTAAACCTTAAATGTCCTCTAAAAAGGAGATACTATATATTTTGCATCACTGGATAAATGGTGTATTTTGTCAAAAATCACTAGACATAGCAGATGCAAAAACGATATATGTAAGTAAAACCTGTATCTATTAGACGCAAATTTATTTATTATTACTTTCAAAAAGCAACACCAAATAAATCTATAAGATACATATATAGTTAGGTAGGTTAGGTATATAGGTAGGTCAGTATTTTATACAGCTTCTCAACTAAGTAACGTTTAATAATATCATAACTTCAATAAGTTCTCCGTCATTCTCTTGGAGTTTTCATAATTTTTTTTGTGGGATTAGGTTCTGCTTTAAATTTTTAAGTATAGGTTGTGAGTCACCAGAATATTGTTTATCATAGTTTACAGTCCATGAATCTTATAAAATAAATGTTCTGCCTAGTATATTGTTCTACATACATAATCCTTAGTAAACATTTTACACTATTTATAGTAAAGTAATTTTTATTTATCCAGAGAACAGGTATTAATAAAGTATCAAATTTTAAAATACTCTTATCATATATTTACAGCTGCAAGCTTACTGCCTAAATTTGTAAAGTTATAATCTAAAAAAAACAGAATATATATAATTAATACAGTATTACACCTATGCCACTTGTATATACACATATACATATATAAGTCCCTATGTTTAACTAACTAAAGGACCCCGCAGGAAACCTTATAAAAAATGGCTTTCTGTCAAACTATTTGAAACCATCTGATTTTAGTAGTCTATGGACAGTAGATCAATAGTAACAATGAGCACTACGCCCTAAAAACTCAAGATTCAAAGATATACGCCGCTGAAGTTGCACTATTTTGTGTTTCATAGCCTGCATGTATGATACGACATTCATGCTTTATGTCTACGAAAATGGCTTGTCTAGGTTTCAGGCCGTTGCAAGGTTGAATCTAGTCGTTCAAGGTCAATTAAACTATTATCACTAGTATAATACGTTGTCCTCCATCTGAGAGTATACAGGTTAATAGAGTTATATGTTGAATATCATATTGATTTCGTCTTATCTAACCGACTTTCTCCAATTTGTTCTTCTTCAACGTTATTCATTACTATCCTTCACAATCTAACTGACAAAAACAAAATCATATCTAAAGTAAAAAATTCTTTTTTTTTCATTTTTAAGTTAACAAAATACATATTTCCTTTCTAACCAGATTCAAATTTGGGATTACCGTGGCCTTTCACCTCGAAGGACTTTGAAGGCTAGAATCATCGACGACGATGAAAAGTCTTCCCTTAATCTTTTATGCAACCTGGGCAAGCCATTTTCGTAGACATAAAGCATAAATGTCGTAATTTTACTGTATATTTTACACTTCGTTGGTTTCTCGGAGGGTGCAACTAGGCTTTTGGATAGTGGGCAGTAGGGTTCAGTTTGTAGAAACTGATTTAGGTCAATCATCCGAAGGTAGTGTATCATGTGGTGTTCCGCAGGGTTCAATACTAGGCCCTCTTTTGGCCAGTATATACACGTGTAATTTAACGTCCTACCTAAAAGAATATAAAGTACATCTTTACGAAGATGATACACAACTTTATTATTCATTCTCACCAGATGAAGTAGATCTATCAAATAATATTGTAAATGATGATTTAGAACACCTGGTTACATTCTCCGAACGCAATAAACTTCAACTGAACCCAATAAAATCATCAGTTATGGTATTTGCTAAATGCAGACGACAAACTGAAAATGATTTGGTAATTAAAATAGGAAATGAGACTTTGCAATGTGCACAAAGTACCAAAAACATAGGATTAGAATTGGATACTGATCTACGTTTTAAAAAAGATGTAAATAAAAAAATTCTAAAAGCTTACGCCTCATTAAAAATGTTAGTTCCAAATCGCCACTTAATATCGCAGTCTCTTAAAATACAACTTACAGATTCTCTTGTGTTAAGTCACTTTAATTATTGTGACGCTATATATGGACCGTGCCTAGACAAACTAGACATTAATCGAATAGAAAAAGTTCAAAAGTCGTGTTTGCGGTTCATATATTGTATCAGAAAATTTGAGCCAGTGTCATATAAAATAAGAGATTCAAACTAGTTAAACATGCAGGACAGACGAACACTCCACTCTACAGTTTTGTTTCATAACATTATCGCAAACCAATGTCCACCTTATTTGTATAATAAAATAAAATATAGAACGGATGTCAATACTTTAAATTTAAGATTCAAAGGACTCATTACACTTCCACCACACAAAACTTCAATATTAGATGTTTTACATATAATGTTATTTTTTTACAATAATAGTGTACCAGCATCCTTGAAATCTTTAAAACTTAATTCCTTTAGAAGTCAGTTTAAGAAAATTCTCTTTAATGCCTAACATTACACTCATTTATTACTAGTTATTCCTTCTATTAGCTGCCTATCCTATTTTTTTCTCTATTTTTAGTTAAAAAAAGAATATATATAATTTTACTTTCTTTGTTACGTAAGTATGATTTTAACTCGATGTATCGTGTTTGTATTTCTAATGTATCTGTGTCACAGTTGGAGCTGAAACTTGAACTTTTTTAAATTGCTTTCAGCTCCATTTTGCAACCTTATTTCATTTATTTATAACAAAGTGTACATACTATGATTGCAAATAAATATTATTATTATTATTATTTGTGTTAACAACTTTAGGGATAGGTTTTTAGTTGAGGCATTCAGGCTCTAATCCCCTTTCTAAATTTAAATTGATCAAGTGTAGAAAAGGATATGCTAAGATTGGAAACAAATTTTTTTACAATATGTAGACTAACTTCGCCAGTACTGAAATTTTTAACTTGGCTAGTAATAAATTTACATAAATATTGCAAAGATATTTTATTAAAATTAGTTTTTTATTTTAGTAAACTAAATAATTTTTTTGTTATAAATTAATAAAAGTCTAGCAGTCTCATGAATGTATGCTTAAATTTAATATCCTGCTAATTAATCAAAACTGAATCAAGGAAATGCGTCGAAATTTTTAAATTAGTGACGATGTGAAGGGAACCGTGTTTTAAATCTTGCTTTAAAAGATTAAAGGGCTGTTACATTTCCAATAATCGCATTACCTGATCAAGTTATTGTAGACGTCGGAAGAATAAAAATCGAGAATTTCGAACAGAGCGCTGCATTTGTGGCAGGCCTGAATTTCAAGTTCGTAAGATGAGTTCTGAAAGCAATCAAGTTTAGGATATTGAATGGATAAATGTCAACAGCGAAGTGAACTGGCTCGGTACTCTTGAAAACTAAAGTAATGTCACAAACATCAAAATAATTATTGCTCTTGTGAAATGAATAAAAGCAATTTTACAATTTGTTGTGCCAGATAAAATTATCTAATCTATTTAATAACTTAAGGAGTTGTAAAATAGCATAAGAGATTTTATGTTGTCAAAGGATTTACAGTGATATAATTTCTAATATTACAGTGATTTAACAATTGTCCTTATTATACAGGGTGCGCAAGGAATTCATTGCAAGAATTCTCTGAGAGAGGCCTTCATTAAGTACAAATTATGGGTCGCTAAAGTAGAGGAATGAAACTTACTTTTTTATTTATAACTTTAAAAGTAATATCTCAAACTTAACAAAAGAAGTGAAAGCATTTAATTTGGCTTTTTTGTGGAGAATTATTTTCAAGATATCTAGCCTAAATGTTGAGTTGCAAGGTAGTGTGGAATTTTCACCCACTAAAACTCCTCCTTCGCCTCTTCTATCCCTTCGTTGTCGTTTTCGTTTTTTATTTAAAGAGTTATTAAAAATGATACATGGCGTGAACTGTATGAAATCAAAATGTAAACATGGCATATGATTATTTCTTAAACAATCTCTTGCATCCATAAAAATTATTGACGTAAAACCTTGAATAACAAACAGCTTAACACTTCAGTTCGTACGAAAAAAAATTTAAACTTGAAGTAAATCAAAACAAAAATAACGAAGGACTTTTAGACAGATATAAGAATTACAGAAATAGAACAAATGGCTTAATAAAAAAAGTAAAAAAGTATTATTGCAATAAGATAATTGAAAACAAAAATAATATAAACAAATTATGGAACACTATAAAAGATGGATTGAATGTGGGGGGAAATAATAATATTACATTTGAAATTGATCACATCGACGTAAAATGATATATACTTAGTTTCTGAAATTTTCAACAATTCCTTTCTAAAGACATGGCGAGCAAAGTCAAATTAAATAATACAATAATGAAGAGAAAAATATCTGTGATTAGCTTATCTTTAAATCCAATTTCACAGCAGAAGATAATTAAAAACATAAATAAGCTAAAGAATACTACAGCCCCTGGATATGACAAAATTTCCTCTAAAATGCTTAAACTTATAAAAAACGATATAGCATTACCTTTAACTTACATTTTTAATTTATGTCTAGGAAACGGTATATTGCATTAAAATAATGTAGTGTGACACGGGTCTTTAAAAACGCAAAAAATCTTTGATTTGCAATTACAGGTCAATATCTGTGATAAAAAAATTGGAAAATTATTAAAAATGTGATTAAAATCAAAGTCAATGGATCATTTCAATCACAATAAAATATTGTCTAGTTATCTGTTCGCATTTAGGGAAAATATGAGTACTGATGGTGCGATGTTACAAATGCATTATATAATAACATTGGTAACAATAAAATACAGATCGCAGCATTTCTCGATTTAGCTAAGGCATTTGATACAGTGTCTCACAATATTCTTATTAACAAACTATATGATTATGGTGTACGAGAAATAGCTAACAAATTACTTATTTCATAGTTACTTACAGAACAGAAAACAGTGTGTTAAAATCGATGATCAACGTGTACGTTTAAACAGCAATTTTAATATGACATACCTCAAGATACCCTTTTGGGACCAACGTTATTTTTAATTTATATTAATGAGCCATTACTTCTAAATACCAAAATTGTATTTTATGTTGATGATATTGTTCTTTTAGTGGAAGATGATAGTTGGGATAGAGTAAAAAAAATTACCATTGAAGAATTTTCAAAAGTACAACGTTGACTTTCGGAAAACCTTTGACAATTAACATGGAATAAAAATTTTTTTATGTGTTTCAGTATATATAGTATCTTCCAAACATAAACAAAATTCATTTATATAATTATAACTGTATTCTTAACAATCTTCAGGATAATTATACATGCATACAAGAGATAGCAGCTGTAACAAACATACAATGCCTTGGTTGATCAGAACTTCAAATGGATAGAGCATGTCAACAATTTATATATGAATATAGAATAGAATAAAATAGAATAGAAAGTGTTTTATGGTGTTTAAAAAGTACAAAAAAGATACAAACAAAACACAAAAGGTGTTAGGTACAGTAAAATACTGATATTAAAACCTAAACCTAACAGTTAAATACCTGCGTACGAGTAAAGAATAGTGCACATGTATATACACAATATTAGACATATACAATACTATTTTGATAAGAAGCAGAATTATAAACAATGAACAAAATAAATAAAAATGTTAATAGAAGTGTAAAAGGGAGAAATAATACATACAATATTTTATAAAAGGGTCATGTCAAAGAGGTTAAAAAATACGCATCTGTACTAAAAGAGGTTAAGATTAACCCTGGTATCATTTTCTCTGATAATATTTATTATCTTTTTTTTAAACTCTGTATATGATGCCTCGAACAGATTAACAGGAAGCTCGTTGTACACGTGTGGAGCTAGGTAGGAGAAACTAGAGCAAAAGCTAGTGGTCCGATGGTGTGGTATGTCGAGTGTGTTTGAAACATGTCTAAGATGTCGCTCGTGAGTTTCATTGCGTCTTACCAATTTTATGTCTAGGTAAACTGGAAGTTTGAATTTTAAGACATTGTAAAGTAGGCAGCAAAAGTGAACGCATCTACGTTCTTGCATTTTTAGTAGATCAAACTGTCGAATATATGGTGTTACGTGGGCGTGTAACGGAATATTTGTAATAAATTTCATGCTTAAATTCTGAAGTTTTTGCAGTTTGTTTTTGTCATCTGCTGTTAAGCATGGGCCGATTATGGTATCGCAATAGTTTAAGTTGGAAAGAACTAAAGACTCCACTAGCATAATTTTTGTTTTACTGTCGAAATCCGATTTAAATGGGAATAGCTGCTTTAGTTTATAATAGCCATTTTTGAGACAATTTTTCACTTGTTCGGTAAACTTTAATTTGTTGTCTATTAGCAGACCAAGGTCTTTAACACAGTGCGAGGGTTCCAGATCTGAATCATTTATGCGTAATGTTAGGTGGGAGTCCTGCTTCTGGAAGAGAATATATTGACATTTTTTAGCATTTAGTATCAATGAGTTTTGCTTGCACCACTTACTGATTGCTGATAGGTCAGAGTTGATTTTGTTTTGAGCGCCAGTAGAATCGTGGGGTAGGAAACTAAAATATAATTGTATGTCATCTGCATAGAGTTGCATTTTGCAGTAGATAGGTACGTTTTGCAAGTCAGAGGTAAAAATACTGAAGAGGAGAGGCCCAAGGACAGAGCCTTGTGGAACTCCTGACATTAAATCTTTTGCCTTTGAGTATACAAGACCGGTGGAACATTGTAGGCGAACGATTTGCTGACGGTAGATTAGGTATGATTTCATCCAGCCAAGAAGAATGTCAGAAACACCATAATATTTTAGTTTGACAAGTAGGACCTCGGTACTGATGGAGTCGAAAGCCTTAGACATATCGAGTAATATTAAGGATGTATTTTTTGATTGGTCCAGAGCACTAATAACGTCATCTACAATAGTTGTCAGAGTGGTAGTGGTGCTGTGTTTTACACGGAAACCGGACTGAATGTGAGGCAGAATGTTGTTTTTTGTAGTATAGGCCGCTAGTTGTTCGTATAGTGCAGCTTCTGCAATCTTAAGTATCGTTTGATAATTTTAAAATTTTACCAACTATTAGATATATTACCAAGTTATATATTAATAATGCTGTACCATATCTTGGCTGAATCAATAATGCGCTATGGAATAATAATATGAGGGGGGAGGGTGCATATTTAACAAACATTGGAGGATTAAAAATTACCCAAAAATATCTCATTAAAGTAACATTATCAAATAAAAGCAATATCCCACAGAACTGCTTTATAATGAATTCAATGTTTTGAGTCTAGAATTACTATATGCAAAATCAGTTCTCATGTTTTCTTACAAATATAGAATAAATACGAACATCCCTGTAAATGCCAAAACACAAACACAAAAGTTTATAAATTATTTTGCTCGAAAATTCTGCAATTATTTACCACATCAGATAAAACAAATAAACAATATAAATCTATTCAAGAAATTACCACACTTATTCAACCAAATAGAACTATTATCTCAAGTTTTCCATCAAATAAATAAGCTATTTTAATTCGAAATTTCTATATTCATTTTAACCTCACCACAATAAAATTGTGAGGGATTACTAAAATTGGTTTAAAAACGAAAATTCAGATAACATCAAATCTTTACGTTATGAGGTCCCAGGAACCCAAAAAGTGGTTTTTGAAAAATGTTTGAATGAAACTTTGCATGGGTTTTTTTAGTGCTCCAGAATATCTGAATAGGTTTTGGCTTAGATCGGATTACGTTTAGTGAGGTTTTTAAATATATATACAGACAAATCGAAGAATTACACTACAAACATTCCTCTAAAATTTAGTAAAATTACAGAAATGCAAACTAATATTCATTTAACAAAGGCATGAGTGACGGGTTTCCAATGAGCAAATTTTTACGATTGTCGTTTGTTTCCCGCGCCATGTTTTAATAGTTTGTCATCCGATAACGTTGATCTCATGTTATACAGGGTGTTGCATCATGAGAGGGACATAGCTTAATAGGAGGTAGAGAACATCAGTGGTAACCGGAACCTCCCATAGAAATGTCTCATTGGGCCTTCATTACGAAGTTACAGGGTGTTAAATAATTTTTGGCCAAACCTGTTTTTTGTCATAACTTTGACAGGGAATGAAATAACGGATTCATATTTGGTACGGCTAATGTACTAACGAGCCCCAAGAGGTACATGTATAAAAAAAAATATATCCAGGTCCGGACTCACTATAATTTATGTTTCTTCTTTGCATCAATAAAACATCACCCTGTATATATTTTTTTGAAATTTCGATACGATATTCGAAAAGAGCAAGAAAAAACAAACAAAATGGCCTATTTCATTTTTTTGTTACACCTTCGTGGTTATTTAAATACGTTGATAAATGTGCAAGAAAATGGATTACAGAACCCTATTAAATGAGAGGCACGTGAAATAAATAGTTTTATAACTAAAATTTGCAAAAATTCTATTGAGCCTAGGTGGTCTGCGTGAATCCTAATTCCGGCACGTTTTAAAGGTCCATTTTGGTAAAAAACTGTGGTCCTAATAAGTAATCGGGTATGAAATAACAAAATTTTTAATCAATCACAGTAGGCTTGTTCAAAGAATAAAAGTGACAGATAATTTAAACCATTTAGGCCTAAGCAACCAGTTACTTTGATCAAGAAAATCATCAACATTTTATACTTAATAAAAATTGGAAAAGAGAACAAACTAAAATCTAATTAAATAAAATATTTTCCATTCAATTAACAATAAATAACAAAACAATAACTAAATGTGTATAAAAATAAAACGTAATTGACACTAAAGTAAATTTTCAAAATGTCCTCCCCCATATTCTGTGCATTTTCTTGCGCGTTTAGAAAGGTCATCAATTGCTCGACGTATCATTTCTGGATTATTCCGTATTTCGTCGCAGGTTGTGTGAACGATCCATGCTTTTGATGGAAGTCTGAAGGACGTGTTTTCTGCTCGAAAAACTTAAAAAAAATTAAAAAAAAATAGGAAAAAGAAAAAATTAATTTTCTTTTTCCTCAACCTTTTCTAAATTCTAAATAAAAAATATTACGTTCACAAAATTTTTAGGGTTCAAAGTGACTGTTTCAGACGGAGATTAATGGATAAATCATACTTACTGTCGTTTATGCTTAACTGCGGCTCTGATGGTATCAATTGGAAGACGTCGTAACACTATAAATCTAACACTGTCTGTTTAACACTCTCTTAAAATTAAATCTGAAAGGGAAATTTTGTTAGAAAACACAAGTAAAAGACAATATAAAGTTCAAAAAAAATGTATATTAAATCTTTAAAAAATTTATGTTTTTACAACAACTTCTTCAGAGGAAATGTTAACAAACAATGGTCTGACCCGTGTACAACACATGGTGAGGAACGGGACGATTCATACGGTACCAACTACCATCCAATATGCAGTTTGAAAAGCTAACGATGCACAAAAAGATTCAAGGAACAGTTCATGTAACTGAAATTTTGGTGGGCTTATGCTTGCCTGTCTTATAAACGTATTTTATTAATTCACATAAATTTTGGTCGCTCCTCGGAGCTTAAAATTGCTTGAAGCGTATCTACTTCGTTTGTATTATGCAATAACAAATTTTACGTTCAGGCAAGGCAAATCCCATGCACGTGTGAGTACATGGTATAGATACTTTTTTGACTCCGAATCACTGAGGAACCGGTTTAGGGCAAACCCCGTCAAAACGCATCATTTCCCCGTCAAATCCGACTGCTAGGAAATGATGGGGGTCCCATGTCGCTAAGGGCTATTTTCGCTATAACTTCCGATATACTTTGGATAGTCGTTGGACTAACTTGTCCTCATATTCAACACTTCGTAAGAGTTGCAGTGCTTGACAACGTGGATTCGTAAAAGGGTTTTTAATCTTGGAAATTTGGAAGTTCAAGTCCAATTTTAGAATACTTTCCAAAATTGGGTGGTCGGGGCGACATTACGTCCCTGTGCAGCGACATTTACTACACTTACCAAATTAACGCTCCTCGAAGAGTTAGCGAAAATTTGGCATAAAAAACGCTCCGAAGAGCAAAAATATATTTCCAAGAATCAAAAACCTCCTCCACGGCGTTTTTACGTGAAGCACGCTTTTCTTACGAAATATTTCCTAAGTCGGATTTCGTTACAACGTCGAAAAGTATATCGGGGTTATAACGTTCTTTAACACTCCCCTCCTTTCCGTGAATCTTTTTGTGTAACGTTTGGTAAATTGTTTGATTGAAAATAAAATGGATCATTGGATGTAGTCTCCCATGTGTTGTATTCGGTTATCGTTCAGACCGGCCTATCTGAACAAAACATAGATGCAAATCTAAAAAATGGTGATAATTTGAACATATATCGATGCATAGCATTCGATTGAATTATTGAACATTATGTTTCAAAAATGGCATAAAAAAAAAAAAAAAAAAAAAAAATCGAGAATCCTCGGATTCTCGATGACACAACACAAACACTTTCGACGCACTTATCTTTCTTAGTGTTCTTCCACTAATGCGGGCTTGCGTCTGCTCCTCCTCGTGTCTATGCCTCGTCGATCACCTTCGGTGTCGAACTGCCTTCTGGAACAGCTTAGGTGGTCCTCGGACTGCTTGGCTCCAGCTATACATTGGTTCTGCTCGGTTTATATGAAACAATATAAAACAAAATTTTAGTAAAATGTTTGTTTACATCCCGTCTGGGGATCTGCGACCGATAACATATCGTCGTCTTTGAGAATAGGAACACTGAATTTTGTTGACTTATATTGATTGAAATGGTTTCCGTGTAGTTAAAAAAATCTCTTCTTGGGAGAAATCTGCGACCGATATCACATCGTCGTCTTTGAGAATAGGAACATTGAATTTTGTTGACTTATATTGATTGAAATGGTTTCTATTAAAATCTCTTCTTATGAGAAATCTGCGACAGAATCTGCATCCGTCGGATCGTTGCATCTGCCCCTCCAGCAGACGTGGCGGCATGTCGCCCTTGAGTTGCTAGACTCGTCTGAATCGCGCTCTGCGTCAGCGTTGTCGTCTTTCCATGCCGTGCCAATGGAACATTTGTTAGGACCCTTTGGGTCGGACTCTGCTTACAGATGAATGTTTAATAACATTTGAGGACTTTGAAAAAATATAAAAAAATACCAACTCTGCCGGACACGGTCAGAGTTGCTGCAGTGAATTTTGAAGACTAGTATGTGGATACAATATCCTCGAGAAAAATAACTTGTAAAAAATGCATAAAAAATACCAACTCCTGCCTGACACGACAAGAAGTTGGTATGGAAATTTTGATATAAAATAAACCTAGCACTAAGTTAAAACTTAGCCTAGGTTGAAAAATGTTATAAAAATATGATTGAATCTCCAGAACTTGATTCTGAATCAGAAGTGGAAGCATCTCGTGGCGGTGCATGGATTTGTACAACCGTTTGCTCCGGCGGTAGAGGTTCTGTGGAATCGTCTGAGAACGGGGAATCATTTCCATCGAGTGATGTTCCGCCTGGACTAGCATTTTCTTCATCGGAAGATTCGATTTCCAAGTTGTGCTCCTCTGGCGGGGCTGGTCTCAAATCATCGACATGTACTCTTGTCGTTACATTTCCCTTTTGCACGAGATACACCTCGTCTGAAAACTTCTTCAGAATTCTGGTTGGGCCTGACCAAGACGGCGTGAAGGTATGTACCTTCTTTTTTCTCTTACTCATGACTCTGTCTCCTACTTTGTAAACGATTGGAGTGACGGCCTCTTTCGGCGCATATTTCTGTTTGTAATTTTGTTGGGCCTGACGGGCTTCCTTGATTCGCTCGTATCGTGGAAGCGTTTGTTGCTTGGCTCTTTCTTGCCTCCAGGCATACAAATCCCATTCGCCTCTTTCGGCTGGATCATATCCTAACACGACCATGCTAGGTGTTTGATTTGTAGCGGCGTTCCTACGATTTCTTAATATGTATGTCATCTGATGCACGTAGCGATCCCAAGTGTCGCTTGGCTTTTTGAATAAAAGAGTCTTTAAAATTTTCTTGCATTCCTGCACCCGTCGTTCCACGGGGTTGGACTGTTGGTGATATGCTGGAATTAAGTATCGTTCGATACCATTCCTTTCGCAAAATGTGATGTACCATTCGGAATTGAAATGACCACCGTTGTCTGAGATTATGACTCGAGGGACTCCGAATCTTGCTACTATTTCTTCGTCGATATATTTGGCTATTGTTCTGCCGTCGACCTGAATGTATGCCTTTGCCTCTATCCATTTACTGAAAACGTCTTCGACGATAATCATGTATCTGTTTTCGGCGTCTTTAGTCCTCTGCAGCGGGCCAATTACGTCGACGCTCAAGGTTTCAAATGCATTTTGTGGTGCATGACTTCTAAGTGGAGCATTGGGTTGGGCTTGTCTTGTCTTTACAGACTGGCATATCAGACAGTCGTTTATGTATTTGCCTACGATCCTGGCCATATTATTGAAATAGTAGCGTTTCGCTATTTTCCGGAGAGTCTCGTCTCTTCCTGGATGACATGCTTCATCTCGGTCATGATAATGGTAAATCAATTCTTTTATTTTCCTCTTTGGAACTATTAATTTAAAATTTCTATCGCAATCTTTAAAAAGTACATCGTCTTGGACGTGAAAATTTTGCATAAAAATAAGATCCGCATCGGAACGTTGTTCCTGTTGAAATAGATCATTCCAACGGCGGATCTTGTCTTGAATATCTCTTGAACTCAATTGAGCCTGTACGATATCTTCGTATATTTCTGAATGCGTTAAAACAGAAATACGTTCTGGACACTTATAATTTGGTAGGAACATTCTTTCCTCTTCATCGTCTGTCTCGACATACTGATTTTGTGGGTTACGACTGAGAAAATCTGCTAACAAATTTTCCTTTCCTGGACAGTGTTCAATTTTGAATGCATATTCTTGCAATAGTAATGACCATCGAGTAAATTTTGTTTTGTCGTCCTTATGTTTGTTTAACCAAAGTAACGCCCTGTTGTCCGTTTTCACCAAGAACGGTTTGTCTGCTAAGTACATCTTGTACTTTTTAATATAGTTCACCACCGCCAAGCATTCCAGCTCGTTTATGTGGTAACGTCTCTCTGCTGGAGATAACGTGTTGCTTGCATACGAGATTATGTATTTTTCGCCGTTGTCGCCTAATTGATATAATACGGCCGAAAGGCCTTGGAGGGACGCATCTGTTTGCAAAATGAATTGACGTGAAAAATCCGGCCGATGGAGTTCCAGCGGTCCGGATAATAATTCTTTTAATTTTCTAAACGCTTCATCGCATGTATGGTTCCAGTGAAAACGATTTTCCTTCGAAAGAAGTTTCGTTAGTGGCTTCGTGATCATCGCCACATTTGGTAGATATTCTCGTACCCAGTTGCAAAGCCCTAGGAAACTTTGTAGCTGCTTTTTTGTAGCTGGAACGGGATAATTTTGAATTTGTAAGACATGTTTTTCTAATGGTTGGGAAGTATCAGTTCTAATTGTATGGCCTAAATATTGAATTTCATTCGTCGCTATTACACACTTTTCCGGTGACACTTTTAGATTGTGCAGACGTAGTCTTTCAAAGACTAATCTCAAGTGGGACATATGCTCCTTCACGTTTACGCTGTAAACGATTATATCATCTAAATACACTTTACAGAAATGGTGCAGGTAACCCGTTAAAACGTCCTTTGCCATGAATTTCTGAAAGGTACAGGGAGCTGTCTTGAGGCCGAAAGGCATGACATTGAATCTGTAAGCTGCCCCATCAGGAGTGGTAAAAGTCGAAAAATCTTTTGATGCTTCATCTAGTGGTATTTGCCAATATCCACTTTTTAAATCCAACACAGAAAAAATCTTCGAATTGCCTAAATCTTTAATACTTTCGTGTATTTTGGGTAAGACGGAAGCCTCGTCTTCAGTCATTTCATTCAAATGGCGATAGTCGATGCAAAATCGTGGTTTCTTGTCGGAGCGTTTTATTATCACTGGTGGTGAACTATATTGGGCAGTGCTAGGTTCGATGACGCCAGCTTTTAACATCTCTTCGATTTGGTCGTACATGATTTTCTTAGTACTCGGAGACATCGGATATGGTCTGATATTAAATGGTTTAGTGTCTTTCACTGTAATTTTGTGTTTCACAGTCACTGTGGTTGCTTGAGTCGGTTCCGCAGTGAACAGATCGACAAATTCTTCGAACAGCGGCCGTAGAAATTTGTCTTTAATAACAAGCTCTTCAGGAAGCTTTGCCTGCTGTCTCTCCCTCTGAGAAGCTTGATTCCAGAAGACGGTAATACGCTCTTCTGTGCCGGCATATAGGCATTTTCTGCCATAATCATATGCGACATTGTTCATATATAAGAATGGTGATCCTAATATTATCGTTTCGTTCAAATTTTCGATTACTTGAAAATCAATTTCAAAAGAGGTGCCTGAAATTATTACTTGTAATTTTGTCGTGCCAAGAGAGTCCACCATTCGATCTCCGCACGCCATAGCAAATGATCGACGTGTCGTGAGATTTTTAAAGTTATCCAACATCCTCGGATGGATAACGTTTCGCGTCGAGCCTGAATCTATCAGTGCGTCGACCGCATGTTCATTTATTTGAACTTTTATACGAGGCAAAGGGAACGCTTCGCTCATATAATTTATCGACTCCCTTGTCTTGTGCAGAGGAGCGTCGTAGTGGTCATGAGTATTAGAAATGTTTAATGGACATTGCTGCCGCCTTGGTTCGGCCGTTGTGCCGGGGATCTTGCAGATGGACCCTGGCCTGGGTCTCTGGCCCCTCGAAAGTTTCCCGGTCTCCTGTTGAGATGCGGGTTATTCGGGCATTGGCTATGGAAGTGCCACTGCACTGTGTCTGTACAGTATCGGCACGGGGTTGCCGGTCGGTCGGGTACTCGGAATTTCCCCGATCCGCCATTAAAATTGGTTTGCCTGCGGTCAGGATTCACTGATCCGCTCGTAGAATTAGGCATAAAAAAAGGACGACCAGGCGCTCTGCCTGGACCGTCCTGTCGAGATACGTCCTCTCGGAAATGCACCCTCGGTGCTGTCGGAGTTGGGCTTCCATTGCTCCTTATACTTGAATTTTGTTGACTTAAACGTCCCGGCTCTTGATAGTAAGACGCGCGGGACAGACGTTGATCTATAAGCTGGATTAGCGACGTCTGTTCGTCAGCTGAATCCCGCTCGACGTTAGTAGCCGCTGCTATTAACATCTCTGTGTTTGAAATTAGGTTGCTTCTCAAGCGTGACCTAATTTCTGGACGCAGTTGGTCCATGATGACCCGAGCTCTGATGGCTTCGGATTTAAAGGGATCAATACGATCGAAAAGACAGGTTTTCCTTGTGATAAACACTGCCGTGTCGTCTAAAGACGTTTGCTTGACGGCATACGGTTGAGCAATAGCTCGTGACTGTATGTCGGGAGAATTGAATCTCGTAAGGAATCTTTCCTTGAATAAGGCATACGAAGTAGTCAACGTCCTAAATTGTTCGGACCATCGTTGAGCTTCGCCCTTGAGTTGGCCGGTTACGTTATGGAGGCGATCATAGTCGTGGCTTATGCGAGCTCTGTCGAAATATTCCTCCATAATTTTCAGAAATGCTTCTGGATCTTCATGATCAAGCCCATGGAACGTCACGTTCGGACATCTTTGTCTCTCATGGGGCGTACAGGTCGACACGTTCTGTATCGCCTGCACGAAGCCCTCTGCCATTTTCAGAAACATACTTTCCATCGAAGCAGTTTGTGGCTGCGAAGCTGATAAATTAACATTATTTCCCTCTGGAAACAGTCGCTGTGGTTCTATCCCTCTAGAACCGTCGTCGACGAGCGGTGCGGTGACTCGCTCGTAAAATTCTCTTGGGGTCGACCCCTCGGAGTCTTCCGCCATGAATGAGAAAGGATTTGTTGGGTTTGGGGACGGCATGGTCCCTGTTCGGGCGCCATGTGAACGATCCATGCTTTTGATGGAAGTCTGAAGGACGTGTTTTCTGCTCGAAAAACTTAAAAAAAATTAAAAAAAAATAGGAAAAAGAAAAAATTAATTTTCTTTTTCCTCAACCTTTTCTAAATTCTAAATAAAAAATATTACATTCACAAAATTTTTAGGGTTCAAAGTGACTGTTTCAGACGGAGATTAATGGATAAATCATACTTACTGTCGTTTATGCTTAACTGCGGCTCTGATGGTATCAATTGGAAGACGTCGTAACACTATAAATCTAACACTGTCTGTTTAACACTCTCTTAAAATTAAATCTGAAAGGGAAATTTTGTTAGAAAACACAAGTAAAAGACAATATAAAGTTCAAAAAAAATGTATATTAAATCTTTAAAAAATTTATGTTTTTACAACAACTTCTTCAGAGGAAATGTTAACAAACAATGGTCTGACCCGTGTACAACACATGGTGAGGAACGGGACGATTCATACGGTACCAACTACCATCCAATATGCAGTTTGAAAAGCTAACGATGCACAAAAAGATTCAAGGAACAGTTCATGTAACTGAAATTTTGGTGGGCTTATGCTTGCCTGTCTTATAAACGTATTTTATTAATTCACATAAATTTTGGTCGCTCCTCGGAGCTTAAAATTGCTTGAAGCGTATCTACTTCGTTTGTATTATGCAATAACAAATTTTACGTTCAGGCAAGGCAAATCCCATGCACGTGTGAGTACATGGTATAGATACTTTTTTGACTCCGAATCACTGAGGAACCGGTTTAGGGCAAACCCCGTCAAAACGCATCATTTCCCCGTCAAATCCGACTGCTAGGAAATGATGGGGGTCCCATGTCGCTAAGGGCTATTTTCGCTATAACTTCCGATATACTTTGGATAGTCGTTGGACTAACTTGTCCTCATATTCAACACTTCGTAAGAGTTGCAGTGCTTGACAACGTGGATTCGTAAAAGGGTTTTTAATCTTGGAAATTTGGAAGTTCAAGTCCAATTTTAGAATACTTTCCAAAATTGGGTGGTCGGGGCGACATTACGTCCCTGTGCAGCGACATTTACTACACTTACCAAATTAACGCTCCTCGAAGAGTTAGCGAAAATTTGGCATAAAAAACGCTCCGAAGAGCAAAAATATATTTCCAAGAATCAAAAACCTCCTCCACGGCGTTTTTACGTGAAGCACGCTTTTCTTACGAAATATTTCCTAAGTCGGATTTCGTTACAACGTCGAAAAGTATATCGGGGTTATAGCGTTCTTTAACAGTTGTAACGATGCGCTGGATTAAATGTTGTCTACTTTCAATTTCAATGCTATAAACCTCGTTTTTTAAGTGGCCCCATAAAAAGTAATCACAAGGGTTACAATCAGGAGATCTTGGTGGCCATTCATGTGGACCCCCGCGTCCAATCCATCTATTAGGATACACATTGTTTAAGCGTTCTCTTGCTTGAAGGTTAAAATGTGGTGGGGCCCCATCATGCTGAAACAACATGCCTCTTATACCGATATTTTCTAACATATTCGGTAAAATGTTTTGAAGAAAATCAAAGTAAATTTCACCATTCAATCTTTCTTCAAAAAAATGTGGCCCTATCAAATGTCTATTCACAAGTCCGACCCAAACATTTACAGAAAACCTGTGTTGCGAACGGCGTTGGCGTACCGCATGTGGGTTTTCCTGTGCCCATTTATGATTATTTCGTGAATTGTTTACTCCATCCCTTGTAAATTGCACCTCATCCGTAAATAAATTTCTGTAAATGACTGGGCGATGGTTAGACAACCAATGACAAAATGCCAGGCGGGGGATATCGTCGCCTTGTTGAAGACGCTGTACCTGCTGGATATGATATGGATGGTAACGTTCTCTTTTTAGGGTTCTCCATACTCGCCAATGAGGAATACCAGTTGCCAAACTGATTCGTCTAGTGCTCATATTTGGGTTTTCTTGAACTACGTTTATAATATTGTTTTGTTCCTGCACACCTTGTTGTAAAACACGCTCCACAACTGCAGAAGTAGGAAACTTTCCGTGTTGTCTTGCATACTGGAACACCGTACTAAAGGTTTTATGATTAGGGCATCGACGACCAGGAAAACGCAGCCGATATTCTCTTTCCGCCGACCTACCATTTCCATTACAGAAACCATAGATGAATATTATGTCAGCATATTCCACGTTTGTAAATTTTACTGGCATAGTTAAAATATTTTCACAAGTTTTCACTAACTAAATGCGGATTATTGACACATTAAATTACTAACAAACAATTATTCAACTGTTTAGGGGATTTCTTTTTATTATCTGTCACTTTGAACAAGCCTACTGTGATTGATTAAAAATTTTGTTATTTCATACTCGATTACTTATTAGGACCACAGTTTTTTACCAAAATGGACCTTTAAAACGTGCCGGAATTAGGATTCACCCAGACCACCTAGGCTCAATAGAATTTTTGCAAATTTTAGTTATAAAACTATTTATTTCACGTGCCTCTCATTTAATAGGGTTCTGTAATCCATTTTCTTGCACATTTAACAACGTATTTAAATAACCACGAAGGTGTAACAAAAAAATGAAATAGGCCATTTTGTTTGTTTTTTCTTGCTCTTTTCGAATATCGTATCGAAATTTCAAAAAAATATATACAGGGTGATGTTTTATTGATGCAAAGAAGAAACATAAATTATAGTGAGTCCGGACCTGGATATATTTTTTTTATACATGTACCTCTTGGGGCTCGTTAGTGCATTAGCCGTACCAAATATGAATCCGTTATTTCATTCCCTGTCAAAGTTATGACAAAAAACAGGTTTGGCCAAAAATTATTTAACACCCTGTAACTTCGTAATGAAGGCCCAATGAGACATTTCTATGGGAGGTTCCGGTTACCACTGATGTTCTCTACCTCCTATTAAGCTATGTCCCTCTCATGATGCAACACCCTGTATATAAGATTTAAGAAATTTGTAACTTTTAGTGACTGCATTAGTGGATTGTCACAAACTTTAAAGGTAGGTGTAAATTGTTAATATCATATGCTTTTATTATAGATTATCACTTTACCAATTTTCAGTTTGTTACTTTACGAATCTGTAATGTTTGTGGTATCTAAATAGACTTTCTTAGTTGTTAAGTGATGTTAAACTTTTTGATATAGTATATTATTCAACGCGCGATAATGTAGCAAGTTAAATACTATACTTTAACTACGATTATAACAATTGATATTAAATTGTAAGTATACAGAAACATTATTTACAAAATAATGTCAACAGTTAAACGTCAAAACTAATCAAGCATGTCAAATTACCTTCCTTTCCTCAATTATAATAATGAATCATCCCATTTCACCATATGGGAAAAGTAATTGGTTGTATCTAGTGAATTATAATAATAACTCCCGGTTATAATCCACGCTATTTGTATAAGTATACTATCACTTGTTCAAATACCGTTGATTAATGAATATATTATAACCTAATATGAGTAGATAAAGACATATAATAGTTTCAAATAGATTATAGCCATATTAGAAACTAAATCAGTTATAAACTTCTGGATGTGTGTTAAAGTTAAAGCACAGCCGACTTATTCAAGTAGTTCCATTCATTTCCTTATGGTTATAATATGTTTAGTTTATTAATCTCATACTCCATGAAAAACTTGCAAAAAAGGATTAAAACGGAGATTAAAATGCAAAAGATCTGCGGGAGGAACCCCCCGTTTTTGAGGGCATTGAACACGATGGTGACATTTTTAAGATTCCCATGTCCTCAGCGACTACACCTAAACTCAAAAAACCATCCATATTCCTCGTTATTTTTTATCGTCGTAGGGACTCGTTGGATCGGAGTTTTTAAGGGAATATCGACATTGTAAGGGGAGTTGAGTGAAGAAATATGGCTAATAGTACCACCACCTCTAACATTAAAATCCACCGAAATAATATACAAAATAGTGGAGGATGGCCTAATTTCTCCATTCTTGATTTTTTCTAAAAAATCAAAGGAAAATGATACTCTCAAATATTGCAAATAACTTTTTGGGGAATTTACTAACGTTACTTTGCAAATAAGACCTGTTCTTATTTTTAGTTTATTTAGTTCATGCATTGAAGAAGTTTAGTGGGAATGTTCAGTAATTGGAAAAATTATCTTAACATAGTATCTTGATATCTTTTGATCATTCTTGGGTCAAAGTAAATGTTTTGGTTACATTCTGCTTGCAATTTTGTTACTTTTTCTCGCAATATTTGCTTTGTTGTCCGGTTAGCAACACAAAGTTTACATACTTTCTCTCTCTTTTGTTGCAAAAGATATTTGACTAATAATATTTATTTTTCTACGCACGAGACCACGAAGAGGGTTCAACTTAGGAAGAAGAAGATTTCTTTTATATCAGATCTGAGAGCAATACAACTTCTATCCTCAGTAATCATCTTGTCCAGATGAGTAGTGGTCATCAATATATAGATTAAGAGAATATTCCAGGACAGCCATTAGCTAATGTGCCAAAATCTTGTAAGGAAAATCATCACTTTGGAAATTATACCTACCACCTCAACTACCAGCATTGGAATGATATATGTTCATCTGTCTGTCTCTAAATTGTCTTCGGACTTAACAGGTCTTAGTACATTTCATTTGATCTTTAGTTTTCATTAGAGTTAGATTGCATTCACTCATTCAACTAATTAAAACAATAATAATTCTTTTTTTATAGAAAATTTGCTTTTGTTAAACTTTTATTTTTAATGTACATATTTAAAACTGCTGTGATATTTGTTCCACATTTGATTGTTATAATATATTGTTTGTTTTGAGATATTCTAGTTGTATTTCTCTGTTTGTGAGTCTGAAATTTCATAGTTTAAACCTCCAGTCATATTCAAATTATTTTAAACTTGATTTGTTGAATTTAGCAGTTTAAATTCGCAGCTAATATTTATGTTGGTTACGTGGCATCCAACATTATCTTTCTTATAGTGTTATTTTTGTATTAACTGCTAGAATCAACCAAATTAAAAGATTTCTGTCAAAGACAAATTGGGGGGGAATGCCATCTGTATACACCTGTAGAAGGGGCGTCTTACTGATAGCTTCATTCCACAGGCGACTTCTGGCCACTACACAACCTACATTTGGTTGTATGCCAGCTTCTTTTAAGGCGTACCATTGTTGTCAAAGTCGCTTCTCCTAGATGTATATCTAGTGGTGGCAGACACAGCATTATCTCCATAACTCTCGTTGGGGTTGTTCGCATAGTTCCTGTTATGCTTCGGCAGGCAACTCTCCGCACTTGGCTGAGCTTGACCTTAGCTGTAGTATGTTTGTTCTTAGGTCACCAAACCGCAGCTCCATACGTTATCATTGGTCTTATGACGGCAGTGTATATCCACATGATCAGTTTGGGTTTTATTCCCCATGATTTCCACACGGTCCTGCGACTCAGCTCATAAGAAATGTAAGCCTTCTTTATTCTTATATCTAAGTGCAGATTCCATGTTAGTTTGGCATCGAAGGTTACTCCAAGGTATTTCACTTCTGATGCGAGACTTAGCGTTGTATGCAGGAGGACAGGTGCTTTCAGTGATCCCAGTTTTTTTTCTTGTGAAGCGAACCATGTCCGACTTCTTGGGATCGACAGACAGATTCTCTGCACCATTTTTCGACTATTATTAAGGACCCCTGCATTCTTTCAGTGAGGATTTCTTCGCATTTTCCGCTGAGCATTACTATTAGATCATCTGCATACGCAATTGTATGGAATCCTTCCGAATTGAGGCGGCACAAGAGACTGAACGAGGTTACATAGTAGTGGTGATATTACACGTGCAGAAGCATTTCCCACACTGATTTGTACAGCTCTCTTCGAGATCATGTTGGATGTCCAGCTTTCCATGATCGTAGGAACATTCTTCTTTACTAGAGAGAGGTTATGCTGCAACTGAATTTTGTATGATACACACAGGTGGAACTAATAAATGCGTGCTGGTAAACTAGGAAATAATTCACTACGGGCTACTTAACTATGATTTATTATATAAAACTTATAATATACACCAGCACTTCATTCACAATATGTTTAGCCAAGTAAATAATATAATAATTACTTGCTTCACAAATATACAGAACAAAGGAAACCTGTTACTAAAATATCGGTAATTTATAGGAAGCTTCCCTGCGGAAAATTTGCTTTATTACACCGGTTTAGATAAATCGCTGTGATATGGTGAAGGACTGTCTCTTAAGTAGTATTTTCAGTTTAGTTTTACACATATTATTTTTACAACTTGATTATACCTATACAGAGAGTTGAAAGGATTACTAACACATACAAAAACAGATAGATATTATATTTTTAATTTTCGTTTGGGAATTTTTTAATATTGATTAAAAATATATTTTGCATGAGCCAATTACATCTTCGTATAATAGTTTTATTCAATTTTATTGAAGAGGAAAAAAGGAAGTGAGTAAAATCAAAATAATTATTCATAAAAATAAATTACTCCCATCGCCCCCTTCATCATGTAACGTATCACAAGTATCTTTCTTTGCTGTTTTATAAACTCACACGTAATGAGAATTCGTATGCGACCAAACCTTATTTCCTTTATGATCTAATAGAATATAAAAACATTTTATGAGTTCGGGGTTCGCCAAAGGGAAGATTTATCTTGTTTCATATGCATACATATCACCAGGACCTTATACATAGAGAGACGGTCTATATTTTCTTTAGCCTGGCTGTCACATGCAACTTTTAACTTTTATTACATGTATAATATTGAGGTTTCCGATAGTATACGTTTACTCAGATGTACGTCTTCTGAATTTTAATTACATACAGGGTTCGATAAGAACTTGGAACACCAGTTGTATTGATTATATCAGAAAACTTTTCAATACTGTTTGCAACAAGCCTACAAATCACAGCATCGAAGAAAGGATAATATAGAACGGTTAATGGAAATTAAAATGTACTAACATACAAGTGGTACGTCCTCCAAAATGACATTCCGTGGGTTCCATAAAAGTTCCTATTATTTTTTTATAATTTCTGCTTATCTCTATGACTGATTTCCCACCACGCTATACTTTCCTATCCGAAATAACACTTTCAAGCTTTTCGCCTACAGATGGCTCACTAGGTAAAGTTTTACCAAGTTATAAAATAATTATGTATGCCATGGAAATCTAAATATAAACTATTACCAAAATTAACGTATACAAAATGATAGTGTAAAGATAGTTACTGATCGAAAAAGTCCATATCAATCGATTTAGTTCTTGAAATTTCCTAAGTTGGTACTCTGATAGCCGAATTGTCGAACTGTTATTTTAAGTCATTTCCTCTTGTTTTTTGTGAGTTGAAATGGTTATAAATATTATCCAAGAACCATCAAACTTACTTTTTAAATCAAGAAAGCCATAAACGTTGCTAGTGAACAATTTAGTTAAAAGGCACGTGGTTGCTACTCGGTTTGATACCGAATCAAAAACTAAATTCAACCTATTTTTCAATTAATATTTTGGTTTGTTTAATTGAAATTTCGATTTATTCAGATTAACTAGCGGATTTATCGTTCAGAAGTACCTCTTCTGGTTGTTACCATTACGATTAGTTTTTTAAATTAATTGTAAATAACTACATTTTCCACGAACTAAGGTCAGTCATTTTATTTGCCATCCTTATCGGCTGAGCAATGAACGCGTGTCCGAATTGTAATGCTCCTAAAGGGAATAAGCCAACAATTCAGCGCGATGGCAGTAAAACTTGCATAGGAATGAGCTCTCCGCACGACGCAAGAATTACGCGGAACAAATATAAAAGCATTAAAATGGCTGTTCGAAAAATTTGGATAGTTTTGAGGAACTAAAAACTTTAATTATATCTCTGAAAGAGGACTTTAATGGCAAGTTCGCTGTTTTCAACAATAACGTTAGGTACCCAAGAGGAAATTATTGTTGAAGCTACTGGACCTTTCTCACATTATACTAAGCGGCGTTCCTGTGACCCTGGAAGCATCCAGCGGGCCCTCCAATGATGCCCACACCGTGGGAGAAATTCTTTCTAGTGTGAATCGTAATCCCGCTCTAGATCATAATCCGTTGCACATTCAGCGTATGGGTAAGCTGTCGGATAAACCACGGTTAATTAAGGTGGTGCCAAGTAATAGCTATGTCCTTAAAAACATTCTGAAATCTATAATACATTAGCAGGCACTCGTTTTAAAAATTCTAGGGTCTAAGATGACAAAACCCCTAAACAAATTATTGAATATTTAAACACAGTGAGAGCAGAACACGAAACAGATTTAACTATTAAGTACCAAAATGATATCCCTACAGTTATTGAGATTGAAACAAAAAACTGAATCCTTGGTACTTAAATTGGTCTACAATTTATATTAATATACTAGAAATCTAGCCATTTCTAGCTCCGGCGGAAGCATTCGCACTTCGCGCTCATAGTGGCGCCTGCGGTGCCACGCGGGGATGCTCCCTCCGGCCGCATCCCCGCAGTTGAGGACGCGTGGAAGTCGGAGATATGTTCAAAATTCTAGAATCGGTCCTCGGATTAGCCTAAAAATTCTAAGGAATTGCCTCTGAATGCGCCTCAATATTAATCATTATTATTATCAATATCAGAATTAAAATCAATATTAAAATCAACATGAAAGAATGTCAAAATGAACATGAAAGAATATCAAAATCAACATCAAATTCAGTATCAAAGTCAATATTAAAATCAATATCAAAACCGTTATCAAAATAAATATCAAAGTCAATATTCAGTATTTCATTTTTCAGCATTTCATTTTTCAGGATTTCATTTTTCAGTTTTTTATTTTTCAGTTTTTCATTTTTCAGTACCTATTTCATTTTGCAGCATTTCATTTTTCAGTTTTTCATTTTTCAATATTAACCGAACATATATTTTAAGTTCGTATACGTTATAAAATATTGAAACGACATTCCCCGAATCGTTCGAGGCACGAATTCATGAAAGAAATATCGATAAAATTGCTACGAGTTGAACGTACATGAACAAATAGATACGTTGGATCTTAATGATTAACAGATATTACGTAACGAAATCACTTGGGCTGCTGTAGCGTAGCAGATACCGTAGGTACTGACTTACCCGGAAAGTGATGTACGTGCCTACGATAAAATTTCTCTAGCTCAGACTATCTCAGGGCGTTAAGCCCAAGCTTACAAAACCTATGATAAATTATTAATTTACTTACTTAACAAATCACTGAGTTTTTCCATATGTAGTGGTCGCAGACGAAATAATGACACCTTCTTTAAAAAATGAAATGCACTATATTGAACAATTTACAAAATTGGTTCTCTAGAATATAACCTGGCGATGTTCACAGTTGTGGCCTATTTTACGCTTAAAAAGTTATAACACATTCTTAAAATGCCTCGTGTAGCTACACATCGGTTTACATTTTGATCATAAAATTGTCATAGATTCTGCCACAAAGGTTTGATTTAAAGAACCTCCTTAAATATATGTAAATATATACATAAAATACTTAAAAAATGTACAGGTTAAAATGCCAAAAAGTATAAATTGATGTCCAGCGGAACCACTGAAGGTGGTCCCCGGTAAGTAAAAATAAACACAACACAAACACACTTATTCAGGGTGGTACGATACCGAGTCCGGTGGAAGAACTGAAGCCCTGCAGAGATGCCTTCGGGACACAAGAAATGGACCCAAGGATGGGGTTGATCGTGGCCTCACCAGCCCTGGAACCTTCCACTGTTTGTGGATGCCCCGTCCGTGGAACTTCACTGACGTGCGTAGAAGCCCCGTCCGTGGAACCCTAAAGATATCACGATTTAATTCACAGTCAGAAATGCACGTGAAGCGTGCTTAATGTGAGAAATTCTGACATAACCTACAAATGAAACATAATTTACCTCACTAATGAGGGAACAATCCACCAAAACTCCTGGAAGCCACAGTCGGATAAATGGGGTTGAGTCGCCTTTTAAAGTTGACACTGTATTTCCACAGGAAAGCCTGCAAATTTGCGAAACACGTGGGTAGAGAACGGGCAAGATGGCGTGAAGAGGTTAGCTTACCTTGTGTAATTTAATATCCTGCTTCCGCAGATAAAATTTACTCACAAACACAAAATATTCCGCTAAACGGAACAACAACGGATTGAGGAAATTTTCTTGAGTTGGTTATTCTAAAATCCATGCGGATGACTTGAATAAAATCAAGGTTCACAGAATAACAACTAACCAACAAGCCAAGCCAAACCAACCAAAAATGTCTGCTTCCGTTGATCACGTGTCACAAATGTGTCGCCCTCCCATGGAGAATAGCGAAATGTGTTACGGACGTGTAGCAGTTGTTATAATGCGGCCCACAAAACGCTAAAGCGTATGGTGGGTCGCATACGCTAGAGGTCCGTAACAACTCCCCCTTTACTCGCAGGAAAAAAAAATCGAAGATTTTTTTTTCTTACTAGCTTCTCACCAGAGGATGGATAATTGGTGGGGAGACTTAATATGCACGGGGATGGCTAACCCGCCTCCCAAGTTACCATCAGGCATAACAATGAAAATAATGAGACTTAAAATGCACGAGGATGACTAACTCGTCTCCTAAGTTATCATCAGGCATAACAACAAAAATAATGTCAAAAAAATAAAGAGACTTAAAAGCACGGGGATGGCTAACTCGTCTCCCAAGTTACCATCAGGCATAACAACACAACTCAAAAAAAATACATAGAGAAAAAAAGAGAAGGGAAAAAAAAGAACAAAAACGCATAAGGACTTAACAGCTAGGAAGTAGTTCGCCCCAAGGCTACTCCACCAGCAAAACAATAAGGTACGGGAGTGTTCCCCGTCACACCACGACGACCACCCTTGCTAAACAATGAGGTTAGTCTGAAGCCCAGTAGTGCCTACCCGGGTAATGATAACCAGGCCTAGACCAGGCTACCTCCAAGCAGCACCTCCCAAGCTCGAGCCCCTCCAGATGGATACCTTTAAAGGCAGCTGCCGGCAATGTGAGCGCCCCCAACGAGACGGAGTCTCTCAAGACGCAAGCGCCACACAAGACCATTTTTGGGGACTTTTACCCCTCGCAGGTATAACCACGGTGATGGTATTCGTGCATCCCCCATCACAGAGATCCAACCAAAGACACTTCCTCCCGTGAGGCGGAAAGAGGTGAAAACTTACTCAGTGGGTTTCAGCCACCTGAGCAAGACCAATGAACCAGAAAAACAAATGTTACTACCAAATTAACGACAGAAGTGACCTAAAACCATGTTACTAAGACCAACATAAAAAAAAAACGAATTCGTCATTGCCTATTCGGATGCCTAAGTACGTCAACGGAACTAACAGAACAGACCACAACTAGTTGTCATCGGGAGGGTGTGCTTTCAGATCTTTTATGTGCCACACCGAACGTTTACCGTCAGAACCTTCGAGCTCATAAGTCCATGGTGAGAGAATTTTTCTAATCGTGAAAGGACCCACAAATTTAGGTGCTAACTTTGCCGTGAAATATTTAGAAGCATCAGACTGGGCGTGAGAACGTCTCCAGACCTTTTGCTTCAAAACAAACTTATCGGGTCGGCGTCTTAGGTTATAATGTTTCTTACTGGATTTATGGGCCTTTAATATTCTACTCTGAACATCCTTATAAATCTTAGCGAAGGCAAGTTTACGGTTTTCAGGATTTACAACTGGATACTCAGACTCAGAAGGTACGTACTTATCACTGTTGCCATCTAACGAAATTTCACGACCAAAATTGACAAAATTAGGCGTTAGGCCTGTAACCTCATGTTTGGACGATCTAATGGCGAAACCTATTTTCGGCAAAAATTGATCCCAAGCCCTGTGATTATCCTTTACATACGCAGATAACATAGTCTTAACAACACGATTTACCCTTTCAGTCAGGTTGCATTGAGGGTGGTAATTTGCGGTGTACGCTATTTCGATGTTGTAAGTTTTTGCAAGATTTTGGAAACGGTTACTCTGAAACTGACGACCATTGTCTACCACTATAGTCTTCGGAGCGCCAAATAAGAGAATTACATTATCCTCGATGACCTGCGATATGCTATTAGCGGTAGCTGACCTCAACGGAAACACCATGGCAAACTTACTAAAATTGTCACACACGACAAGAATAAACTGATAACCCTTAGCCGTCCTGGGTAATGGACCCATCAGATCGGCACTAACTAGTTGCCAAGGTTTTCCAACAGTAGGTGTCTTACTCAACAAATTTCCCATAAGTGACTTCTGTTCGGGTTTAGTACTTATGCAAATCTCACATTGCCTAACGAACTTAGCCACATCGGCCTTTAATTTCGGCCAATAATACCTATTTCCCACTCGAGCCACAGTCTTATGGACCCCTGCGTGTCCACAACTCGCATCACAATGCAACGACCTAATTACTTCTAGGCGTTTCTCTTTGGGTAAAACCAGTCTCCAAGTGTCGGCAGGATCTGCTAACTCGGGATAACGAAAACGTACATACTTGTACAACTGGCCATTCTGTATACGCCATAAGGGATAACGCATAGGAGACCTTTCGACTCGCTCCAACATTCTCAAATACCATTTATCGGTGGGAAAATCAGCATGGTCCGTGACCGACAATACTTCGATGGATTCCACCGTTACTGGTACTGAACGAGACAGAAAATCAGGGACGGTATGTTCAGAGCCCTTGCGATGAATCAGTTCAAAATCATAAGGTTGCAGACGAAGTGCCCATCTGGCCAATCGACCTTGGGGATCTTTTAGCTGCTGCAACCATAGCAAAGAATGACAATCTGTTATGATTTTGAAGTGGAAGCCTTCAAGATAGTGACGTAGCTTCTCCACTGCCCAAATTACGCCAATGCATTCTCTTTCGACCGAGCTATATTTGCGCTCCTGGCTAGTCAAAGAACGGGACAAATAGTAAATTACCTTTTCGCCATCATCAAATTGCTGCGTGAGCACGGCACCAACACCGAATGCCGACGAATCTGTCTGCACATAAAAGGTACGCTCAAAATCAGGGCAGGTCAAAATAGGTGCAGTAACCAAACACTCCTTAAGAAGTTTAAAAGATTTCTCGCACTCAGGCGACCAACACCAACTAACATTCTTCTTAGTGAGGTTCGACAAAGGAGCCACTATTGTAGAAAACTGCGGTACAAACCTTCGATACCAAGATGCTGTGCCTATAAATCTACGAATTTCCCTAACGTTTTTCGGAGAAGGTACACTCAAAATCGACTCTACTTTCGCTGGGTCAGGACGTAAACCATACTTATCAACAACATATCCCAAGTACTTAAGCTCAGGACGGCAAAATTGACACTTGTCAAAACTAACTATCAGCCCAGCAGAATGCAAGCGATCAAAAACCTTCTGCAACGTCTCTAGGTGAGATTCGAAATCCTTCGACACTACCACGATGTCATCCAAATAAACCAAAACCGAAGGCTGCAAATCAGCTCCAAGCACGGTATCAATAAGACGCTGCCAAGTCGCAGGCGCATTTGACAACCCAAAAGGCATAACTCGAAACCTATACAAGCCATTAGGTACAGTGAAAGCGGTATAATCTTTGGACGATTCAGCAATAGGAACTTGCCAATATGCGCTCTTAATATCTAATGAACTTAAATATTTGGCATCCCTCAACTGATCTAATATGGAGGAAATCAGCGGCAGAGGATAGGCATCCTTTTTAGTAACGGCGTTAAGGCGCCGGTAATCTACACAAAAACGCAGAGTTTGATCCTTTTTCTGAACTAAACATATTGGGGAAGACCAAGGACTTTTACACGGTTCGATGATATTTAACTCTACCATTTTCTTAATTTCATCATCAATCAGTTTTTGTCTGGCAGGCGAAACAGGGTAGTATCTCTGTTTGATAGGTTTGGTATCTGGGAGTAACTCGACCTCATGAGAAACGAGATGTGTACGACCAAGGGAAGTACCCATCAGTTTCCGGTTTTCGTCCACCAAACTATCCAGAGCTAGTTTCTGTGATACACTTAAAGAAGTTTCGTCAAGGACACTGTTAACCTCAACGAGTGGTTCCTGCTCAGAAAAATGCCAAACATCTTGTCGTAAATCTGGTATAATATTCATCGCTACCCAAAAATCTATCCCTAGAATTAACTTATGCGGTATTTCCGGAACTACTAGGACATCTATTACATGAACTTTGTCACCCAAGCAGAAAGGAACAGATACATAACCTATAACGGAACAGACTTGCCCATTAGCCACTCTGCACTCATTGACAGAAGGCTTCAAACTTAAACCAATCTGCTGGAAGACCTCAAAACCAGATGATCCTACCATTGTCCTGGTAGCACCTGAATCCAACAAACCCATCATAGGAAAACCTAACACTGAAAGTTGTAAGTAAGGACGCTGATCACCAACCACATGAGAAATGACATAATCGAGAAAAATTTGTTGCTTTAAGTCAACAACATTGCTGGTCGACTCACATACACCGGGAGAAACTGTTCGACCAATTAGTGTCTCCCTGGACAGTTTTCCGAATGCGAACACTTAGGACAGGACCTAATCGTAACCTCTGCTTTACCACATTTATAGCAGAATTTCTTCCTAGGAGCCTGACACTCCCGATGCCCATGACCTACTTGACCACAATTAAAACATTTAATTCCAGAGTGTTGGACTTCATCCAAGACGAGACTAGAACGAGAGGTTGAACGAGAAGTAGTAGAACTAGTGGATGCATAAGCCAACTCTGGTATAAGAGATTTACTCTTAGGTGGAGGAGGAACATACGACTTAGCCAATTGCCGTTTGGAGTCAAGCATACGACAACATTGCAGGAGTTGCGTGACGGAAGTTATATTTTCAAAAGCAAGAAAAGGATGATAGTATGGATCTATGCGCTCCAAAATGATTTCGAGCTGGGTTCCCATAGGTATTGGAGTGTGCATCTTCTTGAACAACCCAATCATACTAGCGATGTACAATCCTATACTTTCCCGACTACCTTGAGTACGTCGCTTAATCTCCTCAAATAAGTCGCGGTCAAAAGACTCTGGCATAAACTGTTCCCTCATTGCCTCCACTAAGGATGGCCAATCGGTGGCCCAGTCTTTCACTAGATTATACCAATTGTAGGCATCTCCCTCAAATAAATCAACTGCATCTTTAAATAATCGTGCCCGAGAAATACCACGAGACCTCCGTTTCTCCTCAACACGTTCTAAAAAAGTTGAAAAAGACATGTCGCCCTTTCGGCCAGTAAATTTCAAGCCCCAGTCTCTAACCGGTACGGGTTTAGGTTTCACAGCCTCCTCCTCATCTGAACTAAAATCAGTAGTTACTGCAGAGCTATGCGCATCAGGCTGAACCTGAGCCATGGCATTATGCAATACCGACATATCGAGGATGGCTGACTCTTTAAGCTTACGATCCCCGCGGGCCTTATCCTTAAGTTTATCAAAAGCTAACAATAACTTAAGCCGAGTATTGGACTTCACACCTTTTTGCTCGTCATTAGTTGGCATGGATCTGTTAACACGACCCAACGCATGAGCTATCTTGGAAACAATCCCCTTATATTTACTATCATGCTCGCTACCCACAAATTCATCAATATGTTTTTGAATAGCAGCTAGGGATGCCGTTAGAGCTTCAGAATCGACAGTGAATTGGTATGGGTATGGAGGACTTTTAATAGCCAAAGTAGTTTTCTCTAAATGTATGGCTTCTCTTAAAACGGTACGCAACTCTGCCACAGTAAGATCACTACCATCTCCTAAGCCACGTACTTGTAATTCATAAACAAGCTCATCCCTAACTAACCTATTGATATCTAACTTAATTTGTGAACTAGCCATACTGAATTTTCAATCCAACACACGAAATAACGACAAAATCAGGTAAATTAACAAAACGACGCTGGACGTCGGTACGTATTTAGACGCAAAAAAAGCTTACCAACACTAATAAGTACTTAGCAATGTGTAATAACGACAAAATCGAGTAAATTGGCAAAACGACGCTGGGCGTCGGTACGTATATAGACACAAAAAAAACTTACCAACACTAACAAGTACTTAGTAATGAGTAAAAACGACAAAATCAGGTAAATTAACAAAACGACGCTGGGCGTCGGTACGTAAAAAAAGTTTACAAACACTAATAAGCACTTAATAATGTATAAAAACGACAAAATCTAGAAAATTAGCAAAACGACGCTGGGCGTCGGCAACTGTATGGACGCAGAAAAAGTTTACTAACACTAGTAAGTACCTAGTAATGTGTAAAAATGACAATATCAGGTAAATTAGCAAAACGACGCTGGGCGTCGGTACGTATCAACAACAAAAAAAACTGTTGGCTGCACTTAGGAATCTTTCCAATGGTTTATACGCAACAACTATTGTTTACTAATCCGCTCATGAAATAGTAAGACAAAAAAAACGAAGTCACCCCCCTACCAAAAAAAAAGCGAAGCGATTACGCTAAGGCAAAGTAACCCCCTTTTGATGTGTGTCACGTAACGTTACTATGTATCTGACTATTATTTCATATGCAAACCACCAACAAATGGAACTCAATTTATCACCAAAAAAAACTTAATTAGGGGCGATACTACTATCCCCTTGAGATAACTGTACTATTTAAGTTGGGCGCCACTGCTATCGCCTTGAGATAACTGTACTATTTAAGTTGGGCGCCACTGCTATCGCCTTGAGATAACTGTACTATTTAAGTTGGGCGCCACTGCTACGAGTTGAACGTACATGAACAAATAGATACGTTGGATCTTAATGATTAACAGATATTACGTAACGAAATCACTTGGGCTGCTGTAGCGTAGCAGATACCGTAGGTACTGACTTACCCGGAAAGTGATGTACGTGCCTACGATAAAATTTCTCTAGCTCAGACTATCTCAGGGCGTTAAGCCCAAGCTTACAAAACCTATGATAAATTATTAATTTACTTACTTAACAAATCACTGAGTTTTTCCATATGTAGTGGTCGCAGACGAAATAATGACACTTTCTTAAAAAAATGAAATGCACTATATTGAACAATTTACAAAATTGGTTCTCTAGAATATAATCTGGCGATGTTCACAGTTGTGGCCTATTTTACGCTTAAAAAGTTATAACACATTCTTAAAATGCCTCGTGTAGCTACACATCGGTTTACATTTTGATCATAAAATTGTCATAGATTCTGCCACAAAGGTTTGATTTAAAGAACCTCCTTAAATATATGTAAATATATACATAAAATACTTAAAAAATGTACAGGTTAAAATGCCAAAAAGTATAAATTGATGTCCAGCGGAACCACTGAAGGTGGTCCCCGGTAAGTAAAAATAAACACAACACAAACACACTTATTCAGGGTGGTACGATACCGAGTCCGGTGGAAGAACTGAAGCCCTGCAGAGATGCCTTCGGGACACAAGAAATGGACCCAAGGATGGGGTTGATCGTGGCCTCACCAGCCCTGGAACCTTCCACTGTTTGTGGATGCCCCGTCCGTGGAACTTCACTGACGTGCGTAGAAGCCCCGTCCGTGGAACCCTAAAGATATCACGATTTAATTCACAGTCAGAAATGCACGTGAAGCGTGCTTAATGTGAGAAATTCTGACATAACCTACAAATGAAACATAATTTACCTCACTAATGAGGGAACAATCCACCAAAACTCCTGGAAGCCACAGTCGGATAAATGGGGTTGAGTCGCCTTTTAAAGTTGACACTGTATTTCCACAGGAAAGCCTGCAAATTTGCGAAACACGTGGGTAGAGAACGGGCAAGATGGCGTGAAGAGGTTAGCTTACCTTGTGTAATTTAATATCCTGCTTCCGCAGATAAAATTTACTCACAAACACAAAATATTCCGCTAAACGGAACAACAACGGATTGAGGAAATTTTCTTGAGTTGGTTATTCTAAAATCCATGCGGATGACTTGAATAAAATCAAGGTTCACAGAATAACAACTAACCAACAAGCCAAGCCAAGCCAACCAAAAATGTCTGCTTCCGTTGATCACGTGTCACAAATGTGTCGCCCTCCCATGGAGAATAGCGAAATGTGTTACGGACGTGTAGCAGTTGTTATAATGCGGCCCACAAAACGCTAAAGCGTATGGTGGGTCGCATACGCTAGAGGTCCGTAACAAAATGTAATGAAAGATGAGGAAAATCTATTTAAATTTTTTTCTACTCCCTTGCGTAAATTTGCCGTTTGCCGAACAGTCTATAGAATGGATATGAAATCAGTCAATCACAGCTAATCTTCCCAAAAAACGGTATATCACTGAAAATATTTTTTAAATCATCATACAGACAAAATTTTAGATGTACGGCAAAAAAAAAGGAGCTGTGGGTGAGGATGGAACCAATTACCAATTAAAAGCTTTTTTTATTGTTTTATAAGTACAATTCATTCTATTTATATTGATTTTTCCCTGAGCTAACGTTTTTATAAACCTGCACAATGTGCATACAAAAACTAATTATCCTGTTCTAAAATAGGTAGTTCCTCATAGATACAGGTTGGCTGGTGGTAGCCGAAATCAATATGCTTTAGATTTATTTATTGTTGTTTTAATTTATCATTTCTTAACATTTTATGATATTTATATGTATAGTTATCTGCAAGCAGTTTGATTAAAAAATTAAACGATTCTTTATGATTGATTATATTTTATCTATTATATTGTGTAGGAAAATTTATTAAAACCTACTTAAATTAATCATTAGTTCTAAAAATAAATAAAAGGGTATTCTATATATATACATAATAAGGTTAAAAAATTTAAATGGAGAAATAAAGATGAATTTTCAATTAAGATAAAATGTACGGCAAAAAAAAAGGAGCTGCTCTGGGTGAGGATGGAACCGGGGACCTGCCGCTTGGAACGCGTCGACTCAAATTCAAATTCAAAATATCTTTATTCACATTAAAATGATTGTATAAGCTGCCTCCCCAGCGCCCTTACCGGGACCGACCCTGCGACCACCGCGTTGACGCGGTGGCGGATCGCAGAGCCGGGCCGAGAAGGGACTGGTTCGGCGTAAGCAAAAGTTGTATAAAAAACATATAAAAACTAACCTAAACTCCTTTTTAAAACAATAAAATTAAATTAGGTGGTATAATACAAAAAACGCTTAAAAAAGAAGGCTTAACTTAAAACTGTAACAACTAGAAAAACACTTAACACAGAACGCGTCGACTATAGCCGTCCGGCTACCGCGTCGCCTTTACAAAATGTTTCACGTACATCATGAGATTCAGAAGGAATTATTTGACGGCAACAAAATATTCCGTTTTACTATAAAGTCGCATTTTCTAAAGGCCACAACTTTCTTAATATTTATAGTAGAGAAATGAAACTCTGCATAGCGGTAGATAATTTATTTCTTTATATTTTCGTTAGAACATTTTGGCCGAAAAAGGCCTATTTGGCGAGACATTCGGTTTTTAACGAAAACGCTACGTATTTTGGCCACACGACGTCGTTTCTTTCAAAACGTTCTAGCTCGAAAACGGCTCGTCGAAGGTGAGATCTGAAAAATGAAAACGATTCCTTAAATAACCTTGTCCTTTGGGAGTTTTTATTTTTAAGAAGTTATTCAAGGAAAACCGAAAATGTGCGTATTTCGAAGGAATCGCGAAAAAACACCAAACACGCAATCTTTAAACGCTCATATCTGGCGAAAAACACCCCGCAGACAGCCGCACAATGTCGATACGGAAAGGACATGCATGGCAATGAAAGCAAATCGTAAATCCCACCGGCATAATCGAATTATAAGGCCGCCAGGAACGAAAGAAAAACGGAAATTTTTGACGTTTACCAAAATAAGGCAGGCGTCTACGTCATCAAAAAGGAGCGACGCAAATTCATTTTTGAGGGTCGTAAAAGCATGTGGGGAAAGAGATAGCCGACATTATTAGCCTAATTAAAAATATCTACCCCGAAATAGGCGAGTCGCCAATATAAACTTAGGACGTAGTTTCGTCTCCCGCTTCCGCCCGTTCCGCTCCCGACCTCGGGCTCTGCCGCAAACCGAAAAATATCCGCCAGCAAAATGCGAAAGCGCGAGGGGCACACACCAACACGATTTTAATATATATTGATGTTGACTTAAAGCTAAACTAAACTATTTTACTGCATTTGCTAATGTCTCTTCTCGCGACTGTATTTTTTATCTGAAACCTGGCTGTGTGATTCTATACCAGACTCTTAGGTTGCTCTACATAGACATTATATATTTCGCCCCTTGCTACAGAAACGGAATAGTTTGGCATGCGTGAGAGTTTGCACATGTGAATTCAAGATTTCCTTATCGATCGAATTTTTTTTTGTTAAAGTTCGTACTGCAGTCAATGACAATAGAAACGTGCTAAGTAGGGTTCTCCAGGAATATGTCTTAGGACTTTTGCTGTTTATCGCATATACATTCGATCTGCGACATTGTATCATATGCCTTTGTTCTTTCTACACAGATGACACAAAAATTTACTACAATTCACTGACGGATCACGTATGGTTGCAAGGAGATCTAGACCTCCTGCAGAAGTGGAGTAAATCATGGTAGCTTCCATTAAACATTGATAAGTAGATAGTACTCCATTTAAGAAAACACAATCAGCATATGGTATACAATATTAACCGCATACAACTGATTTCATCCGATTCTCACGACGATCTGGGGGGCAAACTACCGAATTCTTTAATAAAATGTATACGGGTCTATTTAAAATAATAAAGTTGATACCGTTTCCGGTGAAACTGGCAATACATTTCCAGCCTTAGTACAATCAACTTGCGGACCATATTAAATTGTATAAAGTTTCAAATCGATATCTCCTTTTATAAAGAAGTTATGTCAAAATGTATGAAATTTAATCTGCTAACAGCGCCTCCGGCAGAATATAGAGTGCAGAGAGCGGCGATCATCTGGCAAATTTTTTTTTTACGAGCAAACGGTACATCGCAGAAAAAAACGTCCAGGGGGTTATCATCTACTAACACCTCCCTCAATGTGTTCCCATGGTCGAAATGGCAATTTTACATTTTTTTCTTTTCGTCAAATCGGGAAGGTTATATGTACAACTGTACCGCCCAAATCGTACGTCTGTCGCAATTTTTCCCCCATATTTTTCTATTCCCCTGGCCCCTCCGCATCTTCATCGCACTGTGGGGGTCTCGTAATCCTCCGCCGAAATTTACGCTGTCCGTCCCCACTCCAGCCCGCTCTCCTGCCCCAAATTTTGGGGGGTCCAAAATTTGCCGAAGTGAGTCCCATGTACATCCCCCAAAAATTAATAGTGTCGTCTCTGTCGGCCCATTTGTAAACGGCCCATTTTTGACACTTTAATTCCTTCCGGGGAAACAGTGCGCCTGGGGAAAAACGTGATTTGGTACTATAAACTCCCCCTCCAAACACTTCAGGAATCGAAACGGCCATTTTCCAAAAAATTTCCCCCTTCCAACAAGAATTTTTACGGCCGTATCTCCACAACCGTATGTCTGCCGCGATTTAACCCCTATACTTTTCGATTTATTTGAAGTCACCCCAACTCTCTTGCCCAATTTGCGATTTTCACTACCACCACCTAACCCGTATCAATCTGAATCATTTCTGAAACGCCTTATGTCGATCCGCCCCTAACGGACACCCTGATTTTGAAATGGCAAAAGTCAGGTTCCCTAATGAGATCAAAAAAATTCTCTACGTCCGAGATCTCAACAGCTCCCCATTGCACGGAGCCGCCATCCAGATTCACGTACGCGTCTCACCATTCCATTCCAGCGAAATTGGTCCGTTTTCCCGATTTTCCAAATTTTGTAATGCGTGGAACACTTTCCCATTCTATGTTGTGTTCTCTTAAACGTAGATACGACAAACGTGTACCGACTTGACAATATTTTTGTTCATTTACTTTGTTTTTTCTAATAATTTAATGTATTACTGTTTGGTCTTGTGTCTTTTGTTCTTGAGCATAATGGGTATATTTCCCCTGTTCTTATTCTTGTACACTTAATAAATAAATAAATATTTATTGTTAACACATTGTTAATGTGGAAAGCATTTTATTGATATGAATACAGATTAATCGTACTTATTTTCGTGTAAACCATTTTGTAATTTTATCACTAGCATGTTACCGGCGGCGACGTTTGTCGTTTCCCCTATAATTAGTAAGACGGCGCCTCGACACGCCGTCCCTAATGAAATAAACTTGCATTCATATTCTGTGATATTTAGTGCTTGGAAATATTAGGAAAATAGAATTTAGTTTTATTACAAACATATATATTTTAAAAGAAAAATTCTGTTTTCCTCTACCATTGCAATTTGATAAAAAATTTGTTACTCAGTATTTTTTCAGTTATTTTTTCTTCTAAACCTACTAACAAACATTTGTTTTTACATATATTCAATTTTTTTATATAAACATATTACTTTGAACTCAGATATACTTTGTTCACTTTTTAGTTCGGTATTAACCTGTAAAAGATCACCACCCGAGTTTCCCGACTACTCGGAATTATACCTCCTCCAACAAGTACTCAAAAGATCGCCGACGTCGGGTGACTTTCAAGGCCAAATGATATATTGACTGGAGTATTTGCATCTATAATGATCTTTTATTACTATCCCTTATTTTCAAAAAGACTATGATAGTAGTGCATATATTATTATATTTTTAGATTTTTTCCTATATATTTAAATGTCAAAGATAGAGCAAAAGTTTAAATGATATCTCTCTGTTTTCGGTCTTTTGATTTAAATATGGACCAAGCACGCTGTTAAGACAATTGAAAAATTAGAGCATTATTGTATTATTTAGTAATATATTCTTAATCTGTTATAAATCTCTTAAATTCACTGAAACTTATTGAGATTTTCTTTGTACAAGAACTTATAATTTAGGTTTTATTCCATGACAAGGGCTAACTGCTTAACACATGCTATTTTATTGATCATTCTAATGCCACTTTTAAGTTTTAATTTGTAAAAACTAAAATATTTTCCTAATGTCAATCCTATCAAATTTGTGTGATAAATTCAATTTGTGCCTTTTCTACTGATTTTATTATTAATTAAAAAAAAACAATATCCTGACTTCTTTTTTTAGAAACTTTTTAATACATATTCAAGATGAATATTAAATGAATATTAAAAATTGCAATCCTTTTATTTTTGCGTTACCTATTTTCTTTGGCTGCAAAACAAATTTAATATTAATTTTAGTCCCGATATCCAACATTAACTGAATAAATTCTTTATACCTACACTCCTTACGTGGGTGAACCTCTGGAAGAATTCCACAAGCGTTGTACTTTAGCCTCTGACAACATTTTTCTCCTTTTTTACTGGGATAATATCCATTAAATAATTGATGAACAAAGCAGCCTAAATAGCTTCAGAGCATTTTAAAGTACATTCTCGGAGGGTGTAATTTCCTACGAGTCACTGATTATACTTTTACAACCTTATTCCGTGGGTGTCTTCCAATTTTATGATAGCTTGGAAGCTGTCTCTGTAAAGAAATCTGTCGTTATCAGGCTGTAGCAAATGAGCCTTATTGAGTGCCTTTTATACCCACATGTAACTGGTTGTTTTGTATTATTATCTCTTGCTGAATTTGATGCTGTTCTTTTCTTCGTAGGTGTAAGATTTTAAATTAACTAATTATTTTGTTTCTTCGTGAGTGTAAAATTTTAAATTAATTAGTAGTGTTTAATTCAACTTATATTGAATATTATGAACCATACTATTTTATAACTTTCTGCTTAGATTTATAAATGTAAATGTTTTATAAATGTATTAACCGCCCCCCAGATCACTTGAACGTCTTTCCTAAGTCTAGACTTGTGTGAGTAAAGAAGATGAGGTCTACAGATTATTGTGGTGTTCGAACCACTTCTTGGGGGTAATTTATAATTGAAAATTACTTATCGGTAGATGGGGATCGAACCCACTTTACTAGGTGTGCTCATCGTTCCCCTTATATTACCATAATATTCCGCCTGCAATGTCGGTTAAATATCACACGATGTAGTTTTTATATTTAATTCTCAAAGTGGAAGTTCGGAATTAATGAAAAACAAAATTGTTGAAACACAATAAAACAAATTTAAATCAAACTGAACAATGTATTGCGAGAACAATATTCAATACAACTAAAAGATAAAATTCCCTGTCTAGGTAAATAAAATTTAAAGGATTACAAAATTAAATAATTTGGAGATGATTAAGTTTAAAATAAAATCAATTATCAAAATTTGCAATTTAAAATATTCTCCATTACTTCCAAACTATAAGATGGTGGACATGAAATTTATATAGAATTTATTACAATCTTTTAAGTCCGCGTCACTCAATATTATTTCCAGCCGCAAAGTGCCCCTTATCTGCAATGTCCTGCTACCATCTCTTAAGTTTCTTCACCTTTCAATGAGATTAAGTTTTCACCAGGAAACGTTTTCTGGACCTTACAATAAATTGTAATTATACTTCTTTCTCCTACTTGTCAAAATCTTTAAAAATTCGATTTGATATTTCCTTCTTCCAAGTTCTTTGACTACTTGTTTTGCTTCGTTTTACTTTCCTTCAGTGAAACCAACAATAGTCTATTTTCTCTATTTTACTCTAATAGTTTTCTTTCTCCAAAATTTTCTTTCCCTTATATTTTTACAATTTTCTTGTTATTTTTCATCTCCCCTAGCAACCTCCAATTTTTAGTTTTCCGCAATCACCTTTATTTTTTCTTGAAAAATAAAAATCGCAAATACCAACTTGAATCTTTCATGACATCAACTTAACAGAACACGTGATATTTAAAAATCTTATATCTACATGAACATATTAAATGCATAAACAGTTCGAAATGTTTTAAACATTTTAATAACTAGTATAACAATAATTGAGTGCATTTAAATAAAATAACTGATTCTATTTACCATTAAATTATGTTATAAACCTCTGTATCTGTTTTTAATTACTGTAATATAAAAATTGCATGTATTAATTAAAAATATCTGTCTCCTGTAAAATACCTTGATATTTTATCAAACAGAACAAATAAAAGAAAACAGAAAACAGGCAAGCGAATCTTTAATCAGAATAATTGCATCTTATTTACAATACACAACTCAACTTGTCCAGAATATGTTCTTTAGCTTAAGTACAAGTAAAAAATGGTATCATTTTCTTTTATAACAGTTAGATACATGATCGGGTTCGTCCTTTATAATTATATTTCCAATAAATATGTAAATTTAGCCTTTTATATCTTCAAACTAAGTTAATAAAACCGATGTTACACTGTAAAAGGTAGTTGAAAAAATTCTATTATAAAAGATATTTGATAAAAAATATGGCGTAATCTAATTTATGAAAATAAAAATAGTGAACGATCTTTTATTTATTTGCTTTATTCACATTTTACATTTTTACAATTATAAATAATTATTGATATATATGTGCATATGCTGTCTAATTTGTGTTTTATGCGAGGATAGCGGACTATCACTCAGTTTGAAAGACTTGAATTTTTGAAATATCCTCTAGGAGAGTTATGTCATGGCAGCGTGCGTAGAGCGGTATCTGTCAGAATTCGAGATGAGGCGCATAAATCTATGTTTAGGACTTTAAGTTTTTCATTGTAGTAGCTGATGTGCATCATATCAGAGACGTATATATGATAGTCGGTCTGATTGGCATGATGTATAACAGTTTCTTTATGTCTGCTAAGTCTGCTACCTCTGACCATGAGCGGATACAAGCTTCTGGGTAGGAAGTAGACCGTCCATATAATATCATTAAACGTCAGTACCTGGTCCGGTCTAAATTTGGTTTCTTCAACCCGTACTCTTTCAATGACCCTCGAGGAAATCTTATGCCGCCTGATGCCGGACGATGACCCTCTTGCGGATACTCCGGAATTGATCGAAGCAAGAGCTCAGGCCTCTTCAGTTGTTGGAAATGTCGAGGCGGTGGTCGTGATCGTGGAACGCCACCTCGAGCAAGCTGTGGATAAGATCGTGCCCGGAAAGGTACCTGGTTGGGATAACATCCCTGGCCATTTAATCAAAATATCGCTCAGACAGATGGTGGCTGTCTATCTAGACTTGTTTATCGACTGCCTAGTTGCTGGCTACTTTCCGTCAGCTTGGAAAAGGGGGATATTGGTGACAATATTGAAATCGCCAGATAAGGATCTTTCAGATCCGAAAGCCTTCAGGCCAATCACGTTTCTCTCAGAGCTTGGGAAGCTTTTCGAACGCACCTTACTAGTCCTGTTATGGGAATACTTTGATCCTAATTTATTATCGCCGCAACAATACGGCTTCACTAAAGGAAAATCAACCATTGACCCTCTTTCTGTGCTGACGACTGTGACCGGCAACGGCAATTCGAAGTACACTTTAATCATCTTTTTAGATATCGCAGGCGCTTTTGACAACTTGTGGTGGCCTTCCATCATCTTAGCCATGGGAAGTAAAAACTTCCCCTCCGGTATCTTGAACGTCATTTCAAGTTACCTCTCTGATCGTGTAGTCAGTTACTCGTCGCTCTACTACTCTGTAGAGAAGCGACTCACCAAGGGCTGCCCGCAGGGCTCTGCCCTCGGACCTTTTCTATGGAACCTCGTTCTTGATGGCTTCCTAACTTCTGTCTTGCCGATCGGATGTAAATCCATCGCCTATGCAGATGATGTGGCCATCATTATTGAGGGAGACTCCAGACGTGCCTTAGAGGCGAGTGCCGAAGCCTGCATGCGCCTTTTCGACAGCTGGTCCTCTTCTTGCAAGTTGGCCGCTTCCCTACACAAGACCAAATACATGGTCTTCGGAGCGCGCCTAGATAGGAACCCTACGGTTCGCCTACGCGGTTTGCCGGTCTCTAGGACCACGACTTTCAAATACCTCGGCATATTTCTTGATGATCGTCTGAGCTATCTGCAGCACGTAGAGTACATTGTCGGGAAAGTTAAGAAATTATTTCTTAGCCTTCGCCGGCTTATCAATCAAACGTGGGACTCTCCACCTGGTGCCCTCCGTATTATCTACGAACGTGCAGTCCTGCCGATACTTAGCTACGGCTTAACTATATGGGCCCACCGACCCCAACATTCCAGAGTGGTCCGTAAGCTCAGAGAGATTCAGGGCATTTGCTTGAGGTGTATTGTCGGGTCCTACAGGACGGTGCCCGTTGAGGCACTTTGCGTCTTAGCTAGGATTCCACCACTACATCTGGAACTAGCCAGATTGCACGCTATCGCGCAAATACAACAAACAGGCCGGTGCGAGTTTCTGGGTACGGTGCTACACATTGGAGACTTCCGATATATGGTGGACATACATCGGCATATTAACACTCTACTTCTCTATCGCTTGCAATACGAATGGAGTATCTCCACAAAAGCCAGGCACCTCTTTAGGCTGGTGCCCGACGTTGGTGGTTGGATTGGGACGGGTAATGTCGCTCTATCGCGGAGGGCTGTTGAACTGTTTACCGGGCACGGCGAATTTGGGGTACACCTGTTGAGAATTGGCAAAGCACTTACAGACAATTGTGAGCAGTGCCTTATTTCGGATGATCCCATCCATCGACTTCTGCACTGCGGTCGTTATGACCTTCTTAGGAATCAAATTGTCGCTCAACTAGGTCCCTTCCCTAATCGACCGGAACTTCTGCCTGAATACATCTTACAAAATCCTCTTCTTTTTGCACTGTTTGGGGAATGAGCAAACAACTGCCATCTTCAGCAATGACTTTTATCACACTTTACCACTCACAAAGTTACCATCTTTGTACATTTCGATTAAGGATACCATCGAAATGGACTTTATTTGCGAAAAGAGCAACCAGAGCCAATTGGTCTATCAGGTTCAGTCTTACCTTAATTTTGTAATTATTATTAGTCTATTCATTAACATTAATTTTTAAGTATTCTCATTGCAATACTAACATTAAATTTAGGATATTAGTTTTAAGTTCTACGCTTCTGAGTGGACTAAGAACTATTCACACCAAGCCGTTCCCGGCCAGAGGTTAAATCGCTTCAGCGATAGGTACTCTGGCGTAATGCCTGGAACACCTCTTAGTCACTCACTCTATTTTATTCTGACACGAAGTAGTATTGGCAAATAATTGAATTTCGGTCAAATCTTCGGAGTTGCTACGTTCATAGCAGGGAAAGGGAGGGTGTTCTCGATCCTACTTCTAGCGTTTCTTTCGACTGTGATACATCATTCATTTAGTCTGGTCAATAGTCGAGTGGGTTAAGGCGCGAGGTGGCAATCGTGATTAATCACACGGACATCGCGCCACCGGGTTCGAATCCTGACTCCGGCACTGGCGCTGTCGAAGGAAATGGTTGTATGTCCGCGTTTTTTCAATGTTTAACCCCCTTTCGCACAAGGCTTGGCTTCTGGAATTGGGGGTTGTCTAATTTCTGTGGTGTTTATTTATTTATATTTATTTATGGCATTCACCTTGTAAAATTAACAGTTGTCGTTGAAATACAACGTTATTAAGAAAAGGGCAGAACGATACATTTAAGTGGTCATATCCTTGTTTCGTAGTATCATGCTCTATCCTAGCAAATAAATTTATACTATAAAATTCAATAACATATCTATTTTTAATATCCTCCATACATGAAAGAGCTAGTTCACTAAATAACATTTGTTTGACATATCATCATCAAATATAAATATAAAATATGCTATAAATCGTTGTAAACATTCGATACGTATTTTTTAACATTTCGAAGTTATGTGAAAAACAGAAACATGCTCAATAAATTCTAATTTTATAAATTGTTTCAGAGAGTTAACGCAAATTTTATTGTTGTTATTAAAATATCACTCACAGTGGAATAATAATGTTATTTTGTTTTATGGCTGCAATGCTTGAATTTATTACCCGAGGAATTTATCGGTGTTATTAATATAACGGTCCCTTTATTATTATCTGTGTATTTATGATAATACCCATTCCAGTAAACGAGTAAATCTAATTTTCAGAGGACAATTAACAGAGAAAATAATAATGAAGTAAATTGCTTGTGGTCATATACAGCTGACACATGAGCTAATTCGTTTAATCCTTATCTGTTGAACTGTCTCAGTTAAATCATTTGATAATTTCACTAATTTGGTCTTGTTACCGAAGGCAGTCGAATTGCTCTTTAGTTATTACTGCACCTATTATAATTTAATAGTAAAAAATTCTACGACCTGGATAAATACAAGTGGGAGACACAAATTACTAAAATATTTATTATTTGTGGCTATAATAATCTAGGAGGTAGAAAATATTTATTAGACATTTAATAGCCCGAGGTTTGTATTTTGTTGTTGTATTACGCATATTGATTACAAAAGAAGTTGGTCATACGCTCTGACTATTGGCCATTTTTGAAAATGCTCCTAATTTAATACAATTCTCCAATTCGTTTTTGAAAAATTAATGTAACAGTTAATAAGAAACCATGTTTTGTGACGCATTTTTCTCCACCTCAGCCGGTGAAGAGGAGAAAAAGGGCCACTGTTTAACACTCGAGCCCCAAAGACGAGTTTCCGGTTTAAGTTCATGCGCCAGACCTAATTTAAGTGTTTAAGTGATAGGACACACTACCTACAAGACGATCGCGAGGCTGAGTAGCTCAAATGCAGAAACGGTACCCCGTCGGGTCAATTTTAGGAAATTATACTTTCACACACAAACAGTAAAACTCAGAATTTGATTAATATTAGTTTAATCAAATAAACCCACTATATACAAATTTACTTGTTTACTAAATGCAGTTATGAAGGCAAGCGGTGCAACCAAAATTAGTAGTACCACCATCCATGACAGGGATAACTAGCACCAAATTTTAAAGAAGTTATATACTATACGTGGTTAATACTTCAGTGTACTTACTCCTCCATGTACTTACTTACTTTCTGTGGTTACGGTCGGGCATATCTGCTGCGGAGGAGTGGTCGAAACAGAATGAGTTCTACGGGGTTTCTCAGGTCATGCGCTTCTGGCGTAGTACGACCTTTGCCAAAATCCTGCTGCTTAGCGATGATATATAACATCAACGGGACCTGGGTTCAGTTCTCGGAGTAGACACGTCTACTGACAATGAGTCGCTCTGGCTGACTGCCAACACGGGATGAATTTAATGATTTCCTTCCAATACTTACAAGTGAGGGAAAGGACGGTAGCTGATGCGCAATTGATCGACGTGACGTCAAACGGACTTAGAAAACATTTCGGAATTGTTTCGACTATTACCTGAATTTAGCAATATTTATTCGCAGATCGATACAGGACGGAAAGTTCCACACATCTAGCGCTGGCAACGGCTACTCGTGAACTGACTATTGGATATATTCAATTATTCCCTTTACTGAAAGGATGACGTGACATCAGATCAAATTAGAAAATATTTTCATTACCTTACTTTGACACTTAGAATATTTCGCGGTTGGTTTATTCGGGATGGCAGGCACTAACATCTAATTCGCGAGACGGTTGAATATATACTGAAATATGTGCTACTGAGTTTGCGCGACTACACAATCTCCTCTAGTCGCTTTCCCTTCACACGGGTTCATCTGTACTTACAATTATTGAATAGAATGAATATTTTTATTAATTCTTCAAATTTACTTAAGATGGTACAATATATATACAATCATAAATATAAAAAAACTTGATTTTCTGTAAAAAGTCGTACTAAAAAGTAAAAAATAAAAAAATACTAATATACGAATGCAAGAAAAGCAAGGCGTGAGCATAGCATGTTAGAAACACATAGTAATAAAAGTCAACTGCAAACACACTCCGATATGATTTCACATAATACTAGGGATAAGAATAACCCCTATGCACCGTTACTCTCTGTAACTATTTTGCCTGCAAATTGAATCACTTATCTTTATAATTTTTTAATGTACGTTGGCTTGTTTGATGTTGAGGACCATGCCGAATGGTTCACCGGCGTTAATAATTAGCTCGTAATGGTTTTATTGCGTTTTTTAACTGTCCAATAAATATACACCCGACTATACCTATATAATTTTGTTTCGTAGACTACTGTAAAGTTTTCGATAACGTGGATTGTGACAAACTAAGTATTATACTATTGGACACAGGGGTAGGTATCAAACCACCGTATCTTAGTAATCGTCAACTATATTAGTTTTATCTGCGACTATTTCCAAATAATCATAAACTTCAAAACGGGTGTTATTGAAGGAATTTGATTTTAACTCTAATCAGACCATAAATTCGGTTTTCAACAACAATGAATACTAACTTTGGTTTAAAGTATTAAATAAATTGATATATAAATATTACTATACGTAGAAGTAGAATATAAAGAAGCAGAAGAAAAGGTAAAAGCGGGAGAATGGAATAGAAATGATGGATGCTATTTATAATACCTACCAAAGTAAATAGAAAAGTAAATTTAAACAATATTTTTTTTTTTTTTTAACAATTGTTTGGCTTTGGACAGAGTCCATTCAGCCACGATTAATAAACAATATTTAATCAGGCAATTTATACGAGATAATTTACAGCAGGTAAAACGCGAATTATGCGGATATCTAAGAACCTAGTGTTTTGAATAATTTGTCTCGTGTATTGTCTGAAAGTTATTTGTGGCATTCTACGAATATTCTTTCCTATTATTTGGGTTTTCTACCACATGTGCTATTATCCTCTTCAAAACAAATCACCGAATCTACAAAATAATAGAATTATTGGAAAAAAGAGCCTCTGCGCCCGTGACGTTTACGCCAAAGGAAAAGTCAGAGGTTATGTTTTGCAAATAATATAAATCGGAATAAACACAAAAATAATGTATTTTGCTGACGTTTCGGAAAGTAATCTCTTTCCGTTTTCAAAGCTATTTTTTGAAGAACTCTTATTTTGCTGTGTATGTCAAATACACAGCTTTAAGATTCTGTTTATGTTATTTCCATAGATACTTACTACTTACACAGAACATAGAACTGATGATATTTTTTAGATAATGTTGAGTTTGTTAAGTTCTTCTTTTAACATTGGTAGCCAGGTTGTACAAATATCTACAGAACAATTCGATACGCACTTATCTTCATTTAATAAGATTATTGCTGATTCTTTAATTTTTCTTTTTTTGGTATCTGTTTCTTTTGTTAAAATTTTTGCCGAGTCCCAGTTTATTCTATGTCCGTTTTCCCAAGCATGTTCACAAATCTTTGATTTTTGAATTTCATTCTTTCTAATGTAGTTCTTGTGCTCATCCAACCTCACACTGAAAGGTCTGGATGACTCACCCACATAACATTTATCACATTCGCACGGGATATTGTAAATACAGTTTTTTGAATTCTGCTCCCTGTTTATCGGTTTTGTTTTTGTTAAAATAGATCTTAAAGTGTTCCCCGTTTGAAATATCGTCCTAACATCAAATTTGTCACCTATACGGCGTAGCTTTTCCGATAGTCCGTATACATAAGGAATTATTGCTGTATAATGACGTTCAGGTTTTTGTCGTACCTGATTGTCCCTATTTTCAACATTTATGAAAATTCTATCAACAAAGGCTTCAGGATATTGATTTTGTACTAGAACCTCTTTGATAAATTTTTTCTCGTTATTTAATATTTCATTATTAGATGAAATTATTTTGGCCCTATCGTATAAACATTTTACAACACCCCTTTTAACATTTATTGACTGATTTGAGTTAAAATTTAGATATCTATTAGTATGTGTTGGTTTTCTATAAACGCTTGTTTCAATTGTATTATTTATCCTTCTAATTAAAACATCTAAAAACGGTAGTTCATTCCTACTTTCTACTTCTAATGTGAATTTAATAGACGGTTCCTTACTATTTATATTTTCTAAAAAACTATCTAGTAAATCAACACCATGAGGCCAAATTGCAAAGATGTCGTCAACATATCTCCACCAGACAACCGGTTTGTTTGTTTGTTTTATCGTGTCTCTGGTAACAATCAAATAATTACAAGTCTAGAAAAGTTGTAGTCATTTTCAGCTGCTTTTGTACTCGTCATTAGAAAACAGAAATGTTTGCTCTAAGAAATGTAAAATAAATGGAAATATATTAATTACTAAAATAACTTGAAGAATATTAATAGCCTGAGGATTAAAATGCCATTTAATGTAGAATAAACAAACAGAAAACATTTATTAAATCATTTGCAAGTCTATTTTGTTGTGGTGTATACCACGAACGTACGAATCTTTAGATAAAGTGATTTATTATTTTTTTAAGAGAATCCAAGAATAATGCTTTCATAGTTACGTTTTACACAACATGCATATACCTCATCCATCAAATGATCTGAAATCTTTAATAGCTAATACAAAACGAATTAATAGAACGGAAATAAATAAAGCCAGGAAATCTTCTATTGATAATTATATCTCTACAGTCTGAAATGATATCCGCTGTCGCGACCACCCCACTTTATTTAATAGGTACTTTACGGCCTGCACAAACCAGCAGTGACAATCATTTAGATAATTCTGTAACCTAGACGGGGAATTTAACTTTTCACAAGTATCATTTATAAACATTCTAGATATAATTAACAATTTAAAAAAAATTAATTGTAACGACCCTATATGAATATCAGAATCCTGAACTAGATCAAATGCATTATTTTTGTAGCCCTAATAAAGTTAATAAATGTTGGAGACCAATCCTGACGTCCGACCCTGGTGGCCCTCTGACGGACATCGGCAGCATAACGAGGTGCTGACTACGACGGGGTATTCACTTCGACACACGCCTTGGTCGCCTTTACATATTTATATTACAAACGTTATACATCATAATCCATAATAAATAGTTAGTGCACACCGTTAGTTTATTTCCCTAACATAAATAAATTCTTGTATCCGAAGTAGTGTGTTTCCTAAGATATTAAAACTGTCAAAAGTTGTACCTTTACATAAGAATGGCTCTATTGACGATCCTGCCAACGACAGGCCAATCGCAACTATTCCTGTTTTTGCAAAAATTCTAGAAATTGTATTAAAACTACAAATTACATTTTATTTTGAAAATTTTAATCTTTTCAATCGCCAGATTTAGAGCGGGAAGAAGCATAACGTTAGCCATAAATTCTTTAGTAGACTTGATAAATGAAGGTTTCTAGGGCAGTGAATTTCTACACGTTCAGTTCCCAGGTTTGGGTAAAGCCTTTGACTGTGTGTTCCATAGTGTTCTAATAAGTAAACTAATATTTTATAAATTCTCGATAAATAGTCGGAGTCGCCTAGATTAGATAAATACTAGTATGTACAGTACCAAAACATGAAATCTTAATCGATACAAATATTGGAGTACCGCAAGGTTCGGTATTGGGCCCAATAGTGTTCCTTATCTACATAAATGATTTATCCAACTGTACGTGGGTACCTCATTTTACTTTCTTCGAGGACGATACAACATTAATCTACAGCAATCATGATACAAACCGTCTCCTATTCAACGTCAATGACAAAGAATCGGCTAATCAAAACTGGTTTCTAAGTAAACAATTGGTTTTGAATAATAAAAAAGCACAATCAATAACTTTTGATTTAAGGCATCACACAGTGGACATTGACTCTCCCGACAGCACAAAGTTTTTAGGGGTCTGCTTAGGTCACAAGTTGTCCTGGGAAAAATATACCATCCACATCTGTAAAAAAAGTCCAACAATATTTTTTTCCTACGCAACCTGACGAGTATTATTTCACAGACAACCGTACTAATAGCCTATCACTTACGATCTGGGGACACTCTGCGCACACCAATTTTCTCATTGCAAAGAAAAGCGATCAAAGTTATTGTAAGTCCAGAATACTGAGACGATTGTGAGGACGTCTTTAAGACATTATCCATTTTAGCAATGCCCTGCACATACATACTACACTGTATCTATTATATCAATGAAAAACTAGGATACATAGACGAGACGTGACATGATCCACAGCCATGCAACCAAGAACGATAAAAAATTAAACCATATTTTTTTACGTCTCACCAAGAACAGAAATGGCACAAATTATTATGCCATAAAAAATTTTAATTTACTGCTGGATAACATACAAAAACTAGAATATAATCATTTTAAAATTGTGATAAAAAAACATTTATTACGTAATGCCTTTTATGTATATCATAAAAGACAAGACAAAAGTTTTCTGATTTGACATGTATTACCATATAAAATTGTTCTTTACCTTTGTTGTTGTATTTGTTATCTATTTGTCATAAGCTATTTCTGTAGTACAGAAATTATAAGCATATAATATATAATATAGTACATATTTACTGTGGGTAATTCATTAGAATTGTAAATAATTTGGCACTTTGATGTATAATTTGTTAGCACATAAAATATTAGCAGGCTTAGCTAATAGCCCAGGTTTGTTAAATTTTGTCCATTTAGTCGTTATTGCTCATAATGCTAGATAATCAATACTCGAATACTGTTGAGATTTAGTAGATTTGTTTTCAGCTCCCCATTATTACATTTACATAGATTATAGTAGAAACCATGTTAATTTTTCGCTGTCACTAAATACACAAAACATTTATTTACCTGGTTATTTTACAGTTGTGATTATGAGCTAATCAATAATTTATTTTAATATCAATTATATTTTAATTTGTAATTTCCTAGTAATTTTTTTACCAGGAACAATTATGAAACAGATTAATTTCACCTGAAATACTAAATTATATTTCTCGGAAATACTACATATACCTCCTACAAACTAGGGATCTCCTAAATCATTTAAATTCTTATTAAATATTCCAAATGCACCATGTTTGATTTTATAAACCAAATGGGTATGAGAATGATATTCATTCAACTCTAGTAGTGTCTACATTTCTTTGATTTCATGTCAAATATCTTTCTACGTTCCATTGGTACGTGTACATAACATTTAATATCTAAACTTTCAATCTAATAAAAAGCTACCTATCAGTCCGAAAGTAACACGTTAATATCGATAGCACCTTTGGTAATTTCAGACAGGTTAAATACGGTGTAACACAAGGGACCGTCCTGGGCCCAGTCCTTTTAATTATCTATATCAACAGCCTACTTTCCTTTAGTATAATAGGAAAAATACTTAATTTTGCAGACTGCACGTGAATTTCATATGATGCAGATTCCTGACGCAATTTAAAGGAAAAGACCAAAACCAAAACCAAATATTTACGTCTTATTCTAATCACTTACCTAACTTGGGTTTACTAACCATTGACGCAGAAAGCCAAATACCAGAGGCAACATCAATAGAATACCTTGGTATAGTAATAGATAGGCAATTGAAATGGGACATTCAAAATATAATTAAAAAAGGTGACTTACTTCCAAGATTTAAATATCTTAAAAGTAGTTTTAATGAAACCTACCTCAGAACTATCTATTATAGCCTCGTACAATCTCAATTATCCTATGGTACTGCAGGTGGGGGAGGAGTGAACGACGTTTATCTAGACAATCTAAATGTTATTCAAAAATGGATATTTAAGATAATATACGGCAAAGGCCTTATTTACTCCAGTCAGTAATGACTTGTTCCTCGAAAGTAAAGTAAAGCATGTCAGACAACTTTTCTGATTCAATATCATTATGAATATTTTAAAACATAAAATACCAAGTAGAAAATATACGTCACAGTTACCAAGCAAGACATGAAAAAATAATGCAAATGCCCCTCGATGCGGAAAGACTGTAGGGCAAAAGTACTGTAATTATCTGGTGCCTAGACTCTTACCGATTCAAAAATATCAATAGTTTATGTTCATTTAAATCTCAGGTTAAAAAGCGGCTCCTAGATACCCTAAGAAATATATTTCATAATATAATCAATCCAAAGATTTGTTAACGAATTGATATCTGATTTGATATTTAACTGTTATTTTCAAAAAGAAAGTTAAATTATGTCTTCCATAGTTGATTAATAATCTATACACTTATATACTCTCGCTATGAAAATAATGAATATATTTTACTTTTTAATTTAATTTAATTATTTGTAGATTACGCACAAGTAGTACATTAAACTACTTACACTGATACCCATGTTTATTTACGAACGTGCTTTGTTTTATTGTTATTATATTATCATTGTAAATATTATATACTACTGTAAATAAATGTTATTATTATTTCTTTTTACATGACGTAACCATGTTAATAGGAGATTTCTAGTGGTGTGATATATGAATTAGCATTCTAATAGAATAATGTCATCATAGGATACTCCTGTCTTGGATATCTGGACTACGGAAATTCATTAAAAGTTTAGAAAATGCAGTGGCCGTGTAGGCAGCTTCTGGAGAGGAACGTTGAGATTTGACAGTGGATCTCCAAAATGGGTATTTTTTGTAGTACCCATAAAGAAGGATATTTGATTTTAGCGTACCCAAAGAAGAGCGAATAGGCTAACGTGCCGATACGGGAAAGGAAAGCAACCCCCGAAATGGTGAAGTTCGACGATTAATATTGGTTTTCTCCTCCGTCTAAGGGTCCTAGCACCGCCATCCAAGGACGAGGTGCCTGCCACTGTTAACTGTGTACGATGAATAATTCTATCTATGTCTTGATTGCATTCTATTGGTTTGTTGTAATATGTAAGTTTAGTTTGACAAAAGTCTTTTCAGCAAACAATTTAACAGTGAGGAAGATGAAATGAAATGAAAGAACCTTAGTTTCGTGGAGTTTTTCAAAGACATTATCTAGAGAGACCATGGTGTATATGTTGAAACTTGAAGGAGGGGACGAATAATGCGAATGCCCTGAACCGAGTTGCGAAATTTACATCCAAATTACTTTAATTTTCATAATTTTAATGATGATTTCTAAAATAGTATTAAGAGTTGAATAATATTACTAAGAATTCATTGTTATTATCGGTTCTTTTGTAATATCTTTTATTAGTTTTTGTCCCTTTTAATAAAGACAGGACTTAATACACCAATAATAGATTTTATTTACCTTTATTATTGCGAAAAATTTGAAAATTTCATCGCATCAGCAGGTTTATGCAAAATTAGACAAGTCCATCATGATCAAGCGAAATTGTACGTGTCCAAAGAATTATGGCTTTTATATTCAACATCTGTGGCATAATAACTTTTGTTCTTGTTATCTTAATTAAGGCCAAAATACGTTTATATACATCAAGAAAGTGGATTGTAAATAAAGCACTTCAACTCTAAATGAGTTTCAAGGAATAATGATGAATGATTTGGATGTACTGGTTTTGTGCAGACATTCCTCAAGTGGACTTAAATTGATTAAACCGAAATTAACTACAGGTCAGGATGCAATAACCCGCATTTCTTTTAAAAGATTAAACTTTGTTATTTGCTTTTCCTTTGTCAGTTATTTTGAATTTATCCCTTCAAACTTCTGCTTTTTCCGATCTATGGAAGAAATCTGTATATTATTCTGCTTATAAAAAGGATGAAAAAATTGCAGTTGAGAACTATAGATCCGTTTTCATTTTATGTAATTTCAGCAAATTGGAGATGTCTCTTATAATATTCCAATTTTACATATTTTATCGAAAATTTGCTATAATTAGCATGACTTTCTTGTTAATATATCGATAGTTACAAATATGTCTTACATAACTCAGTTTTTAGTGGAGACGCTGTTGTGTAGTTTTATTTATTTTATTATTTTATCGCCTCCTAACAAAGTTTAGCATTAGCTATATCACCACTCAACTAGGACAGATGCACGCATACGTACACAACAAACATTCCCTACGACATTGCCATCTGCTGCAGCTGAGACTCGAACTCAGTAGTGGTACAGCGACTAGTCGTATTGTCTCTCACAAAACCCCTGTCAACATTATCCAACAAGACCGGTTATCAATTTTAGTCATCTCCTGATGATGCTAACATGGTTAAATAAACGCGCGTCGAGTAGTGTATTCGAGTGTAGTGTTCAAATATTTCGGCGTTTTGTAAACGTGGTTCTTAGACACCTAAAATACTGATTTATATGCCTCCACCATCAGGACCCGGAACCAGAGCAGGGTTGTCTCCTTAAACAAGACTATGCACTAGTGAGGGTTGAAAAAATTGAATTTTTTTTTCAAATCGTAACACCCCGCAAAAGTTGCTAATTGGGGATACTAAAAAGGGGTAAAAAAGGAAATAAAATCAATTCATATTTTCCGGTTGCGCATGTGCTCTAAAATTTGCCGGAATTTGGAGAAATTCACATTCTTCCGATAATTTTTTACATTTTTAAATTAGCCTCTTTCCGAATGTAATAGCCCGAAATCTTATGTATTATAACCACAAAAAATTATATTTAAATATTATTTAAATCCATCAGCATATTCCGGTCGCACATTGCCTTCAAAGTTGATGGAATTTTGAAAAAAAATACAAATAAGGGTAAATCACAGTTCAAGGAAAAAAATATTAACAAATTACATATTTTCCTTTTTTTTCCTTTTCTTTATTGAGTACAAGGTTAAATGTTTAAAAACAAATTATTTTAGACCAACAGATTTTTTTATTGAAAGAACTAAGTTCTTGTGTGAAGAGTCGTAAGTCCAAGAAATTCATGTTGAATTGGTGAACAATTGAAAAAGCCGTAAGATTTTATTGATTCAAGGCTCAACACTACTCGGAAATAATTAACTGGATGGACTGTGATTTATTGTCTCCCCAATTATTAAAAGATATCAGTGACGATGAGACTAAATCGCATATTCAAAGTTACTCAGTCCCTCTAATTGGGATATAACATTCAAGACATTCGCATTCCCAGTTCACACACAGGCAGTTGAACGATGTGTGAAACTCGTGACAGAAGTCTCAGGAAAAGTTTGCGGAGCTGAGTCTAGGGATAGTTTTATCAGAACGACTCTGCTGTCAAGGTAAACCGTGCCCAACTTCGCCGATAAATCAGACTTCAAGATATCCTCCTTCAGTTAAGAATGAGTGAAAACGGAAATGTTCAATTGTTCAACAATTCAACATGATTTTCTTGGACTTCACTTTCTTCTTCTTCCCACAAAAACTTAGTTTTTTAGTAAATAAATCTGTTTATAAATATTGCTAATGGTTTAAAATAATTTGTTTCTAAGTATTTAACCTTGTATCCAACAAAGAAAACAAAAAAAGAGAAAATATGTAAGTTGTTCATATTTTTTCCTTGAACTGTGATCTACCTTTATTTGTAATTTTTTTTCAAAATTCCATTAACTTTGAAGGCAATGCGCAACCTAAAGATGTTGATGGATTTAAATAACACAATATTTAAATATAATTTTCTGTGGTTATAATACACAAAAAATTGAGCTATTACATTCGGGAAGAGGCTAGTTGAAAAATGTTAAAAATTTTCGTAGGGATGCGAATTTTCCAAATCTTGACAAACTTTAGAGCACATGCAATTTATTTAACAAGTTTCGTTTTCGGAAATAGAAAACTAATCGACAACAGAAATTCTGTCTTAAAACTTCTGTCAGAATATATTTAACGAAAGGTCATTTCGAAATTAAATCTGAAAAAATTCACTTCAAAAAGTTAAGCCGCGAAGGCGAATGAAAAATAAAGGGGCCTACTTAAAGCCAAGTATTTTCCTAAAATTAAACGGGGCCACTTAAGGCGAATTCCTAAAACTAACTCTTTTTAGCCAGGTTTCGGCCTGGGAAGCTAGATCTGAGCGGCTAGTCACGAAAAGTATGCAGTATAAGAAAGCCTAACTAGACGGTGGGTATCTACAACTTTAGTTAAATAGTAACCGGACCGATGCTCTAGTAAAATCAGCTTATTACACAAAAATCACTTTTAAATAACTTTTTCCACTAAACCACTTCGCGAGTACTTAACACAGGAGTCACCGTCAAAACTGAACTTATTTTGGGCTTGTCGTGCACCGGTATTTATACTGTTAGTCTGTTGTGTCTTTCATGCCCCATAATATTAGCACGAACGTTTTTACCCCCTATTTAGAGCTGGATTTGGTACCATCGAGTTTGGATCGACACAATTGCGAAATATTTCAAAATATTGTGCAATAATTTGCAAAAAGTTGAATTTCGAACATGAAAGTTATATGGAAAAATCGGCAATGAAAAGGAGAATCTTTTGATATGAAAACGAAGATTGAATCGATTCGGGTTTTGGAAATATTGAAGTTTGATTGACGGGAATTTTTATGATCTGAAAGGACCCCGTAAACTTCTCACGAAGGTCAGACGTTTATCAGATGAAATGATATGAGAATGTTTCCGATAGGTGCGAGGTGGCTGGAAATAAGATATGAGAATGTTCCTAATAGGCACGAATCGAGTTTGAACGGAGATATCAGTTCAGGGGTTCAGAGTATCAGAAAAGGGAAATCGAGATATTGTATGTAGTCTTACGAGGGCGATCGAACAATAGTAAAAATTGAAATAGTAATTAAGTTGCAAGAAGTTGATGAAACTAAATTTAATGTTAAGACTCGAGGTATGGTACGTAGTTTGGTGGATACGAGGGGGTTGTCAAAAAGTAACAAAATTTGAAATGTGACTCGATTGCAAGAAATGTATGAAATGAATAGAATGTTAAGGTTTGAGGTAGTTTGACGTATACGAGGGGTTGTCAAAAAGTAATAAAATTTGAAACGTAAAGTGGTTTGTAAAAAGCTAACGAAACAAGATTAAATGTTGTGATTATAGGTACGAATAGTGGATTTGATCTTTTTGATGTCAATGGGGGTCTGTATTTTTAAAGGGTGTTTTTGTAAAGTTTCTTTTATAAAATGACTAGAATGAATGTAGGAAGTGTGTTATCGGTGAATTTATGTTACTTTAGAGTTATCGAATGTTTATGAATTTTTTCTGATTTTTGTTACCTTGGATGTGATTTTTTAGTGTAAACCGAGTCTGGTTGACTTTTTTTTACATGGTTTGCCATGGTGATTGAATCAATATGACTTTTTGATTAATTTTAAAATTTTTTGATTTTGTTTTTTGACTTGTAGGGGAGATACCCTACAACAGTTGGAACGGTCACCCATCCAACTACTAACCGCGCCTTACGTTGCTTTGGATCGCATGTCGAAGTATGTGCATAGTAAAGACGCACCCACGCTCGCCCCAGGCTCTCAGATGCTCATTGAAACATTATCTAGTTCTTACTTAGAGTTATTTTTTGTTTGCATTCATAAATGTATTTAACATTTATGAATTGTACACATTTTGTTGTATTTTTCATCATCTATTTATTAAAAAGTTACATATGTGACGGGACGGTACATTAATGATTGACGCATCTAGTTTTCTATTTGAGAGCATCTAGTGAAGTGGGTTCAAGACTATAACATATATATAGATTTTCCCTAAGAAGTTATATATTCTAAGAAGCTGTTTGGAATCCTCTATAAACTGTAAGCGCATCGTCTCCTATACTCACACAACTCCAAATCGTCTAGACTTAAAAAGATCATTGACGTTTCAAACATTTTTTTAAACGTATAAAAGTGTCTTCTTTTTTTGTATCTAATTATAAATAGATAAGTTTTATATTAGTTACTTTCAATATCTTTACATAATATATGTACATATTTCAAAAAAATACATATATCACATGCTAACAGTGTTGAACGTATTTATTTCACAAACTTTTAAGGAGCAGTTCAATTAACCTCGATTTTATAGAGATCGTTCTACTAGTTTGATAATTTTAACTATTACCGTAGTATTTATGGGACAGCTACCTATTCTAAAAGATTTATAGTCACATAGGAATTTCCAGGTGTGGTACAAATCTTCCTTAATTTCCTGATTTGTTGAGACTAAAAGATTTATAAGTTTTCTTACTTACTTTGGGATTTATTCTCACATAATAGAAGGCTTCCCTTAACGTAATTCCCCAAATAGACGTATCAGCTTATAACTTACACTTGGAATTATGTTGTTGAATATTGTATTAAGAAACAAAACTTTTTAAATGAAACTGTATTAAGAAGATTATGTACCTGAGTTTGCGTTAAAGTTTTTCACTTTAACGAGCGTTATATGCTACTAATTTAATTTAGCCTAGCATGGACGAAATGCTTATTAAAACCCATTACTGTATGAATACTTGTTGTTTTATAATGTAAATACTCTGATAGGGTTAATACAAGTTAATTTTAAATTTTTATTCTAATACTGTTTCTTTCCAAGCTGCATCTTGTCTGAAATATGTTTAATTCACATTAAAAAAATCTTTCAAACCTTTGCCATGCGTTGCGAAATTAAAAATAATGTTTTTTCGAAATTGATCAAGAATGCCTACTTCTCGGCACAATTTCAGATTCCTAAATACGCTATTCTGGTATTTTAGTTGGCTGCTAAGCAACTTTCAGAAAACAGTCCGGGAAAGTCTTTTCCGTTCTAAGCCAGGAAAATAGGTAACTTTTCCGTACCGGTTTTGTTTTTTATATACTTTTTAGACAGTAAATAAATACGGGGACACCCAGCTCACATAAAAAATGCATTTTCTAGGAAATAGAACATTTACTGAACATATTATTACACATGTGGAATGTTTATTATAACTATTTGTTTATATTTATAGTTATGTTGCAGATTGTACAACTACCAAACATTGGCTGAACTGTACCTGAAAAGTCAGCTATATTATTGGTATTAATTGTTGTTTCTTCTTCGATAATAATATTACTATTATTAGCAGATTTCATACTTCCCCCTACAAATATCTACTTTATTTTCCTCTATATATCCTTCGGCAACGGTTGAGGATTTCCATCCACCATTCCTCTTTAAAAAAATTAAATCTGCTCCAGCATAACCAAAATTGTCGCAAAAGACCGACGGAAACAATGTCCTGAGTATTCATTTATACAAATTCTGCGACAATTTGATGCATTTTGCCACACTGATGTACTCCCACTACTTGCCTGCAACCTTTCCCATTTGAATATTTAAAGAAAAAGTGGCAACTTTCAAAATTTTCTGGACGGCATGCAACATATTTTCTATACAATAGCATATAAGTTTGGTTTATCACAAGTGATCTTGACTTTTTCGTTTTATTATCCGGTATTTTAATCAAAAGTTTAGATCCAAATTCTTCTATGTCATTCAAATTTAATTGATATAGTTCATCACGGCGACATGCACCGGCAACACCAAATATTAAGGCAACTTAAAAGTAAACACTACGTGAATATCTAGGTAATTTTAAAATTCTTACATTCTAAACATACCATAATTATTAAGTATACCGGGTGGCCACGACTCAATGTACGCCCCCAATATTTTGGTTGTTTTTGTATTTAAAAATTTGGTTCTTGGTACACATGAATAAGTCACTAATGGGATACTTTTAGACTAACAGGAATGAAAATATCACTTCCGGTTGAACCGGAAGTGACATCAACTTTTTTTTCTTAAATGGAATGACTATATTTTTTTTATGGTTTCTCATTAAGCATAAACCTAAGTGCAACAGTTTTTTCAGATGTAAAAAATTACAAAAAATAAGTGAGATACGAACAATTTTTTTAATTTTTTCAATATGGCCGCATCAGATGAATGCGATGTAAGAAAATTACTAAGTAGGCTATGGAAATTATTAGTAAGGTTGTAGACTTGTCTGTAAAGAAGAAAATAGTTGTTTGAATTACTGATAGGTACCAGTATTTTTATTTTTTTTTCCAAAAACGGAATTTCATTTACATTTTTATTTCCGTAGGGGTCCTATGGAATTTTTTTTAATGGAACTGTGCTATTTTTTTCATTAAACAGAAATAATGATTCATAAACTATAATTGTTTCGCCATTAATCAGTTCTGAACGATATCCTTCGTAATAATAGAAGTATTTTTAAAAAGTAAACACAAATTAAACAAGAAATAATTTTAATAAAACGTTACAACCATGAATAAATAGAATAACAAAACCTAAATTATAATAAACCATTATAAAAATTGTTCAAACTATTCACCGTTATGATTAATATACAAAGTAGCGCGACTTATCGTTGCATGTCTAACATTCTGTAATTGTTGAGGTGTTATTTGTGCAATTTCGTGTCGAACTCTTTCTTCCACATTTTGCCTTGTGGTTGGAGCAGTCATGTAGACTCTATTTTTCAAATGCGCCCAAATAAAAAAAATCGAGTGGGGTTAAGTCAGGCGACCTTGCAGGCCATCTGACTGAACCATGGGTCCTAATCCTACGGTCTGGAAATAATTGATTTAAGTAATCCCTAACGATAATAGCATGCGTGGTCCAGCTCCGTCTCGTTGGAAGTAAACCTCGTCAATATTGGTATTGGAAATTTGATTAATCTGTGGAACTATTAGATTTTGGAGAAATTCTAGATATCTTGGTCCAGTTAGAGTTCCGTAAAAAATTATTGGACCTATGGTATGGTCGCCCAGTACGCCTAACCAAACATTGAAGCCAAACCGCTCCTGAAACTGCCCGTGTCTCATAATATGAGGATTTTCAATTGCCCAATATCGAGTGTTGTTTCAATTAAATAACCCAAGGTTTGTAAATCTTGATTCATCAGTGAACAAAATGTTTTTGATAAAATTCTCATTTCTTAATTGGCTTAACTGTAACCAATTACAAAAATTATTCTTCATTGATAAACAAAAATGTATGCAATTGATATTTATAAGAACGATAGCCGTGTTTCTTAAAAATTTTCCTGGCTGATTCTTTGGAAACTGGTAAATCATGTTCAATTTGTCTTACCGAAATGGTTGGGTCAACATGCACTAAAGCTAATACATTAATTTCCGTTTCTTCATCCACAATAAATCTTTCTTCAATTTTTATATTAGGTTCAGTTCTAAATTGATGCCCCAACCGGACGAAATAGTTTCTCATAGGTTGTGTTCTTTCTGAATATCTCTGTCCATACTATACTGAGTTTGTGATCTAGTTGCATTATGTCGAGTCTCTCCATAAATGATGAACATGTCAACTTTTTCGTCTCTTGAATATTTTTCAGCCATTTTATATTAATTTTCTTCAGAAAATTCGTAAGTCAAGAATAATTCAATCGTTGCGAATGTCTGTCATTTTCATTTCTATCTGCAATTTTGAATTTAAATGTAGATAGGTACCTTATTAAAATGATTTGTTGGCGCTTACTTTTTAAAAATACTTCTATTATTACAAAGGGTATCATTAAGAAATGATTAATGGCGAAAAAATTAGAGTTTATGAATCATTATTTCTGATTAATAAATAAAATAGCACAGTTAAAAAATTTCCACAGGACCTCTACAGAAATGAAAATGAAAATTAAATTCCGTTTTTGGAAAAAGTCTAAAAATACTGGTACCTATCAGTAATTCAAACAACTATTTTCTTCTGTACAGACAAGTCGACAAGTCTACAACCTTACTAATAATTTCAATAGCCTACTTAGTAATTTTCTTACTTCGCATTCATCTGACGCGGCCATTTTGAATAAATTAAAAAGTTGTTCGTATCTTACTTATTTTTTGAAATTTTTTACATCTGAAAAAACTGTTGCACTTAAAAAGTTATGCTTAATGAGAAACCATTAAAAAATTATAGTCATTCCATTTAAGAAAAAACAAAAGTTGATCACCATGGAAGAAAAATATAAATCTATAAATATGTTACCAGCTTTGAAAAAAATAGTAGAGAAAGTAGTATACCTACAGTAAATACAAATAAATACTAATTATTTGGCGACTATGAATGGCTCACCACACGACAATTTCCAAAGGAGATAGTGGGCATGCTTAGACATCACGTTATCCTGATTTAACTCCTTTTGATTTTTTCTATTGCGACTCCTAATACATGTGTCCTTTATAAATACAAATTTGTTCTTACCTTTTAAACTTAGGAGGAATGCAAATACTTTCCCATTATTACAATTTTAATTAACGTTGCTCTACTAATGGTTTTTTTCTAAGATATTTTATATTCACAAAAGTGTATTTTGAAAAGTTGGTCCATACATAGCAGATAAATATCGACCTACCATTGAAATAACACTAAAAGGAATATTATATAAATATCAGGAATCCAATTAGACACTATGTGCATATCAATTTGGTTTTCCAACAGGATGTTCTACAACTGATGCTGTATATAAAGTCATGAGGGACGTAATTGGGAGCTTTGAAGTGGGAGAACACAGAGCTGATGCCTTGTGTGATCTTACAAAGGCCTTTAACAGCGTGTCATATAGCATACTATTAATTAAATTGGACCTTTATGGGATCAGAGGTTTACCATTACTTTTCTTCGGGTCATATTTAAAAAGGCAGATTCGAATACATTGTTATATATTACGAAGTATCAGATTTTAGGAGTGGGTGTGGTGTATGGCAAGGATCTATTATTGGACCAGTCGTGTTCTTACCATATTGTGCTATATTTGATCCTAGTCAGATTTATTATTAATCTCATTCGAGAAGAAATTTAAAAGTTGATTTACTGTCAATAAACTTTAAATGACAATTAAATTTAAAACAGTTTATTCTGTCTGAACATAGACAACCTTAGGAGACTAATGTGGAATTATTAGCAGTAGTTCTATATGATAATCTGAATTGGCCTAGTCATATCTTAAAATTTCAACCTAGCTCTATCTTTTTAATAATACCATTAAATTCTGTAAGGAGTTGTGATATCTTGGTTGCTACTTACTTTGATTTTCCCACTCACGTATCTATTATGATGCTTTTGTTTAGGGGGAATTTATGGTCGCTCCCTTAAAGTATTTCTCTAACAAAAATATAAGGTTTTCAACCGATTGCAAATCTACGTGACAGAGAACATTGCCACCATTTTTCTATCAACTATTTTTCTATTATCTATTTTTTTTTTTAAACTATTACTTATGTGTGAGTTGAATTGTGTTCCTCCTGTAAACAATATATTTTTCAACCCTTATGTCTCACCCCTCTTAAAATTTAATAGTTTTAGACTTCTTCTTCTACTTTGAAGACACCTGTGTATCAAATTTAAAGTATTCATCTCTATTAGAAAACAATTTTCTTTCCCAAACGATCCGACGTAATCAAATATGAAAAAAATTTATAAGAAATATGTAATTTCTAACAAAAAATAAAAATACAAATATGGTACGTAATTTAAAAAATAGTAATGTTAGATATTTTACGTCAATTCAATGAATGGTTTTTCAATATCTTAATCCAGTTGAAAGTTGGTTTTTCTTTCTGTGTGTAATAGTTAACAGTCATTAATTGTATGGGGTGATTTTATGTCAGAAAATACAAAGCATGGACCCAAAAATATCTATTAAAGGAGTTAGGGCCCTTTGAATTAGGCACCAAAATTTGAAATTTTACTTAATAATTTTAAAAAGTTTTTTTTTCCTTTATTTACTACATATTTACAATCTACTTAAAAAAAATACAAAGTAATTAGTAAATGTTATGTAAGGATTGAGGCTTGAATCAGGCACCATCCACTGATGGTTCTCTGAGGTTCACCTGGCTAGGTCTTCTGGCCACAATCTTTTTAATCTCCTTTCAGCGAGTGGTTGATTGAAAAGTTCACTTATGCGCTGGTTACCATGGTTTGTGCTGCGACTTTTATGTTTAATTGAGTATGGTCTTATTACTTCTTTGATAAATGGTATGTTGAGCCGCTCGTAGCGGAGGATAAACATCACCCGGCTTTAACTACATCTATTCAAGTATCCACCTCTGACAACCATAAAAATAATTTTCCAACCAACTTTAATAACTGTTTCAATTTTATTAAAGCTAACTTACATGTGCTATATCAAACTCTTTTAAATACTGATTGGTCATTTATTATCTTATATAATGATATTAACGATGCATGTGACATGTTTTACGAGAAACTGTATTCGATTTTTGACTTATGTGTTCCAAAGTATCGCCCGTCGCAGAAATATAAGTATCCTCCCTGGTTTAACTTCAGTATTATAAAAGCTATCAGGCTAAAATCTAAAATGTGGTATACATACAAAACTTCAGGTGATATTGATGCTCTTAATGAATTTAAGCGTTTAAGATCGACAATTAAATTTGATATTAGTGTCTCGTATAAAAATTTTATTCAAAGATCAGAAGGTAATATCAAAACTGATCCTTCTAAATTCTGGGCTTTTATTAACAGTAAAAAAGGCGTGACCAATATTTCCAACCACATGCATTTTAACGGTCAAACTTTAACTACCACAGATGATATAATAAATGCTTTTGCAAATTTTTTTGGTGATTCTTATTTACCTGATGGTGGCGACTCAGATTTAGACTTCAATGATGCATTGAATAATGTTAATATCCACATACGAGCCTTTGACGAATCTGACGTGTTCAAAGCTATCAAAAAAATTAAACCTAAAATGACGACGGGGCCAGATGGCGTTCCAGCATTTCTTATTAGGGATTGCGCTCAGATATTTTCTTAACCTTTAATGGTTTTATTTAACTTATGCATTAAGACTTGTTCATTTCCGGTCATTTGGAAGCGATCTAAGCTATGTCCGGTTTATAAAAAAGGAGATAAATTTGATATAACTAATTTTAGACCTATTTCAATCATTTGTAATTTCTGTAAAATCCTGGAAATACTGCTACATGACACAATTTATCCAAGTCTCAGCAATCAGATCTCGCCGTACCAGCATGGTTTCATGAAAGGACGTTCAACTACTACTAATTTATTGTCCATTACACAATACATAGCTGAAGTTTTGGATGTACAGTCGCAAACTGATGTTATATATACTGATTTTTCCAAGGCTTTCGACAGGCTTAACCATAATATTCTACTTCGTAAGTTACATGATATAGGTTTGCCTTATTCACTGCTACAGTTATTTAGATCTTATCTGTCAAATCGAATACAATATGTCGCGTATAATGGAGTTAAGTCTGTCGAATTCTTGGCGTCATCAGGTGTCCCTCAGGGCTCGGTGCTAGGTCCCTTACTATTTAATATTTTTATTAATGATATAGTGGATATTTTAGATGTTTGTTGTTTGTTATATGCGGATGATTTAAAGATCTTTACAGAGATAACGAGTGTTGAAGACTGTTACCGCCTACAGCATAACCTTGACAGACTATCACAGTGGTGCCTAAACAACAAATTGCCATTAAATGGCAGTAAATGTAATGTTATGTCGTTTACGCGTAAATCAACTCCCCATGTGTTCAACTACCATCTTGACAATACCGCCATACAAAGACCTGATACTTACCGTGACTTAGGTGTAATTTTTGATCCGAAGTTAACATTCAATGCCCACATTGAAAACACAGTTGGTAATGCATTTAAAACACTTGGTTTCATAGTGCGCAGTAGCCGTGAATTTGCGAACATAAGCACTCTACAAACATTATACTGTTGTTTCGTGAGGTCTAAGCTAGAGTACGCGTCCCTTGTTTGGTATCCCTATTATGATATACATATTAACAATTTAGAAAATGTGCAACGAAGATTTCTAAAACTTGTGTTTTTTAAAACCAATGAAACATATCCTCCTATTGGCTACCCTCAACAACGCTTACTCGATACTTTTGGTATGGTTAGTCTTGATGACAGGAGGCAATACCTTTCGCAAGTTTTTTTATACAAGATCATTCATAATATTTTGGATTGTCAGGAAATAGTAGGGAAGTTAAACTTTATTGTCCCCAGGCTAGCTTCTAGACAGGAACTAACCTTTTATATACCAACGGCGCGGACTAATACCTTAAAAAACTCTCCTTTTTATTTAATTTGTGGCAACTACAACAAACACTGTAGCCGCATAGATATTTTTCACTGCAGCCTTAATGACATTAAGTCATATTTTAAAAATTAGTGTATCAAAGATAATATTATATGTAATTTTTCATGGTTTATATGTATTACGTACTATATCTCTTATATGTTACAATCATATTGTATATGTCCTATATTTTAACTGTATGTATTAGTTTAGTTTTAGTTATATGTATTTTTTCTGTATTTCCTGTTCAGTAATTGGGTGTTTACCTGTTGAACAGTGTACTTTAAATAAATAAATAAATAAATTATGCAAAGTTTGGTTGGACACATATCATGGGGCATCTGCTATTATTCTCAAAGTTTTGGACTGAAATATTTGAAGGATTTTTGTATTAGAAGGTATACTACAATCCCACAACTCTATTCCATAGATCTATATTGGTTTTAGTATTGTCTTGTATATGATTAATTTATTTTCTAGGAATAGCTGTGACTTTTTATTTATTAACCAGTGCATATTTCTTACTTTCAGGTCCAGTTAACGTCTTTTCATATTGATGTGTGTTCTCCAGGTTAGTTTTTCGTCTAAATGGACCCCAAGATACTTTACTTCATTTTTCACAGGTATAGGAGCGTTGTTTATGTTGACTTGTGGACAAGTGTTTCTTTTGTGGTAAAGGTTATTTAAGTAGATTTATTGGTGTTAACGTTGATTTTCCAATCTTTGCTATAAATCAAGATGGTTTTGCAGTTTTTCGGATGCTCTTATAGGATCAGTATCTGTTGATATGATTGCGGTATCATCTGCGAATGTCGCTATTAGTGTGTCATTTGTTGTTGGAACATCTACTGTATAGGTATAGGAAGGGCCCCAGAACACTGCCCTGTGGTACACCGGATTTTATGGTGTGATAATCAGATAAGACATCGAATTTAATTTGGGAGTAGCGGAAGTAGCGGTCACTTAGGTACGATTTTAATATTAGGTACAGTTGATCAGGTAGATTCATTTTCAGTTTGTATAATAATCCCCCATGCCAGACTTTGTTCAAGGCCTGTTGTATGTCAAGAAAGACTGAGGCACACATTTTTTTCTCTTCAAAGCATTGTTCGATTTTATTTACGATTCTGTGACATTGTTGTATAGTAGAATGCTTATGTCTGAATCCAAACTGGTGTTCGGGGATTAAATTATTTATGGATACTGTCACTTCTATTCTATTAAGTATGAGTTTTCCAAATATTCAAATATTAATTGCATAATCAAATGCTAAAATAAGAATTTTTTCAAATTACACAGGAGAGTGAAACAGTTTTGTTTCCTGTTTCTGCAGCATAGGGAATACTTGTGTTTCTTTAGGTTCATATTTCTCGTAAACAGTCGTTCCTACGATTTTACAAAACAAATTTTCTTGTATATTTTTGACTAAGACAATCACGTAAATTACACATAAAAAATTTAGTTGAGAGAAGGACGCCCCCCCTTCACATTTTGCACACATATGATTGATGATGTGCTTCATTTATATCAGATTATGTGCAAAACGTAGATCAGAGGATGGATCTTGATATATTAAGTAAAATTCCAATTTTCAGTTCACTTTTCAGAAGGCTCCAGTAATAGCTCCCATGTTTATAGGAAGTTTTTATTATTTTTTGACATAGAATCACCCCAAAAAATTAATAACTGTGTCTCTCAAACACCCTGTGTGACCACTTATAAATTTCCAAAGCAAATGTTCAACAAATAAGCAATAACACAAAAACATTTAAGTAGCCACCATGTTACTATTATACATTTAAAAATCTTATACAGCCAATAACATCAGATAACAATGCAAATTTATTATACTTCTTGAAGCAGAAGTAAATAAAATATGAAATAATTATCTTGTCTACTGTCCAGTAAATAACTGTTTTTTCTCACAGGAAAGTTTACTTTCAATAAAAACTTCACTGACTTACGTAATTACTATCATCATCTTTTACAACTTTGTTACTTATATGACAGTCGTTATTTCAACATGTAACTTATTCCTATAAATGGAAATAACGTCAATATTATATTTATATTTACGAAAACCATGCACGTTAACACTTTGACATCTCTTTTGGGTATAACGACATGTTATATTTTGTACTCTTTCAACCAAGTACAGTCAAATTCTTCAGACCTAAACGTTGTAAATTCATCTACGTCCGTTAAAATTAATAGTGTAATAAAAAATGAAACCAAAAATGAAATAATACCTAACAGTGATCAAGAAGTGTTAAATATAAAAACTGATACAATTACAATACCAACTGTTGCGACAGACAATATTGTTAATAAAAATAGCAATGTTAAAAGTGAGGCAATTGTTAAAGGACAGATTAACAAGAGGAATCCTGTAAAACTGACGATGAAACAAGGCCTGATAATGAATCAGGTTATTACCACTTACGCTCTTGCCGACGTTAAAAATTCTTTGTGTAAAAACCACACAGAAGAATTTAAATTAGGATTAAGGGCTTTGGAACCTTGGGCATTGCAAAGTAAGTATTATAAAGAATTCTTTGACATCGGAGTAGCTTTCGGCAAAAAATAAAAGAATGTCATTTGAAACGTATTAAGGGGAAGAAAATAAAAAAGCGTCTTCGTAAAGAAAATTTAAATAAACTTTTGTGTATAAATATTGCTACTCTATCTAGTGAAATAATATGAATAGAAGTATAAATTTCAATCAAAGTCGAAACCACGTATATTTACGAAACATATGGAAAGTAATTTGTACTTTGGTGTATTGTTTGTTGAAACAAAAGCATTACGTAAACTGCTGATCCTTTTGAGAGTACGAATGCTTGCAATTGATATATTGATTTACGTTATTTTCAAGAGAAAAGCTTTAATAATTATTGTTATGGATGGTGTTTCCCCTTAGTAAAATTTTACACAAAGTGAAACATTTGTTTGTAAAACAAATGGCGTGGTGAAAGGCATATAGTGTTTTTATAATAATCAGAGATAATATTAATTTTGAAACTCGTAATAGTTATTGTTATTTGTCCATCTTTATGTTATTTTATTAATTTATTAAATAAATTTCATTGAATTTAAAGTTTGATTATTCTAATGTACACCTCATAGTTTAGTCAAATAAGTAAAGTTAGCGGACATAACCTAAATAATATTTCAAGGAAAAGAGGAAATGATTTAATGGCAGATAGAGGGTAATATGAATTACCCATACCCATAGCAAAAGTTGGGCACTCGTTGATGAAATAAGATGTGTTACAAGACTTGCTAAAACTTCTTTTGTTTATTACTTTCTAAACAGATGGAATAATCAGTATATATTATTCACATGTAATACTGTAATCATCCCGAATAAAAATAAATCCAGTTCTGAACTTAAAAAAAAGTTACTCTCGAAAATTTCATGTTAGTGTAACAATTTCAAATGCTTTGATTTGTCTTTTTGAAAAAGAGTCGATGTTGTGTTATTTATTTATTTATTTATTTATTTGGATACTATCACCCAACAGGTAACCATTTACAGGGTGGAAACATTACAATGAAAACTATGTAAACATTACAATAAACAGGTATTACAATATAAAAACACAAATTACAATAATAAAAAAATTAAATAAAGTAACATAAAAACACATTAAAACAGAACTACAGCAGACTAGTATAGAGAGCGAAACTTATAAATTATAAATCAAGTTTAATTGAACGAATGCTACAGTTGAATATATCAAGCTGATCTTGCAGTAGATTATAATTTCTATACATAAAATAGAGGGGAAAATTTTAATAAATTAGTTCGAGGTGTAGGAAGGTAAAATATTTCACAATTCCGACTTGCTGTACGAGGTATATGAAAATTCAGTTGCTCCAAAATGAGAGGGCAATCAAACATGTTATGCATAATTTTGTAAAGAAAAATTATTGAATGTACTATTCTTCTATTTTTCAAATTAGATATGTGAAATCTTTCCAACATAACATTTTGCGGATATCCAATTATTGGGTAAATATTATCTTCAATAAAGCACAAATGTTTAACGAAACTGCGCTGAATATTCTCAACACTATTTATGTAAATAGCATATCCTGGGGACCATATCAACAAGCAGTATTCCAATTTTGAGCGTACAAATGAATAGTATAGCAGTTTCATAATATCAGTATTACTGAACCCTTTGCAATTTCTAATTATAAAACCTAGACTCTTTAGAGCCGATGCGATGATGAAATTAATATGTTCCTTAAATCTTAGACACATCAAATATAACTCCAAGATCCTTTACTGTATCCGGTCTCTGCAAAATTTGATCGTTTATATGATAATCGTAATTTATAGGGTTACGTATTTTAGAGAAGGTAAATGAGTTACATTTAGATATGTTAAGAGGCAGACTATTAGATTGGCACCAGTCATTTACCAAGTTTAAGTTATTCTGAAGATTTTCACAATCTTGTTCGTTTTCTATTACACAATATATTTTCAAATCATCGGCATATAAGAGACTCTCTATATTAAGATTATCTACAATATCATTTATAAAAACAACAAACATAAGCGGGCCCGGTACAGAACCCTGGGGTACACCGGAGGTGGCTAGGATGTCAAACGACTTGTAACCGCGGTATTCAACATACTGACGCCTATTCTCTAGACATGAAGAGAAGAATTCTAACTGCATCCCTGACAATCCAAACTTACCCAATTTTTCTAATAGAGTACAGTGATCTAGGCGATCAAAGGCCTTGGAGAAATCATTGTAGATAATATCGACTTGCCTGTTTGCACCCAATTCCTTAGAAATGAATTGAGTGATACATGTAAGGTTAGTTTCAGTAGATCTACCGGGAACAAATCCATGTTGGTTACAACTAATTTGGCCGTGTACGTGACTGGATAATGACATATGCAAAGGGATCTCAAAGACTTTAACGAAACTGCAGATAATTGTAATGGGTCTATAATTTTCGGCCATGCCTTGTTGTCTTTTTTAAAAACGGGACATAAACGCGAATATTTCCACACATCTGGAAATGTACGCGTTTTTAGTAATAAATTGAATATCGTTATGAGAGGACTGGCGAAGATGGTTGCGCAGTCTTTGACGATAAATGCGGGAATGTTATCAGGTCCTTTAATAAGCTTAGGCTTGATTTTCTTCATTGACTTAAATACTTCTGTTTCAGAAAAAGAAGTTAGAGACAAATTGATGCTATTACTACTGGCGTTTTCGTAGGAGTGATATTTATCTTCATTATTGTTAGGTTTCAAATATGCAGTTTGAAAAAAGGTAGCGAAGGCATTAACAATGTCATGGGGATTCGTACATTGAATATCATTATATGTAATATTATCGGGAATGGAACTGCTACCTCTTTTACCGTTAATGTAAAACCAGAATTTTTGCTGATCGCTTTTTATGTTTTCCTGTATTTTCAGCAGATAGTTTTCATGCGATTGTCTTAACTCATCCTTTATCTTTTTTCTTATGCCACTAAACTCCCTGTAGATATTGGTGTTCTTTGTTTGTTTATATTTTTTCCAGAGAATACGTTTTTTCCTTATGTCTCGTACTATGTTATTTGTGTACCATGGTGGATATTTAGATTGTCTGGGAACATATTTGGGAACAGTTTTATCAATAATTTCAGTCAATTTCAGTCAAATTCAGAACATGCCATGTTAACATCTTTTAGTTCATTTAGGACAAGTCTGTTTTGAATAAAATCTCGTACAGTTGAGGAAAATCTGTTTTTTTTAAATTGTAACTTTCTGTTGATTACATGGGAAATTTTCAGACTGAGAAGTATTTATTGTTATTGATATATCCAAAGGTAGATGGTGTAAATCTTCAGTCAGTAAACACTCTAGAGATCTCGTAACACGGCAGTCTTTGTTTGACAATACTAGATCTAGTGTAACATTATTGACATTTGTAATAGTGTTAAATTGCGGAATGTCAAGGTATTGGGAAAACTGACGCAGAGAGTTTGCACGTATGCTTGAAACAATGTTAGCGTTATTGTATTGTATATGTTATATCCACTTATTTTACTAATAAAACAATGATATCGTAGATTTTTAAATTCATTTACGGCAAACCTGACTTTGACAAAATACAGCACCTGAACTACTCAGTTATAAGTTTGCCTTTACTATTTTTCTTCTCTAGTGTTTGACTCATCATCAAAAGTTGCTTCTGGTATTTTGAACGGCAACATGGCAGAATACGGCGCCTACAAGCAATGTTTAAATATATACAAAGACACCGAATATGGACCTATTAGAGGACGGCATTGCAGTTTTCGTGTGACACCGACTAAAAAACTATTGAAAACCGTACTAAGCTTTCGAAATGTTTCTGATAAGGTATGTTATTTGTATTACATTGTTTGGTAAGGTTTTACATTTTACTAATTTTTACATCATTTCCCTTTGATTTGAGGGTAATGTTAATAAGTCGGATTTCAGGTATTTATTTCAGAGGCGGCTTTTATTTTAGATACCAATAAAATAATAATATAATGTGCGCTCTCGACGTAATAATAATATAGGGGACATCGTCTGGCCGATAGCCGCGTTATAAGGTGCGAGGTGGTAATCGCAATTAATCACACGGGTATCGTGCCGCCGGGTTCGAATCCGGACTCCGGTACTGGCACTGTCGGAGGATATGGTTGTATGTCCACACTTTTTCAATGTGTAACCCCCTGCCGCACAAGCCTTTGGTTTTTGAAATTGGGACTTGTCCAGTTTCTGTGGTGTTTATTTAATAAAATATCACATCTGAGAGAGATGTGCATTTTACATAGGCTTGCCAAAGCAAAATGTCGTGTCTATACACGTGTTTACTTTCAGTTATAAGTATAGTGGTCTTCAATTTTACTGAGCAGATAAAAAATGCAACAAAAACTTTACGAGTTCATTGTTAATGTGAACGATTCATCTTTTGGAGTCTGAAGGACTTTTTATATATTTCAAAAATAAGGGTTCGAAACGACTGTTTCAGACGGAGAATAATATGAAAATTTATACTTACTGTTCGTTTTTGCTTAACTGCTGCTCTGATGGTATCTATTGGACGTCGTAACACTATAAACCTAACACTGGAAGTACTATAACATTTTCTTAAAATTATACCTGAAAGGGAATTTTGTTAAAAAAACATAATTAAAAGACAATATAAAGTTCAAAAATATATATTAAATCTCTTCAAAAAATTTATGTTTTACAACAACTTTTAAGAAATATGTTTGACAAACAATAGTCTCGCCCGTGTACAACACATGGTGAGGAACGGAACGATTTATAATGTACCTACTACCATCCAATATGCAGTTTTGTGAGCTAACGATTACACAAAAAGATTCAAGAAAAGTTCAATGTTTCTAAAATTTGGTGGGCTTTTGCTTGCCTGTCTATTCACGTATTTGTATTTCAATAACAATTTTGGTTGCTCCTCGGAGCTTTAAAATGCTTGAATCGCAACGACTTTGAATTATATTTGAGCAATTACAATTTCATACGTTCAGGCAAGGCACATATGAGTACATGGTAAAGATACTTTTCTCACACCGAATCACTGAGGAACCGGTTTAGGGCAAATCCCGTTAAAACTCATCATTTTCTCGTCAAAATCGACTGCTAGGAAATGATGGGTGTCCCATGTCGCTAAGGGCTATTTTCGCTAAAACTCACGATGTACTTTGAATAGAAGCTGGATTAACTTGTCCTCATATTTAAGACCTCGCATGAGTTGCAGTGCTTAACAACGTGGATTCATAAAAGGGTTTTTAATTTTGAAATTTCAAAAAAGTCAAATTTTGTTATAGTTTCTAAATTTAGGTGGTCGGGAAGCATAATTGCATGACAACATGTATTAATCATTAACTGTCACTGCCGTGACACCTAGGCTAGTATTCAGCGGCCAAGTTAGTGGCGGGCGATGACAAAATCTTGTTGACTTCGCGAATTCCATGGATGGATAGTTGTCAATGGATACTTCTGATTTAGGAGCCCCATATATTGCCAGAAGAATGGGTACTTCAGTATGCACAATGGTTTCTACCGGGCAATTTTCCTGTTTAAAAGCTTCTGCTGATTGCTGCAGCTCTAGGCGTTTCTCAAACATTCTAAGAACTTTTTCAACCGCTGAAGAGTGCAGACGTTGTGTCGCATCCAGTGATGTCATTTAGAAATAATGGATAATTTTTACAATAAGGAAACTTATCTATGCTAGAAGAGAAGTATATTTTTTATTCTATTTCACCTCTACCTGATTTGAGGAAGAAAACTTGCTGCTTCGAAGGAGCACGTTCTATTAAGGAAGCTAAAAGGTCTACGTCTTCTCCAACGACAGTTTTGTTGTTCTGTAGTGATATTTCAAACGCCGTTTTTACTATCGTCGTCCCTACCTTGTTTCACAGTGATGCTAACAGACTGTATTTTGTGCATTAGCATTGATATTTGCATTTATTTGAGCCATTGGATAGGAACTTTTTTTGACTGAGAGTAACTTGCATTGTTTCGTCGAAACGACTTCCATCGATCCAGAAATTGAAGCAGTTCGTCGAAGCTATTGTATTGCTTTTATATTCTTGCTATTGCCATTGTACCCATCAATGACGACCATTATATCAAAACCTAAATGTTTTGGTGGATAATCAACATATCTTTAGTCATTTTCTTTTTCAGTCCTGTTCCATTTTTTCAATTTATTCAGCAATAATTTGGTTTTCTTCTTTTAGTATCTCGATTTCTTTAATTAGATCATCTAGCGTTTCTTACATTTGCTTTTTTTGTAGTTTCTCTTAGATATTTTGCATTAACATGTTAGAAAATGTATTATCTTTCATTTATCTTGCGATCGTTTCTTGGATGGCACAGTCTAGTATACTTTAACTTGGCGTGTGTATGTATGAGTTAATATTTCCGTACGATTTCATTTTCTCTTGTACACAAAGATCCAGAAATATTGTCCACATGCACAATGTTTCTGGACTATTGCTTTAACTTTGTGTACAATATGGGAGAAAATGAAATCGTAGGGAAATATTAACTCATACATACACACGCCAAGTTAAAGTATACTAGACTATATCAGATTATTTGAAATAGATAGACAGATACATAGATAGAGTTTATTTGACCACATTATATACAAATATGTACATTTGTAGCAAGTAAAAAGTTGATTGATTGCATCAGTAGTATACAGTTATAGTATATAAATAATACAAATATATAAATATACCAAAAACATAAGAGGTAGATTAAAATGAGAAATACATGAAATATAAAAAAAAGCATAGAATAAATATATATAGAAAATATAAATGTGCAAAAATAAAGGTAAAGGTGTAGATATTGTCACAACAATGGAGAATTTACGTCTACGTTAATACAATTAAAAATGATAAAAATAATAATATAGTATGTATGAATACTATAACTATATAGTCACTAGTAGTAAAAATGTGTAAACAATGCAAAAAGAAAACAAAAAAAAAAGTAACCCGTGCTGCAATTTAAAAACAATAAAATAACACAAATATAGTTACTTACATAATAGGAGTATCCATATATTCCCGAATAGAGTAATAACAACTCATTAACATAATGGTTTTTACGTTGTATTTAAATTGTTGAGTATTGAGTGTCTTTAGTTTAGATGGGAGACTATTGTATAGCTTTAAGTCTAAAGTAATTATTCTCCGATCTCTCTAGCCTGTGTTTAGGCTATCTCAGAAGTTAGATGATCTGGTTTGATGTTTATATATATCACAGTTTTTATTAAAAGTTGATGCATTTTTATGAATTTCTAGAAGAGAGTAATAAATATAAAATGTAGGTAATGGCATAATGCCATATTTTTTAAACAAAGGTTTACAGTGCTCTCTTATGCCTACATTTGCAATTATGCGAACTGCTTTTTTTGCAGTTTAAAGACTCGTATAGCCGCAGCCGAATTACCCTAGAAAATTAATGTATGATATGCGGAGTAATACGCATTTAGCAACATGTTATTGCTTAATATATTTTTGAGTTGTCTCAGAAGAAATATCTGACTTGCTAATTTTTTGCAGAGAAGATCTATATGACATGTCCATTTCAGAGAGCTATCCAGAGTTATCCCAAGTAGTTTCACACTCACCTCCCCATGCGGTGCAGTGCCGGAGAAGGTGATCTGTTGAGTTTTTTCTTTATTTAATTTTAGATTATTGGAGGAGAACCAAGATTCGGCCTTTAGTTCAATATTTTTAATGGTTAAGGATAAATTTACACATATTAAAGATGTGTCATCAGCGAAAAAGACACATTTTTCCCCGGAAGCAGATGGTAATAGAGATCGTTAGTATAAATTATAAATAATAGTGGACCCCAAGACCGAACCCTGGGGTACACCATACTTAATAAATTCAAAATCAGATATACTATTATTTAGATTGACACATTGTTGCCTATTTTGAAGATACGACTCAAAAAGAGATAAGGGTATTCCCCGTATCCCATAGTAGGTCATTTTCTCCAACAGAATATTATGCGAGACACAGTCAAAAGCCTTGCTGAGGTCACACAGAGTCACCGCCGTGTGTCTACCCTCCTCAAGGCCCCCAACGACATCTCGCACAACACTGTGCACCGCCTGTACCGTAGAGCGGTTTCTACGAAAACCGTATTGGAATTTTACCAAAGATTGGTATAATTGATATAGGATGGTAGTTGTCTATCTCCTCAACGTTCCCTGTTTTAAATATGGGCACAACCCTGGTAACTTTAAAAGCATCAGGAAAAATACCTTCATTAAAACATGCATTTCCAAGGTAAGCGAACGGCATGACAAGGAAGTCAAGAGTATCTTTTATAATTCTAGTGTTCAGATCGTAGATGTCAGTACTATTCGAGTTTTTTAGAGTTTAGAGTTTTTTAGCATTAAATACCTCGGAGGGTGTAACAGGTTCGAGATAAAATGAATAAGATTTGGTGGTAATATTTTTTAGAAAGTTAAGCAGCTTATGATCACTAGTGGGCAAATCTTTTACAATATTTTCAGCTATTGTAACAAAAAATTTATTAAATTGAGTTGATGATATATTGACTGTTTCCAGATCTACAGAATTTTTTGTATTATTTCTTTCATGATTTATTAGTTTCCAACAGTCTTTTATCTTGTTAACTGAATTTGTTAAATAAGAATCATATGCATGTTTTTTTGCCCTGATTATTTCTTTCTTATATGCTCTTAAGGATTTGTATAAAGATATATCATTTTCCTTCTTAGTCACGTTGGCTATAATTTTAACTGATGATAAGCTATCCGTCATATATCTAAGGTTATTATTAAACCAATACACAGATGGTTTATTAGTAACTTGATGTCTTATTAAGAGGAAAGCATTTGTGTACCAATGACTGATATGTTTCAATTAGAGATAAAGATAAGAATGCTATACTAGAATTTGGATTGCCAAAGATACTCCAGTCTATAAGAGACAATTGAGCTCTCATATCATCAATGCCATGCTTTGTAATTTTTCTCAACAGCACCTTCTTATGATTTACAGGTATTTTTTTATTGAAAATTAGGAACTGCCCCTTGTGGTCTGAGAGAGATGGGTCAACAACTCCCGTTTCATAGCAGTCATGGTTTAGATTCGTTAATATATTATCAATGCACCTAGATGTCAATGCAGTCACTCTGGTGCTTTCCGAAATGGTTATGTCTAAATTAAATGCATGTGTTAAACAAATAAGTTCATTTGACTCCCAGGACTGTTCAGTGAAGCCAATATTAAAATCCCCCAGGAGTATGATATTTTTATATTTATCTGAGATATGTTAAAAGTTCTTCCAGGTTACTTAGAAAGATTGTTAGATCTCCTCGTCCACTAGATATATATAGGGTTATAATAACAGTTTTTATGTCACATATTTCCAGGGCACAGAATTCGGCATCAAATTCAGCACAATATTCTCCCAATTTAAGGGTTTTATATTTCATACCTTTTTTTATAAATATGGACACCCCTTCATGTTTACCAACAGATCTACAGAAAGAGGAACCCAGATTATATGTGTTTAAATTTACCATTCCTAAATTTCCTTCACAGAACCAGTGTTCAGACAGACAGACAGACCCTGTATATTAACATGAAATACACTTACATTATTAGTCAGTATTAGTTTATTACTTAAATTATTATTAACATTTTTCCGTAGTGCGAATAGGGGAGTCGTCAATAACAATGTTTAGCGAGTTCATTTTGTCACAAACTTTGAATATTTAGCAGGGAAAGATCCGGGTTTAACATCACTTTTCTGGATTTATCTTCCTCCGCATTTGAAAAAACCTACTTACGCAAGCTCCGGCTGGCCATACCTTTGGATTCATGGCCTTGTTGAAATTGTCCTCATATATTGTAACTTTATAGGATAAATATAAATCAGGATGGATGTTTTGGAGAAATCGTTTCACATATTACCTCAGGGAAAGTGGGTTTTAATAGATTTTTTAATTCATCCAGAGTAGTGTTCAAGTCCGCCCTGTACACATGCAGAGTCGCATACTTGGGTCCGCCTTTCACTGAAGCTTCTGTGTTATTTCCAATTATCATCTGTCTTGGACGTCTTTTTTTATAATTGACCTAATTCCATTGTCCATTTTTATTTTTCGCAACAGGCTGGGATGCTGCGGATTGATTGTTTTCAACTTGTAATATATCATTGTTAAGATGGATAATTTCATTGCATTTTCTTTCACTTTCTATTCTCAATAACTCAGCTGATATATGTTTATCATTTGTTTTGGATTCTCCTTTTTTATTTTGTATCACAGAATTACTTACAGTCGAAGTTTTTGTCACTGTCGCCTTGTTTTGTACTACTTTATTGAAAGCACTTTTTGTACTATTTACCTTATCAACTTTTTGTTCTATTTGAGAATCACGGTGTATTTTATTCAGAAGTTCAATTTGTTATTTAACAATATGCTTTTATCTTGAAGTTCATTAATAATGATGTCCTTCTGTCTTATGATATAGGTGAGAATTTTTGAGTCTATTTTATAATCAGTGTTCGATACTTCATCCATAGCATCGTAAAACGCAGAATTAACGTCATTAGTTTCCTCTTCAGTCTCACAACAAACAATAGCGTTGTCATCAAATTTTACATTTGCACACAATTTTGCATAGCTCGAATGAAAATGATTGTCACATTTTTTACACTTAATTCCATTAACTAACTTTTTGTTACACCGTTTACAGGTAAGAGCGATCGAATTTCCGCCCGTCACCAAAGACATCTTAACATATAATCAATAGCTTGAATGCTAACTAATATTGTGGCATTACAATGTTTTTTAAAATTTATTCTATTTTGATTCTTCTTGTGAAAGAAATAAATTTAAATTGTCATTATAACGAAATAAATAGCTAACTCAATGATGAAATCATTTAAGATCATTATGAGGCATCGATATAGGACCAAAATCGACCTTGAGCCGGATCTGAGCCTACCGTCCTTCTTCACCCTTCCGCTTTTGTACTACTAATGTATGATTTTATCAGCTGGAATGATACCAATTGAACAAACTATAAACCATCTTAAAACAAAATTTCTGTTTATGTGCCGAAGATTAGCTAAAAGCTTCTACATTAATTTGTTAAGTAGTAAAGTATATTAGTAACTAATATGTTGTCATACGGAATACAGCAGTTACGGTTACTGCACATCGGATAAATATATTCAATAAATCCATTAATCATCATTCAGTTCATACCGCAAATCGGGGTTGGGAGCTAATACCATCAAACGGGAATACTTTAAGGAGATTAACTTTGCAACTGTGATCGCTTAATATACTAGCTAAGTAATTAATTTATTACTTAGAGCCAGACGAACTAAAATGTTTTAGATATAGTCTTTTGACAGCTGTTTACACGCAACGATTTATATATTTTTATTTTATTTTTCAATTTTAAAACTAGCTACATATTTCTTCTTATACTATTATTTGTGATAAGAAGTAATTTTGAATGGATATACACTTCTTTTTACAAAACATAGACATTCCGTAGTTATATGTTGAGTGCGGTATAAGTAATTCTTTACTTTTAAATTTAAAAACAGCTATCTTCTGGTTATAAGTTTAAAATTAGACAAATGCATTTCCATTGACAAAAAAAACTCTACCCCTTTCCTTAGCTCCACTCCAGCACATGATGCTTGAACTTAATTGCGCGAATTTGCAAGCGAGTAATAAATATTTAATAACCTTGTTTCGCCACAAGCATTTTTCATTTGCATAATGGCAAACAAGATTTGATACAACTTATTGCACATTTCAAACAACTTCATGAAATTTACTTTGTAGAGGATAGAGTTTCCATAGTAAAAATTGTTATAGTTTGTTTTGGATGTATTTATACGAGTTACTTCTATAGAGTAAATGCACCTAAGATATCTGTAATATTATTACAATTTCATGTGATTTGGTAGATCATTGACATACAATGCGGAAAATAGGGATCCAAGTATAGAGCTCTGAGGTACTCCTAAGGATACTGTTACATGGCCTATGTCCATTTAACAGTTTTATATAAAAACTAGTGTTTTGTTTATATTTAGCACGAGCTGTATAACATTTTTTATTCAGTTTTTGTAAGTGAAACTGTTTTCAACTAATGGAATTTACTTGCATAACTGCTAAACCATTTCACACTATTTCATGTACATATTTTTATATCTTAGAAACTCAGTCATGTTCTATTAACTATTATGTGTCTCTGTTTCGTTGTAACACAGCATTATTCCAGGAAACAATTGTCTACAAAACATTTATTTACATCAGATACCTACATTTCGAATTTTATAATTTTGTTGACTATGTAAGTACGTATGATTATTTTCCTTACCTTTTCTCATTCTATATATAGTATATCCTATAAGATGTAATATATTTACTCAGTTCTCAAAGTAACAATACGTTTTACTATTTATTTACAGATGTTCATATTGTTGGTTATGTACAAAATAGAAATTACAAACTGAGGAAAAGGCAAATCAGCTGTGGGATGGAAGTAATACAAACTTTTATTATAGATTCCTTTTATCGATCATATGCCATATTTTAGTTGTGAGTACGGGAATCTACATCAGAGAGGTTGTTGCGCTTAACTCAACAGTTGACAGATGGCCACACCTGTACTTTTTTTATATTTTATAGCTTTCAATTTAATTAGGGAATTAGATTTCTCAAGTTTATTTTGTAGCATTATTTTCCAGTAAGTAGGACAAAAAAGTTTACCTTATCAGTAAAACTCACCAGGAAATCATTTGCTTGCAGCCTTTGTACTGATTCGAACGTATATAATTTTTAACTGTAAACTTCAGTAATTGATATTACATTTTATATCCGCGTTAACAGCATCCAGGTATATTTCATTTATTACTCATTTAAAATTTAATTAATCTTCAATTTTTGTCTTTGATATAATTTCAATTATTTTTAAAATAAATTTAAATTCAAGGTCAATTCTTATCAATTTAATAAGTAGTTAAAATAATATATGTACCACATAGTTTTAAAATATTCTTTTCCTTTCTTTTTCATTTTTTGGTAATTTATAGTCTAAGAAATCAGCTTTTGTATGTACTTATATACTTAGATACTTAAATTCTTAGATATTCTATTTAGATGCTTAGATATTTCAATTCTTAAATACTTATATATTTCTATATATTTATATGTACTTATGTACTTGTATGTTTATGCAAATATATACTTATACATTTCTGTATACGTTTCTGCATAGTTCTTCATTCCTGCATAGCTTTTGCACAGCTCAAAAACCACATAGTTGGTTAATTTTCCTACAATTTTCACTCCATTTCATTAAGAGACGTAAATTGCCAAAGAAACCTTTAGAATCTATTCTCGCAACAAGAGACAATTGTGGGCCTGGATTGCTGTTCCAGAACTAGTCACGTCAATAACGGTCAATCTAGGATTCTGGTAAAAATTTGTTATATATATAATTTTTTTAAATTTCAATTAGTCTTTATAAATCGATTTACCTATTATTCATGTAATATATTTTAACAGTCATTTTAAACTATCTTTTTATTTCTCTTACCAACAATTTCAGTCTGATCTATAGTAGACTGATTATTCGAGAAAAAGAGACAGTTTTACTTATTTTACTATAGATGGTGCCCAATTTAACATCAATTTTTCTGTCTCCTTTTTTCGAAATAAACAGAAATCTGTCAGTTATGCCGTACATTTCAAAAAGGGTAAGTTTCTCCACTCTTATGATTACTCTAGATCCATGGCTCTCTGCTCCGACTTAAACCAGCTAGTCGTCCGCATATGTTGGTTGCCTCAATTCTTTCTCAAAAATAAATAACTAGGGAAAGTAGGTAACAATACATTACTTTCATTAGGAAAGTGGATGCCAAGCCTTACAATTATTTTACTGTTTAACAATGAATTCATTCCAGGATATTACCACGTATATCATGTTTAAACATTCCATATATCATATAGTCAATATGCAAGGTATCAAATTTCTTGGATATATCAAATTGCAAGACTACCACCTTTGTCAATATTAGCATAAATTATATCTGGCAAGTGCGAGCTAGAAGATTCTGATTTGCCTTCTCTAAAGCCATGGTGACGTGACGTTCCATGAATATCGACAACTGGTAAATAACTTTTCCTTAATTTCAGAAAGGGATAAGACTAATGTTATTTAATGTTATTAGCCTACAATTTTCTATATCCAGATCACCAGTTTTTAATAGGGAAACTGTTAAATTTTCTTAATTTTTGAGATGAATGAAACCTTTAATTTGTTCTAATTATTTTATGCTAAGACCGTCGCCGTCATTTCCATTAAATTTATATTTATAACATTTTTATTAAACCGAATTCGGTTACGGGAGAAAGAAATTGCCAGTTAATATCTTATGTCTGGGCGGTTTTACTTTTTGCCTAATATATTTGTATAATATAGAACTGTACTATATGTTTCATTTTAGAGATTTGATATGTTAAAGACCAGTGTTATGGATGATGTAGCATTGATGTGGTCTGTATGTGTACCACACTCTTGCCATAGTGATGATGTATTCCCTCACTTTAACAAAAGTATAATGGATCTAACTGAAGGTTTAAATTTAATTGTATCTCTAAAAGAAGAACATTGCGTTTCCTTGGAAGATGAGCCACAACTAAGTACAGGAGACTATTTAGTAATGTATGTTGATATTGTTGATTGTTGAAAGAGGGCGAATATCCAATAGACTAATTAGTAATTATTATTTCAGGTTATTTCTTGGTGTGATAGTTTTCATAGTTTCTGTTGCATCTTTTATCGATTATTCTAAAAAAGGTACACTTTTTATCTTCATTATTTATGTGACTTTATGTAAGGTAAGATTTATCAGATTTCTCACTATCCATGAAGAAAGACTAGTTAAATATATATTTAATATTTTGTAATTGTAAACAGTCATGATAATTATCTATATTCTTGACCAATCATCGAGAAAGCGCTACCTGATAAATATTGCGATATAAAAATTGAAATGGGGCCAGATTCGATAAGTATTAATTCAAGTCAAAGTTGTTTATGAATACGTATTGCAACCGGTTTATTAGGTTAAACATAATTATCAAATCACTCGCGATGAAGACGTTTTAAACTTACATAGCAACATTTAATATTAAATTTTATCAGATACCTTAGTAAAGTCACTGTAGATCAGATCGATTATTATTTTTAATGCATCCGTCGTAGTTAAAATTCAACAGATTTTTATTTACCAGTATTTCTCTGGTTTCCAACGTGTGACAAAGGCAATAATAAATAACGATCCAAAAGAAGGTAGGCAATATAGCAATGGCTCGGTAATTCACAGTTTTTCTTCAAATCCCGTTATTTTAAATAGGAGTATTCATCATATTTTCAAATTTTTAAGACTGTTTTATCTTTAAGAACCAAATGAAATATAAATAATAAGTCTTAAATATTTCATTGCAATCTTGGATTACATAATTAGATACAATAATTATAAATATTCAAAAGAATAATTACAATACGCACTTGGTTTATTGTTTCATTAGTTTTGTTCAGATTTCTCTGACATATGTTTCGGCTTTGCGATCATTATCAAGTTTTTAAGACTCTTTAATAATGGTCGCAAGGCCGAAACATGTGTCAGAGAAATCTGATCAAAACTAATGAAACAATAAACCAAATGCTTATTGTAACTATTCTTTTGAATATTTATAATTATTCTATTGAATATGTTTTATCAAGAACCTACCGCAGATCCCATCCAATTAATTATTTTACGCTTTTATATCTATTGGTGATGATATTATAGCATCAGAAGTTTTCCTTTTACTCAAGAATGTATACCTCTGTTATTAGTAATTCAGTATGACCCAGAAATATTTTTTTTTCAGCTAGTTGAAATACGTGTTTAAAATTATTGGCGAAGTCTTGCACAATTGCCTTCCTCCTTGATAGAACCCTGTTATTTAAAACCACTTTCCTTGGTGCATAGTTTTGCTCTTATTTACATTTTATGTAAATATAAAAATTGGTTAATATTGTGCTGGTTATCATTTTCAACATTTGTGATATAATTTTAGTATATTGTTTCTTTGAATCTCAATTTATCAGTAGTACATTGTATGTTCATTTCTTATACAACTTTCTTCTGCATTGACCCTAGCATCTCGTCTAATTTCAGACTTGTAGATTAGAGCACGTCAGCATAGAAAGTATCACAAACACTCTTAAGTAAACACAATGGATTATTTCTTGAATTGTTACTCAAACCTGACAATTATAAAGAATCGTCTATTAAATTTCAATAGAGTTGGTGACACTTTGAAGAGTTTTCCATGTCCTCTTCTCTTTTGCATCTTGCCGTCACTTGTTTCCACTGTTCGGTTGTAGTAAGTTCTAAGATGTAGGCACTGCGTTACACTGCTGCATAAAGTTAGCTAAACATTTATTTTATATAGACGATCTCAAACTGTATGCATGCGAAGGTGAAAACTAATATGCTGTTTGACAATTACCGCGGAATTTGGCCTGGACAAATGCCTACTTGTCCAAGAGAGGGTGAGACGAAAGAATTCTTTGAAAATGAACAACTGATAGATGGAAGCATTCTAAGACATTTCAATGCAGGAGAGTGTGTAAAACAGATGAAATACTCCATCTACGACATTGACAGTAACTGCAATAGATTAAGTTGGCCTCGAGGTAAAATAATGAGTTTGAATCTAATATACTTGTCAATAAATTTTTCTTTAGACCCTTACTTTAGTTAACAAGTCCACAACATAATCACAGCCTTCACCATAGGTCGGTCTATTGACGTGGAAGTTGACGATCCTTAGCATTCTAAGGAGCTTTGATTAACTATTGCGAGTATGACAAACCCTGAACTCTATTAGATGAAAAGTCAGGTCATTGGAGCATTTCCGTTAATTAACCTGACTGTCCAAATTAGAACTCTTGAAGTAATACCCACAAATTTAGAGACTGGAAACAATAATAATTTGTCTTTTTCTATTTGTAATATTCTGATATGCTTCGTGAACCATGCACTCAATTTTCTCTTTGGCTTCTCTACTGTATAGCATGTCTGACAGTATCACACAATGTGGTCCCACTAAATCATGTCCGCGTAAACTTTTTAAGATATCAATAAATCATCTTGCACAGTGAACTCTGCGCTGCTTGTCATCTAACGGTCTCTTAACCATACAACTGTCCTATGCATTTTTTCTTCTTTCCACTTGTTTCTGTCCATTGGACAAAAAAAATCCTTAATTTTCGAACCAAAATGAACTCAAGATAGAACAAAATGGCATGTGTGGGCGTATCAACGTTAGTAAAGGTATTTTGTAATGAAAATATATGGACAGTAATTTTACAACTCTCCTCATGGATTTCTTGCGAAGGTAAAAGGGGATCTCTGTTACGTTTATCCTGAATGAAGTACTCATCTAATTTCACCATGTGTTTCTGGCTACTGCATTCAGTCTTTTGTCCACTACACGCTAATGAATTGACAGAAGACTGACAGAATACTGGACGCTGGTTGCGGCTACATCTAGCAATTATTGTATTACTCATTAGTAAAACACATCATTACTTACCTCGTATGCGTTTTGTATTTACAAAGATAGAAAAATTTCATGTCACTGATAAATACATTAATTGATGGCGTGAACGACAACATTCGTGCTTTGAACTATAGTTTTCGATTAAAACCCAATGAATCTTTATTTCGTACTTATTAAAGCTACTTGAAAACCGTTCAATTTGTTTCAAAAATATTATGTAATATACCTGCTTAATTCATCAAACCATTATTAAAAATTATCTTTCATTAATAGAGGGGATCAATATACAATAAATTATAATCACCACTACATTTGAAAATGTTAAATACCATTGAAATGAACAAAAATTATTCATTTCTCTAATGAATATTTTATGAAGCAATTTTTATAGTATCATAAACCCGAAGCAGCAGGTAACCCTTTTAATATGAAACTGAAATTCCAATAGTATTCGTACCTGAGCGCATATCGATTTCAACAAAGTGAACAAAGTGCGAACTCCGACTTGGTGATAAATAAGAAAATCTCTTTAGAGCAATTTATGCATAATGCTATCATCGGAAAAGCCTATAAATATTGATTTAAAAATATATTTATTATTATTGCAAGTATCCTGAAACAATGTAAAAGTGTTATATACAGTGAGGTCTATAAGTAACGGATACATTCATTATCTACGTAATAGTTAACAATTTATGAGTAAAATCCTAAAACAAGTCAATTTTTAATTCTAAAATGATATTTTTCAGCATAATTTTATGCCTTCAACCCTCTTGGAATGATAGCTGTCCCTTTAAAATGTTTAAATGGTATGAGGGTGTGTGTGATAGCTCATTTTAAAGGGTATTTATTCTATCCAGCAATATAAGATTTCTTGAACTTCTCTATTTTAACCTCTCCACAATAAAATTGTGAGAGGTTACTAAAATTGGTTCAAAAACGAAAATTGAGATAACATCAAATCTTTGCGTTTTGAGGTTCTAGGAACCCAAAAAAGTGGTTTTTGAAAAAGTCTGTGTGTATGTGTGTTAGCACGATAGCGCCGAAACTACTGAACAGATTTGAATGAAACTTTGCATGTGCGTTATTTTAGTGCTCCAGAAGATCTGAAAAGGTTTTGGTTGAGATCGGATTACGTTTAGTGCCGTTTTGATGCAACAAGATGTTTATTTTATAATTACTTTCAACTTGCAATGGAACCATTGAAAAACAGTTAAAATTCTGATTTCAACGATATATCACACTTACACCCTTTCGATTCGGTTTCCGTGAAAAAAATTAAAAACAAAGCAAATATGAAGCATAGATCGCATTTCGCGTGACATGATCGATGCGCGTAGCCGTTACGTCGTGAAACTCGTCACATCACGTGTGAATTCACGTGTGAGGGTTTCTTCACTACTCTAGAAGTAGAGCGGATTACGTTTAGTGCTGTTTTTAAATATATATATACAGACAAATCGAAGAATTAAACTAGAAATATTCCTCTAAAATCTAGTAAAATTACTGAAATGCTAATGTTTCATTTAACAAAGATAGCCGCGAGCGATCGGATTGCAATGAGCAAATTTTGACGATTGTCATTGTCACCGTTTGTCATCCGATAACGTTGGTGTCATATCATGTTAATAAGATTTAGGCATATTTGTAACTTTTAGTGACTGCACCAGTGCATTGTCACAAACTTTAAAGGTAGATGTAACAATATCAATACCATATGCTTTCTGTACCTTCGTTGGTGAATTTATTATAGATTATCACTTTACCAATTTTCAGTTTGTTGCTTTACAAATTTGTAGTATTTAGGATAACTAGACTTTCTTAGTCGTTCAAGTGATGTTAAAGTTGTTAATATCCTAATAGTATATTATTCAACGAGCGATAATGTAGGCAATAACTCGCACAGATGAAATTTGCAGCACGAGCCGCAAGCGAGTATTGTAAATTCATTAAGTTGAGGGTTTTTTTAGTGCCCCAGAAGATCTGAAAAGGTTTTGGATGAGCTTGGATTACGTTTAGTGCCGTTTTGTCCACACAATTTAATGCTTTTTCGGATTCAAAGATCCACCGAGTGGGAGGTTCCAGCCGCTTCCAGTAGCTGCCGATTTTTTTATTTAAAAATATTAAATTTTTAATGTTACTAAGTAAACAAAAGAACATGAAGCAGTTTAAATCAAATATTCAAACTGGGCGCTGAACACTAACAAGCCTCTTTTGATGGCAAAAATAATAGATTTTTGTGTAGATAGTTTTACTCCTGAGGCTGCCGATGCACTGTATTTGTAAATTTGAGAAGGTGGGAGGGTTGCACTTGAAGATTTTGGACAGGGGCAAAAGCTACGCCCTGTATAATTTCCAGTAATTTAGTCCGCGCTGACTTTAATTTTAAAAGTTATTTATTTATCACTGTATTATTAAAGGTGTTCGGGTGGAGACCAGCACTCTTTATATTAAGCCTTTGGTGCTTTAGATTCTTTAAAGTTCAATTGAAAAGTCAAAAATCGCTTTGGTTTAGTTTTGAATTTTGTGTCAAGTGAAACTACAACAAACTGTATATGAATTTCTGGTGTAGAACTGTTTTTTGAATGTCTAAATTGGCTTCTGATTCGCTTTGGTTAATTTATTTGGAAATTTGTAATGTTCTTGATTTTGCAGATAATTTTCAATCACCACGTATATGGCGAGTTATGAAGTAGCACTTGGTTTTAACGGGAATGACTATTTTGATTTAGATTAATGAAACAAAATGTTTCGACTGATTAAATTTAACAAGTTTATTTCGATTTTTGTACAGTTGAGAAGGTACCTCTTCGACAGTAAGAATTCTGGCTTTTGAAAAAATTAATTGAGTTCGCAGATTGATTTAAAAATCACTTAAAATTAACGTGCGGATGCAGATTTTTATTTCAAGTTAGATTAGATGCGCTGGAGTAGGTTTTGTTTAAAAGTCTGAAAAAAATCCACGAAATTTGTTGAGCGAAGGTAGGATTGAAAAAGTTCATTTAAGTTTAATGCGCGAGGGCAGAATTGATGTAAAAAATGAAGGTTACGTCTTTTTTTACTTAGTTGATCCAAGGAAGACGTTCGAAGTTTTTCTGGCAATAAAATAAAGCGCGAAAAATAGGAAGCTAACCGAAGCCGTGGAAAACGGAAAAAGTTATTTCACAAATCTCCGGAGATTCTAGTATGATCACTAATTGCAATTTTAAACTTTATTTTATTTAAAGGGAAACTATTTTACTCGCGATATTTCACAACACTTGAATTACTTCCGAAACAGAACTGGGAACTGTTGCGTCTTTTGTACCCCGTGAGTCTCACACGAACGTTTTTACCCCCGTTTTAGGTCTGGAAAAGCCTAGATCTCGCTCCGTGCAGGAGGATAACTTATCGTTGCGTAATATTGCGCAATATTGTGTAATACTGTAAAAAGTTGACATTTTGAAAGGAAACCTATATGAATGTGTTGGGATAAAAAAAAGATTTTTTTATGTAAGATTTGTTTGAATCGATTTGGATTAAAAAATTATTGAAGGTTTTTATATCAATAAATTGAGAACATTTCGGATTTCCCCATAATGCAGCGTTAAAGCCACGTACGTACTATTAAAGTGGAAACATTTTGAGTGCCGGTGCCGGCAAGCTGAACGAAGCGAACTGAAACTATGTTTTAAGAATAGAGAAAGGTTACAGTCGTTGTATACGGAGGCGATGAGAAAGTAATGGTAATAAAAATGAACTAAAAATTGAAAAGGCTGCGAATGTTGTGTGCGGAGGCGATGAGAAAGTAAGGATAATGAAAACTAACTATGAATTGAAAAAGGTTGGGAGTGTTGTATGCGGAGGGCGATGAGACATATGGCTCAAGAAAATAAGGTTGTGGATGTTATATATAGGGGGCGATGAGAAAGTAAAATTTTTTTAAGAAAATTAAAAATATTCTGACCGGTTATTTGGAGGGTATATTGAAGGTGATCTTTGAATATATAGGAGCGGCATTTTTTAGGTGATTATTTTATGAGGTTGGGGTTTTAAACTTTTTATGAATTTATTGACGGATTATGAATATTTGAGAATTATCGAGTAACTGTGAATTTTTTAAGAATTTCTTATAGAAAAATGTGGTTTTTTGACAAAATAAAATTGAACATGACTTTTTTTCATAGTCTGACTGTTTGGGATGATAGATTAGACTAAAAAGTGATTTTTAGGATTTTTTAAAGTTAAATTTCCTATTTCTTCTTTCTTATTCTGTATTTTAATTCATCGACGTTATTTAGTATGTTGAAGCAGACTTTCGAATTTAAGTAACCCTATACCGATCCACCTATTGGGAAAAACTCGGCTCTTACTTCCAATGCAAATATGTGGTGTAGCTCCGTGCTGCTGATACAAAATATTTCTATCAATTTCATTAGGGTTATCATCGTCTAAAAAAAGTATTCTTAACTCTGAAACTAAGAAACTTTGCAAGAAATCCAAGTAACGCGCGCCATTTAATGTGATAGCAAACAAGTATGGTCCGATAATTTGAGAATTTATAATTCCAACCCAAACATCCACCTTCTCAGGATGAGTATTGACGTCCATCATCCAATGTGAATTTTCTCTACTCCAGTATATATAGTTCTGTATGTTGGCTGTTCCATTTGAGGCGAATGTTGCTGCATCAGAAAAATGAATGTTTTTTTTATAAATAACGGATTACGTTGGCATCGATTTGCCATGATTCCATTTAATCGACGATCAGGGTCATCATCGTTAAGTTCTTGAACCAAATGAATTTTATATGGGTAACATTTATATTTTTCATTTTTTAGAAGACGCAATATGGACGTTTTACTAATATAATTATCGGCGGCAACTTGTCTTGTACGTTTGCGTGGATTATTTTCAATATCTAAGTATTGAAGATTTCGCATACCTGCTTTTGTGCTTTCGTTTTATCAGCACATCCTAATAATATCAAAATTTCAATTCTTTGGGTAACCGAAAGACTCATTGTTAAAATAATGACCAACTTGACAATCAGCGATAAATAACTAGAATCAAAAGTTTGCACTTATGTAGCAAATAAAGAAATATAATTTATTTTTAGTATGTAAAAACAAACTCTTTTTACTTGCTATTTTGTACAGTTACTAAGATCGGAAGACAATACAGTATTCCACCGTTACTTTTCAAATATCTGCACGTACGGGTCGCAGGGGTGAAAATTTTCCTCAAATTTTGCATCCCTCAATTAACACACTTCCTGACATCAATTGATGGAATTTAGCAGTTACTAAAATCGTATGACAATACAGTATTTTGCCGTTACTTTTGCAAATATCCGCACATAGGGGGCGCGGGAGTGAAAATTGAAAAATCCGGAAAAAATAGGAGCGATAAAGCGAAGGAGCGAGAAATCAAAACAAGTCGTTAAAAGACGAATTTTTATTGAGCGATCTCTGAGAGGTAAACCCCCCAAAAGTTTGACTGAAAAGAAGAAAATAAAAAAATATTATAATTTTTTTAAAAATCTCCCTCAATTGTGGCTCGGGATAATTTTCAAAATATTCATGACTTCCAAAAAATTTCCGGAAATAATTTAAGCACTAGGGATATTATAAATGAAAAATTTCAAGATGGCGGTGTCAACAACAATAATTATAAATAATTAGTATGGAGATTAAACACTGAAAATTTTATAAGAATTAGAACATATTTTACCTATATGTCTGATCTATAAAATGTCGCGCGTCGTAGACGCATACAGAATATATATGCACAAGTCGTCTTTTACCCAGAAAAATCGAGATTCTGTTAAATCTACTAGGATTTACGAGGATCGTTCAGGGAACCTAGAATGTGGTTAAAAACATTTTCAAGTATTTCTTAACAGTATGCGCCATTTGCCAGAAAATTATAAATTATATTATACATTAATAATAATATTATAAATTAAATTCTATTTTAGGCAAATCAAATTGGTTCATTGATTCATTTTCTGCTTACTCAAATGGAAAACGGCTATTTTCTACAGAAAGTAAAGATTCGGATTTAGAATGTTTGCATGGCTTAAGATATATAAGTATATGTTATGTAGTAATAGGCCATAGATACATACACAACATGGCATTTCCAACAGTAAATTCTATTGATCTGATACAGGTAAGTACAATTTCATAACTCTTAGCCCGCGTATCTCGCTGGTATTTGATTCTCTGCTACTATTCATGATAGCACAATATGGCCTAGCCCTTGTTCGTTCTAGAAGAATGAACCATCGACCAGAGAAAGTTTTACGTTAACACAGAGTGCGAGTGCTACATATAAATGTAGATAGTTATGCCGCCTATAAATTAAGAGCTGCTTAGATATATAAGCGATATAGATCTTTATATATTCAAGTGTTTTGAATAGTTGAAAATATTATTTGGTAAAATAAAAGTTGAAATTTGCAATATTAAGTAAAATCAAATTGATATTGAAGTTATTAGATTTTGAAAGTTAGAAATTATGAAAGTTGACAGAGAAATTATTTGTTCTGTGCAATTGAATTTTAATTTGGAAATATTCAAATATCGTTGTAAATAAAAATGCCTAGGCGTCTCCTATGTTACTTCATAGGAACAAACTCAGTCGTAGACATTCGTAGAGATTTCTATCTCAGTAGCGAGTTCTAGCAATTTGACGTGAGGGATGACTGAAATTAAAGACGCAAACAACAATTAGTTAACCTTTTAATCACGGCATTAGATGTGGTTATGATTACAAATAAACAAAACAATTCTTAAAACTATAGTACATAAAATCAAGTGATATCGATTAGACAATCGATTTAAATTAAAGAAAATGCTATACCTTACTGGTATATACAGGTCTTTATTGGATTTACGTAAATTGGCTCACCTGTGCATAAGCGCTGGAGCTGTTCAAAATCATATCCAGTCAGTTGTAGTCTTCCAGATGGTTCTCAGTTGTTGTCGTTTCTACGATCCGGTGAAATTATAATAATTCTGGTAGTGATTTGATGTGATGTGACGAAACATTTTGTTTTAAGATTCTCAGCACACAAACTTTGTGTTTATAAATTTTTTATTAAGCATCATTTAATGATCGGTAAGTACAAACATTATTTTCGGGCACTTTACCCTTTTAAAAATCCTTGTGAAGAAACAATTATTGAAAAAGTTTAAAAGTTTTCATTAAATCGGGCATTACATTTAAATTTCAAAATATTTTTATTTCCTGTCAGTCACTCTGACATTTTACAAATGGAAAATATTAGTTTCGAAAAGTGAGGTTAATTCAGAAGAGAATTTAAAACGTGTTTACTACAAAATTAAAAAATTACTCTCCTTTGACGTTGTTCCACGGAAATGATAAAAATTTGCGATTTTGGGATTTATGAAATTTCAAACGTCAAAATATAAATATGGAATTTCCATGCTTTTTTAAATAAATGATCGAAAGTGTTTTTCAATATTCTTTACCTACGTTTCACCCCGGTCGTTTTGATACCCCCTAACATGTCTCTAGGGTGGATATTAAAAAGTTTGGGGGTGTAATGGGGTAGTGAAGCGCAAGTTATAGCCTCTCCTACTCAATTGTTAACCTCACCTTCGCGATGAGTTCAATTTGAACTTGGTGCACCCTGTTCTCACTAACGAGGCTCTAACGACCGAGTAAGGGCGGAATAACCCTTACCTTTTGCCGTGAGCACATCCACCTTCTCACGAAGAGTGCGGTAAAAATAACTCACCGCACACAAAGGTTGCTTTTGGAATCGTTTGGTTACCCCATCGTCGCAGTCTCCTTCTGTGCCATGGGACCACACCACTCGCCTTCCGCAACCGAGCTGGTCAGTTGCATACCTGCTCCAGCTAAAACCTCAAATGCAGCTTCGTTTTCAGTCGATTAAGGCTTTAAAAAAAAATGATGGAGCGTTCAAGTGGGACAAAATCATCCGGAGGTAAAATACCCTCCCGATCGGATCTCCGGGGGAGGGTGCCCACAGGGACACCTCATCGAATGTCGAAAAAACACCGACAAGTTAAATCCAACAAAACTAATTCTTTCATCTACGGCGCTTGGAATGTTCGTACTTTGAACGACAGCACTCGCACCGATCGGCCTGAAAGAAGAACTGCTCTAATAGATAGAGAACTTCACCGACTCAATGTTGACGTTGCAGCTCTCAGCGAAACTCGATTTTTGGAGGAAGGCTCTCTCACAGAAAAGTACTACACCTTCTATTGGAAAGGTCTTCCCACCAATTCAAGAAGACAACATGGAGTAGGATTTGCCGTTCGGAATCAACTTGTATCCAACTTAACACAAGTACCGCAAGGCCTATCCGAGCGTCTAATGCTGCTACGCTATGAGCTATCAGATGGCAACGCGGTAAATCTAATAAGCGCCTACGCTCCCACCCTGGATGCAAGTCACGAAACCAAGGAAAGCTTCTATCAACAGCTGGAAGAAACCCTCTGTAGAATACCTAAAACAGAACGACTCGTTATTCTTGGCGATTTTAACGCTAGAGTAGGGAGAGATGCAGACACCTGGCCAGGCATCATAGGCAAGAACGGTTTGGGCAACATGAACGCTAACGGTCAACTACTCCTAACTAAGTGCGCCGAACATGATCTAGTTATAACAAACACCATTTTCCGACAAAAGGATAAATTTAAAGGCACCTGGCGTCACCCCAGATCAGGCCACTGGCATCTACTGGACTATGTTATCGTACGTAGGAAGCATCTCAAGGACGTCCAAATTACAAAGGCGCGCATTGATAGCGAATGTTGGACCGATCATCGTCCTGTTGTCTCTAAAATGAAAATTGTTATGAGACCCAAACACCGAAGAACTCAAGTAAAACGTAGACTCCGTCTCTGTATTAGTAAATTGCGTGACCAACAAACCGTCGAACTGCTAAAGCAAAAAGTTCAAGAGAATTTGAGTGCACTAGAAGAAACCAATTCTGTAGATGTCGCTGCTACCTGGACACAAATTAAAGACAGTTTAAAAAGTGCGAGTGAGGAAATTCTTGGCACTGCAGCAAATAAAAAACAGGAGGACTGGTTCAATGATAATGAAGCTTTTATACAAGAACTTCTTGACCGCAAACATATTGCCTTCCAAAACGCTATAAACCACCCCAACGATTCATCAAAAGCAGAAGCTTTTACCCGATCTAAGTATGAAACGCAACGCGAAATCAGAAGAATAAAGAACGAGTGGTGGGCAAGCAAGGCCAGAGAAATTCAAAGGTACGCCGATTCACACGACTACAGGAATTTCTTTCAAGGGGTAAAAGCAGTATACGGCCCCAGTCGGAAAAATATGTGCCCTATTAAAGATTTAAATGGAAATCTCCTCAAAGAAGACCAGGAAATAAGAGCCCGATGGAAGGAACACTACTCTAACATTCTTAACCAGCAAAGTCAAGCCGATCACGATATTATAAATCTTATCCCTCAATATGACACCTTCGAAGACTTAGATAAACCACTAACAACGGAAGAGATCTTAACCGCCATTGGGCAGCTAAAAAATAACAAATCTCCCGGCGCCGACTCACTCCCAGCTGAGATCTTTAAAGCTGTGTCGTCAGAGCTCATACCCTACCTCAAAAAACTGTTTGATGTCGTGTGGGAAAGTGGTCAAGCTCCGCAGGAGTTTCGTGATACACTCTTAATCAACCTCTTCAAAAACAAAGGGAGCGCTGCGGACTGTGGAAATTACAGGGGTATAGCTCTCCTGACTGTTGGAGGGAAGATACTCACTAAAGCGATGGCAAATAGGCTAACACCTGTTATGGAAAAGTTACTTCCTGAAACACAGAGTGGCTTTAGACCAAACCGAGGCACATCGGATTTAATCTTCACACTTAAACAGCTTCAAGAAAAAGCACTCGAACATCAAGGAGAAATTCACATGGCCTTCATTGATTTAACCAAGGCGTTTGACTCGGTGGATAGGGAAGTGCTCTGGAAAATTATGTTCCGCTTAGGTATCCCTAGGAAATTTGTGGAAGTATGTCGCAGTCTACATACAAACAACAACGCCCAGGTTATGTATAATAATGAGGCAACCGAACCTTTCCAAACCCTCACTGGAGTTAGGCAGGGATGTGTCCTGGCACCCCTACTCTTTAATTTGTTTACCACTGCTCTAACAATTATTGTTGACAACAAACTGACAGTCAGAGGAATAGGTCTCAGATACCGTTTTGATGGCGGTCTCTTTAACATAGGGCGCTTTAGAGCTTTCACGAAGACACGCACACGATTCATTTGTGATCTCCAGTATGCGGATGACTGTGCACTTTTAGCCTCTACGCCGGAAGAGCTTCAAGAACTTTTAGATGTGTATGCCCAGAGCTATGATTCCTTGGGACTTAAAATCAACATTGGAAAGACTAAGATTATGTCAACTCCTCATCAAGTGAACCAAATAGACATTACACTTAACGGAAATTCTCTTGAAGTGGTGGATCAGTTCAATTACTTAGGCAACGTTGTTAATGACAAAGCAAACATGGACAGCGAGATTCGCAATAGAATTAACGCTGCATCTAGAGCACTCTGGGGACTTAGAGAGAGAGTATTTGACAACCACGACCTTGCTTTGTCAACGAAAATGGCTGTCTACAGAGCAGTTGTCATTCCAACACTGCTATATGGATGTGAAAGCTGGGTCACTTACCGTCGTCATGTGAAAGAATTAGAACGTTTTCAGCAAAGACACCTCAGAAGTATGATGAAAATCCGTTGGTTCCATCACATATCAAACGTGGAAGTACTCAGGAGAGCAAACAGCCTTCCAATTGAGGTGCTTATTTCAAGAGCACGCCTAAGATGGGCAGGTCACGTTCATCGTATGCATGATAACCGCCTTCCTAAATGTACACTTTATGGTGAATTGCTAAGCGGTAGAAGAAGGCGTGGCGGTCAACGAAAGAGGTTCAAAGACGCTCTCCATGAAAATCTAAAATCCTGCGGTATTGCAGACGAGCAATGGGAACAACTTGCAGCGGACAGAACCGAATGGCGAGGGGTTGTGGCCAGCTATCAAGGAAATGTTGCTGCAAGGAGGCCGAATCCGAGACCTAACCAGGTCTATGTTTGTCCTGACTGCGGTCGACATGTGCTCTCCCGAATTGGCCTCTATAGCCATAGTCGTGTGCACCATAGATGAATGGGAATTACAATAGACTACACCTTTTACTTGTTTTTTATTGTACACAATTTATCGACTGTAACATTTTTATACTCGGACTCGAGTAACGGCTAATAATAATAATAATTAAAAAGTTTATAAATTTTGAAGCTTCTTCTAAAATATGCTTAAAATTAAATTTCAGCACACCAAATACCAAATAAAAACGTTCCTTGCATCCTATTACAATCACTTATATTAATAACCTGCCGTACAATGGCTTTTTCTTAAAACTAACACCTTCTGAAATTTTCAGGTTATAATCCCTTCGAAATCCGCACTTACCAGTGTCCACGCACACGAATTTTGCTTGAAAATTGTACATAAAGCTATTGACATTTAACACAGATACAGTTCAAAAAACTTGTTGGTTTTTGACTATAGATGAAATTACCAAATATGTGAGGAACTACCCCTAATAGTGTAGCTGGAGCCCCACATGAAGCTGTAGTTTAAGAGCTACAGTATGTAAAAGCATTACTAGGTAGGTACCCAAGTATCTGCTTACTAAAAGTTTTGTTATGACATTGATTAATATAGCTGTGAGCGAAAATTGAAAGAGATGACTATTCTTTGTCACTATTTTTACATATATTTATAAAAGTATTTAAAAGTTTAATATGAACAAAATTCACTTTATTGAGTCTCTAAATTAATGTTCTTTGCTAATATGCACCCTTGTGAAAGCTAAGGATAAAAAAGCGTAAAGTTTTTGTATTTTTATAGGATTTCCGCTACTCCGAATTGGAATTTTACTTACTACCTCCTACTGCCAAATGTGAGTGTAGCATGGATTCCTAACCATTATAGGAGTTGAATAAAGCACTTTTGTCTCTATAAGTGTTCTAGAAAAGTTGTAATATTCAATGTTATATGTTTTGTCAAGGTATTTATGCATATGCTTACAAACTAATAAAAAAATTTCCTTAAAATTCTAAAGTTTTTCTTAAGGTTAACTGCTGTTGGCAAGTTAATCATTGTTAATGACTAGGCATACATGTCTGAGCTGAGAAATCCCTTGACACATGCTCTAGGTAACGCTCAGAAATAAAATTAAAGTTGTTGTAACGTTAAGTAAATTAAATAATATTTTTATTTAAATCGTAATTGCACATTGCTTGTTGGATGAAATCATGTCAATATACATATATTAACTGTATATTTGCTTATCAGTTAAGATTAATGATGTGACTCTAGCGACAAAATATTTGATATGCCTCGGTCCAGATCGTCTAATCGACAAAGTAGAATTTATTGCTCTAACTTGAACTATTATTGGGTCTATCATTCAAGATATGGATTTATTTTTTAATTTCCTATTAGTCACAAGTTTCAAAAATAAGCGATAGAAACTGATTTTCATTGAAAATTGCCCAGAAATAGTAGAGAATGCAGTTATTTATGTGTTCCCAAGGAGGACTTTTTAAAATTTTTGTTCCTTTAAAAACTCGTCATATACATTTTCAATTAGCAAGATCACAATCGGCAAAAAGTGTTTTCTCGAAATTTCCGCTAAATAACTAATAACTGTACTATTTTACATAACTGAGCAGATATCAAATTGAGTTTTGCATACTCATAATACTGCTGTGGATATAAAGTAAAAATTGTTTCAATTTACCCACTTAAAATCGTTTTTTCCAATTATGTTTAATAGCACCTAAGTATCAACGTCATTAAACTATAATTGTTTGAGATATTAGTTCCATGATCACATTTAAGTGGTTAGGAAGGAATATAAAGGGCATCTTAAGTTTTATTTATGTCGCAATATAAAAGCAGCTTTATTTTATAATGCTTTGAGAACGGTTCTCATTTTAGGACATGAATCTTATTTTATTAGCGAATTATTAGACCCCTAAATAGGGAGTCCAAAGTTACGGTGAAAATTATGGCTTATAGTTCAAGTTACAATGTATTCTTCATGTTTCCATTTTTTATGGCTTTCTTTGCGGTTGCACGAAAGGATTCAATTTCTATAAATAAATAAAGTAGTGTATTCCAGGGAAGGAAGCTAATTGTAAATGGTGAAATACTCGCAAATGAGAACAAAAATAAAATCTGATAAATATCAATCATTGTTTCATGCAAAATAAGTCGGATTTCGTTATAGTGTCGAAAAATTTCTCAAGGATCTGGCGTGATCTTTAACAAAATATATGAACATAACGATATGATTTATTTTCATATTAGACAGGAAGGATTTACTATCAGGAATGAAATAACAACAATAATGTAAAACTAATTAGGACCACAGAATGGATATGGAATAATACTATTAGTATGTAAAAGAAGAAGTGATAAAATCTTTTAATTTTTTTTAGGTATATGTGATTTATTAAAAATAATTATATGAAACATACACTTCATTTTAAGTTAAATAAAACACTCAAATCAAGTTTATTTTTTATTGAATGGACCAGTATATTTCTTTCCTAGTTTTGCCGCATAAATTTTAACTGCCTTGATAAGGTATATTATTCTTCTTTTTTCCACACAAAGCTCGCTTCTTGTTCTAATACCTGTTAGCTTTCTTAACGAATACAACTGTACATCGTCATACTTAATCATTATCAGAACTTTTATACAATGAATTTACATTAAAGCATGCTACATCTGTGTCATCTACAATTTAAAATGAACGAATTATGTGAATTTGAACGCCAATTAATTTTCAAATTATTATTTTTGCTAAACAAATTGTTTTTCTACAAGCACTTTCTCTTACTTTTTTTGTATAATTTGAATGTTCTACCAGGAAGACAGAGTGTTAAAGACTAGAGGTTTAAATGTATCATACACAAACAAAAATAAATCAGAGAAATAAATAATGCTGTTTTCTGACCCACCAGATACAATAAGCAAATAAGGTCAGCTGCAACATATTAAGTTAAATAATTTGATAATAGTTTGGCTATTGCTTGTATTTTTACCCAATTATTGTACATTTTCATTAATGAATGTTATTAATTTATCTCAATATGTTTTATTCTATGATATTTATTAAATAATTTTCCATACAAAGTCCATACTCATGTTGACGTCAAAAATATTTCTGATAAAGCACAATGGATATTAGTATCATGTTATTCATTCTTGTTGTTATTGAAAATGCGTCCGACATTATTAAAAATATTTACTGTGAATATAACTAGGCCATTATATATAGGAAAAATAGGAAAAAAATGAAACAAAGCTGGATTTTGGTATAGATGCTCAATTGGGTATACAGTTTAACATACTAAAAGTCCTCAATGATACCATGTGAGCTTTCTTCACTATGATCTTGAAAATGTTTTCTCGCGTAATTTGCTAACAGTTTCAACTAGGATTTTTTAAATTATACAAGTGATGTAAGATGTATACTCCAGAAGTCTGCAAATTCAATATAAATGGGCTATGGATTTGCAAGCCAGCGTAGTACAAACGGAACTGGCGGGCATAACTGTAGCTGCAAAAGAGATTGTTCAAATGTGCTTTTAGAGGGCGGAATATTAAAACATAATATTTTTAGTCGCAAACACATCTATAAAATCCTTATTTTACCATAAGGAAAGTAACCAGACTGCAACCAACAGCTACTCTCCGGGCTATGTGTCCCGCCGAGCGGTGGATTACAAGTTACAATCCTGGCGCGTTAAGTGTAATAATTGCACATTACCAACAAAACGCTAATGTTTCGATTGCAACAAACACCAGCCGAAAGACTGATCCTACTTAAAGGAGCTCTCGTGCCAGTCGTCACACATCACTTGCAGACTGCAGTTTCGAGCTGTTGGCTCTCGTCAGTGCGCGGTAGGCATGTGATGACCGACACGAGGATCACTTGACCATTTTGTACATTTCGGTGTCTTTGGGATATGTAAAATAGTCAGCAGGCGCCATCTAGCGGTCCAGTGTCTGTTGCAATCGAAAAATAAATAGCCTGATTGGGCTTAGCATAGTTCAAATGCGCTTTTAGAGGGCGGAATATTAAAACATAATATTTTTAGTCGAAAACTCCGCTATAAAATTCTTATTTTACCATAAGGAACGTAACCAGATTGTAACCAACAGCTACTCTCCGGGATATGTGTCCGGCCGAACGCTAGATTACAAGTTACAAGCCTGGCGCGTTAAGTGTAATAATTGCATATTACCAACAAAACGCTAATATTTCGATTACAACAATCCCAGCCGAAAGACTGATCCTACTTAAAGGAGCTCTCGTGCCAGTCGTGACACACCACTTGCAGACTGCAGTTTCGAGCTGTTGGCTCTCATTAGTACAAGGTAGGCATGCGATTGCAAAAGAGATTGTCCATAGACAAATTACGGGCAAAACAATCAGGATCTACACAGATTGTAGACGATCATTACTAGCCTTACTAGACTGGACACTGTCCGTTAAGGAAACATCTCCATAATATGAGATGAAGCAAAACTCCTCTCTGTAAAAGTTGTGAACAAGAAGATGAGACCGTTCAACATGTACTCTGTGACTGTTCTACTATCTCATCAATCAGAAAATCCATTATGGGAGAGCGTTGGTCTACTTTGGCCGATGTAAGAGAGATGCCCCTAGGCAGCATCACCACCTATTTCGCAAGAGGTTGGTTGGAGGCCCAGATGAGGGTCTGCCTACAGGGAGGATGTACAAGGGGCCCAATGAGGCCTAAGTGCTGTGGTTCAATAATTTTTATTGACTACCCTCCCAACCAATTCTAGATTCCAGAAGTGATGTAAAAAACTTCATATTATAATTATTCTTATCCTTTCTATTGCCACGCCATTCCTTTCTTCTAAAAATCCAGGAAAGACAAATTCAGCGATTTTGAGAAAAGCGCGAAATAAGATTGTATTCGTGTTTGGATCATTATTTGTTGCTTGTTTCCGTACCACCCAAGAGGTAAAACAATTGGCGTGCTTTTTTGTAAGTGGGATCCCTGCGTAGTAGCCCAGTTTCCAGAGACTAATTTTGATGAAAAGTTATAATTAATTGTTACCTCGCTAATTTTTTCATGAAAGGCTAGTTTTTTGTTAGTCGAAAAAGGTTCAAAACAGTTTACCAAAATCTACCAACGTGAACCCTTATAAACAACCCTCTGAAACGGAAAAATTCAGTTTTTTGCTGATATCTCGAAAAATAATAATAATAATAAAAACGGATAGCACCACGTGGAAGAGCGGGAGATTTTACATAAAAATAGTATAAAAGTTTTTTTAAATAAATGTTTCCCATAGCATGAGAAATTATTACAGTTCGCTGTTAAATAGCGAAGAAAAAAAAGCTAGCATATTAAAGAGGAAGAATTCAGCTTTCCAATGGTATATTTACTTTTTAGAACTTTTTTTACTTCTACACAGGACGTGATTTTATATTATAATAAAATTTCAAAAAACAAATTGGCGTATCGTATACGATATAGGTTTCGTGAGACTAAAATCTCTTGGATGTGTTAAAGAGACTATTATAAATTCAAGAAGACGTTACAAACAACGTCCAATATCTTATATGATGTAACTTTTACACATTATTATGCCTACCTAAATATAATACGGAAACTTGGTTTCCCTAGAGCATGCATATATATACGGTAGCTCAGTGTGCGAATGCGTCTGACTAGCAAACTGAGTTGCCTAGCAAAATGGGTTCGATACCTGCAACGCAAAACTAATTTTTCATTAAAAAAAATTGTCAGAAGAGTGGTTCGGAGTCCACAAGAAACTGTAGGGCCTCGTCACTCTTTACCTAGCACAAGATCTTTAAGACATTGCAGGGGGTTACTTCGGTAACTTGAAAGGCGGTTAAGAAAACATACTTAAGCTAGCCTAAAATTAATTAAAATATGTACGTTACATATATGATATTGTCCATATGCATGGAAAAGAATATATTTACAACAAAATAAAAGAAGAGAAGCATCAGCTAGGCGGTATTTATCCTTTTCCCTGATAGTTTTTGTTGGGAGCCTATGACCATAAAGGCTTCTATAGTTGGCAGGAAAAAGTATTGAAAGCTGCACGTAAATTGCTTTTATTTTCAGGGTGGTTCTGCTTACACAACAAATGCTACCTTGTTGTCTCGGAGGTGTCAATAAACTTATGGGGGCTATGCAGAGCCTCTTATTACGTAACGTGTATATAGGGCTATACCAAAAATAAACACTAACGGTTCATTTCTAAGCTACAGCCATAAAGAAAACACCTAAAAATAAGAAACTTCCAGTTACAACAATTCCCTGTCGGTTAAACACCATTTCAATAGATGTACTCACCTCCAACCATCACGACACCCTAAATGAAATGGAGGCATTCTTCCAGGTTAAGCGGCAAAACTTGTAACCTCCAAATAGAGAAAATTAAATGATACAACCCGGCATATATCAAATATCAAAATTCAATTATCATTTATTCTAAAATTAGTGTGAATTTTATCTGCATGTTACGTTGGTCTATTTCAATACCACACTTCTCATGTCCACTTGCCGCCATAACTGTATAACGGAATCACAGATTTTTTCCCTCCCCTTTTTATAATTACTAAAAATATCTATTTATACCGATACTAGAGACCAGTACCATATAGAGCACATTCAAAATTTATTAGTATCTGTACTGGATTAGAAATATTTGCGTGGAACCTAACAATTGAAATTGTTATCTTTACCGTAAAACTTGGCAGATTTCTCACAAAATATAATAGAACATATGAATGATAAAACATGGACGAAGTTTCGGCACAGAACTTTCAGAATATACTCCGGACTTCTTACAATAGAGCACGCCCATCTCGTCAGATTCGATTTTTCAAATGCGGTTTTTAAGTTAATCTATGAATGCGTGTGTTTATTTTCTAGATTTAAGCATGACGTACAACTTTAGTTTTTCTTGAATAAATGGAAAGACAATAATGTTTTTTTTTCAAATCCTAGGCTACGTTGTTGTTTCATATGTATGTGTGAATGATTTGAGTGCATTTTTATTTTTATGTTGTTCAACATTAACTGCTACAAAATAAAGTTGTCTCGATTCTAATAATTCTCAATCTATGAACAATTGTTTCATAGGGTATAACAGTCTCCAACTTAACTGTATATTTACTGGGCAGTCAAAAAACGTAACAAAAACTTTACCTCATTAAAATACCTTTACTTTCTGTGCTCTCTCTCCTGCAAATTGAATCGCTTATCTATATAGGTTTTTAATGTACGTCAGCTTGTTTGATGAGATCATGCCGAATGGTTCACTGGCGTTAATAATTATCTCGTAAAGTTTTTGTTGCATTTTTTTTGACTGCCCAGTTAATATACACTCGAATTCTATTCACTACTACGAAAATATTTTGGAAGACATACAAAAATAGCATTAAAATGAATTTATTGTGCAAAATTAAATGGTTACTAACATTAAAGAATATTTATAAGTTTACCAGCGTATTTTCTCATTTCTAGTGGCTTCAGAGATACTTCAGTACATTAGTAATGGGAGGAACTGTGAGTGTGGACACGTTTTTCCTCATAGGATCAACATTACTCAGCTACCATTTTTTCCGAACCGTAACCAAAACTAATAAGTTCAACTTGTTTCAATTTTATGTGTACCGCAATTTGAGAATTTTAATGCCTCTTGCTGTTGTTGTAGCGATATATGCTACTCTTTTGAGACATTTGGGTTCAGGACCAACATGGTACGATTATTCTCGTGCCTTTCAAAGACCATGTCAAGTCTTCTGGTGGAGTACACTACTGCATCTACAAAGTTATGTTAATCCTGGAGCGATGGTGAGTAAATTGGTACATAATGTTGAGCAACTCTTTAAGGGATAGCAACATTTTTTAAGATTTGTGAAATATTTATAAGATCTATTGAACAGACATGATTAATATTTATTTCTGTTTTCACGAGACCGAAATGTTACACTAAATCCGCTACATCAATGATGAAATGTAGTACTGATTTTATTCTGCGGTGTGTTATGATACATAATCGAAAAAAAAAACAGCTTTTAAAATCTTGCTTTTCTTACAAAGTCGAACTAAAAGGTAACAAAATATTATTCATGTACAACTGCAAGAAAAGCAAGGCATGCGCACTTTGTATTTCCCCTTTCATACAATCATGCGCACAAGCATACAAAGTGTATTTTCTACCTTATATTTAAGAATTTAGATTCCGCGTAACAAATCGGTAGGATAGAAGAAACTTTTTCCATATATTTTCAAATAGCGTTTTTGCATTATATCTAAGGGTTTTAAATTGATTTTGTTTGCTGCGCCCCACCCAATAATATCATGTCTTAGAATAGATTCTATCATACATGAGTATATTATTGTTAAATGTTTTTTGTTGTTCAGGGCATCTTTGACTTATTTAAATCGGTACAGTAATGATCTAAGTTATTTTGTAGTGTAATTAATTTGGTGGTCCCATAATTTACAGAACTGTATGCTTGAATGTGAAAATTTGTATCTTTTTAGTTTATTTCTGTAAAATGTCGTAAGCTGTTTTTATACGACGAAAAAGGGAGATATGTTGTTTTAGTTATGTTTATTTTGAGGAGATTTTAATCAAACCAATTTTTTAGCGTTCTCAATTCTTTTGTTGCTGTTTGACGAATTTTGTTCCAGGACAGCAGAGTCGTCAGCAAATGATATAATTTTACCCTTGATCAGTAAATCATTCAGGAATATAATAAATAGAATAGGTGCCAGAACCGTTCCTTGTGGTAGTCCACAGAGATCTGTTCTTGGTTCGCTTAAAAAGTTTGCTATTTTCACATGTTGTTTTCTGTTACTTAGGTAACTTTTGGGGCAAGGGCCTGATTGAAATATTTTATTTATAAGATTTACTAGCAATGGTGTCAAGGTATAGCTGTTGTTGTCCTTAATCATTTCGGATTTAATTCCGCCCATGCCTGGTGCTTTATTACTTTTCAGTTTAAATATATAGTTTTTAATTCGGAGTCATCTACAAATGTATGGCAAAATGTGTGATTACACTTTTTTAGGTGATCATGCCTTAGGTTATGTACGTTAAATGCACTTGCTATTTTTTAATGATTACTTTCTATATTGTTTGCTATTTTTATTTCTGCAATTTCCGTGTTGTTTTGTCGTGTGTTAGTTATATCTTGTAAAATTTTCCATAAAATTTTGCTACAGTTTTCATTTTTTTTTGGATTTGGTTTTGTAAATATTCTTATTTTGTTTAGTTTATTACTGTATATTTTATATTTTTCTACAAGATCTCTATTTCCCGCATTATTTGTCAGTTCTAGGTGCATTTTATCCCTGGTTTCTATAGATTTCACTAACCCAGTAGTTATCCAATCTATTATTTTGTTGAATTTTGAATTGCTTTTTTAAATTTACTGATAAAAATATCACATGCATCATCATGCATATTATTTGGTTGATGAAAATCGTTCCACTTTTCTTCTTTAAGATATTTATTAAGTAGGTTATTGTCAATTTTTTCAAAAATGGTTAACTGGTGGTTCTGTTTTATTTATAAAAACCAAAGTAGATTAGTCGTCAGTTATTGTTGAAGTTAAGATTATTGCTATTATTTTATGGTTTCTAATTATTCTTGTCTTTAGGAAAATGTGATCTTGCAAGTTTCACTAATATTTTGTATTCTTGTGGGACTGTTTATTAATGATTCAAAGCCGTTTAGGAATAATATGTTGATGTAGTCAATTGCTGTTCTGTCATTTGAGATAATATCAATATTTATATCTCCAGTTAGAATTGTATAGTCTGTGTACTCAATATTTGCTAAAAATTGTCTTAGATCATTTAAGAATATTTCTACAGTTATAGATGGAGGGCGATAAAGTCCAATAATTATAACCTTTTTTTTAATCTATTACTAAATTGCACTGTATTATTTTTATTAAATCAAAACTTTGAATTTTAGTTGTATGTTTTAGTTTATTATTTATATACATAAATCATTTTGATTGTATTCGCCTTGATTGTAATATGCCTCGTAATTTTGTACATTGAAGTCTCTTGTATTATATATCTTCCAGGTTTCAGTTAAGCAGATGCAATCAAAAGAATTGAACTGGGATAGGTATAACTGGAGCTCCGTAAAATTTTTTGATATGCTACGAATATTGTTGTGGAAGGCTGAGATCAGTGGGTTATTTTCAAACTGTTTACATTCATAGACAGTACTAGCAAATTTTGTATTAATTTGTCCATACTTGAAGTCTCTTATATATGGATCCACTATATATCTACAATTTATATCTAATAATATGCATAATCTATTTAAAGTTAAGGGCTGTATTATGTAATAATATTTTAGATAAGATAAACTTTGATAAAAAGCAAAGGTGGATAATACAATATATAAGTTTTGATTATATTATTTAACAAAAAAATGCTGTTATATAAAATTTTAATCACACATATGTAAGAAGAAGAGAGAGGGCACAACATTCACAAACATATAGCAAGAAGACTAAGAAAGGCAGTTTATATAAAGTAAGAATAAATACATATATTTGCCAAGATAATTCGTCTGCAAAGTGAAAACATTTATACACTACAAGTAACCATTTTCTTCATTAAATATAATACGTAATAATAATATTAATAATAAGCAGTAGGAGTTAAAGAAATAAATTTTTAAGTAAATAATATTTTTTATAATTAGGACACTTTGTTTTGATCGTTTTTTGTAATAAAATATGGCGTACCTTATTTACTTATTTTTTGTGGTCTTGGTTTTTCTCAATATTCTGTTTTCGCCGTTCGCAGAATTTGATTTCCCAGCTAAGTGAGAGAATCCTTCATCCGGTGTTCTGTTGTTGCTGGTTGCCTGATGCCATGTCGCGATGGTAGATTGAAGTATGTAGTGTGTAGATTTATTTGTTGAGCTGGGAGTACTCGAATTACTCAAGGTATCCTTATTTATATTGTTTCTGTGGGTTTCTGAATCACTGTTCGATTTAGATTGAGGTGCCTGATCAACTATCACAATTTCATCATCAGCATCTGATGTGCCAGTATAATTTTTATTTCCCTTTTTTAACTATGTAGCGGTATAAGTTACATTGTTAACATATAACTTATTAGCCCTTAGGTTTCTCTGACGCGCTTCCTTTAAGTTTTTATACAGAATTTTGTTATTTTGATTTTCTGAATACAGATCATTTGATATTGATATATTGGTCCCCTAATTTTTTAAACTTTTGAATACTAATTGTTTTCTTAGATACGACACAAATTCCAACACAATAGTATTCTTATTTCCTATTTTGTAAATATTATTTACATCTACATCCCTTAAGTCGATCTGTAGTAACTCATAAAAATTTTTTATTACATAGCTCCACCTCTTCTAAGCCAAATATGACTATATTGTTTTTTCGAACTTTTCTATCCAGATTTATAATCCTTTTTTTGAGCACACTGTATTTATTGTCTAGTTGAATAACAGTATTTTTAATTAATTGAATTATTAATAATAGTTTAATTAATATCGTCTGGTCGATAGACGAGTGGGTTAAGGCGCGAGGTGGCAATCGTGATTAATCACACGGACATCGCACTGTCGGAAGAAATGGTTGTATGTCCGCGTTTTTTCAATGTGTAACCCCCTTCCGCACAAGATCTGGCTTCTGGAATTGGGGGTTGTCTAATTTCTGTGGTGTTTATTTATTTATTTATTTAATTAAAATTATTTCACTTTTTATTTCGTTTAATTTAACATCCAGCAATGTTTCAAGTTTTTAATATAATTCGTTGTTCTATAAGTTTTTGTCGTTCATTATCTTTTAGTTTTACTGCGCGACTTTAGAATTTATACTAAGTCACTATATAGTTTTAGACACTTATTTGATTGTTGCTTCACTACTTATTTAAAATATTCTGGCAAGTATTACTTTGTTTTAACACTGGAGGTCACTATCTATTAGAAAATTATATCCGATAGTATATTTTTTTAGTTTTAACTTTTAGTCTTGTTTTTGCATTTATAAGAGAAGTATTTCAACTAGCCACACACTTGCCACTCTCAACAATCTCTGAATTGTGTTATCCTATATATTTTATTAATTATCATTTATGTTTTAGTGCATTGTTCAAGTGTGGTATTTAACAGATGACATGATTTTTTATTACCTTTCTCCGATAATTCTCATACCATTGTGGAAATGGCCCAAATATGGTTACATTAGTTTTGTAATAGTATACATTGCATCCATCATTAGCAGTTTTTGGGTAGCATGGAGTAATAAGTTTGATGGAGCGATGCCAATAACGTAAGTTAATTTAAATTATCTTGTATTTTATAGAGAGAATAACTACACAATTTCAGTTTTTCAAATTCATTTAATAAGTAGCTAAATATGCTAATAATTTATCTTGGATTGTTTTTATTTGCTGTCAGACAACAAGTGCAATTCCAGAATTAAATATTTATAATGCAAATAGACCAGGGCCAATCCTGTTTAAGGCAATAAAAATTCTTAGCAGTATACGAATGGTCGGAAAATGATGTAAATAATTAAGGAAAAATCATCCAGACTGAGTACAAGTTCTGGAAGGGGGGCTGGGGTGGTAATATATACGTTTTTAGGGATTGGTACTCGTTTTTTGCGATTTGCGGCTAAACTATGTATCCTATCGAAAAATGTTGAATATAAAAGTTGTAGATAATAAAAAATTATAAAACTTTCTTATTAGACATTATTGACCATAACCTCAAAATTATCGAGAAAAATGCAAAAAACCGTTTTTTCGGTTTTTAATTTATAACTATCGCAAAAATATTTAAATTTTGTCAAAGCGAAATATTTAATTTTCGATGTTCTATGAAGCAAATTAAAAAAAAGATCTAATTTTCAATCGAAAAATTTGGTTAGCAAATTTTCGATTAATGAACTTTACTAGTGCCCATTATTTTCGTTGAAATCTCAACTTTAATATAGAATTAAAATATAATATTGTTTATATACAAAAATATCATTAAAAAAGCGAAAGACCGAAAAAACTACTTTTTAAAAATTGAGTTTTCGGTGAAAATCATGATTTTCTTTTTCTTTATTGTAAATAAATGTTTACATTCATAAAAAGCGTAAATTCTCATACAATACTATGTTATACAAGTAATGTACATGTACCTAACTATTCTCGGCTTTTCTCGATTATGGTCAATAATGTCTAATAAAAAAGTTTTAGATTTTTTTATTATCTGCAACTTTTATATTCAACATTTTTCGATTGGATACATAGTTTAGCCGCAAATTGCAAAAAACAAGTACCAACCCCTAAAAACGTATATATTACCACCCCAACCCCCCTTCCAGAACTTTCACTCAGTCTGGACGATTTTTCCTTATTATTTACACCATTAACTACATTTTCCGACCATTCGTATACTGCTAAGAATTTATCGTCTATTACGATATTTTAAACGGTTTGGCCCTGGTCTAAAATTATAATTTTGTTCTTACAAAGTTGAAGTATAGCGTACTAATAATTGCTTGCTAGTTGAATTTAGATGCATTTCTCACAGTCTTTATGTTTTCTTAACAATTTCCGATATGTCCGTTAAAATTAAAATTGTGGCTAAATACCAGACCCAGATATTTTTGTTCGCACATATACCTCAGAGTGTTTTATCTTTATAAAAGAATAATATCGCTAATTATTAATTTAATAACGTTATTTTCAGCAAAAATTGTTTACATTAAGATATAATAACCATAACATCATGACTTATCTGTAGAGTGTAGAGTTTTTAATGGTAAAATATATAGTAAACCAGTAAATACTACAGATTATAGTAGAGTCAGTGTTCTTTATGATACACATGAAGCTACTATGTAATTTTAATGTCTGGCGTGGCCAGCACATAACTTTCTCGTTCGAAAATGTTATAAAGCACTCCATCTAGGTTAAATAGGTGAATTATACCGTTGGTGCTATTCGAAATTGTTGCTCCACATAAAGTATAGTCACTTTTTTCTCAATATATATATATATATATATATATATATGTAGTATATTAATCTATGGTTCCCCATGAACCATCTATGTTATATGTGTATCCGTGGTGTGTAACCCCCACCACTACTAATTCATTTTTCCGGTGACCATATATTATACACATGTCATTGTATGAGTGAGAAATAAAGTTATATCAAGTGCCATCCGAGTTTCCTTTGTGGTTTATTCAAAGAAGAATATATAAAAGTTTTTATTGAAATACAGCACAATATATATATATATATATATATATATATATATATATATATACAGTGAGATCCATAAGTAACAGATTAATTCATTATCTACGTTATTAATAATTTTATGAGTAAAAACCCAACACACGTCAATTTTTAAATTTAAAATGACATTCAGCATAATTTTATACCTTCCAGCTACCAGTGACAGGTACCATTTTAAAAATTTTAAATGGAACGAGGTTGCGTGCAATAGCTTATTTAAAAGGGTTTTTAATTCTTTATCCAGCAATATAAGTCTCCAAGTACGATAACTTTCTCTTTTTTATTTTATTTATTATTTTAGCTAAATTTGAGATAAGGCATATTGGGTGATAATTTGAAATTAATAATTAATTAAGGGGTTTAACGGTACCTTCTTTAAGCGCAGATGGAAAGTGATCTTGATGCAAATTTTTATTTATTATACAGGCTGATTTACCTAAACATGCGGAAAGTTATTCAGTAGGTTGTCCGCACCAAAGGGAGTTAAAAAAATTAAGAAATAAATTAAGAAATACGGAAAAAAATTACCTCATACTTTTTGTAGAAGTGTGCCGCCTATGACTAACCAATCTGACGTAATACGGAGCAATGAAATCACTTCCCCTCCCCCTTTGACAGACTTGGGACTGGCAGCAAAGCTGGCGGGGTTAGAAGTGACTTTTTGGTTTTAATCACACTAAAAAATTACAAAATTGAAAGTAATTTTTGCAGATCACAGCATAGTACAAAAGTAACGAAAAGTCAAAGATGTTCGACTGTTCCGCCATTACAAACAATGCTTTCTTCTAAACGCTGTTGAGAGTTTCGTGTATGCGAATCGTATGACTGACGATCAAGAGGTGAGCGCACTTGCCTCTCATACACATGATTGACATAAGGGCCGACAATAATGTTGCTCATACTCATAAGTTCATTCATCAAAACCTGCCAATTTACTTTGAGAGATAATGATATAGTCGAGGCAAGAATTCAAGCGATGCACGTCACTGATCGATTCTATAAATAAGACAATATTGCTAAGAATCATGAAGTCTGCATTGTTTACATTTTTTTTTAATCTCAAGTGATATTTTTGTGTTCTTATTTTAAAAATAGAATTATCATTATTCAGTTAGTATTTTAATTATAACCATTAGTAGAATTATCCGTAACAAATATTATTTTTTTAAACAATAATATGGCAGGCTTGAAAATGTTCTGAAAAAGTTATTTTCTAATTATTTTTTAAAATTCCGTTTGAATAAAATTAAAAAGAAAAGGTTTTATAAGTTTTAAAACACTAACAAAACCGGTCTCCTCCAAAAAAACCAGGTCCGGGGTAAATCACCTCTTCTCCAACCCCATAAGACAATACTGCTAAGAATCATGAAGCCCCATTAAACCGTACCTATTTCTGAAAAAAACTTAATGACTGGGTGTCAAGAATTACTCTTTTTAACGTAATTACTGATTAAAAAATATGTTAGTATTAAAATTTCTTTAATGAGATCACTCGTGACGTGCATCGCTTAAATTCTTGCCTCGACTTTAGTTCTTATACGGAAAATCTTGACGAAGTCTCATGGTTAAGCATCTCTTTTAAGCATATTACTGCGAACTTGTAAATAAGGTAATTAGATGCAAATATAACATATAATTTTAATTTTCTCATAGCATCGATGCATTTTTATTTTGTAAATACCTAATTTTTAAAACGGATTTTTTTTCTTTTTATCAAGGTATAATATAATATAGGAAAGGTATATAGATTGTTAATTTGCTTAAACAAGTTTTGGAAAGCAATGGTTACCTCATTAATATAGATTTAATATTCGTCTCAAGTTAGGCAAAACAGCGGCCGTCCGATACGTTTTGTTTCGACAAAAATTTGTAACGCGTCGGGTAAAATATCTATTATAACACAAAAATAAATGAGATATATATGAAATATTAAAATGACATGTACATTACAATAAATAAAGAATTTTTAAATGGTAAATGGTATTGCTTCTTACGCAAAAGTTCCGGGTTCAATCCCCGATTGTGGCAGTGGAAAATACTGTGAGAGGGATTTTTCCACTATACACGAATATTGGGTGTGTCCCTTGTCTCTAAATGTATAGCCTCCTCCCACACAAGGCTCTTTTAGAGCCTTCCGGGATAAAGGTGGTCGACATTACCTGTGCTGCTTTCATTAATATTTATTATTATTATTTACATTTGTCTCTTTGTTCACGAATTAGATTCGAGGCATTATCAATGGCTTGCTGTAAATCTTCTAAGGAATCAACTGGGTTAGCGTACACCAAACTTTTCATGTAACCTCACAAAAATAATCCATAGGGGTTATATCTGGGCTCCTTGCGGCCCAAGAAATGTAGCCACCACGACCTATTGAACGGCGTAGATATTCGGTGTCCAAAAACTATCATACCTCAATACTAAAATGCAGGGGTTCCATCGTACATAAACCACATTCTCCTTAACATGCCCAAGGGTAAATCTTGAAAAAGTTGGTCCCTGAAAAAGGTCAAATATGCTTGACGAGTCAGCCCCGCTGCTAAACGATAGGGCCCTATAAGATTGTCGTTGTATAGGCCTGCCCAAATATTTACGAAAAATTGTCGCTGTGACCTAAATGGCTGAATAGCGTGTGGGTTTTCCTGAGCCCAAACATGGCTATTCCTGAAATTTAAAATCTCCTCTCTTGAAAATGAAGCCTCGTCTGTCCATAAAATATTTCTTATGAACTGAGGATCTTGTCGAGTGCACTCCAGAAGCCATTCACAAAACTCCTGACGACGTGAAAAGTTTCCTGGCTCTAGGACATGTTCCTTTCTTATGTGGTATGGGTAAAAATAATTCTCGCGTATAATACGCCACATCATAGTCTGAGTTAACCCCAGCCGATAACTAATAACATGGGTACTTATTGAAGGGTCTTGTTCTAGTAATTCTAGAACTTCTTTGTTTACTTCAACAAGATGATTTACTGCACGTTTTCTGTGGCCTGGTAAACAAGACTTGGTGTCACGAACTCGTTGCACTGCACTTAAAATTGTTCTCTCATTAGATTTGCGTCTATGGGGAAATTTTCTCTCGTATTCTCGTACAGCCCCTGCAAGACTTTCATTCATTGCAAAATAAGTTAATATCATATAGCAGTACTCTTGCGACGTGAACTCTGGCATAATCGATATTTGCGAATACAGTTTAGAATTTAACGAAAATGGGAAATGCTCTAAACGGAAGTCGAAGAGTCACTGAACTCGAACTGAACAGTGAACGCGTGACGTACTGACCTTAGACAACTAAGACAGCTGATATTACCTGCTATACAAACAAGCGACACGTGTGAACGCGTCGAGATAGCATAACTCACCTGTTCAGAAGCGTATCTTTGCAAGATTTAAATGCAGAAAAATATAATAAATCACCTCGGATCGTTTTAAAATTTTACAGAGGCTTTCCCACATAACGGACTAGTATACCATTTTATTTTCTGCATATTTACATAAATCACCTTGTATAAACAAGACGAGCATTTTTTTGAAATATCTTTTTAAAATTTAGCCGTTATAAGTGTATTTTCAAGAGATTTGTCTAATTTTAATTTTTGTAAATGATTCTATATTTCATATTCACGAGTATTGTGAAAGAATATTTTGGTGCTTAACAATCTCTCCTTTTACCACAGACGCTTTTAATTTTGTTTTCCAGTGCAATTTTTGCCTACACTAAAATAATGTTCATTAAACTTGTTGACTTTTCTTAATTGCCTTATTTAGATTAACGTCATGGCGGAGTTAAGCATTAGCCATTTCACCACTCACCTATTAAAAATGTATAGACATAATACAGCGCAGGGCGCTTAGAATCTGTCTTGGTGCAATGAAATCCACTCCAATTGATGCCTTACACGCAGCAGCCTTGGAACCTCCTCTTTCGATTAGAAGAAAAATGTTAAATGGAAAGTTTATCATGAAACAAACCTTCTATTTCTGCCCAAAGAAAATATATAACAACTCTGATACTCTTAAAGTTTGGCCACGCTTGCTATCCAGCTCATTCCTTTAAAATTGGAATTGTTACTTCGGATAAGTGCGAACACTGTAATGTCATAGGAGACCTAGATCACGTGTTTTTTGGCTGTGTTAAGTATAAAGACGGGGGCGAGCGTAGGTGCGTCTTTACTATGTACATACTTCGGTATGCGATGTAAAGCAACGACAGGCGCAGTTAGTACTTGGATGGGTGACCATTCCAACGGAAACCGCGTTCTCGCCTCACAGATCTTCCAGCGGCTTGTATATCAGTGTATGCGCGGAAGCTATACAACCTTAGGCGAGGGTTGTATAGGAGATATACCATCATTCGGAGGGGATGTAAAGCCGTCGGTCCCTTGTCTATTAAATGTTAGGCAAGTAAAAGATCCCTACTTTTCTTAAGGGAAGAGGTTCGGCAAAATTCCTGGTTGGGGGTAGTTCGTCTACAGGCGTCGGTGATAGGCCTCAGTAGCGGAAATAGGCCGACGTTAAATAAATGTATATATAAAAAAAAAACTTATAAAGATGCATTTACGAAATTTGTCCAAAATATTATTAAAAATTGTGATATCATAGCTCCATTTAATTTACTTAGCCTGTTGGTGATATGATCCAATAAGATATACAACTGAATTGTAGACTTTATAAAAGAAACCAAAGTTAAGTTATAGGTTAAATTCGTACACTCTATGTTTTTCCCTGTGTTGGTTATCCCTACTTACCGAGGTCTACCCAGTCTTGCCTAAGTTACAATAATGTCCTGATCGACACCTGGACGAGAAATCTGTGATCCTGTATTTTCCTGTCGTTTTTAACTGATATATCTGCCGGTTTGAGTTAGGTTTAGTTTTAGGTATAAAAAAAATTATTTTTCTTTGTTTTTTGTTTTTTTTATTGCATACTCAAATTGTTATTGGCTGCATGGTTTACGACCCAAAGCCATTGAAAAAAACAAAAACCACTCAACCAGGATATTTATAATTCGTCCATCAAGATTAATTTCTTTTATATCAGATTTTGCTTTATCTGTTACTCACAAATTTATTGGCGATTCCCAGATTTATAGCATTATATTTGGAAAAATATCGTACCAATTAACATCACAATCAGTGTATATCTTATTTCATATAAAATTTTAACACCGTGCAACAAAAGTGACGTTAAAAGATACCGTTGAAGTACAAAGGCTGTGACTTAGGCATTTATTACGTTGGTAGTAAAATTTCAGTGCCAGTTTAAGCACCCAAGTGGATTCACGAGAATGTAGGTTGATATCATGATACAACGACCTGTTATTTTAAAATGTTTTTACCAGACACCGATGTGTAAATATAATATAATTAGTCACATATTTTAAATTGGACGCAAACGCGGTATGAAATTTGCCGTCAAAAAGAAACAACCAATATCGTGTACTTCATTTATATATTGGAATATTTTCAGTATATTCTAAGATATACGAAAAAGCAGTCCATAAGGGCGTAGCGTACATTGAATGACCTAAGCTGTTAGGTTATAATAAAGGAGACATAATTTAGAACGTCTCAATTTGAATTATGTAGTGAATTACAAAATGCGTGAAATTAGTATTAGGATTTACATTATAAAAAAATAGGGTTGTTGATATTTTTGGTAATTTGGAAATTTTTACAGATGAGTGGAAAGCATCTTCTCTTATTAGGGGAATGTCAGTCATCATGTGAAATATATAAATTATTCACATATAACAAAAATATAATGTTTCTTAAAAGGTGAACTTCTATTTATACAAGTATGACTAATATTTGTCTTGCCAAGGTTGTTTTAGATATTGATCGCAGTACAGGATCCCCCAGTGAAAATTTGTTTTTAGAAAATTGGGCACTCAACGGCGAAGAACCGCAAATATCTTGGTTGGTATTTGGGGAAAGCAAATTGTTGTTTCCCTTTTCATTTTCACCAATTTAATAGGTGAGATTTACAAAGAGCGCTTTGAGGATCACATCAATTCATTAATTAAAGAAGCTTTGAGAAATTATTATAATTTAGTAGAAATTCAGTTTAGCTTTCAATAACAAGGAGCTACCGCAGTATACGCATCAATGGGAGAATCCTTAAATAAAGGCTTTCATTTAATACAAAGGTATTTTCTTCTCCATCAGTGAATCTTGATATTGTTCGACACTGAAATGTAAACGAATGCCGCTAGATAACCTCGGAGCGGAGATGTTCCAGAATGTGCGCAGTGCCATTAAAATCAGACTACACCGTTGTGTGTAAACTGATGGACTTCGATTTAAACATTTGATTTTTCTAAATCTCTCTTAAATTATGTATTTACATTCGTCTGCGTTAGTTAGATAGCTCTAGATTTCCAAGGCTTTAAATGGATCATTGAAGCTACTTGGAAGAGGTTTAAAATATACTAATGACATTGTCAAATGCATTTAAAATGGAAAGAAGTGGATAAAAGCACTTGGATTCGATATAAAAATATTTTTCAATGTTGAAGTTGATAGAGAACAATCAACCACCATACTGAACTCAGCTTTTAATGGAACATTATATTTGAAATTATTAGTAGAGATTGGATGGTATATTCTGTTTCCAGAGGTGCCATTAATGCAAACGTAATATATTGTTTAAAAAATTCCGGAGCAATATAAAAACATCCAAGTGATGAAATTCTAGTAATATCTCATCACTTTGTGTCATCCCGTCCACCTTGTCTTATTGCTAATAAGCCTGCTAAAGCTAAATATTTTTGTAGAAATCTTGAATCATCGGCTTTATGTACATACGTGATACTTTTGTTTCAATCACGGTATGTTCAGAGCCATTTGATTTTCATTTTTTATGTTTGTCGTTCTCTAAAACCTTTGCTCAAATTTTATGAATTATAAGCTCACAAAATTGTATTTATGTTCGGATCAAGTTCTCGATATCTTACCACGTAGTCCGTCTCTCTTCACCAGCCATGCACCGATTTTAAAGCCTGCAAAAGGAATAACTCTTAACCCCGTTCTCCCACACTCTACTGGGCGGTTCAGTCCTCATTCGTTTTTGGTGTATTAGCTGTGCAGCAGTGTGGTTACCGTCGATGTGTCCTGAATGTGAAATTTCACGTGAGTATTACACAGAATTATAAACATCGATTGCCTCTTTTTCAGCGTTGGTATGGGAAAACGTAAGAAGAATAAAAATAAAGACCGATCTCCCGAGAGGTATACGTCCCATAGGTACTTAGTTAAAAGGCAGGAATTGGTGGAAAAGCAGTTAAACAAACCAAAACAAAAGGAAGCCTAGGTATCACGCCGCCATAGGTTAAGGTCGCGCTCTACGATTCGGTCGGCTCGTAGCCCGACCTCTTTGAATGGGCGACTTGGCGGTTTGAGACTGGAACGTGGTGGTCGCAATCTGAGTGATGTGCCACCAAGAAATTTAAGTGGTCACAGCCTACGTGGCATGTCGCCGGAAAACAATTATGTAGGTGGTCGTTATCCAAGAGGATCGTCGCCAAATAAGGAATAGGGAGGCTACAGTCCACGTGAGGTAGATGCCGATGATAATTATAGTCTCTACACACAAAGTTAGGGTAGTCGTAGCTCGCGTGGCGCGTTACCTCACACCATAATGAGTAAAGCTTTATTAGACACGGATGATGCAAGGTCTCGTAGTCGTTCTCCACTTTTAAGGCAGACTAAAGATCGTTCATCTCCATGGACAAAAATAAATCCAAATAATTCCGACGATATTTTGGTTATAAACAACGAGGTAGACCTCTCGGAAGGCACTCTTAAAATTTTAGGTGAAAATCCCAATAAACATAAAGTCCCGGAATTGTGGATAAGCAATATAAGCATGCTATATCCCCGCAAATCTGTAACTTTGATCCCACGAAAATAAATCCAGAGGTCAAAGTATATATTATGTCTTACAAGGGATAATGCACAGTTACAATTTCAGTCGGAATTAGAAAAAGGCTCAAATGCCTTTGGTAAAGCACTGAACGCTGTACTAGATGAGGATTTACCCTTACCAAAACCCCTTAAAGACAAAATCTTGCCAAATATGGTTGGTAAGATTTTTACCAACTTATTTAGTAGTATTTCCCAAAATAAGCGTCGATTAATATTTCCCAGCTTAGATAAACAAGTTGAAAACTTTATAGAAAAAACACCACCCGAGGAATATTTATTTAGGCCAAACTTAGGCTAAAAAACACAAAAATTTAAGTCTGCAGTAAGACTAGGTACTTACCTACACCCTACAGCAGAGCAATCTATGTTTACCCATCCTGGCTAATATTACATAAAAAGATCTTCTTAATAATTAGCCGTGCGTCAAACTGTTTTCGAGGAAACGCAATTTAAACGAAATGTTGAGTCCCTTTTGTTATAAGCAACAAAAAATATATATAATTCATGTTTTGTGTCAATGAAAAAGTGATTTACCTTTTAAAGAAAAATCTAAAAATGTGTAAATATTTTTACGAATTTCCTCCCTTTTGAGGATTGCTTTAGGTACAGTACTGTTAAATTGCCATTCTTACGTTGACAGTTATCTCTAAATAGTGTGTCTCATTTAAAATGAAGGCACCTGGATACTTTCGCCATTTTTTTTAATCCGGATTTTGGCTTATGTAAGAGGTATATTTTGAGCAACCAACTTAAATTTAACTATCGGTCTGAGACAACGGCAGTCCTCCAAATGGGACCCATTCCCGATATTTTTCTTTGAAGAAAGTTATTAAAAAAAGTTGCTCAGAATCAAATTTTGAGCTTCAATACCAAAATTCCATTACGAAATTCGCAATTTTAGGTTTGTTCAATATTTTCCGCAAAGTCCACACACGGTTACAAGTTTGGTTTTCAATTCAATAGGATGCCATTGAAATGAAAAAAAAATGTTGAACAGAAGTGTCGATTTGACAAAAAATACATTTTAGGAGGAAAGTAAATAAACAATTATCTGCTGGTTCAGTTTTTGAGATAATTACTCATTGCAGGCAAATAACAATGTTAATAAATTATCGGATGTAGCCTTTCTCAACTAATCCACCGTTAATTTGAATACATTTATCAATTATTCTTTTACGATTATGATTGGCTACTCTTCTCAGCTTTGGAATGCTGATTTGTGAGATTGACATTTAATTTAATAGATTGTGTTTATATAACCAAAATTGTAACCATGTGTGCGAAAAATATTGGAAAAGAACTAAATATGCGAATTTCGTAATGAAATTTACTATTTGGACTAAAAATTCTGATTCTAAACAATTTCCTTCGATATCTTCAACTCGAAACAAAATATCGTAAATGGGCTTCATTTGGGGGGCTGTCGTTGTCTCAGTTTGTTAATTAAATTTAAGTTGGTTACCTCGAAATATACGTCTTTATAGGACTACAATTGTGCGGAAGCTTGATTCCGGCTTCCAAAAAATTACGAAAATTTACGGGTGTCTTCATTTTATATGGTTGTGTGTGTGTGCCTCTGATTAATGACTACGGTTACAAAGACCATTCGCTAAACTTCCTTTTTTTTCCCTTTAAATTATTCCTTGGGTACTATTGTATTAAATTTTATTGCAATGTTATTATGTATGCCAATTATACAACAAGTGACAGCCAGACAGACATGTATATTCTCGTAACCTATAGACATATAGACTTTTTTTTATTTGATATCGTTTTTAAAAAAAAAAAATTACATTTGTTTCTTTTTTTCCATTTTTTATTTTAATTGTTGCTTTTTTTGTTTTTTTTCTACTTTTTTCTTTTCTTTCTTTCTTTTTTCATTTTTTTTTCGATATAAATGGGAATTGACAGTGCTACAAGTACGTCTGTAGATCCGTATAGACGATTTATATTCACAAAGTGACTGGACCTCGGATGGGATGGAATAACAAAAAGGAAAGACAATAGGAAACTTATTTCTAATTACATATTTTCTATATATTTAATTGTATTCTTTCTAAATGATTAAGACATTTTTTATGATAATAGTTGTGCCAGATTAAAAGGACGTGGTACTAATTTTAATTTATAAATTTGATTTAAATTTTTTTTGTTATCATCTGAATTTAATTTACACTCTAATATCATGTGTACTATGTCCCCTACTTCTCCACAATCAATTTTATATGGAGCATACTGTATGTATTTTTAACTTTTTTAAATAATTTTTTTTTACAAGGAGGAGTGAATTTCGAATTGTTATTTTATTTGATGGGTTTTACACTATGTGTAAAAGAGCCACCTTGGCAGATTATGACTCTTCGCCCTAGAATGAAGTAAGAAATGTATGTTACCTAACAGGTTCCATTTTCCATCACCAATACCAAAGTATTCGTGACTTAATTTCTAAGGTATGAAAAAATTGCGTAAGTCAAAAACAATACCGATAATTCACATTTAAAGCTCGTCCAAATTATCCAATAAGTTGACTTTCATGATCCTGAGTACATAATTAGTATGCACATCTGCAAGTTAATCCCTTCGTAAATAAACATTTTTCAAACTCAAATCCACAGAGATGGCGCCAGCCCCATTTTATGAACTGTTATATTTTTATAATTGTGACGTCAAGGGAAATAACTTAAAAAAATTAACTTAATGCTTAAAGGAAACGTTCCCGCTTTTATAAATTGTGTAAACCGTGTATCTCAGTCTCCGAAATCAAATTAATATACACAATTCTAGTATGATGATGGCAAGTCACGGCTGAAGATGCCAGCTCTTGAACTATTATACTACGTATACAATTTTCTGCTCAATAAGTACGAGGTAAAAATGATCAGTAATTAAAAAAGTTTTCGTAAAGCAATATATTTCTCTTTTCCAATATTCTCGTCATTGGATTTTATATTATTCTCCCTAGCAGTTCTGCCAATGCTCTTAATATATCGCCGATGTATCACCACACAATAACTTACTATTTTCATGTGCCACAAAAGGCATCGTTTTCGTTAAGGGTATGTTTTATTGAAATTTATACCTGGTGGAGGTTAGTTTTAAATACGAATTATGCTTGATGCTTAGTGGAAAATAATAATAGAAATTTTTTTCAAAATAATCTGAATGAACAAAAAATTCCAGAAACATAATATTACATAGTTTGAACTCACCTTGAAATTGTGTCAATAAAATAATTTAGTATTTTGCAAAGTATAATTTTTAATTAAATGAATATTCTTGGCATATTTCAAGTCTACCTGTGCTTTAACATTCTATTTGTCTATTAAACAACCAATAGTGCAATAATTAAGTCCTATAAGAAGATAGATATAGTTGACGTTCATTCTTACTGCGCTATACAGGATATCTCATAACTAGCGTGAAATCTTCTTCTAAAATCGCCATTAGAACCATCCTGTATACCTATATACCAAAGTGCATTGTTTTTTAAACATAGGACATAAAATACTGGAAGCAAAAATATTGGATGATTTCCGAAAAAATATAGCGCGCGGCTGGCGGGTTTGTCCGTAGCTACCAACGAACAAAATTAAGAGATACAATCCTAAAAGAAAAACTACTGAAATTTTATTATCTTATCCTCAAACCAATTTGGATTAAGAACCAATAAAAGCATCGACATAACTGTATTTGAATTAATAAACTTAAGCTCTGACTTCTTAAATAAAAATGAAGAATGTCTGGATAAATTTCTTGATTTTGCAACGGCTTTCCATACCGTTCCACAAATTATGTTATTAAGCAGAGGTGAGTCCAGGGGTATAATATTAATATTTATTTCCTTCAGAGTAAAATGCATTTGTATGGGAATAGTCCAAGAACTACTTACTAACTTATACTAATCTTAACAATTTTTATAAAATTCACCTAATGTATAATGACCGTTATCCAGAAATAGGCCAGGCGACAGGTAGTTCAATAAGGAAATAATTAGTGGAAAGCTGGAAATTGCTTTAATCGCTTTATTTGGACCCAGATATTATTCTCCCAAGTTTTCCCCCTCGAGCGAAGTCGGCGTTGGCTCTTCTGGCCCTAAGAGGGTACCATTTTTCGGTTTTTTGCAAATATCTCCCAAACCATCAACTTTATCAACAAAATACCTATTATAAAAAAATAATCTAAAGTAAATTTGCTACGTTCCAGGTGTTTTTAATGCAGGTATCAATAAAAAATAAATGGTTAGTAAGTATATTCAGATCAGATTCAGTACATTTTACAAGTAGACTTCATTACTTTCTCACCGAGGGCGCTGACAACACTGTGTACGTGAGGATAGTAACACCTGCACATGCATCTGGCTTGCCGCGCTCGGCCTCCCGTACAGCTGGCAACGCTGCTCCCATACCAGAGCAGTCTCATGAACGATTTGGTTGAGTGTATACGTGCCACCCTCCACGAAAATGTATTTTATGAAATCCGGCAAAGGTTCAACCAAACAACAACTATTTTGCACAAGTTTCATTCTCCCGCCATGTGTGCAAGAAAACATCCTCTTGTTGCATGCGTCTAGTGGGTGCGATACAACGTCTTCGTTTTTCAGGCGGGGCAAAATGAAATTCGTAACACTACTGAAGAGTAATGAGGAACTGCAGACAGCTGTTAGGGTTTTCCGAGACGTGAACGCAAATTCCGATGAAATTGACAAAGCGGGCCAGTTGGTTGTGGCTAGGCTTTATGACAACAAAACCACGGGAAACACCCTGAATGAGTTGCGATTCCAACTGTTTGCAAAATCTCTAAGCAAATATCGATTTAATCTGGCAAGCCTACCTCCCACTGAATCTGCGGCACGTGAGCACTCTTTAAGAACATACCATCAAGTCCAAACATGGTATGAAAATGATACAAATCCACTGGATTGGGGCTGGAAAAATTCTCAATGTGGTTTGGCTCCCATACCTACGACGAGGGATCCGGCGCCACAAACGCTTCTAAACACAGTGTCCTGCAAATGTTCGAAAGGATGTAACGCAGCGTGTGGTACCAGGAAAACGGGCCTCCGATGCTCCAGAATCTGCATGAATTGTATGGGACGGTCATGTACAAATGCTGCCGAGGAATATGAATGGATGATTGTGGACGGAGACATCGATGTTAATCTTGAGCGCCCTGTGACGTCAGACAAATGTACCGATGCAGACGATGAAAGCGATTACGGAGAAATTGAGGCAGACGATCAACACTGCCAGCCTTCATCAAAACGGTTGAAAATCGACTAACTTTGACATTTGAATAGTGGATTAGGCCTCCTGGGGACACTACTTACAAAAAAACGCGCCATTTACTCTACCGTCAGGTGGTGTGGAAAAGAGTGATTTTATATCAATACTAGTCAATAATAATACTAATCGTACGTACTTTGCCACAGCTGTTTATAGTTAACAGCTTGTGCACCTGGAATGCTGACAAATATTTATAACATGTAGAAACTTTGATATGGCATATGATTTCGATAACTTTTCCGCAAGAATCAAAAAGGGCTCCACTTTGAATGGTCATAGCATCGTGACGGTTCACTTTAGAGACAAACCGTATAGAACTTAAACATAATATTTTTAGTCGCAAACTCCTCTATAAATCCTTATTTTACTATAAGGAACCTAACCAGACTGCAACCAACAGCTACTCTCCGGGCTATGTGCCCCGCCGAGCGCTGAATTACAAGTTACAAGCCTGGCGCGTTAAGTGTAATAATTGCATATTACCATCAAAACGCTAATGCTTCGATTGCAACAAACACCAGCCGAAAGACTGATCCTACTTAAAGGAGCTCCCTTGCCAGTCGTCACACACCACTTGCAGACTGCAGTTTCGAGCTGTTGGCTCTCGTCAGTGCAAGGTAGGTATGCGACGACCGACATGAGAATCCTTTGACTATAGTACATCCCGGTATTTTTACAATAGCGACATGTAAAACAGCCAGCAGGCGCCATCCAGCGGTCCAGTGTCTGTTGCAATCGAAAAATAAATAGCCTGACTTGGCTTAGCATAGTTAAAATGTGCTTTTAGAGGGCGGAATATTAAACATAATATTTTTAGTCGCAAACTCCTCTATAAATCCTTATTTTACTATAAGGAACCTAACCAGACTGCAACCAACAGCTACTCTCCGGGCTATGTGCCCCGCCGAGCGCTGAATTACAAGTTACAAGCCTGGCGCGTTAAGTGTAATAATTGCATATTACCATCAAAACGCTAATGCTTCGATTGCAACAAACACCAGCCGAAAGACTGATCCTACTTAAAGGAGCTCCCTTGCCAGTCGTCACACACCACTTGCAGACTGCAGTTTCGAGCTGTTGGCTCTCGTCAGTGCAAGGTAGGTATGCGACGACCGACATGAGAATCCTTTGACTATAGTACATCCCGGTATTTTCACAATAGCGACATGTAAAACAACCAGCAGGCGCCATCTAGCGGTCCAGTGTCTGTTGCAATCGAAAAATAAATAGCCTGTTGTTGCAATCGAAGCATTAGCGTTTTGATGGTAATATGCAATTATTACACTTAACGCGCCAGCATTGTAACTTTGGTTGCAGTCTGGTTACTTTCCTTATAGTAAAATAAGGATTTATAGAGGAGTTTGCGACTAAAAATATTATGTTTAATATTCCGCCCTCTAAAAGCACATTTGAACTATGCTAAGCCAAGTCAGGCTATTTATTTTTCGATTGCAACAGACACTGGACCGCTAGATGGCGCCTGCTGGCTGTTTTACATGTCGCTATTGTGAAAATACCGGGATGTACTATAGTCAAAGGATTCTCATGTCGGTCGTCGCATACCTACCTTGCACTGACGAGAGCCAACAGCTCGAAACTGCAGTCTGCAAGTGGTGTGTGATGACTGGCAAGGGAGCTCCTTTAAGTAGGATCAGTCTTTCGGCTGGTGTTTGTTGCAATCGAAGCATTAGCGTTTTGATGGTAATATGCAATTATTACACTTAACGCGCCAGGCTTGTAACTTGTAATTCAGCGCTCGGCGGGGCACATAGCCCGGAGAGTAGCTGTTGGTTGCAGTCTGGTTAGGTTCCTTATAGTAAAATAAGGATTTATAGAGGAGTTTGCGACTAAAAATATTATGTTTAATATTCCGCCCTCTAAAAGCACATTTGAACCCGTATAGAACTTGTCGCAAATTTACTCTAGATTATTTTTTATAATAAGTACTTTGTTGATAAAGTTGATGGTTTGGGAGATATTTGCAAAAAACCGAACAATGGTACCTTCTTAGGGCCAGAAGAGCCAACGCCGACTTCGCTCGATGGGGAAAATGTGGGAGAGTAATATCTGGGTCCAAATAAAGCGATTAAAGCAATTTCCAGCTTTCCACTAATTATTTCCTTATTGAGGCTTTTTTTTCGACCTGTCGCCTGGCCTAAAAGTATTAATTCAACTTAATTTTAAAACATGAAAATGTAAAATTTTATCCTAAATGATGAAAAGAAAGCCGTTAAAAGTCGTTTATTAATATTGTCTAAATTTTACGTATGTATACCATTAATTTTAGAAGCGAAATATATGTAAATTTATGTCTTATGATTATTTAGCGTCGAATACTCATTTATATTTAGTTTATACTATAAACACACGCTGAACCAATACATTTAACGTCGGCCTATTTCCGCTACTGATTCCAAACACCGACGCCTGTAGACGAGCTACCTCCAATCAAGAATTTTGCCGAACCTCTTACCTTAAGAAGAGTAGTGATCTTTTACTTGCCTAACATTTAATGGACAAGGTACCGCCGGCTTTACATCCCCTCCCTCCTCCCTTCCCTGTTTTCGGGAAATAATAAATGGTCGGCAGAGCTTAGAGCCTTTGAGCTTTGTACAGACTCCGGGAGACTTTTGTGCTCTTATTTTTTTTATTTGTAGTCTCAGGGTTTGATTTTTGGTAGTGTTGTTAGGGTCAATTGCTACACCCTGTATATTGGATTTTGCACTAATTTTTAACACTTGATTAGAGCTTACTTTAATTAGCACTGATTTGACTTTTACAGCTAGTGCAGAGTCAACGGCTACATCCTGTGTATGATTTTTCTTGAAATTAAACGCTATTATTTAAACGACAATACAAAATTATTTATTCAGATGTATTCTGTCTTAGGTTGCTTTAAAAATATATTTTAAAATAAATGTTGAAAAATAATTAAATCGGAAAAATTCATTTTGACGGTTGAGCCTCGTAGGCGAAGGGGAAATAGGAAAGGGGCCACTTAATGCGAAGTATTTTATTATAATTGAAAGTAAAAGGGGGCCACTTAAGGCGAGGACTTAAAACTAACTCTTTTTAACCAGGTTTCGACCTGGGATGCTAGAATTGAACAGCTTGTCTCGAGAAGTATGCAGGGACTGGGAATAAGAAAGCCTAGCTAGACGGAGGTATCTACAACATTAGTTAAATAGTAACCAGACCCATGCAATAGCATAATCAGCTTATTACACAAGAAGTCACTTTTTGAAACTTATATTTTCCACTAGACCACTTCGCGAGTACTTAACACAGGAGTCACTGTCAAAACTGAACTTGTTTTGGGTTTGCTGTACACCGGTATTTATACTGTTAGTTGGCTGCGTTTTTCGTGCCCCATGAACCTAGCATGAACGTTTTTACCCCCTTTTTAGAGCTGGATTTGACACCATCGAGTCTGGATCGGCACAATAAGTTGAAATTTTGAGATGAAAGTCATATGAAAAAATCGACGATGAAAAGGAGAATTTTTTGATATGAAAAGAAGTTCGAATCGATTCGGGTTTTGGAAATATTGAAGTTTGATTGACGGAAATTTTAATAATTTGAAAGGATCCCGTAAACTTGTCACGAAGGTTAGACGTTTAACAGTTGAAATGACACGAAAATGCTCCTGATAGGTGCGAGGTGGCTGGAAATAAGATATGATAATGCTCCTAACAGGCACGAATCGAGTTTGAGCGGAGATATCGGTTGAAAGGGTAATCGAGATATTGTATGTAGTTTTACGACATCCTTACGAAATATTAGTTGAAGAGCTGGAATTTGATAAAACTAAATTAAATATTAAGACTCGAGGTAGGGAACGTTGTTTTGGTGTAAAGAGGGGGTGGTCAAAAGTAATAAGATTTAAAAATTGAAACGGATGCAAGAATTGAACGAAATGAAGTTGAATGTTGAGTTCTAAGGTAAGTTGAAGTATACGAGGGGTTGTCAAGAAGTAATAAGATTCGAAACGTAAAAGTTAATGAAACGATATAAACTATTGCGGTTTTAGGTACGGATAGTAGTTTTGACCTACTTGATGACTATAAGGGGGCTGTATTTTTAAGGGGTGTTTTTTGTAAAATTTCCTTTATAAAATTACTGGAATGAATGTTGAAAGGGTGTTTTCCGTGATTTTACGTTACTTTGGAATTATAGAATGTTTGTGAATTTTTCCTGATTTTTGTGACCTTGGATGTAGTTTTTTTTATGTAAACTAGGTCTGATTGACTTTTTATCATGGTTTGCCATGGTGCCTGGATTGATATGAATTTTTTGTTAATTTTGCATTTTTCTGTTTTTTGTTTTTGACTTATAGGGGAAATACCTTATAACATGAGGCGAAGTCACCACCATCCAACTACTAACCGCGCCTGACGTTGCTTTACATCGCATATCGAAGTATGTACATAGTAAAGACGCACCGCTGTTTATTATACAAAAATAAGAGCAGGGGAAATATACCCATTATGCTCAACAACAAAAGACGCAAAGTCAAACAGCAGTACATTAAGTTACAAGAAAAACAATACAATGTAAATGAACAAAAACGTTAAGAATTCAAGTCTGTCGTATCTATATTTAAGGACGGTAGCTCAGTGTGCTAAAGCGTCTGGCTAGCATGAAATGTTAAACACAGATAAATAAAATAAAGCATTTTTAATGGTTAATGGTTAATGGCTAGCAAACTGAGTTGCCTAATGAAGTGGGTTCGATACCCGAAAGGCGAAACAATTTTTCATAAAAAAATTGCCTCAAGAGTGATTCGGAGGCCACAATAAACAGTAGGGTCTTGTCTCTCTTTCCTAGCACAAGATCCTCGAGACCTTCCAGGGGGTTACTTCTTTAGATTTCTAGGCCTTATTTTTTAAACTTTATTTTTCACTGTTCCCCAGAAATAAAAATCTATTGATGTTACATCGGAGGACCTAGGAGGTCAGAGTTCAAAAGAGGATATTCCGTCATATCCAGCGCATTGTAAACGTTCGTTCAACCACAACGCATAGTTGTAGTATTATGGATTGACGGACCATCTAGCTGGAGAAATATCTGTCGCTCATTAAGAGAAAGATTGTCAATCGCATCGCATAATTCCGTTAAAAAATTTAACTAAGCACTCAGCATTTAACGAGTTATTCACGAAAAACATACCAATTATTCGGTGTCCTAAAATTCCACATCATACGTTACTTCGGTAACTTGGGAGGCGGTAAAAAAAGTATTTTAAGAAAACATTTTCAAGGATTTACACTGAGTGCCGACACAACACAAGACGGGAGAGTGTTCCAAGCGTCGAATACGAGCACTGAAAAGAAGCATTCACGAACAAGGGTTCTGAATGATTATGAAGCCGACCTTCGTAACCATGGGTGGATACGTCCAAATGGTATCCGGGTTATGCGGCGTTGAACATGCTCTAAATGGTTTGAATCACGTATTAAGGTTGGAAACCATACAGTCTGCGAATTCGAGTACTGGATGAACTATTTTATATAGTTTGGAAAATGTGTTGGGATTCAAGTGGATGAAAATTTTATTCAGTAGATATACTTTGGTGTTGGCTTTTTTAATTTGTTCGGGCAATATGGTCGGACCAGGAAAGATTGTGTGTAATGATGACACCCAGATCGTCGTGAGAGTCGAATCAAACCAGTTCTTTGCCGTCAGTATTATATCCCAAGCGTGGATTGAGTTTTCCCAAATGGAGAACTGCACACTTATCGATGTTTAATAGGAGTAACCATGATTCACTCCACTTCTGAATGAGATCTAGATCTCCTTGCAACCGAACGTAATCCGTTAGTGGGTTGCAGTCAATTCTTGTGTCGTCTGCGTAGAAAGGAAAATGAAATTTGATACAATGCCGCAAATCGGATGTATATGCGATAAAAAGTAAGGCTCCTAAGACAGATCCCTGGAGGACCCCACTGAACACGTTTCTGTAGTCACTCACTGCAGTACCCACTTTAACAAGAAACATTCGATCGATAAGAAAATCTAGAATCCCCATGTGCAAACTCCCACGTATATCAAACTGTTCCAGTTTTTATAATAAGTGGTTTTTAGGCACTATATAAAAGGCTTTGTGGAAATCTAAGTATACGATGTCAGCGCATTCACTAGGATCCAACCTGAGAGACCAGTCTGATACACACCACAGCAAATTATCTAATTGCAGACCTTTAATTATTTAACTTAACTATACTTACATATATTTGAACACAACCATTATTCGTGCAAGAAATTTAATTTTAAATTAAAATAGTAATATTATCGGTGAGATACAAGATTTCTTTTAAATATTTACAGACGACAAAGAGTATGAATGACTGGGCTAATCCCCTAATCCTTTTTGAGCTTATTTAAGCCAGTCTTTTTATTCATTCATTCAAAGCTTTTATATACGCAATACAAACGTACATAATTAGTATTCTTGTAATTTACACCTATTATGTATACAGGAAAATACAGTTTCATAACATTTAAATTTGAACTTTAATATATAAATTTAAAAAAGCAAATCCAAGTTAATCGAAAATTATAATCATCTGAAAATAAACATTTATTTCAGATAATCTTCGTACGTACATAACAACTTTTAATTTTTCTTAATATTGCGGTTAATTGGGATATACTAAATTGCAAGCAACAGTATACTATAGAAATTTTAGTTTTGTAAATACAATTGTACTATTATTCAACCTTATCACGAAAAGATTTTAACTGACACTAACATTAAAGTATAATCTCTGGCAGACAAGTTTAAACAATGCATTTCCGGATAGCAGTATATCCCAACTCAACAAATCGCAGAGTCAACTAAACTTTGCTGCAATTGACTACACATCAGCGTTTATTTATTTGGTAAACGTGTCACTGCATTTCATTGGCTCATTTTGATGCAAATCTCAGTATCGACATATCGACCAAACTTATATTATGCAGAGGTGAAAAAAAAGGTACCTTATATAAAATTCTTTCAATTGGTCGCCAATAGTCTACTCATATAAAGAGTTCAATTTTGTTCTGAAATGATTTATTGAGAAGGATTTGCAATTGTTACTTTGTAGTTTGGATATCCAACTCCAATGCTTTGAAAATAAATTAAAATTTTAAATACTTCTTACTTATTTATATATGCATTCCGTCATTTTTGAAATAATTTGCCGATTATAATCCATTCCTTCTACACTTACAGCACTTACACTTATAATTAGATGTAAGGTCTCGCTCTTAAATAATAGAAGTTTTCTGGATAATTCTTAATGTTGTTATTCTATCTTTTTAAAAATATTTTTAGCGCTACTGCCGGCTATAATTCATTACTATTGACGTGTCTGTTTACTAGATATACAAATTTTATCATATATAACCCCTTTATATTGTGCATACACTTCAGATACTCTCTTCCAATAACTAGTTATATTGTTTGATTTAGAATTTATAAACATACAAATCAGAAATATCTCTTCCTTTTGTTGAAATTAACTTTCTTAAAGACAATTGCAAAAAATTAACATATAGTACCTAGCTCTGATTTTACGTTAAACCATTATAGTTCTTATTTTATATTAGCTCTAACTTTTCGTTGAATATAAACTAAGTTTATACCTGTCGATTGGAAATGTCGTGCTGTATAAATAAAGCCTTGTAGTTTATTTGTCGAGAAATTCAAGGAAATCGAGACAATGTACAAAGTCTGAAAAATTTATTTTGTGGATGGTTTTGGGATAGTTAGACCTTTAGGATTATATGGAATTTTTAGTGAGCTGAAAGAATCAATTGTAGGAATACAGCCACACTAAAAATAGCGTGAAATTTTGCAAATATCTGCACGTAGGGGGCGCGGGGGTGAAAATTGTCATCAAATCTTGGATCCCTTATGTAATACACTTCCTGATACAATCAATTGATGAAATTTTGCACAGTTACTAAGATCGGATGACAATACAGTATTCTACCGTTACTTTTGCAAATATCCATATATAGGGGGTGCGAGGGTGAAAACTGAAAAATCTGCAAAACGAAGGAGCGAGAAATCAAAACAAATCGTTAAGAGAGGAATTTGCTTTTCTGTAAAAAGTCGTACTAAAACGTAAAAAATAAAAAATACTAATGTACGACTGCAAGAAAAGCAACGCGTGCGCATTTTGTATATAAGTAATGTATCATTTTTATGTACGCATGACTGAAGGCACTATGTATACAATGATTACACCCCTTTCATACAATCGTACAATCATACAAAGTGCGCACGCCTTGATTTTCTTGCATTCGTACATTAGTGTTTAGTATTAAATTTTTAAAAGTTTTTTAAATTTTTTTATTAAGTAACGTAGAAACAACTATTTCATGCTTATGGAAGATTTTAATGGACGTGTCGGGAAAAAGTGCAGAGTAACTTAATCGGATATTATGGTGAAAATATTGTGAAGAAGACTGAGGGGCTGTTAGAAATACGTACCCAGTACAATGTGAAAATACTATATGATTTTTTAATTCACCTGGACGTCGCGTACGGAGAATCAAATATAATTAGATTATCTAATCATTTGTTCAATGAATTAATAAAATTACACGATGTTAGGCTATACAGAAGAGAGGTACGTGAATTCGATCACAGTTTAGTTAAAGAAAAAAGAACTCATAAACATAAAATCCTTTGAGAGTAATAATCGGAATATGGATTCATAAAACATCAGCAATCGATGTTCTCTTTGCACCTGCACTATCTGAATCAGGAACCGACAGCTTTCTTATACGAATTGAAGCTTGCCAATGAAGAATATAAATGTACAGATGCGAGAGAGCAATACCACTTTCTACATTCATGTGGCAGCAATGGAGACTCTGGGGTAAAAGTAAGTAAAGTATATGGGAAAAATAGCTTAAGTCATTTAGTGGAAGAATGCTTATTTTAAATTCTCATCATGAGATACGAAAGATAGAGTTGAAAAAGTAATAAAGAAATTTGTAAGCAATAATTAGATGCATAAATGACAAAATGTACGAATATATTAGAGGTTTTCGATCTAGCGAAGCATGGAAAACTTCAATATCTCTTAAATCGGATATACAACAGATAATAATACAGTCTATTGGACTGAAACAGTACTTCCAAGACTTATTGACGGTGAATAAAGATGAGTTGCAGATGGCGTAAGAGCAAACTACAGAGGACCAATGCCATCAAAGCAATGTAAGAAAAACGAGAAGTAACTCTAAAAAAGTGGAAGTTGCTTTCAAATGTATGAATAATAATAAGTTGCAGGACTTGAAGATATAAAGAACTCATTAAAACCAACCCTAAAAAAACTTAACAATATATTAAATGGTTTTCTGAAAGGACCTGAAGCTCCTGAGAAACGGAGGTGGGTCTACATATCTTCGATGTTTAACAAAGGTAATAGAAAAGACTGCTAAAGAAATTAGCATAAATGTAACGTCCTCTGTAGATAGACTTTACGATCGTATACTGAAAAACGAGGGGATAGAAGGATCTGAAGAACTAAATGGTTTTAGGCCAAGTAGATCGTGTATCGATATTATATTTTTTCTCAGGCAATTGAAAAATCAATTGTATTCGGAGAGAAATACATATAATGTTCATAGATTTAAAAAAGACCTTTGAGTCCATTGCAGTCAAGATGTTGTGGTGAGCTACGAGATACAAGAAAGTAATAATAGTGCATGGGAAACAGTGAAACAGCTGTATTAGAGTAGTATACGATAGGCAGAGTAGGGTATAATTTATCTAAGGAGTTATTTCACCATTAGCAAAGGTTTCACCTGTTTTTTTATTTAAATAAACATATAGACAAAGTCCTTAATGACTTGAAATAGAAATTACAAACCAAGTGAGTGAAACTGAAGAATGGATGTTATTTTGTTGTGATCAAATCATTTCAGCGGAAGACAAGAGATAATATTCAGTGATATGTTTAGAAATTAATGTATTTAAAATGCGGCGAATGGGGGAAAACATGATACCCCAAAATATCTAGATGTAGAAAGCGTCAGAAAGAAGAGAGCAAAGAAGATAATTGGAGATAGATACAAATACAGAAAAGGGGGCATGTGGATCGGGCTGCGGGAGATGCCCAAGGCTGTAACAAAAATGGAGTTCATATTAAGCAAAACTCCTTCGTATCGAGATTTTAGCGATGATTGGTTATGGTAAAATGTGACAAACTTAGACTGAGGTTGCTCACTCATGTTTACCACGTATTAGCTAAAGAGCAACTAACTTAGAGGTGATAACAATTTCAGTCATACTACTATACCGAAAATTTTTAAAAATGCAAAGATGCACCCTTACAAAATGTAGTTGGGTTAAGATGGATGGAATTTTTCTAATAAATGATGGGCTTTATTGTCCGTAACCAAATATCTCAAACGTTTATTTACTCTAGGATTTAATATTTTTCACACTATTTCCCTTGTAAAAAAAAAAAGTTAAGTTTTTGCTATATCAGATATTTTTAAATATTGATATATTTTTATATATTTTCATTGTCATTGTTTGATAGAATTTTATACATTATATTACTAAATTAAATGCAAAAACATTAAATGCACAAAAATGTAAAAAAGAAATACGTTTCAATATACTTGTAAATATACTCCTAAGGGGTGTAAAACAACACATCAACATTTATTATTGATATCAAAAATTAATATTTTAATTTTAAACCTACGCCCTCGAGTGATATGGGATCTCAATAAGTGTAATTCTGTAACCAATCGACCTAAAATCCCTAATGTGACCTGGGAAAATTCATCATCACTTTGGGAAATATATCGTGAATGTTTACATCATGTTGAGATGGGTCAAGTGGAGTTATTTGAATATTTATAATGATGTCTTCTTGCAACCTATCAGGATAGAAATGGTTCTTCAATAACTATCACCCCTCATATATTTACAAATAAGTATAATAACTATTTATACTTATTTTACTACAATCATAAATTTGATAAAGGTCATTTTGATGAGTTTTGAAGGTTGTAACTTTTTGATTGCTTGTGAGACAATTGGATAGAAATTTTTATATCCCTATAAGTCTTTTAAATAGCCTGATATTTAAGTGAATTTAGTTTGTGTTTAGTCTAGCATGACGATTTTTTCGACAATAATTTAAAATTACATAGGTCAGGTGTACTAGAATATTCAATGAATTGTTCTCAATCTGCTTAAATGTAAAATATTAAATTTTGTGTGTTCTTTTTCTGCAATAATAAGTACTACCGTTACAATTTGAGCGCTTAATATGGTTTATAATACGACTTTTTCTACAATGGTGCAGTAAATGGATAGTTATTGCATTCACTTGCGTATGGTAACTACTGCTTTACCGTACGTGTGCGGTAAAGTAAAAACTGTCGATACGTCAAAATTTGACATTTTGTTGACACTCCATTTAAAGGATTTTAGTTTCAAGAAACTTTTAATTTTGTTGTTTAATCTTTTCAAAATAGTCAAAAGAATTATGTTCTTGTTTATTTACTTTTATTGAACATTTTGAAGAATATCACTCCACCAGCAGTACGGGAATGCTTGTATTAACTTCTTCGCATATACAAGTTCTACAGAATGAAGAAAAAAAATGTATGTTCGCCTAATGTACAATTTTCCGAACTGAAAGATTGTCACTTTTCACCACTATACTTCAATATCTCGGCCATTTGTTGATCAATTTAGATCAAATTTGTTATACTTCTTGTGTTCCAGATTATGATTAAATAGTTATTTATTATACAAGGGACAAAAGTATTAGATTTTAGTTCGAGGTTGTGTTTGACAAAACACTGAGAGTTAAAATCTAATATTGTTACCCGTGTATAACATATTATTTTTTTCTGTGACGGGAAAAGCGACGATTTAATATTGAAAAAATATATTATCACAATATATTAAAGTCAGAAAAACTTTGAAGTTTTAAAATGGTAGGCTGTTTTTACTTATAGCGAAATTGGACTTGCGTTGCTAAGGAAACCTTTAAAGTAATCAAATATCTGTTAATTTAATTCTGTGATTAGGTTTAAAAATTTGCAAACGTGGCAAAGTTTTTATGTAGATATTTTTAATATTCAAAGTTCTTTTTTTTTTTATACATTTATTTAACGTCGGCCTATTTCCGCTACCGACATCGACGCCTGTAGACGAGCTACCCCCAACCAGGAATTTTGCCGAACCTCTTCCCTTAAGAAGAGTAGGGATCTTTTACTTGCCTAACATTTAATAGACAAGGGACCGACGGCTTTACATCCCCTCCGAAGGATGGTATATCTCCTATACAACTCTCGCCTAAGGTTGTGTAGCTTCCGCGCATACACTGATATACAAGCCGCTGGAAGATGTGTGAGGCGAGGACGCGGTTTCCGTTGAAATGGTCACCCATCCAAGTACTAACTGCGCCTGTCGTTGCTTTACATCGCATACCGAAGTATGTACATAGTAAAGACGCACCTACGCTCGCCCCTATTCAAAGTTCAAAATGGCTATTTCTGATTCACAGTTTTCTGTTACACCACCGGAATTAGTAGAAGCAGCGAAAGTAGCATTACAAAAATTATTGAAAACTAAACCGCGGAAAATCTACGAAACGGCGTATTCAAGATATATGAAATGGAAGGTGAAAAAGACATGCAGTTCTTTCTTGCAGACGGTGTTATCGGCTTATTTTCCAGAATTGGCGCAACAACAAAAGCCATGAATAGTGTGGTAGAATTATTCAATGATTAAAAGTACGTTGCAATCCAATAGTAATATAGACATTTCAAAATATTGCAAACCAATTACATTTTTGAGGTAAATGCCAAAGAAATCTGCGATTTTTACGAATATACATATTAGTGATTTTTTAAATAATGCTCCTAGTTTATTTAATGGCCAAGATTGTTGTTGTATTTGGGATTGCAGAAGATTGTTGAATTTGTGAAATTAGCCAGGTAACATTAGATGATATTGATGATACTGAAACGTTATTATTTGTGAAACTTAAACAAACAAAGAATGATGTAAACAGGAGATTTGTAGTTACTGAAAAATATATTAAATTTTACAGAATTGTACATAGACCTTCGTCAAGCAGCAGCAAAGTATCGCCGCCTGTTTAATGCATATCGCAATGGAAAATGTATCAATCAGGTAAAAATCAATTTTATAAGTTACCTGAAACAGTAGCCAAGTAATCTTCTACTTGAAAATGCTAAGTATATACAGATCATGCAATTCTAAGATCGTCTGCTACACTTTTATTTGAATCTGGAGAAGACTTGATGATACTAAAGAAGCATGGTGGTTGGAAGTCATTTATGGTTGCTGAAGGGTATGTTGATGAATCCGTGGCGCGTTTAGAACGTGTGGCAGTGCATTAGCTGAAATAAGACCCAATTTGCAACCAAGACCATCAACGGCAGTTGTGGCAGAAAATGTGATTTCAACTTAAGAAAATTTCACTGTAGCAGACATTCCCAATCGTTCTAGGAAAATGTCTTTCATGCAATGCACATTTAACAACTGTACTTTTAATATTAAGGAAATGTAAGGTTTGTATAATAAAATATTCTAAAATTAAATATATCCGTGTTCTTATGTGTACATATCCGGGTATTAATTTTTTTTTTTTTGGGAAAAAGTAATTTCATAAAAAGTAACATTTTGTTACCTGTCCAGAGACATAAAATGTCAAACTTTTTCCCGTCACAGAAAAAAGTTGTTTAAGCATTTTTTTCCGAAATTAAATGCGCCTACTATGATCAAAAGAAATTGGCGAAAATTAGGAATTTATATTACCGATTGAAATAGGATTTTTGCGAATCTTGTTCGCCTTGAACTAAAACCTCTGTATACCAAATTTCGTTAAAAAATATTCACTTCTTTAAAATATTCACTTCTTTACAAAAAAATCATATCTAAGTATTACTGATAAAATTGAAATACGAATTGTTGGTGATAGTGTGCACTCTTATCGAGATGCAGCCGGCATCTTCAATTTGAGACATCCAGAATGCCCACAGATTTACTACACCACGGTTGGTTCAATTAATAGAATATTTAATAGAATTGGAGATATATCCAAACGTAGAGCTAAAAAATATGACGTTGCCTATCGTCCATTGGATCAAGTAATATTAGACGCTGTTAATGCTGAACCACGTGTTAGTGTCAGAGATTTATCTCTAAAGTTAAATGTAGACAGAAATAAAATTTGGAGGAGCCTTAAACGTCATAATTTAAAACCATATAAGCCCAAGTCTTTACACACTATGGAAGAAGGAAACGCAGAGAGGAGATTGGAATATTGCTTCTGGGCACAGGGTTTGTTTTTAAGTTACACACATTTTAAAAAAATATATATTTTCAGTGATGAGGCTACTTTTACCACAAATGACGTGGTCTCATCGCAAAACTTAAGGTATTGTTCAGCGGTAAACCCACACCACGGACTAGATCAACCAGACTTTTCACTTAATATAATTCCCTATGTAAATAATTTCACTTTTTTGGTACGTCATGTTACCGGCCATCATTTTGCGCAGAATAAGCGACACGTGGATCGCTTCAGCTTCAGAGTTCATTCAGACAGGGGTGGACTAAGTTATTTATTCACAGGATATACGTAAAAATAAATAGTCTCTGAAATCTAACTAAAGACACTACAAAAAATGGATAAATAATCTAAGTTAAACAAGACAGAAGCACTTGCTACAGGCGAATAGGCGATTAGTTCCTCGAGAAACGTAAGAATAACTGATTCGTAAGATGCGCAGAACGCATCAAGAACCCGGACCGGCCACGAGTGGATAAAAGTTTTAACCAAAACACGTCATCAGTGAAACATCTGGTTCCTCCTGATCTGTGCCCACACTGGATTATAAATTGTAAATGGCAATACTCCCAAAAAAGTAAATGTCTGGTGTGGAATTTTAAATGAGACCTTGATTGGACCACTTTTCTTTGATGACACTTTAAATTGTATGAGATTCCAACATTTTTTAACACATGCATTTCGAGATGCCGATCAAAATTTACCTTTAGCCGTACAACAAAACCTCTATTCCCAGCTAGACATGGCTTCCACTCTTAATCCAGTAATAGTTAAAAGTTGGCTGAATAACAACTTCCTTATTCGTTGGATTGGAAGAAATAGCCTTTAATTGCGTGGCCACCTAGATCACCAGACGTCACCCCTATGGATTTTTATTTTCGGGGCCATAAAAAATAAAGTCTATAAATAGGCCACGAAATAGAGCGGAACTATGTGACAGAATTAGAGAAGCATGTAATGAAGTAACAGTTGAATAATTAAGAAAAGCTGTTAAAAATAATAAGAGAACTGAAAAATGTATCAGAATGGATGGAGGACTAGTGGAGGAAGATTATATTTAATATGTTCTTTTTAAAATTATACTTTTGTTTAAGTAATTAGTTATTTGATATTTTCTTTAAAGAAAAATGTGCCCTAATGCATCATTAGCATCATTATTACAAGACTACCAAGTTATCTAAATATCCGACAATAAATAACTCGAATAGTAATAATAGGTAATTGTTATTGAAATCTTAGATATATTTTTTTTGTAAAAGAACGAATATTCTTGAACGAAATTTGGTATACAGGGTTCTAGGTCATGTCGAACAATATTCTGTAAAAACAAAAACCCTATCTCAATCGCTAATATAAATTCCTAATTTTTGCCAATTTCTTTTGACCATAGTAGGAATATTTAATTTCTAAAAAAAAAAATTATATAACTTTAATCATAATCTGAAACACAGAAGTATACCAAATTTGATTTAAATCGATCAACAAATGACCGAGATATTGGGGTGTAGTGGTGAAAAGTGACACAAAGTATATAATAAATAAATTCAGTTTCTACTAATTTTTTTTACGCGGATGTGTGTAAAAAATGTATTTTTTAAGCACACGTGCTTAAGACTGCCATTTCAGTATCGAAATGTCACTATTGTATGACGTTTTACGAAAAAGTCTATGAAATTTTTATATAAAGTGTCTTTTTCCATACATAGGATGTAAAATATCACTTTACACACTTATTGCATAAATAACTTTATTTTAATGCCATGAAGATAAATAATAAAATATTTTATAATAAATTAAATGCACTGCTCTGTTTAATATTTATTTAATTTACTTTCAGGCGCCGCCTACTAGATACAAAATATTTCCAGAAACACTATGTGGTACCTCATGCGAGAGCATCGCCCTATATTATCGGTTTGGCTTTTGGTTATGCATTATTCAAGACAAAAGGGAAGCGTATTCAAATTAACTTCATTGTTAATATTTTGGGATGGAGTATTTCTACGTTTATCCTACTGTCGGTTGTTCTAATATCGCACGTATTTCACATAGAAAGTTATAAATACAATAGATTGGCCTCGTCATTATTTTTATCATGCAGCAGGTCATTATGGACTCTCAGTTTAATGTGGATTATATTTTGCTGCGTAAATGGCAATGGAGGTAATTTGAATAATCCAATTTTTGAAAATAGAGATGAAAATTATTAGCCCAGTTGTCAAAGACTAATTTTGATGAAAAGCTAGAAATAATTGTTACCTCGCTAATTTTTTCGTGAAAGACTAGTTAAAACCCCTGGCAACTGGGCTATATAGCAAATACTGAAATGTGTTTACAAACAGATATATTCGATTGAATGAATTAATATTGTGCTTTGATAGGTGTATAGCGTGTCGATATCAATGAATTTATAAACTAATTGTGAACTTTTCTGTGTTTGACTTCTTGACAAAAAGGTTGCCTTCATTAAACTGTTTATACCAAAAAATAATCAACTATATTCAGAGTGACAATTTACTTTATAGAGTGACTAAACAAAATAAAAATATAAAATATTGCAAATAACCGAACAACATTTTAGGAAAATTAAGTAGCAAATTGTAGTCTGGGGTCCGACACTCCTTTTTTAAAGTGATTACTAATAGGCTGAATTTTCGTGAGTGGCTTCGATTTGACTTTTCTCTTTGTGAAAATTCTCGGTAAAGGTAGATAAAGTTCTACGCAGCCGCTAAAGATGTTGATCGTGGAACTGACACATTCATGGAGTAGGACTGTATAACCTGCCAGAAAATTTTTAGGACAATTTGACCATTCGATTTTAAAAATATTAATTGAACAATAGTGAAAAAATTAGCCCGTTAGTTTAAAAAAAAACAGGGAGTCTGACTTGTCTTACAAAAGCGATATAAATATGTAGATATGTAAAAATAACGAGGTCTGAAATTTTATTATCATTGTTTTTTTAACTGAAAAGTTTTTAGTCAGTAGAATTTAATTACTGTCAGCTATGCCACTTCAAAATTCTAGTAATAAAAAATTGGCCTCGGATAGATACACCTTGATACTACTTTCTCATCATCGTATATTTTTAATTTTCTAACCTTTCTTCATTATGCGACTCCCGAAAGTTGACGAGCTTTTTCACTGATAGTTAATAGCTCAGAGGTTGTTAAGGCGCTAGCTAATTACATTGGGTGTAAAACAGTGCATGACGGGCACAATCTTTTGAGCCAAAAACACAGTTAAAAATTACAAGTGGGAGGGGCCAACTTAATCCACCCCTAAGTGAGGAGTTCTCCAAGGAACTGTGTTAAGACCATTGTTATTTTCTCAATATGTAATTATTTTATTGCCACATCGCATCCATGGCACAATTATGAGCTTGACGGATGATACCTGTATTTTAAAATAATTTATATACATAAGAAATTATGAGAAAATGTTATATGTGCACAATTATGCCAGAAGAGGGGTCGGTAAAATATTTGGACCTCAGCATTTCAGATAGACCTGCATACTTACAATAAACAAAATTTGACAAGTCATTAATATCTAAAGACCTAAAAAATTTATTAGACGTACCTATCTTAAAGTACTATACTATGTACTGGTACAATCACAGCTTCACTATAGAATTACAGAGTGGGAAGAAGTAACCTACGGTAGATAATTAAAACATTTCAAATTAAAAAATATATACAAAAATAATTCATGGAAAGAAATAAATGTTTTCAAGTTATCAACTATATAAAGGGCATGGTACATAAGATGAGACACTTGTTTTGGCCGTAAAACCAGCATAGAATAACAAATAGAGACAAGACGGCTAGCGTAATGCCTTTGGTGTTTAGGCCTTCGCAGCTATGACTTTGCGCAATTTGCCCTGAGTGTTTAATCTGGAAGAGTTCGGTATCTGGTTCTAAATTTACCTTCTCAGTCTGACCGGCAGGTCTGTATTTTTAACCTATGGCATTAGTTTCCCCTTCCCAAAAAATTAGAACCGGACTCTTTTTACAACAGGACAGATACATACGTATTCTAATTCTTCTTTCTCCTATCTATGTCCTTCAAACTTTTTTAACTAGTCCAGATATGTGTGAGTGATGATTTCATATACAGTGTCTAGTATATAAGTCAATTGGAGCTTTTAGACTTAACTTCTTAGTCCAAAACCTATGGAATTCTTGACTGAACGGATATGTGGTACACACCATTAAATAAGCTTCTCTTAGTAGCAACTGTCAGTATCAGACTACGTTTATCATAGTTCAAATTATAATGATAATTTTGCTGGAGGATATTCATATATTAATTCTAGTTCTCATATTCTCGATACTGAATCTTCTCTGGTAATGATTCCGCTAATTTATCACCTTTCATTCCAGGGTGACCAGGTGTCCATATCAGAGTTTTGTTATTTCTGCTCAATCGAATTAGTTGGTGCCTTCTGGAAGTTTCAACTTGTTTCCTTAACTTACGGCTGCAATGTCAATGTAAGACTTTCAAGAGCTTTTCGCTGTCAGAGAAAATTATTGGTGATCTATCTCAGAGCTCGGTGGAATTGAACCTGAAAGATAGTCCCATTGCTACGCAGTATAGAATATAATCTTACACCTCTGCTTTCTATAACGGTTTGTGAACCAACTTTCTTAATTGACTTATTCAGATCCCATTCATTTCTTTCTGGAAACAGGATACCAAAAGGTTTGCCTTCCTAGGTAGACCAGTACAATTTTTGAGTTATATTACCAGTTTTCATAACCAGTAACCTAGAAAAAATTACTCTTTTAAATAAGCGCACACGAAGAAATGACTAGTGCAAAAAGAAGTTGGCTTACGATCATTTGTTTTTAAAAAGTTATTAAATATAATTATTAAATCGATGTCTATATTCGTTTTGAACTGATTTATATAACATCCGTTTATTTATTATACTGAATCACATCAAAATAAAATCAAAAACATAAACAAGAGTATCTTTTTAAAACATATTTACTGGGGAACGTGACCCGATGCTCGAAGACGAGGACCGGAACCGACCCTAGGGCCGTTTTGGCGGACGCTAGAAACTTTTAGGCGGGGGGCATGCACCTTGAGCCGAGGCGGGAGTGGGGGTCCGAAATTTTTGAAATCGCGAAAACGGACCAATTTCACTGGTATGGGTGGCGAGATGCGTACGGGAAGCTGGGTGGCGGCGCCTTGCGATGGCGGGTTCCTGAGATCTCGTAGGAAAAAAATTTTTTGACCCCATTGAGGAACCAGACTTTATGCCATTTTAAAATCGCGGGTCCGTTTTGGGTGAAAATCGATATAAGGCGTTTCAAAAATTACTTTAGGCCCGCCGGACGGGTGGGGGGTTTTGGAGAAGGCGGTGGAGGAGTGGAAATCGTACCTTTCGTCGGACATTCGGACCAACTACAAATTACGGTTGAGGGGGGCGAGGGGAATCGAAAAGTATGGGGGTAAAATCGCGACGGACGTACGGTGGTAGAGATACGGTCGTCCATGTTTTTTTTGGAAGGGTGAAATTTTTCAGAAAATGGCCATTTCGACCCCAGAAGTACTTAGAGGGGGTAGTTTGTGGTTGAATACCCAAATCACGTTTTTCCCCCAGGTGCAAATGTCAAAATAGAGACAACCCCATTAATTTCGCAAATTTCGTTGGAGAATCACGAGCCCCCAAATGATGGTGGGGAGAGGCCAGGGGAATAGAAAAGTATTTGGGTAAAATTGCGACAGACGTATGGCTTAGTCAGTATGCTTGAACTGTCATGAGCAGAAAATAATAGGACAAGCATCTTTTTCTAATGTAAATCTGTCTCTATTTGAATATGTAATCAATCAATCAATCAATAAGACTTTATTTCTTATTTAATATAAAAAAGTACCTCCCCAGAATCCACACCGGGTCCGACCGTGCAACCACCGCGCTAATGTGGTGGCAGATTGCATGGCCGGGCGGAGTGGGACGGGTTCGACTAAAAAGAAAATTAAAACAACTAAACCTAGGCTCCTTCCGTCGCAGACGGATTATAAAAGGTGTTAAAATTAGGAACATGTTTAAAGAACAAACTTAACAAAACTGAATAAAAACTACATACTAAATTAAAACAGTTGCGCACTGATCACTTTTAATTTCGTATCTGACGCTAGCACCTCAATTTGAACAAGGCGCCTTCCGCGAAATAAGTCAATGCTGGGCTGCGCATGGCTGGCCTGAACTTTGATTTAGAAAAATTTGGGTTGTATATGTTTTGATTTTCTAAAAACTTGTGAAGCGAAATGAATTTAGAGACAAAAATGTACAAAAAGAAAACAAGAAAAAACAAACACGACAAAAAGTTTACAAACAGAAAGGAAGAGGGGGACAGGACAGATTTAAAGGTACGAAAGGTATGAAATGACAGTAAAAGTGAATAGGGTAAGCGGAAGACATAGTTGTTGAAGTTTGGCTACAGGGGTTGCCGGAAAATCGGTAACGTCTGGTACGGTAAAGAGTGTTTAATCCGAAATGGGGCATTATGCTGCCTAATTTGTGTTATGAGTCTTATTAAAGAACTATCGCCCAGCTTGAAGGAGTAGAAATTTTGGGAGATCTGCTGGACGTAATCCGCTATCGGGGTTATGTCGTTGCAATGTGCGTATAGGTCTCTGAGAGAGGTGTACCTTCCAGAATTAGAAATGAGACGCATAAATTTGTGCTCGAGCACTTTTAGTTTTTTGATTGTCGTGGCCGGTATGCTGCACCACACCGGCGCCGCGTATGTGATGGACGGCCAGATCACCATTGTGTACAACAATTTTTTATTTTGTCTGTTGAGTCTGCTACCCCTGACCATAAGCGGATACAGACTCTTGGACAGGGAATAGACCGTCCGTACAGTCTCATTTATGTGGGTGTTAAACGTCAGTCGTTGGTCCAGTCTAACCCCCAAGTACCTCACGCATCTTTTAGTTGGAATTTTGTTTCCCCTGATCGAAATGGGTGTTATCAATTTATTCTCTGTAAACTGCCGCGTGAAGACTATCGCCTCAGATTTCTCAGCGTTCACCCAAATCTTCCACAGGTCGTAATAAGCCGTGGCACGAGCCATGTGCACCTTCAGCAGCATATTCGCTGCTTGGGCGTTGTGTGAATGCGCATACATGGCTGTGTCATCGGCGTACTAGGCCAGCTGCGTATTCGGGAACTCTGGAAAATCGGAGACGTACATTTGACAAAAAAAAAAATTGGAAAATCGCTGTTCCAACCATGGGAACACATAATCCGGGGTAATTGTAGATGAAAACTTCTTGGACGTTTTTTTCTACGATGCACCGTTTACTCGTAAAAGAAAATTGCTAGTTTGCGCTCTCTGCACTCTATATTTTGCCGGAGGCGCCGCTAGTAGATACAATTTTCTATATTATGGCTTATAAATTCTTTATAAAGCGACATATCGATTTTAAATTTTGCGTTGATATACGACTCAATATGGTTCGTAATCTGATTATGCTGCGGCTGGAGATGTATGTCAGGTTTAACCGAAAACGGTATCAACTTTGCTATTTTAAATAGACCCATATACATTTTATTACGGAATTCGGTAGTTTGGGTAATTCTATGTATGAAATGTATTACATATTGTAGGTATAACTATAACGGTTTAAAAGAAAATAATGTTTGAAAATTGTGCTTTCAATTTTACATTGACATTGCTATTGTCACGTGATGTTTTCAAGGCGTCCGTGGTGTAGCGGCTGGGTTGTCCGCTTTGCACGCTGGGGCTGATGAAGGTTCCCCATTTTAGATTTGGGTACCTGCGTCAGCAGCAAAACTAGTTCAGCGCAGTGCGAAAGCTTCGAGTTTGTGTTTAGTTTTTAAGCTTTGTTAAATTTTATTTTTAAAGTGTTGTTCATTATATTGTCTTTTTAATTTGTTTTTAGCAAAAGGAGTCAGGACTTCTCTCCACATTTTTTTTTTTAGCTGAACCGGAGCCGCGCTCGGCCACACAACCCGCCACCGCGAACAGCAAGGTGGTTGCAATTTTGTGTGTTAATTTTAATAAAACATCTTAGGTAGAGTAAACCTTCGTGAATTTTTTAAAATTCAATATGATTATATATTCTATAATTGGATTTTAGGTTCATATTTAATAATTAAAATTGGAAATATTACATATGTAGTAAACGCAAATCGCGGAAAAGAATAAATATAACTATAATATCAAGAAATATAATCACGCTAAATTTTAATTTCTCTGCAATTTAATTGCGATAAAATCAAAATTTCCATATCTTTACTTTATGTAATCTTATCCTTGGGCACTTAGCACATGGAATTAACATTTTGTTGTGAGTACAATCCGCGACTACGTTGCATAATATTCACTTTGATCGTTTTAATTGAAATTTCATAAACATTCCGCATATAGTAGACACATTCATTCATCATTTATATTTTTCAGGTATGGTTAACTTGATATTGTCTCATCCAGTATTTAAAATATTGGGAAGGATCACATACAGCGTTTATTTACTTCACTATGTGTTTCAGTCATCCATGCAGGCTGCCCGCAAAAGTTCACAGTATTTTTCGGATTTTATAGCGGTGAGTTCTATTTAGATGTTTAAAATATCTTTACTTATATTCCAGTTAATGCAGTATAGTATTTTCGTATTTTCAGTTTTAAATTATCTACTTAAATATAATAGATCGCTCATTATCAAGAAAATCCTGAAAGGCAAGTTGGGAATATCAAGTAAAAAACATCGAATAGCAAAAATCCGCCATTTGACCAAGTTAACATAGCGAAGTTAATATGTTGAGTTCTTAATCGAGAAAAAGCATGAAGTTCACAATTTGGGTATTTTATACAAGTGTATAAAAATGAAAGTTAATTTTACAAAGAAATAATGATGGTAAATCTAATTTAAATTTATAATAGGACAGTCATAGAACAGATTTACAAATCTCTAGATGTTAAGAGACACATCGATATTGTAGACTTTCGATCATCACAGCAATTATTATACTATTACTTTACAGACAATTATGTGCATTCAAAATCAAATTTAAACATTTATTAATAGTTATCACATCATGATGTAAATTTTATATTTGTAAAATAAAGTTGCGCCTTATCCGAATTATACATACAATTATTGTTATTATACATTTTACAAATAATAATACACTTACAAATAGCAAAATACCAAGTGGACACCTTAAGTGAATAAAATGGAGGACTGAAATATATTCGGTTATCTTTACATATTAAAAATACGTATTTAAAATAAAAGTTTGCAATATTTTTCTGAACTTGCCTAATTTGTTTATGTTCCTTAGATAAATTGGTATACTATTATAATAGTTAGGCCCCAGATATCCTATAAAGTTTTGTTGTATAGTTCTATTATATTTAGGAACCACTATATTTTGATCTGCAACAGATACAGGGGTACACAGTCAGGGTTCCGAGCTGAACATAGCACCACTTGATCATTACTACAGGTTAGCGATGACATAACGAGGGCTTGTGATGAGGAAATAAATTCTTGCCTTATTTTGCTTGATTATAGTAAGGCGTTTGATACCCTTGATTATAGAATTCTATGTGCTAAACTTAAGAATTTCGGACTGAGTCCCTTTTCAATACATTTTATCAGCAATTACTTAGCTAATCGCCTACAAACAGTTATATATAATAGGCAATAAAACAACCTCGAATTTTGAAATTTTGAGTAAAGGTGTACCGCAAAGAAGTGTATTGGCCCCCTTGTTATTTACCGTGTACACTGCAGACTTTAGTAATCATTTAAAATATTTCTCTAGCCACCACTATGCAGATAATATGCAGATTTACCATTCATTTAAGTTCGGTAATATTGATCTAAGTAAAAAATTTATTAACGAAGATTTGGATCAAATTTTCAAAATTTAATGGACTTAAATTAAATCCATAAAACCAAAAAAAACCAAATGTTTATTTTTGGTAAAAATAAATCTGAAATTATAAATAGTGACAGCTTTATTATACACATTAATAATGTCAGCATAAATTTTACTGAATCTTGTAAAAACTTAGGGGTATTTTTTTGATAATAACCTGCATTTTGAATGTCACATGTCTAACATTTTACAGGCAAGCTTTGCGAAACTGCGTACCCTCTACTTATTTAAGGATTTTCTCTCTGTGCGGATAAAGCTAATACTATGTGACATACTCATCTTGTCTGTGATTGCATACTGTGATGTTATTTACTGGCCTGCTTTGCTACATAAGGATAAGGAGAGTCCAAAAACTGCAGAATAATTGTATTAGATATTGCTAGGGACTAAAAAAAAAAAAAATTTGATCATGTTTCTGCGTATTACCAAGAAGCCTTGATGGTTTAAATTGGAGCAAAGGTTTTTTAGGCATTTATGTACGTTAATATACAAAATTGATAAGTTTCACCAATAGCTATATCTTTACAACAAATTTAAAGGATCTGACATACATCTAAGAGGTACTCGTCGTAATAATTTACACAATATTCCCAGGCACAGCATTGCCTTATTTATCCATACTTTTAGTCATAATACAGTAAAGGATTTTAATTCTTTTTATGGATAAACTTCTTTTTAACTAAAAATTTTGCTCGAAGAACTAACATTTGACATTTCTTATGTCAGTTTTTCTTATAAAATCACTGATTGGCAAAGTTATTTCGTTGCAAAGAGAAATTTACCCGATAAAAAACTCTTGTGATTTTATCGTTAAAAAATTTGTAATTTTAATCAAACTGAAGTGAAATAATACCATCTGGTGGAAAATGTAACTATAAAGATTTTTAGAATTGTTGGAGTACCGTAAATCTTTAGCGATTAATCGTAACACCTATTGGTGAACAGCGCAACTTCAACATAACTATTTACCATTGATTTCCTGTTATTCTGATTAGAAATCTTTAGTAACATTATTATGTGGTGCCACACGGCCAATGATTTTTGGAATGCCAGAAGCTTTTAAAAACCTAGCGTGGACTTATTGAAAACGCAAAGAAAGAACACACGTCTAACAGTATGATAAGAACTGAAATGTTCTCTATCTCGGAAATAAATAGCTTGAAGAACTGACGAAGGAAAACATTTCTTTTTATCCATCACTAAATGATTTAATTATTGAAGTGGCGCAGCTGTTAAAAGTATTTTATAAAGTCACTAAAATATGAGGCCTGTCTCGCTCAGGTATATCATTTGCTTTAAATTCTTCAACAAAATATCTTCAGAGACAGAATAGAGACAAACAGTTGACTAATATGCTCAACATTTAACTTCAATGTAACTTTTTTAGATTAGTTGTAAGGGCAAAAGCAGGGGCGAGCGTAGATGCGTTTTTACTATGTACATACTTCGACATGCGATGTAAAGCAACGTTAGGCGCGGTCAGTACTTGGATGGGCGACCGTTTCAATGAAGACCGTGTCCTCGCCTCACATATCTTCCAGCGGCTTGTATATCAGTGTATGCGCGGAAGCTATGCAAGGTGATATACCATCCTTCGGAAGGGATGTAAAGCCATCAGTTCCTTGTCTATTGAATGTTAGGCAAGTAAAAGATCCCTATTCTTCATAGAGGAAGAGGTTCGGCAAAATTCCTGGTTGGCGGTAGCTCGTCTACAGGCGTCGGTGATAGGCCTCAGTAGCGGAAATAAACCGACGTTAAATAAATGTTAAAAAAAAGTGTAAAAGTCTCATTTATTTAGACGGAGATATCAGAAAGGAGACAAATATTAACGCAAGCGTTCATACACAAGTTAACAGGAATCCGAGGACTTTTGAACACAGAGTGCATCCTTATATACATTTTGTAAGCATTATGTAAACGACATGGTATTCAATTCCATAATACTTTATTTAACAATAAGTTATACAGTGTCTTGAAAAGTGTGTTAAGAGTGTAGAATTCTTGCTCGATTCCCGAGACATAGTCGGCTATTAGGGTGGCTATGTGGCTATAGGTCTCTAAGGAATTCATCTCCATAACATGGTTATACAAAATAACTTATCGTTGTGAAGAAAGTTACTGACAGGTATTACCTGAATCTATAGTGCCAGAAATTTATGACGTGTATTTAAATATAGTTTCAAATTCTTGTGCATGCTCGGCTTTGTAAGAAAAGTGTAATATTTACTTTAAATGTATTGCGAAATATAGTTTAACAAATCGTAAAATTTTGCACACCGCTGTCGATTAACTTCTTGGTTTTATGTACACAAATTTCTGTTCGATGATGACTATTAAAAATACATACTCAACCGTAATTGATTAAATATAATAGATACAGTAAACTATCGGTTCATAAATAGTACAAAATATATGTTTTAGTAACTTTACACTTTTCACGCATATTTTCAATGTTATTTGTTTCTTCATTAAAAATCACCTGCAAGCATAGCTTTTACTTCATAGTATATGAAGTAAAAGCTATGCTTGTGTTTAGTACGCATTGTATTAAAATGTTTCGCCAAATATAACAACATATTTCGAGGTCGTTTAAATCATAAGGGAAAATAAATTTTCTTACAAACTATTTTTTTATAAATGAATTATGTTTGTCACAAAAATCGCTTCGTAAATAAAAGAACTGCGTAATTTCCGCCTTAAACTTGTTGACAAGCAACGTGCTTTTAATGTAGGAAAAGTCTTCTTTACTTTTTCATGCTAACAAAGTTGTCATTTGTAAAAGAATAAAACTCTATAAAGATGTATTTCATTTTAACTTCTTCAGACAGTGTGTCATCCACTCAGTTGAAAAAATATGTTTCCTGGAGCTGGTACAGACAATATTTGAAGCTTAAAGATATTTTCTTGTATAGTCGCAAATAAATAATTTATATTTAAATACTAACTACTTCATATAATAGTGTTTCAGATATATTAATAAACACACGGAATTTTCCCCAGACAGAAATACTTTTTTCTAAGAATTCGTACTAATATGTAATACATAGGGTAATTTTGAGTAAGGTTAGCAAACTTTAATTATTTATTTATAAACCCAACGGAATTTACATTCCATGTACAGGGCCGGAAACTACATGCAGATAAATTATAATAACTTTTAATATAAAGTAAAAATAGAATATATGTTATGTTAACATGGTTCAGTAGTAATGGGTGATCATATCATATAGGAGAATCTTGACGATCGATTGTAAATGCCAAGAATTTTAAGAAACGTCTTTGAATGTTTTCAACTTTGTTAATATATAAATCGTAGTGAGGTTCCATATCACGCTCGCGTATTGTAGCCTAGGACGCACTAGGGTGTTATATAGAGTTTTTATGGTACATGTATTTTGAAAGTCTAAAGTATTTCGTATGAGAAACTCTAACATTTTAAAATATTATGTCACTATGTTACTTATGTGTTCTCTAAAGAACATGTGAGTCAAATGTTACGCTTAGATCTTTAAAACTATCAAGACGCGTCAGATTTGCCCCATAAATGACATCGACTTGTCCACCGTCGTCCATAAATTCAGCTAAATTTTGGTGTTATAGTAGCTTTGTTGTTGTCGATCCTTTAGAGACAAAACCATGTTGGTTGTTGCATATACTCTGATGAATCTGAGGATAAAGTATCCTTTTTAGGACGATTTCTAGTACTTTACCAAAGTTATTTATAATTGTAATATGGCGGTAACTTTCTATATCCGATTTTAGATGCTTCCCATTTATCAGGATATACACAAGTTTTTGAATTGAAATGAATTCGTTATATCTTCGGGATTATCTAAAATACTGCCATTATTGGTGAAGGCATTCGGTATTGAACTGGATTTTTTTCAATTATCAGGGCAGATTACTTTCATGGCAATTTAATACTGTACGAAAATGGTACACCCATTTCTTGACAAATATTATAAAATATATAATAGTAGAATATTAATTTTTAAATAATCTTTGTTTAATAAAAATGCTGCCGACCTGTTTATAATGTCAGTTTTTTCTGAAACGCAAAATCTGGCAATGTTGTTAATGTATTTAGATATTTAAATGAGCAAGATATAATATAGCGTGAGAAATTTCAGATGAAACGAACAATGACAATGTATTTTGTTTGGTACAATAAAAGATTTGTCTTTGAAAGAGGAGTAAACCTGCAAATTCCTACAATTTCGTTTTATTACGATCTCTGTGGACGAAGTTTAGTAAAATGGGATAATCACGAATCTCTAATAAGTACGTAATATAAACTCCTCTCAAATTTACTATCCAATAGTACCAGCATAACGAGCAGTAATATAAAAGAATTCGGTGAATTGTAGAGTAGTAGATGCCGAACTTTTATTATCGCCTTTCAATGTTTGCATATCTGATCTTTTAGTGTAGTGAATATTTGAATAAAAGAATATCCTAAAGAACATTTATTGTGTTTAAATATTGTACGGAGTTTTATGGGGCCAAAGAAAAGGAATAATAGACGTAACTTTGTAACACACATAAAATCCTCAATATTGATTGAATTCCACGTAGGACACATAAAATTTGTTCCTATATGCAAAGTAGTTTGAGAAACATTTCCCTACTTTAACTTTCCTTTTGATAAGTTTTCTACTTGGGTTTCAACATTTATTTTTTCAGACTGCTCAAACGTACGTAATCGAACTAAAAGTTCGATTACGTACACTTAAATGGAAAGATGGAATTATTATTTTCTTCTCCATAACCGTCATAGTATTAGATTAGCCGTCAGATTATTAATGGATATTGTGACTATGTACTATTGCCGATTTATATATTCTTACTTTATTAACCAATCAAAACGTACAGTTTAAAAAAAATCAACCAATAGGATTTTTTTTCAAGTAACAAAAATGGCTATAGATCAGTGGAAAAATCGAGAAAAATGTATGTTATCTTTTTCGCAGTAGCCATGTGTCAAACTAAAAAAAGTTATTGAAATGTATTATCACCGGACATTTCTCCTCATCATCTGTTTTTTCATCAAACTGCGTGCTACGAGTTGAACGTACATAAACAAATAGATACGTTGGATCTTAATGATTATCAGATATTACGTAACGAAATCACTTGGGCTACTGTAGCGTAGCAGATACCGTAGGCACTGGCTTACCCGGAAAGTGATGTACGTGCCTACGATAAAATTTCTCTAGCTCAGACTATCTCAGGGCGTTAAGCCCAAGCTTACATAAACTATGATAAATTATTAGTTTACTTACTTAACAAATCACTGAGTTTTTCCATATGTAGTGGTCGCAGACGAAATAATGACACTTTCTTTAAAAATGAAATGCACTATATTGAGCAATTTACAAAATTAGTTCTTTAGCATGTAACCTGGTGATGTTCACAGTTGTGGCCAATATTTCACGCTTAAAAAGTTACAACACATTCATAAAATGCCTCGTGTAGCTACACATCGGTTTACAATATGATCATGAATGGTCATAAATTCTGCCACAAAGGTTTGATTTAAAGAACCTCCTTAAATATATGTAAATATATGCATAAAATATTTAAATATGTACAGGTTAAAATGCCAAAAGTATGAATTTAAATCCAGCCGAACCACTGAAGGTGGTCCCCGGTAGGTAAAACAAATAACACACAACACTTATTCAGGGTGGTACGATACCGAGTCCGGACGTGGAGGAACTGTAGCCCTACGGAGTTGTCTTCGGGACACAAGAAATGGACCCAAGGATGGGGTTGATGGTAGCCTCACCAGCCCTGGAGCCTTCCACTGTGTGTGGATGCCCCGTCCGTGGATCCGTGGAACCCTAAAGATATCACGATTTAATTCAGTCAGAAATGCACGTGAAGCGTGCTTAATGTGAGAAATTCTGACATAACCTACAAATGAAACATAATTTACCTCACTGATGAGGGAACAATCCACCAATACTCCTGGAAGCCACAGTCGGATAAATGGGGTCGAGTCCGCCTTTTGAGTTGACACTGTATTTCCAAAGGAAAGCCTTGTGTAATTTAATATCCTGCTTCCGCAGATAAAATTTACTCACAAACACAAAATATTCCGCTAAACGGAACAACAACGGATTGAGGAAATTTTCTTGAGTTGATTATTCTAAAATCCACGCGGATGCCTTGAATAAAATCAAGGTTCACAGAATAACAACTAACCAACAAGCCAAGCCAAGCCAACCAAAAATGTCTGCTTCCGTTTTCCCTGTTGATCACGTGTCACAAATGTGTCGCCCTCCCATGGAGAATAGCGAAATGTGTTACGGACGTGTAGCAGTTGTTATAATGCGGTCCACAAAACGTTAAAGCGTATGGTGGGTCGCATACGCTAGAGGTCCGTAACATGCGGAAAAAATGAATGATCATGTATTGGTTAATGCATCGCGGCCAGGTTGCCTATCGAAATGCTGGTGCAAATAAGGTTAACAAAGTACTTAAAAATTAATTTTATTTTGGAAATTACCTTTATTTGTTTTTTTTATTAATTCAAGCGCCGTTTTGAAGACAAGCATCTGTGTTACTATAAAAACAAGGGTTGCCAACCTTCAGCCTTCTGCAACCTTTTGGTAAACTGCTTAATAGTGAAATTTTTATTATCAATATATGTTTTTTCAAATATTTTTTATAGTGTTGCTGCGAGACTCGTCTCGTCGAGAAATTGGTGTTTCTCGTCTCCTCTTGACATTGTCGGGACGATATCTTTCATACTACTCACCTAAAAAGTACCGCCGCCCATATAATAGCATTCGATGTCCCACTCACTTTTCGTACCTCCGGTATAAAGTTCAAATTCATATTCATAAACTTTCTATAAATTCTTCTCCATTCAATATTAACCTTCACTCGAATTTGTGCCCACTATTTTATCTATTTCATAACAGCCCACATTTCTAAATAAATGTCACAAATTGTTCTTGTGCATCAGCACACTTTCATTTAATTTCAACACCATATTCCCTTCAAACATCGACACGCGAGATAATCAAAGTCCATATTACGTGCGTGCGTAAACAATGATTATACGAGGACGAATCCATATATTCAACTTCTATTTTATTCAATATCTTCTAAACCAAAACCGATTCGAGTTTAATTCAATCATCAAACGATATAAGATTTAATAATTTAAATTAATCAAGTTCGTATTATATTGAAAATATATCTCTAGTTTCTATAGTAAACATATAAGATTCACTGCAAAAATTCCGAACAACTATTTCTAAAAAATAGGGAAGTCGGCAATATTATACTTGCCTAAATTATATTCATTTCCAACATGTAGGATTCATGTCTGTTAATATCTGTTAATAAAATGTTAATGTCTGTTAATAAAGTTAAATAACACCGGTCGAAATGAATTCGTGGGAGTCTTCACCGATAAAAGATAGAATTCGTATCAATATGTAAAAAACATGTAAATACAAAATAATAATTATAATTAGGTAGTAGGTGGTAGGGGTATTAAGTTTATTATAATTTTTTTTTCTTAAAATATTTACAGTATGCCCAAATAGTAAAACTTATCGAATAAATTTTATGAAATAAATCTTGAGTCGAATATAGACAGAGATCCTTTTGTTGTTTTGTTTGCTTTAATGTTTGTAATTATTGCTTTTTGGAGAAATACAAAAAAGTTTTTTCTATAGGTGTAGGATTATTTATGTAAATATTTATATTCTTAATTTAATTCAAGTTTATTATTCATTCGAAGGTCAAATATAGAACAATGTTATAATAGAAAAAAGTCGAGAAGTTCTCGATCTCTTCTCGTCTCGCCGAGATCTAGACTTTAAAAATCTCGTCTCGTCTCGATTTTTCGAGACGAAAAAAAAATTGACCTCGTCTCGTCTTTTACTTTGGCAACCTTATTTCATAGAGTAGAGAAAAATTCGAGCTATTTGGCAAAAAAATTTTGAAAAACATATGAGATAGATTGTTAATAAAAATTCCACTACTTCAAAGAGTCTGCCAAAGCGTTGTAGCAAGCTGAGTGTTGGCAATCCTTGTTTTTATAGTGGCACAAATGTGTATCTTCGAAATGGTGCTTGAATTAATGAAAACAAATAAGGGTAATTTCCAAAATAAAATTAATTTTTCAGTAATTTGTACCTTATCCGCACCAGGATTTCGATAGGCAATCTGGCCGTGATGCATTAACCAATGGTTATTCATTTTTTTCCACATTTTGATGAAAAAAGAGACAAGGGTAGATTTCCTGCAGTGGTATCTTAGACTGTTAATTTATATACCAAGAATGAATGAGAAAAAGCGATTTGGTGATGTTAGATCTATAACAATTTAAAGCTTTCTGCAACGAAACATTATTCCCACGAAAGAGATTTGCCTGCCGGTCAATTTGTAAATATTTTGACTGACTCGAGTTATAACATGAAAAATTGAATGGGGAAGATTATGAAGCAGCTGCTGTTAAAACAACGCGGAATGTAACAGCAAACATTCTTTGTGAAATATGTTTCTAAAAATGTAATAGGAATTTTAACCCATTAGAATTTAAAAACGCGAGGAATGCAAAAAATGCTAATAGAAGGAGGCTTCAAGCTAGTTCAAAAAGAAAACGCAAACAAAGCTCAGTTGTCATTGAAAAAGAACATTTAAATGAAATGATGCAGGTTTGAGATGAAGAAACGCCTGAAGGTTGCAGAGAAAAATTTACCATTTGGCGGCACAGCGTCACTTCAGATTTGAAAAAAAAACTGACGGAAGTTTAACTAATAGAATACTATTTTTTCAAAGACACGGTAAGGAGGTGAAAACAAGCAGTAAGCGGCTTGTAACTAATTTAGAAAAACCTTCCGTCTGTCCAATACGTTTATTCCAAAAATTAATGACTAAACGGTCGGATTCAATTAAAACAGATTATTTTTAATACCTAACTGTACCTGGAACCAAGAAAACTCAAGTGGATGCTACAAAAATATTCCTGTAGCAGAGAATACTCTTGGAAGATGTACTAAAAAAGCATCCATGAAAATTGGACTCGACGTCGAAAACAATAAAATAACAAACCATTCGTACATTTCCAAATCTTGCTAAATCTGATATTTCCACTGAAAGTTTAATCCAAGTAACTGATCATACAAATGCCAAATCAATAAACTCGTATCTCCAGCTAAATATGGGCATCATTGAATGTTAATTATTACAAATAATTCTGTTAATAACTTAAAATTGGTAAACCATGAAGAAGAATCTAAAAGTAATATCATTGTTTATAATAATTGTGTCTTTCATATAAAATAAATTGTTTTTATTACGTGGTTGACTATTTAGCTGCAACCCTAGTCTTTTCTTGATTAATAACCTTTTTTATTACGACATTTGTATTGGTGTGGAAAACATTTATCTGTATTTGCATCCTTTTAGTATTCTTGTAGTTTTATAGATTGTAGATAGTGTTTTAATATGTATTTTACCCTAATTTCACATTTCTTGCATTGCTTTTTATAATTTTTTTACTTATTTGTCAGTATCTACGAGGACTGTACTATGGCTTGCTATAAATGTACCTGACATGTATGTAACGTAGAAAAAGGAAATGAGTATGAGTAGTATGGCTATCGATGCAAGGAATATGTTTGATGATAAAAACATTAGAAAAAGTTTATGTTTTTTATTATAAATTGTTGTTTTTTAAACATTAAATAAACAGTTCTGATATTCTAATAATTATTTAAGATAACATTTATTAATCGTCGTATTAATAATACACACGAGGTTGGTTTTCTTCTTGAATAAATTTTTTTTGAGTGACAAACCTGTTTTCCATGAAAATTTTGCTCGAATTAGAGACATGCCCTTAATTTTCGAATAATTTTCATGACAGAACAGGTTTTTGTTAAAAAAATTACCCCGGTACAAATCGACTTTTTGTGTATTAATACCCGGAAAAAATTAATCGATTTTTTATCAATTAGTGTGATTTTTCGAAAAAATTTCTATTGTAAATTGAAGTACTGACATCAGTTACATTATTTTACATTATTTTAAAAAGAAATATTTAGTGGGATCCTATTTAAATTTTTAAGAAAAAAAAACAACAAATTATATTCACTCATTAAATATAATATTTTTTCTATGAAATCCTTATTTTACTATAAGGAACGTAACCAGACTGCAACCAGCAGCTACTCTCCGGGCTATGTGCCCCGCCGAGAGCTGAATTACAAGTTACAAGTCTGGCGCGTTAAGTGTAATAATTGCATATTACCACCAAAAAGCTAATGCTTCGATTGCAACAAACACCAGCCGAATGACTGACCTACTTAAAGGAGCTCTCTTGCCAGTCGTCACACACCACCTGCAGACTGCAGTTTCGAGCTGTTGGCTCTCGTCAGTGCAAGGTAGGCACGTGACGACCGGCACGAGGATCCTTTGACTATTTGGTACATCCCGGTATTTTTACAATAGCGACATGTAAAATAGTCAGCAGGCGCCATCTAGCGGTCCAGTGTCTGTTGCAGTCGAAAAATAAATAGCCTGACTGGGCTTAGCATAGTTCAAATGTACTTTTAGAGGGCGGAATATTAAACATAATATTTTAGTCGGAAACGTAACTTGTAATTCAGCGCTCAGCGGGGCACATAGCCCGGAGAGTAGCTGTTGGTTGCAGTCTGGTTACGTTACTTACAGTAAAATAACGATTTTATAGAGGAGTTTGCGACTAAAAATATTATGTTTAATATTCCGCCCTCTAAAAGCACATTTGAACTATATTCACTCATGTTTGCAGAAATTGAATGTTGCTTTTTGTTTTCCAGTAATAAAGAGGTTTAGTTGAATTATCTAGTATAGTTGTATATAAAACCAAATAAAACAAACGTCATTGAAAACAACTCTGATAAACTTAAAAACAGATTTAAAAAATGTATCATAATTAGTTAATAATTCCCAATTCCCCAAGCGTCAAATTCATTTCTGCCGCAAGAAGTTAGGTTAGAAGCTTAGAATTTAGTGACAACTTGACAACACATTCAATCTATTATTTGTTTTAGGTTTACATGGCCTGTTCGGACATAGTATTCATGACCGTATTGGGAATTCCTTTTACATTATGTTTCGAGTATCCTTTTGTGGAAATGGCTTCAGTTTTAATGAGAAAATCAGGTAAAATAATGATAATAATTCAGATTAAAAAAGATAGACGGTAGGTCATTTAAATTAGCATTATCTGTATGTAGGAACCACGAAACATCTAAATCCATTAAAATTTAATCTGATTTTAACCTTATTACAAGACTGTTCTGGATCCTTTGAGGAAGGATTTTTTGATCACTGCAATAATTTCTTAGATTCCCCAGCATATGAAGATATGAATAAGATGTTCACGGAGGACCGATTTACCATACTTATCTCCCTATATTCCTTAGGAATATCCCTTTTTTGTGCTGCGTCAAATGCCATTTGAAATGTACGCTTATACGAACATAATTTCTTAATGTGATAAGCTAAATACTCTGTAGGAATTTGGACCAGTATTTAAAAGTAGCCTACACTTTTCTGTATAGAATGCTGCAAAAGTTCTATTAGTAATATAAAGTAGCTTTAATGACTTAATTTGTGATTTTAGTCAATACTTCGAAGATACAACCTGAGAAGAAATAAGGAACTTGGACCGTGATTAAATTAGTTTTTTCACATGTTATTTTACGTGACTTAATATATTGCAAATATGTTCAAGATGAATCGAATAAATATTTTCAAAATACTATGCGTTTTTCAATATTGGTATAAATTAACATTTTCCCATTTATTATTCTCCCTGATATGCGATGTAAAGCAACGTCAGGCGCAGTTAGTAGTTGGATGGGTGACCGTTCCAACGAAGACCGCGTCCTCCCCTCATACATCTTCCAGCGGCTTGTATATCAGTGTATGCGCGAAAGCTATACAACCTTAGGTGAGGGTTGTATAAGGGATATACCATCCCTCGGAGGGGACGTAAAGCCGTCGGTCCCTTGTCTATTAAATGTTGGGCAAGTGAAAGATTCCTACTCTTTTTTAGGGAAGAGGTTCGGCAAAATTCCTGGTTGGGGGTAGCTCGTCTACAGGCGTCGGTGATAGGCCTCAGTATCGGAAATAGGCCGACGTTAAATAAATGTATTAAAAAAAAATTATTCTCCCTAGCATACAGTACACTGGAAAATGTCACAATTGCAGCAAAGTTATAAATGCGCATAGTAATTAGCAGAAATACCTTGTAAATCCGTACCCAACACCGCTTACGTCTTAAACCTTGTAAACTCTTGTTTTAGTGTGACGCCCTTAAGAAACTTGTTACTCACATCTTTTTTTTTATGCATTTATTTAACGTCGGCCTATTTCCGCTACTGAGGCCTAACACCGACGCCTGTAGACGAGCTACCCTCAACCAGGAATTTTCCCGAACCTCTTCCCTTAAGAAGAGTAGGGATCTTTTACTTACCTAACATTTAATAGACAAAGGACCGACGGCTTTACATCCCCTCCGAAGGATGGTATATCTCCTATACAACCCTCGCCTAAGGTTGTATAGCTTCCGCGCATACACTGATATACAAGCCGCTGGAAGATGTATGAGGCGAGGACGCGGTTTCCGTTGGAATGGTCGCCCATCCAACTACTAACTGCGCCTATCGTTGCTTTACATCGCATACCGAAATATGTACATACTAAAGACGCAACTACGCTCGCCCCTTCACATCTTTTTCTCTCATTTCTTCTACTAATTTCACTTGGACTATAATTTCGTGATATATAACTTTATCTATTTAATTTGGACATTGAATTAAATTAGACGATACTAGATTGAATACCATGGTCAATGGCTGCGAAATTTGCATCTATTTCTAGTGCACACCAGAGTTCTGTGTTAGATATTTCTGTGGCAGAACGTGGTGCCGCTTCATTCAAGTTGGCTACTGCTTGCATTACAGATGTTGCACAATGTATAAAGCAGGGAGTGTTTAAGAACATTAATACGAGGTGTTGATAGTAAAAAGTTAGGTTATTCCTTGAGTTTACCCTGGGTACCATAAAATTTAATTTATTTAATAATTCTTGTCAGTCGACATTATTATGAATCATTTTAAAAAGGAATGCCCGACAAAAATATCTACGCTTGTCACCAAGACTTGTCATGCAGTGTATATTAAACAGCTGCTCTTGTGGAACAACTAGGGGTTGGTAAGCATCCTCAGATTTAAAACTCAGGAATGTTAAAATTCGAGCTTAGATATAATAAAGGTAAAGTACGAGGTTTAATTGAGTTTAACTGAGTAAAATCACGACAATTTCGCACCAAAAACCCATACGTCTTGATGACTTCTAAGGTAATTGCGGCAACGTGGGCAGCAAAGAAAGGCTTGGCATTAAAAATTACGCCAAGATCGCGAAACGTAAGCGGTTCAAATTAGCACTGTCAAGGTTATAATACAAAATTATATGCATGGGCTTTATAGAAAACGATATGACATTGCATTTGCGGGGATTTAATGACAACTTGTTTTCCACCAAACATTTTCATTGTCCTAGTTTTTTTGAAGACGGAGACAATCGTTGTGACTATTAACGTTAGCATAGCTCTTTAAATTATGCGAATAAATAAGACCATTCACTTCCAACACATCTATAATATCGTTTATAAAAATACTGAACAACAGGGGGCCAAGTATGGATCCCTGTGGAAAGTCAGATGTTATGATATATTCAACAGACTTAGACCAATTGGTTTCCACAAATTAATAATATCAGAATTTAGTCGATCAAATCATTAATCTAGAGTAATAAATTACATATTCAGCGATAGATGTCACCACGCTCTAATTTCCAATCCAAATTGCCACATAAATTTGAGCTTTCCGCCAACAGATGGCTCTCATGAAAAATATAACAATTTGCTGAATAGATGGGTATATCATAAAATATTAAATGTAAACTATTATTAGAATTAGTGTATAAATTTGTATATAAACTAATAGTATTAAGATAGCAGTAATGATCGAAAAGCCCTTAATAGCGATTTAGTATTTTGAATTTCCCAAGTTGGTACTGTAAGAGAGTCGACGTGTCGAACTGGCAGTTAAGTTATTTCCTCTTATGTTTCTGAGTTAGAATGGTTACAAATATTACCTAAGTACCGTCAAGCTTCCCTTTTAAATCAAGAAATTGAGCCGAAAATTTTGCTAGTGTTTAATTTAGTTGAAAGGTACGTGGTTGTTAGTCGGTTTGATACTGGACCAAAAACTAAATTTAGCTTATTTTCAATTAATATTTTGGTTTGTTTAATTGAAATTTAGATTTATTCGGATTAATTAGCGGGTTTATCATCAAGAAGTACATGTTCTAGGTAAGTTTAATTTCTTTGATTTATTATAGAGACGTTCTCACTTTAGAAGTTAATTTTGAGACTAATTTTTGTAAATTTAATTATAGACGATTTTGGTACGGCTAGATTTCTATTTTTGACTATTTTGGATTTGACTTTTGTATCATTCTGCTATTATTTGGTACTTGTTTTTTGTATATGATGCCCTCTACGTTAGAGAAATTCTATCTAATTATTTATGAAGATTTCTAGAAAACCTTATTGAAGTATTTATGAACTTCTTTATAACCAGGAAGGACCTCGATTAACAACCTTCAAGTGTGGAGCGTGTGGAAACTCTCCAAATCATTTTAAAGCTAATTTATTCAGATATATTATTTTCTTAGTCATTGTAAAATTGCTTAAATTCTTTTCCCTAGCGTTAACTTAACAACCCTAGACTGATATATCTGTTATATATTTTATCGTAAAATGTTTACTTTTAAATTTTTATACTGTACTTTGCTTAATTTTATAATAAATTGTATTTCTTTTTACTCGTTCTTTATATTGTTCGCACTCACTACAAGGATTTGTAAGATTTCGGACCTCGTTGGCTTGATACTTTTTAGGACGTAATATGGGTATGACCTCGTATTTGCCTATACCTGTCAAATAGATCCTTTCAGTATTTATGGATCTCAAATCTCTAGAAACTCATTTTTTAAGAATAAAATTTAGACACCGTCTATGTAATTTAACTCATGAACAGTTGTCATAACTTATGTGAGGTTTAAGTTATTTATTTAGTATTTATATTTCCACCACAGATTCGTTATATCTGTGGTTACACTATGTATTATTTCAAATAGTTGATACTGCCACGGTCAATGTATTATTATTTCCTAAATAAATATTATTAGCTCGCTTTATATTGTTTCAATGAAATTTTATTAAGTAAACTAACGGTATAATAAATTATTTATTCGAAACTCCTTATCATAACCTATACAACAAACTCTTTTTTTTTACGTGATATTGTCAATGTGTTATGTCAATACATCATCTCTAATATTAACGGGCGAACAACCCTCTAAGAATTCATTCTCGGATATATGCCATAAACAAAATTTAATTTTATAGTATGTCGTTTTATAGATTACTTTAATTACTTTGCGCAGCGAAATGGGATATTAAGGATATTATTAAGTACTTACGTCGTCTTTAATGTTTCATTATATAGCGTACAACACTAAGCAATGATGAGTAGACAAAAGAAAATAGACGTGCCAAAGGGAGATCTTGTAGTTTTATAATTAACACCATTTTCATTAAGGATAAATGAAAAATAGGGAGCACTGAGAGGGAATATATTCAAGCCAAGTGATACTTGAAACTGACAGAACGTGCACTTCAGAAAAACTGCAAAACTTCAGATCTCTAATCGTCTAGTTCATTGATCTAGTAGAAAAGGGAAGCTTTGCCAGCATTTTTGAGGATGAAGCATCTTATGGAACACACAGAGCTGTGAAAGAGATTTGATTAATTCATTTTAAAAGTCGCAGCCGAAAGTCGGATTAATTTTAAAATAATTTAAGACGGACAATATCTAATGTATATTAAATTTTCCTACATTGAATGGATTCTGAAGTTGGCTCCTTGTAAAACATTATTCAATATTTTAAGTACGAGTACAACTAAAATATGCCTTTAAATGCTTCAAAAAGTTTTATTATAATTCTACACGCGTTTCGGCTTTACAGGGCTTTATCATGAGTATCTTCTTACTCTTGTACCTGTACTTAAATTTTCCCTTGTAAAAGTTGTATAGGAAACAGAGTAAAGTGGTTTAATTTTACAGTGAAAATTCTATTTACAAGAAACAGAACTCAGACATTTTTGGTTAGTGTATACGACCAGAATTGAAACCGCATAAAAACTAAAAGTCGACAAAAACGGTAGGCGTCTCTTTATTGTTTTTTTATGACAAGCATTTCTATTTACCTCCGCAAGATACCGAGTTTTTTGCAGGCTTTAATTTTTATGCGGTTTCAATTCTGATCATATACACTATACGTACAAAATATTATAGCCCAGTAATTATAATCATTGAACCCAAGATACGAATAAAGAGAATGGTAAAATAAGCTTTTTTCCATGTTTGTAAAAACCGGAAGCTTGGCTTCGTGCCACCATGTTGGAAGAATGGTTTTATAGCTTACGGTATATAACTAGCTATTAAATATGTCATTGCAAAGCTAACCGCTGGAATTTAACTAATCATAGGTAGAAATAGGTTGGAAATTTGAAAAACAAAGTTGATGTCTGAAGGTGCACTAGTACTTGATGTACATTATACCACGAAACCGGTAGCTAAATTTGGAGTTTGTGAAATAAAGGACATTTATTTTTCTAATTCCCAACCTATTAAATATGAGCTCACACGGGTATCGCTTCTCTCATTCATAAGTAGGAAATCTAATGGAGAGAAATGAGATTCATCCAATAAGTTCCGGCTACACAACTTTGTAAAGATATTTTATTTTTGACATCGAGAAATTTGGTTTCGTTACAGCGCCGAAACGGAATAATGAAAACCAGAGTTTTGTTGCACTTCCTAAAAAAGGAATTAATCTAAAATTTTGATACTGTTCTTTAAGGGGACAACAGAGACTCAAGAAGGTAATGAAAATTCGGTTTTCATTTATGCTCCTAAAGTGAATAAGGAAAGTTAGATTTTCGCTGCAATTTCGAAAAGATCAAGGGAAGGAAAATAAAGAGTTAATCAATGTTATCTAAAACATGCTCTAGCTTCAGCTTGAATTGATGGCAATATTGGTAGGGCACGGTGAAGTATATGCGTTGTTTTTTTTGTATTTAGATTTCGTCTTATTTTTGAGAAGTGCTATACAATTTTGTCATTTATATGTAGATTTTTAAAAAATACACTATACAGGATAATTCTTAGGCTTTAACTACTTGAATATGTGACCCATTCTCTACTATAGCAGATATATTTATATCTGATAATTTTAAGCAATGATTTTGTATGTTAAAAAAATCTTATTGCATTGCCCAGTTAATTCAACCTCTCACATTATTTCTACTAGCGCTGGCTGGCTAAACTCCAGGTTGATTTTGCATAGTCAATTTGGCATCCAACTACACATTACTTTTTTGTATGTTACTTATGGCAATGCGATAAAAAAAATTATATAAGAATTTCAGTAAAAATGTAAGAACGGGAATTAATAAAGATGGAATAAATTCCTGGGAGTTGTGCCAGATTCATCGGTGTGTCTGTGCTAAGCAGCATAATATTAAAGGTCATAGTGGGCTGGAGGTTTTAAATAAAAGTAATATTAGGTTATTTTATGAAATAATGCTGAAAGATTACTATTTCAGTAAGAATTTCTATTCATATCCATACGTACAATGAATACCTGAGATCTTTTAGCAATACAACAAAATTAGTTATATTGTCCTTATTTCTTAATTCTATGTTAATGAAAATTAGAGAGAAAATAATATGTAACCTCTCATGAATCTTCGTATATAAGAAATTTAATAGGCTTTGAGCATTAAAAAACAAAATATCCTCTTTTTCTGGAAAAATCGGCAGCTACTGGAAGCAGCTGGAACTTCCCCATCCGATGGATTTTTGAAGCCGAAGAATAGACATGACATGACGACTTTCACAGTGCCTGGAGGTATTGGCGCCTTGAAAAAATTCAAATTCGGGTTATAATGAAAATGTACGTTTTGAAGTCGGACAATAACATATATATCCGACCTGACATGCCGTTGTGTATCTATCAATCTATTTGTCTGTCAGTATGCCAGTCTTTTATACTTTTAAGTCTGAATAATAATCGTAAATTAAAAACTAAAGTTTTTAGTATAATATATTTATTTTAGACAATTATTTACACTTTATTTTAATAGAACGCGGAGAAGTAAATGAATGTAAATTAATAATTAAAGTTTTTATAATACAATAAAGTAAGACGAATAAGCAGATTAAATTAAATAAGTATTACTTCAACTCTTAAATTTTTTGAGGTATTTAACACACAATTGTTATAAACATTATTATGATGTACTGTTTGAGTCTTGGCGTTGTTCAATTTCTGTGAATTAATTTTGCCTATGCCTTTGACCGAGGCTTCGACTGTTTCATTTTCATGCCATATTTTTATAATTTTATTATACTTTTCATTAGTAAGAGCAGTAGCACTAGTTTTTATTTCTGTGGAATCTCTTTGCAATTGCCGGCGTTTCGCATCACACGCACAAACTCAACGTATGGGAAAGGATTAAATTTAAGCTGATATTTGATGAAGTACATTCAATGAAGTTGTTTTGCGATAAATTCCGCATAACCTGAAATAATTGTACATTTATGAATTCTAAACTCTCCATATAACAAAAATATTTCAATGGCATATAAGTATATAAAATAATCAACAATTTTTATCGCCTCCACAACAGATTCTTTATAGTCTTCGGAGTTTGTTTTCTTTATATTAAACCCCCAATCCTTCAAAATTGCAGCCAGGACTATGACAGAAGTTCCTCCCTCAATTTTGCATGTTTCTAAAAATTGTTTCCATACAGTTGCCTTAGACCATTTCATATTTGTTGGAATTAGTTTGTCGTCTTCTTTTTTGAATATCTCAGTATTTTCCTGTCCAAAACGCGGCATTTTTCTCAGGAGCGGTTATAAAATAATTCACACTACGCTATTAAAATTTCTGTCAATGAAATACATGAAAATGCCAGTCAAGGCCATCTTATTTATGTAATTCCGGCACCAGTCTACAAAGTTTTGCAAACATTTCTAAAGGTTTTTTGTCAAGTAATTTTGGTTTAATATTTTCTTACCGACTCTCAATCGCTATCTCAAGTGTGATAGATCGTTGAAATCGGAATTTTAACTGCTTTTCAATAGTTCGATTGTTAATAATTGTAAGATAAACAACTTGTTGTGCAAAAACGGCACTAAACGCAATCCGATCTTAACAAAAATTTTTTCAGATCTTCTGGAGCACTAAAGAAACCGTCATGAAAAGTTTCATCCAAATCCGATCAGTAGTTTCGGTACTATCGTGCCCACACACACACTTACAAACATTTTTCAAAAACCACTTTTTTGGATTCCTGAGACCTCAAAACGTACAGATTTGATGTTATTTTAATTTTGGATTTTGGACCAATTTTAGTAACCTCCCACAATTTTATTGTGATGAGGTTAAATATAATAAGTCAAATTCAGCTGAGAAAACTGCAATCTCATAGTAATTACTATACTTCTACACAAACTAATATCCAACTAAAAAACTATGGGTATCAAAGTCGCATTGGTACTGAACATGGTATTGTAAATTTCACAGAGAGGTCATTAACCTTGATGAGAATAAAAACCTCTTACTGCTACTACTAGCTAAACCATTTAAATCATGTTCCATACTGTTCTTACTAAGAAAAATAGAAAATAATGTGCGAGGGCCTGTCTTAAATATACTAAAATATTAGCTTAATGATAGGAAACGAAGAACAAGAGAGGTGTATGTTTTTAGTTATTATGAAACTCAATATGAGCGTGCCACAAAGCATAATATTAGATCAAATATTGTTCTTAGTTTATATAAACTAAGGTCCTACAAAGAAATTTAATATTATTATCTCATACAGAAAAAACATTTTGATTGATTTTTTCCCTATCAACTTGCATTTATAAAAGGTGTTCAAAATATCTGTCACCAGCATAGTCAGCATATTCTTAAAAACTCTGTCTGGTTTCTATTTTATTTGCTTTCATTGCATTTTCATTTTTGTGTATTTTATTTCCCAGCTCCTTTTCAGTGGGACATTCCATGATGCCTACAATTTGTTTGTTATACCTCCAAACAAATAAATTTATGGGATTCAAGCCTGGTAATCATGGATGTCACCTGATATTGACAATAGCATCAAATCTTGAAAAACAGAAACACAGGTGAAAAGTACAATACAGTACAACAAGCCTTCCCGTGCTACAAGCCACCTTGAGACCCTGATGAAAATAGAATCTTATTCTCTCTTATATTTAGTAAAATGAGTCTTTCACAACACCAAAACTTGCACCTTATTTTTCACCTGTTTCTTGGTATAGCTCTATGCCGCATTCTATACTGTACTGATAAAAGACTATAATTCTGAAACAGAGATAATATGGAATACAGCTGTGGATTAAGCTACAAATTTGTAACTTGTGGATTCTTTATACTGTAGTACTTATAACAAGGAATCCCTTGACGTTATTCATAAAATCTGTTATCAGATTATTAAGTGAAACCTTGACTTCATAATAATATAAAATTTATTACAACCGCTAAAACATAGTTGTTTTTTAGATCGAAATTGGGGTATAACTTTGTTATTTGGAATTCAGGTTATTAAATTCATAAATTTAATATCGAGGACGTACAGAGAGATTGTGTAATATATGTCGTCGCCCATATAATTCTGTGGTCACATCTCATAAAACTTTAAACGACCAGGTTGAGTTTCACCAGCTTCTCGATTGATCAATGCCAACTTTTCTAAATAATTTTAACTATTTGTTTTACGACTCGTTCTCCGTAATATGTATTAATAATTTTAATTGAATTTTCCTCGTCGGTGTAGGACAATAAACACAGAAATTTTACACTATGTCGACGTTTCGATTTATTTTTAAATCTTCTTCAGGACTGAAAAATACAGATAATGAGTAAGTAAATAAATACATTCAGTTTTTAAAATATAACAAATACTGATTTTTAACATACAGAATTATTAAAATATAAATATAAAACTATAAAAATGTTGTAAATGTCTCGATATATAGCTCTAAATTAAAATTAAGATATAACAAAAATTACGGACAGAGAGACAAAACGGAAAAAACATAAAAACATACACGTGAGCATCCTTACCTAGTGTAAAATATTCTTATCAAAAGACATGATCCTGACATGGTTAAATATATATAAATAAACATGAAAAATATATAAGACATACGTTGCCGTTTCGGAAAATAATAGTTAATTGAATATATAGCGGTACCTTATCAATACAAAACAGAGACTCGGACAAGAAACACTCCCACATTTACATCTAAAAACTAATGAAATTTTTTATTATATGATTATAAATAATACTTAAATTATCAGTGTCTGTTTTTTTATTGACTGCAATTGCCTTATGTGCTTGTATGCATATCATTTCACTGATAAGTCTTTTGTTATAATTAGTTTCTTTATCCAAAATAGATACCTCGTCAAAGTTAAAATTATGATTTTCAGTGAAATGATGTGCAGCTAGAGCACTTTTTTGTTTTTATGCTTTTCATTGCATGAATATCCATGTTCGTATACGCGGGCTTTCAAGTTTTGTTTTGTTTGGCCGATATACACCAAACCGCATTCACAAGGAATTTTGTAAACCACTTCAGAATTGTAATTTATGTCCAATTTATCTTTCATTGTGTTATAAAGATTACCCACCGTTTTTAAGTGAGAGAACACTATCCTGGTATTGTCAAAGCCCATTTCAGTTTTTCAGAAAGTCCCTTTATGTAGGGAATTTTAAAAAAATATATATTTTCATTGTTATTTTCAGCGTATTCCGAATTGTTACTGTTTAAAATTATATTGCAAAACTCTGGTGGATAATCGTTGTCAATTAATTTGGATTTGAAATTTAATAAATTTTTGTTGATAAAATTTGAATGGCTTAATTTAGTAATTTTGTTTTTTAAGGATTTCATTATTGCTATTTTTTGTTTCCAAGGATGTCTAGAATAATAATTTAATAATCTACCACATTCACATCTTTTTCATACCAGTCAGTTATAATTGTTTGGTTTTCAGTTCTAATAAGCCGTACGTCTAAAAAGGGGATGTTGTTATTGTTGCATACAAGCTTGCATACAAGCACATAAGGCAATTGCAGTCAATAAAAAAACAGACACTGATAATTTAAGTATAATTTATAATCATATAATAAAAAATTTCATTAGTTTTTAGATGTAAATGTGGGAGTGTTTCTTGTCCGAGTCTCTGTTCTGTATTGATAAGGTACCGCTATATATTCAATTAACTATTATTTTCCGAAACGGCGGTTTATTTATATATATTATTTAACGATAAGGACCATGTCTTTTGATAAGAATATTTTACACTAGGTAAGGATGCTCACGTGTATGTTTTTATGTTTTTTCCGTTTTGTCTCTCTGTCCGTAATTTTTGTTATATCTTAATTTTAATTTAGAGCTATATATCGAGACATTTACAACATTTTTATAGTTTTATATTTATATTTTAATAATTCTGTATGTTAAAAATCAGTATTTGTAATATTTTAAAAACTGAATGTATTTATTTACTTACTAATTATCTGTAATTTTCAGTCCTGAAGAAGATTTAAAAATAAATCGAAACGTCGACATAGTGTAAAATTTCTGTGTTTATTGTCCTACACCGACGAGGAAAATTCAGTTAAAAACCCTAAGGATACGAAATAGATAATAACATTAATAATTTTAGCCATTCCCCAAGAGAATGTTGATTTATTTAATTTAATGCAAAAAAGTTATGGCCACTAATTTTATGTGGCTGTTTGTTCATTGTGTTTAATTAAATTTAAATAGGTTACATTGTTCTCAGAATAGTATTTCTGAGTTTGTGTTAACTATTAGTAACTAAATTATGAAATCTCTGTCAATCAATATATTTTGACGAGAAAATCACAACGGTAGAAATAGAATGATTAAAATTTTAATAAAAAATTAGGTTTTGTGCCTGTTTTGTACCTTTTTGGTTTAAAATACAGATTAATTGAATGCTATTTTATTACAAATATCCATATGCGATATCGATATAATTTTGAGACTTTTTTCTGCAATGCTTTAAGACGCATTACGCGTATGGAATATTTGTATTATGATAATTACTTACTTGTGAGCTGTCTCCCCAATTAATTAGACCATATTTTAAGCTTCAATGAATGTTACCTTTATTAGTGCTCTGGCTTGTGTTAAAATAATGGGAGCCTTGGTGGTTTTCATGAAGGAAGTATCTGTCATGCCTCAAACTATTAAGAAAGGTTAGTAGATCATGTACTTAAAGATGGAGCTGTCAATTTTAAATCAGAGGCTTGCCACGGGTTTTTTCTAAGGTCATCAAATTCCGCATTGCATATAGACGAATGTTGCTTAATAACAGCAAAATGATTTATTTTGCGTAAATATTACAAATTATATTTTATATTCTGATGTTACTAAGAAGCAACCATCGTTTGTAATCATGCCAAAAAAAGACATATCCACAATTAAGAACGACTTGATAAAACGTATCAATCCTGTTAGATCTGATTTAAACATCTCAAAGATCAAAAATATCCGTGACGGTGGTCTAGTTGTTAGTTGTACAAATTCCACAGAATGTGATAAATTCAAAAAACTCGCCAACACAAAGCTAAACAAAAATTACACCATCAAAGAAGTTCCAGCACTTAATTCGCGGTTCAAAATCGTAGGGATATCAGAAAAAATTAGTGAAGAAGATCTTATTAAATATCTAAAATCACAGAATAAAAATGTCACATCCGAAAATATCTTTTTTGCCTTTAAAAAAGAACAGTAAATTGTATCAAGCTGTGATTCAATCCGACATAGCTACCTATAACAAAATCATGGAGTACGGAAAGTTAGGTATAGTGTATGACTATTGTAGTATTTTTGACATAATTGAATTGCGTCGTTGTTTTAAATGATTTGGGTATCACCACATGTCTAATCAATGCACTTAAAAAAATGTATCTGCCCTCTCTGTGCCAAAAATCATAAATTGAATGGACTGGTATATTGCACTGCATTACCTGTCATAACTATAATAAATATCACAACGACCCTGTTAACGTCAGTCATGCCGCATGGGATAAAAATTGCCATGTCTATAATCTCGCTCTACAAAAATATAGAAACAACACAATCTCCCCGCAATAGCAATCCGCATCTATTGCTTTCGAGAAATCTAATCCTTGCACACTTAAGCCTACCTCTTCCCATAACTTGTTACTATCAAACAGTACGCGGACTCCGTACTCGTTAGCTCTGCAGCTGCTGGACAGTACGACATTGTTGCATTTACTGAGACCTGGCTTCATGATGACATTTATAATGCCGAAATTTTTAATAATAACCTATATGATGTTTATTGAAGTGATCAAAATTTTAATGCAACCAACACTAAGAGAGGATTAATTGCATTAAATAAGAAGCTGAATGCTTGCATGTTTTACTTTAAATCTGGCTGTGATATATTTGACGACCTCTCTTCTATCGATATCGTGTCTGTAAAGTTAAAACCGTGCAAGGATAATAATTACTTATACATCTTTGTTGTATACGTACCACCTCAGACCATTAGTGATCATTATGAGAAATTATTCGATGCTTTCGAATCCTTATTCACCATTTATGAGTCGAACATTTTAATCATGGGTGGCTTTAACATTCCGGAATTTATTACAGGTTCAACTTCTAGTTGTAATTTCAATCTAGTACTTAACTTTTTCAACTTTTTTAATTTTAATCAATATGACAATGTATTAAATTATAGTAATAAGCTCTTTGATCTGGTTTTTTTCCAACTGTGTGTGCAACGTTTTTAAATCACCCGACGTTTTAATTTCTGAGGATCAAAACCATCCTGCTCTAATTGTTGAAACCACATTTAGCAAAAGAAACTTATTTCGGCAGTGAAGCAACGAAGGCTTTAATTTTAAAAAAGGCAAACTTCCCGGCGTTATATCAAGAACTGGCCGTGGTTGATTAGACGCCTCTAACTTTGCATACGGATGTCAATGTAGCAATCTGTGAGTTTTATGACACGTTAAACCCCATTTTTTTAAAGCATGTACCAAAAAAAATTCCTACCAATAAAAGTTATCCGCAGTGGTTTGATAGTGATTTGATATCGCATGTTAGACAAAAAAGCGAGCATGGAAAATATATCGATCTTCACATTCTGACGATGATTACAACAAGTTCAAAGCCTTAAGATTAACAATAAAACTAAAGCAAATGCTAATTATAAAAGATATGTCGCCAAAATAGTGTCAGGTATTAAAACTGGCAAAAAAATTTCTGGTCATTTATTATTGCTAATAAAGGTAACACGTCTATTCCAATAATTTACTTCGCATCAAAAATATCACCACTAAAGAATCGGAAATTTATAAGACGAATTTAGCCTAATATTACCAGTGGGCCTGAACTTATACCAGTATTCCTAATTAGGGACTGCGATATCATTTTATCACAACCGTTGTGTATAATATTTAATTTAATTCTTCATACCTGTACCTTTCCCGACATCTTGAAAATTTCCAGAATATCTCCTCGTTATAAAAATGGTTCAAAGAATGAAATCGCCAATCACAGACCAATTGCTATCTTATGCAATTTCTCCAAAGTCTTTGAAATGTTAATTCATACTTTTATGTCAGTCATCTGAAAAATATTATTTTACCAGCATGGTTTTATCGAAGGACACTGTCACTAATTCAATATGCAAGTCACAATTCATTAACGAAATCTCTGATCGGAGAAGTCAGGTAGATGTTATCTATACTGACTTCTCCAAAGTATTTGACAGACTTGACCATGGTTTACTATTGAGCAAACTGGAGAATATCGGTCTCAGTAGTGGCCTGACTGCCATATATAGGTCCTACTTGGCCGGTAGTACCCAGTTTGTTTAATGTCATAGCCATCGCTCCGCAGATATTGCCCAGACATCTGACGTTCCCCAGGGTTCGATTTTGGGGCCTCTTTTATTTGTGATATTTATTAGTGATATTGCCACCAAGTTGGAAGTGAGATTTCTTCTATATGCAGATGAATTAAAGATATTTTGTAAGATAAATTTGTTCCACGATTGTGCTAGGTTGCAAAGAAATCTGAACTTAATAAACTTCTGGTGTATTGATAATCACCTCCCTCTCAATATTAACAAATGCAATGTAATTTCGTACTGTCGTAAAAAAGACCTGCAGACGTGTGCTGATTTAGCCACAAATTTCTGCGATAAATTATTTACACAATCCAATGACAAAACTTTTATCCCATATTGAGACTAAAACTGAACTGATCGGTTACTTGGCAAAAAAATAATACGTTACACAAGAGAAAAACTTCTAAAAGTAGCAGTTTCTACGAAGGAGGAGATTTTAATGCTTTTGAAGCTGAATACTCTGATTTGGTCACCGATCAAGTGGAAGCTGATCCCAAAATTTTGAAGAAACAAATTACAGATGTCTTGCTTACACCTACAAAGGCATCACTAATTCCATACTTGAGACGAGCCAATTACCAAGCACTTGTATGGAGTAAGTGTAATTTGAGCTATCAAAACCTCCCTTCTTCCGCAACTTACATATGATAGAATTTTGAGAACAATAGGTACAAAAAAACTATTCTTTCTTCGATCAATACACCTTTTAAGTTATATCTTATGTTTCAGCTATTCATCAGTCTTGACCAAAAATCCATTAAATGCACCAATGGAAATATTTAATATTACCAAATGTGCGTGCAGAAAAAGATGTTCGCCACCCTGCATAATCCTACTCGAATGAGATTGTTTATACCGAATTATATGCATGTGAGGGAGAAAACTGCTTCAACAATGATGGGTTCCAGGAGTATGATGATGGTGATGAAGATTGAAATTATATCATTGTTTTTATCACTTTTTGTAGCTAGCTAACTTACTTGATTTAATTATATGTTTTCTTATGTACTATATTTTTACTACGCCACTGCCTTTACTTGCCAATAATGGTCTCATTTAAAATATCCTGATCGTTTAATTTTTATTTCTACTACAATCGATTAAAATTAGGACAACTATAAACTATCTAAATATGTGAGTACTTCATGCAAATCGAAGATCTATTTTTTCAATATTTGCCTATTAAAATAATGGTTATATGAGAAATAAATTTTCAGTTCATTTAAGAGCGGCTTAGTAGCTTCCCCGCAACAGGTTATCGATGTTTTTCTAACTACTGCAGAACGCTTTTGATATTTTCAGAAAAAATTTTCACCTTGAGACTCTCAAAAAAGTGCCATAATTCCTTCATTAAAACCACCACGGCATATCAGTAGCTACCATTCTATACTGGGTGGAGCATTAATAATTGTCCATAGTTCAGGGGTAGATTATTTGGCACAAAATACGCGGATATAACGAAATATGCTTTAATAAAATGTTGCTGTGGAAAGTTCAAATTACGTTTTCGTTTTTTGCAATAACTCAACAGCCCCTTAACTGAACTTCGCCAAATTTGCTAGAGGAACATTTTTTAATCTAAGAAACAATAATTTATGTATTACATCACCGTAGATTATAGAGGGCGCCTCAGGACTTCAGGATTTTTTAAAATTTTTTTTACGAAACGTTTTGGTAATTTTGACCAGAAATCTGATGAGGGTGTCATTTCCACGTATAAAATGTACACTTGGCAGAACTTGATAACTCCAACCGTTTTCGAGGAAAGTGCCGTTAAATATTTCAATAATTTTTTGAAAGACAAATTCAATGAAACAAAGTGTATTTATTGAAAAAAGTACAAAACGTAAGGGCAAACAAAATCGTAATAACAGCGTAAACTCTTTCTCACTTTCTTATGAACTAAGGGATTATTTCATGGTATTGAGATAAATACATAAATCAAAAAATTGTCTAAAATAACGATCTAATCTTATTAGAAGACCAAAAAATGACGTAAAAGTTGACTTAATGACATTATAAATTTTCCCCCCATGCAAAAACCCCATTGCTGCAACTTAGAGTAAATGTTCGATATGGTATTCATCTACTTCTATGCCTTTTCTAATTCTGTTCATAAAAGATTTTCTTACATTGAAAACTATATTTTCCTGTCGCTGCGTTTTGTATTTTGTCCCACAGTTCTTCTTCTGAGTTGATAGTATTTACATAGGCTAAGGACTTCATATGTCCGCACACATAACAATCCAAAGGATTATAAACAGGACTCCTTGATGGCCAAGCAAGCCCACTTACTCGACAGATCCATCTGCGTGGGAAAGTCTCATCAACATAATTCCTGACTTCAATGGAGAAATCCATCTTTCATGAACTACATTCTCTTCCGTATGTCTAGCATGAAAGCATGTAATATATCAGCAGGAGTATTTTTAAGAGAAAACAGATAAGACCGTCCATTTAAATTTGAAGGAAGGACAAATGGTCCCAATAATTAATCGCTGATGATACCACACCAGACGTTAATCTTAAATTCTTGCTGAAAATGCCTTTCTTTAACGGCTTGAGGATTTTCTACTTCAAAGTAATTGGTATTTCTCCAGTTAAAAACACCTCGGCGAGTAAAAGTTGCTTCGTTGGTAAATAAAGTGTTCTTAACAAAATTTCGATCCCTGTTGTATTTATTTAGAACAAATTAACGAAATTGTAGCCTTTGTGGAAGATTCCTTCGAAGTAAGTTTTGTTCAGGGGTAAGATGATATGATTAGAAGCGTAGGACTTTTAGGACAGATTTTTTACTCACCCCTTTTCCGCTGCTAACGACTTGAGCTGACTTGAGGATCTTCATCCACACGAATCAAAATTTCTAGTTCTTGATACGGAGTAATTCGTTTCGGTCGCTCTACATCGTTTGTATGGCCAAATGAAACCGTTTCTTCCAAACGACGAAACAGATCTTTGAAATTTTATGGTATGGTACAGCCATATATATATATATTTGGATATTGCAATGAGTATCTCCGCTGCAGCACGTCCACTAAAATTGTCTTGTACGTAAACACATATCGTATCCCTCATTTCTCTATTTGAAAAATTATTATGTCTAGGCATTGTAAATAAAGAAGTTAAAGGCATTAGCTCGAGGAACACAAGAACAAAATAAAATGATTAAATGACGTAAATGACAGAACTAAAACCTAACCAAAGCACACTTTTCAATAAATATACTTTGTTTCATTAAAGTTGAATTTGATTTTCAAGAAATTATTGAAATGTTTAACGGCACTTTCCTCTAAAACGGTTGGAGTTATCAAGTTCTACCAAGTGTGCCTTTCATACGCGGAAATGACGCCCTCATCAGATTTTCTGGTCAGAAGTACCACAACATTTCGTCTAAAAAAATATGAAAATTTTCATCATCAGATACAAATCCTGCGGCGCCCTCTATGATCTAACGTGATGTGTGCATAAATTATTGTTTCTTAGAATAAAGAATGTTCCTCTAGTAAATTTGGTGAAGATCAGTCAAGAGGCTGTTGAGTTATTGCAAAAAACGAAAACATAATTTGAACTTTGACACAATATATAAATTAGATTTTTTTCATTCCACTTAATACCTCTTTTTTCCAAAAAATTCTTTAAAGTCAACCTTGTACAATTATTCCATATTTTGTTATGGTAGTAAATTGCAACAGTCCTTGCTGGAAATTTTAAATGCTAACATAAATATTGTTTTCTAGAACAACTGTATTTTATTCGCTAGTCTTTGCTGTGTTGAAACAATTGAATGCATAAAATTACATGGTGTATCCTTCCAAGACTTATGAACTTTAATTCCATTGTGTTTCATTCAAACTTGCAAATTGGTATAGAGGACCAAATTTAATAATATGTCCACTTAATAGATTTTATTTCATAAATCACTTATGAAATTTGCATCTTTGTAAATCACTGTCTGCCAAGCACACGCGTAACGTTAAATATTTAAATTTAAGTAAGGGCATCGACTCGTTCTCTAAAGTGCCTTGATCAGCATTATCCCCTACAAGAGTATATTATCAGGGAAACCACGTTACACTTCACCAAAAGTGCTCTTGAACGAAATCTTATTGCACAAAATCATGTTAGGAGTTTGCAGAAACCTGTGATTTCTAATTATGTAAGGTAAATTGGCTGGCTTGCATTTTCCTTTATGATGCGTTGATGCTTAGAAGTTGCTCGTTTAGTAAAATAATTAGGAATTTTTGTTTATCTTTAATAACCAGATGAAGATATTTGCACCAGTTATTAAATATATATGAACAAATTTCATGATGTTTTAAATAACTTGTTTATTTATTTTATACCCAATGAGTATGTATGTTTTCTAGCATTTTCGATTGTATATTGACATCAAAAAGGTGTGCCTAAAGGTCGTAGCTAGGCAAGCATGGGCCTTAAATCCCCGCAGTTATAGGGTTGAAACTTTACAATGAAAATTAATATTTTTCGAATTTATTCTTTTCTCATAAACGATGTACTGACTCGCTTGAAAACATTATACCGGGTGTTAGAAAAGTATGGGAATGGTGGAAAATCTCGAACAGTTTGCGTCAAATCGAAAAATAAAAAAACACATGTCAACAATTTTTCAAAAAACTATCTACTGATACCAAAATGACCCACCACCCTGTGGGTGGGCCGAGGGGCAACATTAAAGTTTCAAATGGAAACCCCTATTTTTTATTGCTAAATCAGATTCTACGGCAAAAAATACGTAAATTTTATTCCGGACATTTTTTTCGATTCCTGCATGGTATCGCTGTAATCGCAAAAAATAAAAAGAAAACATTACTGTTTCAAGAGTAGCGTCTTGTGCCCATTAAAAACCGTCCAATTCATAAACTGAGAAACACGTATTTGTTATTTTTACGAAATCTATCCAATAACATTGGATTCGACTCTCCCACCCCTAACCCAGTGGGTGGGGCAAGGGGCAACTTTAAAATTTGTAGTGAAAACCCCTATTTTTTATAGCGGACTGGATTTTATATCGGGCATTTTTTTCTCGCAAGGTGTCGCTGCAATCGCACAATATTGAAATAAACCTTAAGCGTCCATAAGTTTGTAAATATTTACAAACTCTAGCTACTCGTGTTGGCAAAAAAACATTCAGTTTAAAAAACAATATCTGTGATATCTTGGTTTTATGAATGTTTTTTTTAAAGTGTTGTTAATAACAGTATTTATTTTGTGAAATTTCTACGAGAACGTTCAGTTCCTTCCAACTTTTGTAGAGGCAGGAGCGCACTTTTGTACGGAAAAAGAGAGTTTCTCTTTTAATGATGCGAGGGTGGGGCGACAAAGAAAGGTCCTATGATGAAGTTGTGATTATAATCAACGAAACTTTCCATGTAGATCAAGTGGGAATTTCGAAATCTACTGTATCCCGTACCATCGAACAATTCCTAGACACAAGGACAAATAAAAATCGCCCAAAATCTGGAAGACCAAAATATGAAACATCGGAAACTTGACAAATGGAAGTGGCCCAGGCATTTGTTGAAAATCGAAGGTTAGCAATCAGAATAGCCAGTCAACAGCTTGATATGAGTGCATTTTCAGTTCATAAGAATTTGAAACTTTTGAAATTTCATTCTTACAAAATTCACCTTCACCGATAGTTAAATCAAGATGATTTTGATCGGCGACTTGAATTTAGTGAATTAATGATGGAAAGGAGTAACCAAAACCCAATTTTTTTTGTCGTCTCTACTTGTCTTCTCAGATGAAGCAACTTTCGAACTCATTGGAAAAGTTAATCGCCATAATTTCAGATATTGGAGTGACGAAAACCCTCACTGGATGCTTGAAACACACACGCAGTATCCACAAAAATGAAATATTTTGGCAGGAGTTTTCAGGGATCGAATCATAGGACCGTTTTTCATAGATGGAAATTTGAATGGAGAAAAATACCTGGAAATGTTGACAAATCAAATAGTTCCCGCAATACAAGAGATTGCTGGTGATGAGTTCGATAATGTTTGGTTCCAGCAAGATGGGGCTCCTCCACAGTATCGGGATATTGTTAGGTATTATTTGAATGGTACTTTCGAAAATCGATGGATAGGTCGAAGAGGAGCTATTGAATGGCCAGCAAGATCTCCCAACCTCGCGCCACTTGATTATTTTGTTTGGGGCTACGTGAAGAGTAAGGTTTATTTCACTAAACCTCGTGATTTGGAAGAGCTGAGGCAACGTATAATAAACATTTTTGCAGAAATACCACCTCAAATAATAAGAAGTGCTATTGAAAATTTTTACGTTCGTCTCGGACAAGCCAAGAAGTCAATGGGCACCATTTGGAACACCTGCTATAATACGTAAATTTAAAATTAACAGCTGCTAATAAATTTACAGAATGTTAATAGTTGTTGTAATTTCCGCACGACCGTGTAAAATCACTGTTCTCAAAACAGCTCGGGAAATCATTCACTCTGAGATCAGTAGTTTTACTTTTCGTATTCTTTTAAGTATGCGTTCAAAACTATCATTTTTCCACTCAATTTTTTGCGATTGCAGTGACACCTTGCGAGAATCGAAAAAAATGCCCGATATAAAATTCACGTATTTTTGGCAGTAGAATCCAAATCCGCCATAAAAAATAGGGATTTTCATTACAAATTTCAAAGTTACCCCCGCCCCACCCACTGGTTTAGGGGTAGAAGAGTCGAATCTAATGTCATTGGATAGATTTCGAAAATATAACAAATACGTGTTTTTCAGTTTTTGAATTGGACGTTCTTTTATGGGCACAAGACGCTACTTTTGAAACAGTAATGTTTTCTTTTCATTTCTTGCGATTACAGCGACACCATGCAAGAATCGAAAAAAATGTTCAGAATAAAATTTACGTATTTTTTGCCGTAGAAAAATAGGGGTTTCCATTTGAAATTTTAAACTTTCCCCTCGCCCTACCCACAGGGTGGTGGGAGGGGAGGTCATTTTGGTATCAGTAGATAGTTTTTTGAAAAATTTTGACACGTATTTTTTTATTTTTCGATTTGATGCAAACTGTTCGAGATTTTCCATCGTTTCCATACACCCGGTGTATTGTAGATACAATTGTACTAATGCATTAAGCAATAACTTGAGATTGATTCAATATAAATAACACTGAAAAAAGTGACAGCGCCCTCATAAATTATAAACAATATAGAACTTCTGAAAATTGGGACCATTATAAAGACCTGCGTAAATATACAACAGCTTTAATAGGCAGGGAAAAACCAACTTTCTCAATACTCTGAACAACAAGGCTCATTAAAATTTTGAAAATCATTAAAAAGCTTACATATAATTTCAAGAAAGAATAAGAAACATTTACCTCATAATTTAAATGACTAATTTAATTATTGATTATTTTATATCAGTTTATAATAACAGAGAAGTACCGCTTAATAGTTTAACTTCTTGTAAAAGTAATAATACACTAAATATTTTTTTTTAGACCTGTAGATTCTTAAGTAATAAAAAATAGTTAGTGACTGTAAGTAGAATTCTACTGGTATTTTTAAACAGTATGGCATCTTGAGTCTGCCATCATATATATTTATCTAATAATCAATATAAAAAAAAAGAAATTCCTTAATAGGAAATAGCTCCCTTTTCTAGGCTATCTGTTTTCCAGCGTTGTCACATTTATAGAGGCATTAACTGCTATAATAAGTTTGCAAATCTTTATGGCAGTAACGATAATTTCATATAATTCATTTTATAGTTACGAAGGGTTTAGATTTTAAATTGACTTTGTGTAGTGGAATGTTGTGTGTTGTGTTATTGTTCATAGTAGTAGTAGTAGTAAAATAAATACTTTACTTTAAAGAGGTAATTTACGGCTCCAAAGTAATGTTACAAAGAGTGCTTATAACTCAGTTGCTGTACAAAACTAGTTTATTTATAAAGTCTCGCTGTGAAATTCTGGTTACAATCCATTTTTAAAAAATCTGAAAACAAATAGGTATAGATGAGACCCTTGTATGAAAGATACATTGCAAAAACAGTTAGACAATAGACTCCCATTTTTCTTTTGCGGTAATAAATCTAATTAGCGGATTGTTTTCTGGTAATAATTTTTCTGGAACAGGTAGCTGAGAAATACTACTAGTAAGCTTTCTCAAGCGAAGGGAAAACAGGTCCATTAATTTTGCGCCGGATAACTTATTACAATGAAAATTGTAAAACCGTTTAATATATACTCATTTAACTGTTTAAAATTACACATTTATATAAATTTTCTTGTAATAAAACGCGGTAAAGTCTAGATTAGTGCTTCTCAGCATTAAAAAAAAAACACACCAAAAACTTTACGACCTCATTAAAATACCATTAAACTAGTCACAAAAGTAAGTGCTTTCAGGTACGCAATTCAAATATTTAGATCAGCAACTCAATCGTTCAATTTTAACAGCGCGTTACGGTCTGTGTTCTTGTTTACATTTTATTTCATTCAGTGAAGTTATGTACAGCACTTTTACCGGTATGTGAAATTTTACTCTATTTAAATGTATTTTGTACAGTTGTGTTCTCATAAATAGTTTGGCGGGTTGTGAATATTCGGAGGTTTTTTGTTTACAAGTGGGTGTGGCAAAATAATATTGTGACCATGTTTACACCTTGGGAAGATCCACAACCAAGCACTAGCAGAGAATGTTAGGAAGGTGTGGTGGATGGTAATGGAACACAAATATATAAATAAATAAATATATATTGTATAAAAATATAAAAGAAAGTGAAGGAGTAAAAGGAGCTGTAGAGAAAACTGTACTTAACAGAAATTTCACAACGAACTATTATTTTCATTATTATTATTGTTGTATATATTTTATTTGATAATTATTTATTTGTTTTCCAGAGTTGAATTTATTTAGTTAACCTGGGTCGATTAGATCAAGTTAGGATTATCGATAAATAAAGGTAACATTTTATTTATTTAAAGAATTAATGTTGAAAATCTTGAGTCTGTACCCACATTTTTGGCAAGGAAATACTCCTACCACCTCGTAGTCTTTTCTGGGCAACAATAATAATATGATATATTTGAAGATATATTATATTATTATTGGAAGAGAATATTAATTTTAATTTAGAGTACCAAAATTAATCAATGTTTCACCAATATATAAGATGTATCTTTACACAAACAAAACAGGGTAAGGTTATTAAATTTTACAGCAACGGTATCAAATATCTATTTATCGGAGACTTTTAAATCTAGTATTATTATGTACATTCTAATACATACGAACTTAACGTAAGGCTCTGTACTATTTCGTTCGCAAATTGATTCTCTTACATTAATGGGTTTATAACGTGCTTCAGCTTGTTTGATGACAATATGCCGCATGGTCCAATGGCGATAATGATGAGGTCGTAAAGTTTTTGTTGCGTCTTTTGACTACCCAGCAAAATTGTACACGACTATAGGTTTATATGTAAGTTAGGAATAAATGTGTAAGTACGCACTAATTATCAAAAATTTCTAGTTGAATATTAATTTGTAATATAGGGCGCAGAGGCTTCTTTCCAATAATTCTATTATTTTGTAGATTCGGTGATTTGTTTTTGAAGAGGATAATAATACATGTGGTAGAAAACCCAAATAATAGGAAAGAATATTCTGTGTGCTATATTCTTTTTATTATTAATTTGTTTTTGTTACCTGAATTTACTTTATTCTTCTTAATTGTGTTAATGTTTTATTATAGCAAAAATTTGAACAATTTATTGAATTATTTTATCGTTTTATTTCAATAATACTTCCCCACGGCAAGTATAATGCTTGTTGAAAAATTTTTTATTGGTTTTAAAAAAATGTTTTTATAATTGCTAACGTAGTACCAAGGAATAAATATGGCATGTGATAAACACTCTGTTTTGCAAAAAAATTTCGCCTTAGAATTTTTCGCTTCAAATAGCGGAGATATTTGACCTAGACGTTTTCCGCATTTTCGATATTTTCCGCCATAACTCTTAAAGTGGGCCATGGATTTCAAATGTCTTTAAACCGTTTTGTAGGTTATATAAATCGGCACAATTTTCGTAAAAATATAATTTTTTTGTACTACCGATATTAAGTGAGATATTCTCGAGTGCCCTGATAAAATGGACAGCCTGTATATATAACAATATGATGTGCATTTTACAAAATTCTAAAATATATGATATATAATGCAGAAATAATATGTTTGATTCGTTTGATACTGCCTTCAAAATTTAATTACTTTAATATGATGTTATTTTAATATGATGGGCATTTTCAAATTTTGTAGTTAAATTGGTTTTGCATGTACTTCATAATTGCTTGTCTACAGAAAAATAAAAACTAATTTATTATAATATAGATTTCTTCCAGGGAGGCCGTATATTAATTTCAATTACGCTTAAACTAATAGGCAATTTTCTGTAGCAGACTCCCCTTTGTATGTACTTCTAGCTATTTTTTGCATTAAGCGCTATACCACTTAATTATTTAGAACATAAATTACACTAGACAGCTTGTTGGGTTTTGTTTGGGCTGCGTTAAGCTGACATCTTTCCGACTAATTTCGGAGTGAAAATATGAAACTTGTTAATAAAATTATTAGTCCAGGATTCCTACAATTTTCATAGTTTATAGAATAGTTTTGGGTAAAACTCCATCGTCGTCAAATTATATTTACAATAGGTTATTCCTCATTATTAGGTGAGGACCGTTGTGAAAAGAAAAACACCATTTGATAGCAAGAACTTTTGGGAAATTGAGAATTACGTAATTTACATATTAGTATCAGGGTAATTCAAATAAGAAATTTTACGTAACGTTCCCGCACCTGCCAAGTCCGGAGTGATGAAGCGGGAAGCACACAGGATCATTAGAGTACTTTTCGTAGAAACAGGAATTTCTGTATAACGGAGATTAAATCACCGCATAGAAGTGTAATAGTGCTAGGTAGTAATCACAAAGCTTAGCAACTAGCGAATAATTTCTAGTAGACTCTCAAAGCATCTCCTCTCTCTAGTTTCAGAATGGCCACACAAAAAAAACAAAGAGAGGGGAAAATGAAAAAAAACGTAAAACAGAAAATTAAATTTATATGCTACAAATGACTAAATATTTGCGGAAGGTTAAGTAAAAATGGAATATTTTTTTAAATCGGAATTTAATGAATTTCAATTTCACATCATTATATTTGAAATGTGTTTGAAACATTGTGTTATAGTGATTTGGCATAGTAAAATTATCAATATAATTAATATTTAAATCGTGTGTTTAATTACTTTAAGCATTAAAGCATACTACATGACTAAGCACCATGCTAGAACCTTTTTATATGTTTAATTTTAAATCGTGGTTAGAACTGTAAACATTCGGGGAACTGATATCATCGTTTATATGTTTCCTAGCTCTAGGTATATTGCCTACGCTAAAACTATATAAGTTGTACATCATCGGCATAACATTGAATTTTCATATTTGTAAGGCTGTGGTCAAAATCAGTTGTATATAGTAAGAACAGAAGAGACCCAATATCAGAACCTTGTGGACCACCAGAAACTACAGGTTTTTAAGTCGGATGTTCCGCATTCGGTGTTAACCATCGCAGAGCAACACATTATAACATTTTAAGCAATCTGAAGTATGCATTGTTAAAACCATATAATTCCAAATTCGCACAAAAGGAATAGTGAACTGAATCGAACACCTTCTAATAATCAAGGGAAACTAAAATGGCTGCAGCTTATTACCCAGATCTCGTAATAGATCATCGGTAAGTACTGAGTAGTCGAGTGCAGCAAATTGATTCACTTATGGTTTTTAATATGCGTCGGCTTGTTTGATGACACCATACGGACTGGTTCGTAGGCGTCAATTATTAGCTCGTAAAGTTTTTGTTGCTTTTTTTGACCGCCCAGCAAAACTGTTTCCAACTGTACAAGTGTTGTATTCTGCTGTGAATCCTGATTCATGTTCTGCGAATAAATAGTTTACTCACAGGTATATTTTTATTTGAACGTAAACTATTTCCAGTACTGATAATTAGCTAATGGGTTGGAGATTCTTGATATCAGCTGGACAATTAATATTGGGTACCTATTAGGCATATTATTGCTTAGTAAGAAAATTTATTAAATGTGTTGTGTATGGTATAAATATTGGACAACATATTATTAATATTTGTAATTAAATTGACACTAAATTAGATACTATATTGGCAGGAGATGCATCTGTATATGGGATAGGTGCTGTAATATCGCATAAAATAAGTGACGTAGATAGGCCAACTGTCTATGCGTCACGGAAATTGTCAAAAATTGAGTAAAATAGAGTAAAACTGGGAAAGAGGCACTAGCCATTATAGTAATATTTTTTTTGGGTAAATTTTCATATTTTTCATATTTGTGGTCTCTTGTAGTTTGCATGCAGTTTCGTGTTGTATATAGTCTTTGGGACTGTCAATTTTCAAGTGATAACCCTCTCTGACAAATTTGTGACAGTTTCACAAAAAATACAGCAGCATGGAGCATTGAAAATAAATTACAATTTGGTAAATTTGTGATAAATTTTACAAAACGACAAAATGTTTCAAATGACTAAGTTGTTGTAATTTGAAGTTGAAGTTGTAATTTACAATTACTGCATATTGTCACTAAAAATGCACATTATGAAACTTCATATCCCATCCCTCAATAATAACAAAAGGGGGGTGTATAGCATCAAAAATATTAAATTTTAGGAGTTTCACAACAATCAAAATTAAATATATATACTTTACTCCGCGTAATGTAATACGTTGAGTAATGGCGATGAGTGTACAGACAGTTTCACAGTGCTCCTCATATGTGACTTTTAAATGTTGCAAATCGAAATCCTTTATACACTATGTGTGCATCAAATGTAGCAATGTTTTTTGTAAGAGTTGTCTACATCGTTATAAAAACAAATATCATTTGTTAAAGAAAACAAAATAAAATGCTGCAGTTATTTAGAAGATAGTTCTTATACTCTTGACGATGAAAAAAGTATTTTTGAAAAAACAAGTAATGAACTGACTGACGACTCTGTTATGAAGACACAGTACATACAAAAATTAAAAAGTGAACACGAACTATTTATCAGGGGTGCATTGAAAGTGGAAGAAGAAATAAATGAGCTACTAAAAAAGAAAGACGAATTTATTAACAAATTAAAAAAGAAATAAATATGCTCAATAAGGAATATGTGATGGATACAAAATCTACAAAAACAATTGCCATCCAAACTGAAAATCAAGTAAAAACCTTGCCTATTGATACAAATGATAAATATTCCATTACCGTGGTTGAAAAATATTCCACTAGGAACATAGCAGATAATAAAATTGTTAGTGGTATGGTAAATCAAAGAAAAGAAACTCCTCAATATATAAATATTAACGTAACGAGAATTAAAGTAATCACTTGTGACAAATCTATGCCTATAGCAGAAGAAACATTGAAAGCAATTGTTAAACAATCATACAGAAAAAAAAAACAAATGCTATTACTTTGAGATGAAAAGTGTGTTACTTGGCAAATCAGAATTCTAATGATCTGAATAAATATAAAATATTGTCGATTAAAATACCAGGGGCTTCTCTAGAACAAGTTATGGGAAACATTGAAGGCTTAATCCAGTCATTCGATTTCGAAGATTATGTAATCATCACAGGAGGATCTAACGATATACGGAGTAAGAAAACACCAAGCTTCCGTATTCTCTGTAATAAACTTAAATCATGCACTCATACAAAAAATGTACCTTTTACATCAGTTCCATTTATAAACAATCTAAAGTCAAAGCTAAATAATCATATATATAAATATAATCTTAAACTTAGTGATATTTTAAAGGAAAATATAAATCACATATGGAAATGATTAAAATGAATGAAAAGTTTGGCGCATTCATGTGTATGGTGGCCAGGGAATTTTTTCGACATTGGGAATACAATGATAGCTCCAAATGTGTGGCCCGAAGTTTTTATTGAAAACAGTATTAGGTCGGTTACAATGCAACTTCGTTTGTTTCCGATGAAATTTTCTATTTATTAAACCAAATGCGATTAATATAGTGCATAGTCCCACTTATCATTCTGCCGCTAATGGGCAGTAAGCAGTTCGAAAAATTTTTTATGAGATTGAAACTGTCTGATAAACAATTGTAAGGTTAATTTGTTAATAGATATTCAATTAACATTTTAAACATCTTTAGCTATATATTTCTTACGTTAAAATGCTATGAATTTTATCGTGCAATTCAATAATTTTTGGTATTAAATAAAAGAGTAGTTGCTTTGATTTATCCTCTAATAATGTTTATGTCATTGTGTTCTTTTAATTTTAATAAGAAGTTCTCAGATTTGAGCAAATATATATAAAAGAATATTCTTTCCTATTATTTGGGTTTTCTACCACATGTAATATTATCCTCTTCAAAAACAAATCAACGAATCTACAAAATAATAGAATTATTGGAAAAAAGTCTCTGCGCCCGTGACGTTTACGTCAAAGGAATAGTCAAAGGTTATGTTTTGTAAATAATATAAATCGGAATAAACACAGAAATAATGTATTTTGGTGACGTTCTGGAAAGTAGTCTCTTTCCGTTTTCAAACCATTTTTTTTAAGAATTCTTATTTTGCTGTGTATGTTAAATACACTGCTATAAGATTCTGTTGATGTTATTTCCATAGATACTTACTACTTACACAGAACATAGAACTGATGATATTTTCTTTTAGATAATGTTGAGTTTGTTCAGTTCTTCTTTTAACATTGGTAGCCAGGTTATAGAAATATCTACAGAACAATTCGATACGCACTTATCTTCATTTAGTAAGATTATTGCTGATTCTTTAATTTTTCTTTTTTTGGTATCTGCTCCTTTTGTTAAAATTTTTGCCGAGTCCCAGTTTATTCTATGTCCGTTTTCCCAAGCATGTTCACAAGTCTTTGATTTCCGAATTTCATTCTTTCTAATGTAATTCTTGTGCTCATCCAACCTCACACTGAAAGGTCTGGATGAATCACACACATAACATTTATCACATTCGCACGGGATATTGTAAATACAATTTTTTGAATTTTGCTTCCTGTTTATCGGTTTTGTTTTTGTTAAAATAGATCTTAAAGTGTTCGCCGTTTGAAATATCGTCCTAACATCAAATTTGTCACCTATACGGCGTAGCTTCTCCGATGGTCCGTATACATAGGAAATTATTGCTATATAATGACGTTCAGGTTTTTGCCGTACCTGATTATCCATATTTTCAACATTTATGAAAACTCTATCAACAAAAGCTTCAGGGTATTGATTTTGTACTAGAACCTCTTTGATAAATTTTTTCTCATTATTTAATATTTCATTATTAGACGAAATTATTTTGGCCCCATCGTATAAACATTTTACAACATCCCTTTTAACATTTATTGACTGATTTGAGTTAAAATTTAGATATCTATTAGTATGTGTAGGTTTTCTATAAACGCTTGTTTCAATTATATTATTTACCCTTCTAATTAGAACATCTAAAAACGGTAGTTCATTCCTACTTTCTACTTCTAATGTGAGTTTAATAGACGGTTCCTTACTATTTATATTTTCCAAAAATCTATCTAGTAAATCGACACCATGAGGCCAAATTGCAAAGATGTCGTCAACATATCTCCACCAGACAACCGGTTTGTTTATACAATTTTGAACATGTGTGTTCTCAAAGTTCTCCATAAATATGTTTCTTAAAATTGGTGATAATGCAGACCCCATAGCCATACCAAAATCCTGTTGATAGAACTCATTGTCCAATTGAAAATAGGTTGTTTTTATACACATTGTTAAGAGTTCCATTATGCTATTTACACTTAATTTAGTTCTAGTTTCCAAATTATTGTCATTTAGCAACCTATATTTAACTATTTTTAAGGTTTCATCTACTGGAACATTGGTAAAAAGATTAACTACATCAAAACTAACCATCAGGTGTGATTCATGAATATCGTTTTCTATAAAATGTTTACTATTTTTAATATACGAATCGGTATTTCCAGATAATGGATCAATAATTTTAAGTAAAAATTTTGCCAAATTATGACATGGTGAATTAATAGAACTGACAATTGGTCTTAAAGGAATATTTTGTTGTATGTGTCTTTGGTAAACCATAAAAATGAGGAATCTTACTATGATGTGGTGTAAGGTTCCTTCGCTCAAAATCATTAAATTCATGTTTGTATTTAATTATGTGAATTGCAAGAAAGATTTTGTATTTTGTAGGTACTGATTTTATCCATATATCCATGCTAGAAGTATGGATAAAGTTTTGTAAATTTTGCTCTCTATTGATTTTGTTGGATCTTTGTTTAGTTTTGAGTAGGGTCCCTCATTTACAAGCGTCGTGTTTTTGTGTTATATATATCTTTATCTACAATGACTGTGGCATTACCTTTGTCTGCTGGCAATATTCTTATATTTTCATCGCGTTTTAAAGAATTTATCGATAGCTTTTCTTCTGGAGTTAAATAATCTTTAATTTTGTTTCTCTAAAGCAATTTTTGCCCGTGTTTTTTTTTCCAGACAATATATATAAAAGGTTACCCACTTTTTCTATTAAATCGTATTAAATATAAAATGCTTAAAAGGTATTAATTTGCTTAATATCCAGTTAGCATACATAAATGGTTTATAGATAAGAAATAATTGTTTAAGATATTGAATAGAAATAGTAATCATTTTTCATATTTCACAGACTTACAATTCCGAGAAACACCCTATACATTTAATATTTTTTTCCAAAAACCCTACGTAGCTTTCCTTGATGTTCAGATATATTAATATTTCATTTTTTATCCATTTCACGGAACATCGATTTTGTCGTCTCTCCATTACACTAAATAAGCATCCGCAGAAGGGCGATGTTCAATACTTAAATTGTAGGATACCGCTTTGAATACAAAAATCTAGAATACGACGAAAAAAGATATATACGCATTTTTATTCTTTCCATGGAAAGAGAAAAACATATGGCTGTGAAATAGGACTGGTCTTTTTGTAAACAGCAAAACCTCTGTTTAAAAAATTAATGTGTGCCTTTGAAATGTGAAATAAATTCAATATTAGAACTTGTGGATAATTGAATCGCTCCATTACTGAATAAAAATCATATTTGTTTATACAACATTTCAATATTCATGTAAAAACTGTTTCACCACACATTTAGTTTGTCAGTCCATATAAAATAGAACAAGGCATTATATAAAAGATTATAAATGCTTTTTAAATATATTTTAACTGGCTTCCAAGTCACCTGAATGATTCTCGTAAGTCCAGGAGATCTAGATTTGTATAAAGGAGATGGGGCCCTGCAGTATATTGTGGGATTTGAACCACTTCTTGGGGATAATTTATATTTGGGTGGGGCTCGAACCAGCTTGGCTAGGTATTCCCAGAGACAGAGCTAGACGCCCTCTTCCCCTTCAGCACCCAACAAATAATATCTGTGTTTTCTCATAACAGAATACAAAATCTATTTATTTATTTATTTATTTATTTACATACACTATCCAACGGGATTAAATCCCAGTCACAGGATAGGAACAAAACATAAAATTAAAAGTAAATATAAAATACAAGTAAACTACAAACTAATACTTATACAATACTACAAACATAAATAAGTGGATAACATTGAAAACAAGATAGAAAAAGCATACAGATATTAGGACAGGTTAGGCAACTTAAAACAAACAGAGAACATACTAATTAATAGAGTTACGATAAAAGGCATTCTTTATACGCGCAACGTTATAGTTGTGAATATCAATGCTGTCTTGCACGCTGGAGTAGTTACGGCACATCATATATAATGGGGAGTAATGCAGTATGTTGGTATTCGCAGTCTTTAAGTAAAAAGTGTCATTGTGGCGCCTCGTGTATGGGGGTGCATAGAAGTTGATTTTACCCAATATTTCGGGGGCATCGAAAACAGAGCTAATCACGTTAAATAGAAAAATTACGGAGTGCATATTACGACGAACCAATAGGGATTGATAGTCGTACGTTTCAAGTAATAAATCATGTGTGTAGCCAATTGGAGGATACACTTTATTCTCTTTATATGATAAAAACTTTAGGAACCTGCGTTGCACCCTTTCTAATACCTCGATATATTTTACATAACTTGGACACCAGATGATAGAGTTATATTCCAGTCGGGTTCTAACAAATGAGTTATATAATAGTTTAATTATAGATGGGTTGCAGAACTCCCGGGAATTACGCATAACAAATCCTAGGCTTTTTGTGGCGGATGAGGTTACATATTCAATATGGTGAGTAAAAGTTAACTTCGCATCGAAATATACACCTAGATCTTTGACGTATTCCGGTCTATTAAGTAATACATCATCAATATTGTACGGGAAATTTAAGACATCTTTTTTGCGTGTATATGAGAGAACATTGCATTTAGCTATATTAAGAGGTAGTTTATTTTCTATACACCACAAATGAAGTCTATTAAGATTTTCTTGAAGAACAATGCAATCCTCATCACTATTTGTTCTTATATAGATTTTCATATCGTCTGCATATAGGAGATGAGGGATATTTAGGCAGCTAACAGCATCATTAATAAAGATATTGAACAATAACGGTCCCAAGGCCGATCCCTGAGGGACTCCACATAGGACGTGAAATTTATTTGAGTTAAAGCCTTTGTGAGATACGTATTGGAGACGCCCAGTTAGATGTGATGTAAAAAGACTTAGTGCATTTGATGATAGACCGTATTTATCTAGATCACGGAGCAAAATCTTATGATTTAGTCTATCAAAGGCCTTGGAGAAATCGGTGTAAACTACATCTACCTGTCCTTGATCGTCCAATACCTCCGATATAAACTGAGTTACGCACGTTAGGTTTGTCGTTGTCGAGCGACCCTCCATAAAACCATGTTGGCTTACACTAATACAGTTATTCACATGACTGTATAAAATGTCATGGATAAAGAATTCAAATACTTTTACAAAATTACAGATTATTGTTATAGGCCGATAGTTCCCTATATCATTTAGATTTCCATTTTTAAAGACGGGACAGATGCGCGATACCTTCCAGATTTCAGGTATTGTATTTGAAGATATAATTAACGTGAAAATAATTTTCAGAGGTTCTACTAATAGGGGAGCGCAGTCGCGAATTAGAAAAGCTGGAATTTTATCTGGGCCCATAGTTATATTCGACTTGAGTCTTTTTATACATTTCATAACGTCCTCATCTGTAGGGGTGTTAATATTAAGAGTGCCGTTTATACTATCACTCAGAAATGCCTCATTAGGAGCGTCGATATCATCGATGGTTGATGTATATGAAGTCTTGAAAAATTTCGCAAAGCCCTCAACGACTAAGTCGCCATTATCTAATATTTCATCATTTAGCATCATACTGGCTGGGGTAGGCTTATTTTTACGGATATTTGATAAATAGGACCAGAATTTCTTAGGTTCATTCTTGATGTTTTCCTCAGTAGATATTATAAAATTTTTGTGTGCAGTAAATATATCGGTTTCTAGTTTCGATCTGAGTTCACTAAAAGATGTATAAATTGCGGGGTCGTTATTAGACCTTTTATATAGCTTTAACAGTTTTTGTTTTTGCTTAACATCACGAATAATTTCTCTGCTAAACCACGGGGGATATTTACATTTATTATTCTTAGGTGACGTAACTGGTACATATCGGTCAAACACGCTATATAATAAATCATATATACATTTACACGCCTCATTGACATCACTATATTCATTCAAAATCGACCAATCAATATTTAAGATTTCATTGTATAATAGGATGAAATTAGCTTTTTTAAAATTATAACTTTTAATATTACTAGCTGCGAAAGCATTTTGATTATCATACTCCAATATTATGGATATATCCAAGGGTGGATGTTGTATATCCTCTTGAACAACATATAGCGATGGTTTAGCAATCGAGCAAGCTATTGTGCTGAAGACCAAACCAAGCATACGATCTCTACTATTATAGATATTATTGTACTGCGTGAATGAAAAAAAGTTGACTAAATCTTTTAAGTAAGTGACAGAAGGGTTAACAATGTTCAGACTAAATTCTGGTACATTGAAATCTCCTAACAGAACTATATCACGGCCGTATAAAAATTCTAATGAAATAATACCTTCAAAAAATAAATTTAGATATTCAGAAGTGACTTTAGGGGGGATATACACTAGAATAATGTACCAAAATTGGTTGCCTTTTCCGATTTTTGCAATTATCACGTCTATCATGGGTAATTGACTAAAAAATTCGTTCTTTTCAGTAGGAACTCTTGTAATCATTAGTGAGTTTTTACAAGCGAGGAGTACTCCACCTCCCTTGGATACATCCATAGCAGTAAAATTACGATCAGAGCGAAGGACTGTGTAATTTTGATCAAGGAGTTCAGCATCTAAAACACCTGATGTCAACCAAGTTTCACTTAGTGCAAATATGTCGTATGAATCATGTAATAATAATGCATTGTTATATAGTTCTCGTGTTTTACTATTTAGATCCCTGGTATTTTGATAATATATATGAATAACAGATTATTTTGATGTTTTATTAGCTGTAGGAATTACAGGGTTGGCATTATAGACCTCACTTACTGCTTTTGTGAAGTTATTGTTTACACGGGCCTTATTAGTTTTATTAGTTATGGGGATCACAGGTCTGGCATCATAAACCTCATTTACTGCCTTTGTAAAGACTGTGTTTGCACAGGCATTGCTATCATCAGGTAATGGCTATATTAGCCCAATGACATCGTTTTTAAATTCGTTTAATTTACGGATGTATATGGGGCAGCTTTTATCCCAAGATGCATGATTTGATAGTGCCTTAATATTTCCATCTTTGTGGTTCTTACAGTTAATACATTGCAAATTTTCGGCATTACAATCTTTGACTTGATGGGGACCAGCACATCTTGGACATGCGAATAAATTTTGACAATTATTTGAGACATGTTGAAAACCACAGCATTTGTAACAACGCATTACGTCAATTGCATCATAGACAGGACATGCCTTGTAGCCCATAAATAAGTATCCATTATTAATGACTCTCTTATATATCTCATGATCAACCTGCCAGACAGCATAATACACACCGCTCTTATTTTTGACATTATTAATACTTAAACATTCGATTTCAGACTTATCACTAAAAATGTATTTATTTTGACCACAAATCAAGTTAATTAGAACATCGGGTTCATGTTTCTCTTGAAATCCTGCAACTCTAAGCCTTGGGTGAGGTCCTTTAACTTCCTTTATAGTATATTGTTCAGATAAATTGGTTGCGGCCATTTCTCTAAACTTTTTTGAATCTTCATTTGAGGTGCAATTTATCACGATTCCACCTTTACCAACATTTTTTATTCTGGACACAGATATATCAGCCTGTACCGGGTTAACTTTTTCAAATAAGTCAGCCTGAGTTTTAGAATTACTTTGGACAGAATCTTTAGGCTTGATTATCACCGGATTTGTTTTCTGTCTATTTACTGCGCTGGCATAAGTCATCGGTATAGCCTGCAGATTGGCACTTAATTTTAGCTTAGTTTCAAGTTTATTCTCAATGACCTGGTTGATATCACTAAGCACACTAGTTTTAAATTCATCAAGAATATTCTTTAGGAGATTTTCGCTAACTGGGTTCTTGTTTGAGAGTGCAGATAGGCTTTTGTTAGTATCTTTGACGTCATTTTTTATTTCATCAACAGACTTAGAATCAACGACACGACAACTTATTTTACACCCGTCACACAGGTAAAAAATATTTGAGCTCTTCTCAATCAGTATGAAACCTGATTCAGTTAAACCAATACAGGAAAAATGAAATAGTTTATTACATACCCCTTCACAGCTTACCAACCGCTTATCCAACTTTTTACGGCATTTACCACAGTCAGACATTTTGGATGTTGATGTATAAGCATTAAATTTAGGTATCAAGCAAAAATAACAAAACGTGCAAACATGTATTTTACACTAGAGTCAAAATATGTAGATTTACATAATAAAAACAAATAAAATAAGTCATGAGGTCTGTTCATGTTTCGAAATCTATAAAATAAATTATTTTTTTAAATATAAGTTAATAAGTATAAAATCTAAATATAAAATATGAAAAAAAATTTTAAGAGTTTGATAGTATTTATCTGAAGCAGATTTGTAGTAATAATAACTTTAAAGTTACTTATTTACAATTTTCGTCACTATCGCCAAGTAGCAATTACTTTCAAGTAGCATTTCTTGGTGAAAACGACATTAAAGTGATATTTTCTGAAATACGCCATTTTGATGGCCAAAACTTTCGACACCATTATTATACATGAACCATAATTTCACAATTGACTAAAAAGTTTAATTTATCGCCATTTCTGCATCAAATATAACAAATGAATACATAAAAATTAGTTTTAAGTTCCGAGGAATAATAAAAAATAAGTTTCGGCATTTATTGTGTCATATTTTTGCATGACATATATTTTAAAGACAATATTTTCATTAAGAAATGCAAATTTTAAATGCGTGTGGTTAGATTCGGATGTTTTATCATTATATTTTTCAGTAAAGTTGCATTCGTTTTAATTCTGACCCTTGAAAAATAGCACAAGTACTCTTCTGATATTCTATTAAGTTTCTTTGTTAGGGAAATGAGCAAGAAGAAGAATCATATGTAAGAATAAAACATAAATATAATAAAATAAGTTGCAAGAGAAAGCAGGAGCAAGATCGATTTGAAAGAGTGGGGAGTGGTAAAGTTTTCTGAAAGTTGCGGCGTCTACGTCACGACGTCATCGCTCTGGAATCACGTCATTGGAACGTAGCCAGACAAGTTGCAGGAACGTGGCTGGAACGTTATCGTCACCAAAAAATATTCCCCATTTTGGTCATAAACACGTATTAGGAACGTTCCTACTATGTGCCTGTGATTAGTACCAAAACACTTTAAAGTGCCTACAATAGTTATTGCTACGTTCCCGCGACTAATTGTGCTAGTTGGGAACAAATTCAAGAGGTATCCTCCGTGGTTTAATTTTACTATTATTAAAGACATAGTAATAATAATTTAATAATAATAAGTTATTTATTGCCCAATAGATAAAATCCAATTACAGGATAAACATGAACAAAATAATACTAATACAGTACAAATAAAACAGCTGTGGGAGCAACGTTACAAAAATACTAATATTACCTATATTTACAAGGAGTAATAGAATAACATGTATATAATTAAGTAATAAAATACAAGGGAACAGAATTAGAGAATAAAAGACATAATAAAACAAGACAATGTATGTGTAAATATACGTATCCATAATCTATAAATAAGTAGGTGCAGTGACACTTAATTATTATTAGCTGTGAAAGTTGTAAAGACATTGATAATTTCCGAAATTGATATCACACACATTTGATATTTTATTGAAGTTATCGTATGTAACATGTAATGGATAGCTAAGAAGGATATTAGTTCTAGATGTCTCGCAATAGAATGTATAAGTTTGACGTGAGGTTATTCGAGGAATATGAAAATAAAACATACCTAAAAGCTCTGAACTGTCCAAATTTGCTGTGAAATAGGTTATATAACATTCAGACTATTTACTGCACGCCGCAATTCCAAAGAATTGAGATTACATTTTTCAAGTAAAATAAATAATTTTTTTTAAAACCATCTATTTTGAAGGATAAAAACTTCAGAAACTTTCCAGATCAGACTATAGAGCAGTACTCATGTTTGGATCTTACGTAGGAATAGTAGAGTATTTTTAAAGCAAACTTATTAGAGAATGAGTGAAGATACCAAGTTGAAAGCGAGGAAGCTGAAAGAGTATAAAAATAACGGTGATAACACCTAGAGAAAGTATGTTACAACTGTTGAAAATCATATATAGAATAATCCTACTAAATTATGAACATTTTTAAATACCAAAAGGGGTACGACAAAATATTTTGAATGTCATGAGATATAATGGAAATGAACTGCATGAACCTGTTATCATCTTAAATGTATTTGTTGACTTTTTTAGTAACACTTTCGCACCTAGTGGTCGTCTTCCTAATAATTCTGTTACACACAACAATTTCAACAATAATGCAACAATACATTTTTCGAAATTTAAAGAGGATGATATACTAAACGCTTTAAAAAAATAAATAATAAAATGACAGCTGGTTCAGATGGCGTGCCCTGAACACCTACCAGTCTCATTCGTGGTGAAACATAATATATTTTTGTTTGGAAGATGCAGCTAGAGACTCCTGAGGCCATTGATGCACTTAATTTGTAGATTTGAGAAGGTGGGGGTTGCACTTGAAGATGTTCACAGGGCCAAAACCTACACCCTGTATGTTGTCCTGGTGTCTGGAGTTGCACTGACTCTAAATTTGAAAGTTTCTATTACTCACTGTATTTTAAAAAATGTCCAGGTGGAAACTTGAATTTAAGGGTAATGATTATTTTGATTTATAGAAATGAAAGATGTTCGACGGTTTTAGTTTAACAAATTTAATTCAGCTTTTTGTTACAGTTCCCAAAATGGTAACTCTCCGACAGTAATAATTCTGGCTGGGAGAATTTTCTCTTGAGTTCGTAGTTTTGTTTAAAAATCACTATTTTTATTAATGCGCGGAGGCAAGGTAGATTATTTGTAGAATTTTCTTAAGATTAGGGCACTAGGTGCGATTTAATTTGATGCGCGAGGGCAGAATAGATTTATAAAAATTTGGGCACTAGGTGCAGAAAAGACTTTTTAACTTGCAATCACCAAGGAAGTCGTCGCCGAGAGTTTTGGAATTAAAATGAAGCTTGAAAAATAGGAAGTTAACTTCCAATAGAAACCGTAAAAACTAATTTCAGCAATCTCCCGGAGGTCACTAATTACAACTTTTTAAACACTATTTTGTTCAAAAAGAAAGTATTTTCACTCGCAATACTTTTAAGACACTTATGTCACTTCCGGAACAACCTGCATTCCCTTGTTCCGAGGGGGCTTTTATATGGTTCAGAATGGTTGCGTTTTTCGCGCCCCGTGAGTCTCGTATCTCGTTTTAAAGTTCTGGAAAAGGCTGGAAATTGCTCCGTGCGGGCGATGATGAGTCATCATTGCGTAATATTGCGCAATATTTTATAATATTGTAAGAAACTTGATATTTCGAAATGAAACCTATAGGGTTTATGCCCGAATCGGTTCGGATTAAAAAGTTATTGAAGGTTTTTATGCAGATTAATTGAAGAACATATCTCATGATCCCGAGTTGAGTTGTGGCGTTAAATCCACGCACGAACTATTACAGTGGATACAATTTATGTACCCGTGTAGGCATGCGGGACGAAGCGAACGGAAACAATGTTTTAAGAAATATTACAGACGTTGTATACGGGGGGCGATGAGGAAGTAAGGGGAAGATGTTTGAGAGGTCGCGGGTACTGTATACGGGGGGTGGGGGGGGAGAGAAAGTAAGAATAACAAGAATTGACTATGATTGCCATATACCGGGGCGATAAGAAAGTTAAAGACAATAAGGATTAATGAAGAATTGCGAATGGCTGCGAAAGTCGTATACAGGGGACGATGAGAAAGTTCTGAAAAGAAACGTTGTCTAAGAATTGGGAAAAGCGACGAATGTCACATACGGGAGCGACGAGAATGGCTTACGAAAATGACGTGGCGAATGTTATATACGACAGGCGATGAGAAAGTAAAATATTTATGAAGGGAACTAAAAATATTCTGACCGATGGTTTGAAGAGTATATTGAATGTGATCTTAGAATATACGGGATGGTATTTTTAAGGTGGTGAAATTTTAATGTTGGGGCAGTAAAATTAACGCTTGGAACTTTTTGGTGACTTTGCTGATGATTATGATATGATTATTTGAGAATTATCGAGTGTTTGGGAATTTTTTCAGAATTTATCTTTAAGAAATGTGGTTTTTTGATAAAACAAAAATGATCGTTACTTTTTTTCATAGTTTGACATTGCGAGGTGACTGACTAGATTGAAAAGTGATTTTTAGGATTTTTTCTGATTCGTTTTCTTGTAGTACAGGGAATGTACTATAACAGCCCACATTTTTACAAAAAGATTGCACTTTTTGATTCATCAGTCTATGTTGCTTATGAAACTCGACAATATCGGGCTCTCTTATAGTTCATTATCCCTGTTACATTCCTATCTCTCAAACATGATTCAATACGTGGCATTTAATGATTTTAAGCCTGCCGAATGCATGACTACTTCTGTAGTACCCCAAGGGTCTGTTCTTGGACCACTATTTTTGTTATATTTATCAATGATATTGTAGATAGCTTAGACAATGTTAATTATTTAATGTATGCCGATGATTTGAAACTTTTTTCTAAAATTAATAGCATTGATGACTGCATTCGATTGCAAAAAACTTAGATAAGGTAAGTGACCAGTGTATTAAATATAAACTCCCGTTAAATTCCCAGAAATGTAATGTAATATCTTATACACGCAGAATGAATACAGTCAGCTACGACTATACCATAAATGATACCATACTCCATAGACCTGAAACTCTGCGAGATTTGGGGGACGTATTTGATAAAACTCTATAATTTAATGCACATATAAATACCATTGTCACTGAATCAAGTAAAATGTATGGACTTATAGTCAGATATTCTCATTATTTTTCGAATTTGGATACAGTTAAGATACTGTATTATTGTTATCTTAGATCGAAACTCGAATATGCCCCCACTTGTTTGGACCCCAAGTCAACGTAAGTTTGTGAAGTTATTGCATCTTATATCAGAACACTATTGATGCACCACAATTTCTGCCAAAATCTAGTTTTAATATTCCCCGAACTTGTCGTAACGGAAATTTTCTTACCTGCCTACACCACATACGAATATATTAAAATTCTCGCCAATTTATGTAGCTTTCGACAACCATAACGCAATCTGTACTAATATTGACATTTAGGTACAACTGCAGCCTAATTTCTTTAACAACTTATTACTATCGAAGAGTTTCGTTGATCTGTATTTTTTTTACTTGTTTGTTCTTTTTTCTGTTGTACTATTGGTGCTTACGTAATGCACGTTAACTTATTTTGTAAGTACTTTCTTTTTATCTTTCATGTAAGGGCCAGTGACCTATTGGATAGATAAATAAATCAATAAATATATAAATTTAATACAAAAGAACCATTTATATAAAATAGACCAAATTCATATATTTAAACACTAAAATAAAGTTATAAAGTTAGACATAGTTTAGTGGCATAAATTAATATTAAAAATTTGTAAAACATTTACAAATAATTTAATTAAAAACCATTCCCTGCATTTTCTTCCATCAACTGGGAATTTAATTTTTAAATTTTTCAGTTAAATTGTTTGTTCTATGTGTATATTTATAATTAAAATAACAATTTAGAGTAGTGACAAAGTATTACGAAAATTGCATGAATGCATACTATATGGAGAGAAGAATTTACTAAACTCCATGTTCCCGGCAACATGAAATTAATTTTCTGCCCCATTGTTCTAAAAATTTCGTCTGCAAATCCCAAACCAATTATATATATGGCGAGGTTTAAAGCAACGTAGAACGATAATTTGTTGTCTACACTTAATTTCTGAAATGTAATTTAGCATTTCAAGATGTATAAATTAAACTAAATTTTATATTCTGTTATCTGTACATAAACAAGAATAAATACATTTAAATTATTATATTCTCTTATGTATATGCAGAATAAAATATAAATTCAAATAGCATTACAGAGATGGTATTCCCAAAGTAGCTCACGTCCGTTTACGTAAAATTGGATAAAGCAAACGTGAAAAACTTTTATTTACACGTGCTTCTGTGTCGATAGCTTAAAATGATTGTTTCTAAAATGCAAAATTTATATACGCACTATTACTGGCTTTTTGACTTACCTTCATTTTTCATTTTTATATACATGATAAAATAATTACATAATATAAAAACTATTTAAATACTTCAACGGCGCACAGCGTCTAATATATTTTGATATACAGAGTGTACCATAAGCAAGTAGAGACAGGGAACTACATGAGGATCAGGTTAAAATATGATGATTAAATGCACATAATACCAATTTGCACTTCGTACATTCATTACAAATAATAGCTATTATTATTATTATTATTATAGACTTAAGCCGTGCACTTTCTCAGCCGAAGCCGGAAAAAATTCACCGACCCCTCGCGCGCGCCTTTGGGGTTCGGCTCTGTGGGGACCCGGGCCTGTCCCGGGCCCATTGCTGTTGGGGATCGGCTCGGTTAACGGGGATGAAATTCATCACGTCCCATTAATCCGGTGGATATTTCGATTTTCTATCCTTCATCGTTCAAAAACTTTCTGGTGATATGGCATGTCTGAAGAATCACCGTCCTCTGGATAATCTTCGCGAGGCCTCTAGGTAGATTAAGTTGCTCCAAATAATTCAAGAACTTCTTCGTCACCACGCCTGTAGCCGAAATTATGATCGGGATAATTCGAACCTCCTCTAATATCCACACGTGTTTAAGTTCTATAGCCAAGTTCTGATATTTATTCCTCTTTTCCATCTCCGTTTTATGCAGGTTGTTGGTTAAGGGGCATCTAATATCAATAATAGTGGCCTACTTGTCTTTCTTTTTGATCACCAGGATGTCAGGGCGGTTGTGATCCAAGGTTCTATCAGACTGTATTGGTCTATCCCAGTACAGCAATATTTCCACGTCTTCTAAAACAGCTTGAGGTGTGTATTTATAGAAGGGTGGTGGATTAGTAAGGAGTCCTAAGTTAAGTGCCAATTCTCTATGGATGATTTTCGCCACCTCGTTGTGCCTTCCCAAATACATTCCCGTAGCCAAAGCGGGGCAGCTTCCAGTGACATGTTCGATAGTTTCACCCACTGCCTTACACTTTCTACACATATCGTTCACGCCGGGGACTTTAAGAATGTACTTCTCATAATTTCTAGTACGGATAATGCTATCCTGAATGGCTGTTATGAATCCCTCAGTTTCTGGGTGTAACATTCCTTCCTTAAGCCATAGGAGCGAGGTCTCCTTGTCGATCTCTGGATTGTTTAAGGCATTGGGATACTTTCCATGGAGTACCTTGTCCTGCCATGCTGTTTGAATATCCTCGTTCGTTCGGATCACTATTTCGTGTTGTCGATCTTTGAGGTTTAACGGTGTGTATCTATTGTCACATTCCACTATTTTCCGAACGAGGACCCTGTCTGAATTGTAGAAATAGAGGCGCATGTTCTTCTCTTGCGTTCGGCACATCTTCTGAACGCTGCTTAATCCTCTGCCTCCTTGTGTTCTTGGCATGTACAGTCTTTCAACTGCGCTCTTTGGGTGATGCATTCGAAACTTTGTAAGTGTAGTTCTCGTCATTCTGTCTAGGTCTTCCAGGTCTGTATCCGAGTACTTTAGTATTCCGAATGAGTATGCCAAACTAGGGACAGCATATGTATTGATCGCTGTAATCATGTTCCTAGCGTTGAGTTTAGTATTCAGGAGCTTATTTAGACGTTGTTTGTATTTTTCCCTAAACTCCTTCTTTAGCTGGGTGTGGTCTATCCTTCTATTCTGCAGAATTCCAAGGTACTTGTAAGTTTCTTCTGGCAGCATTTGCTCAAAGTCACGGATATTCTCCGGCTGCTGCGTTAATTTTCCCTTTGTGACATGTACTTCGGCACACTTCTCCAGACCAAACTCCATTCTGATATCATCGCTGAAAGTTCTGACATTGGCTACTAGCGCCTTCAATTGTCTTGGATTCTCAGCGTATAGCTTGATGTCATCCATAAAAAGTAAATGGCTGAGCCTCGAGCTTGGTTGCTTCGGATTTATTCGGAAACCGTAGGTGGTGTCATTCAATATTGCTGAGAGTGGATTGAGAGCGAGGCAAAACCATAATGGACTCAGCGAATCCCCCTGGTATATACCTCTTCTAATCTTGATGTTCGAGATAGTGCTTCCTCCAATTCTTGTCTGGGTTTCCCAAGTCGCCATTGCATATGCTAGTAGCCGAACGATGGTGGGGCTAACTTTGTATACTTCTAGCACTTTTATTAGCCAGTCATGAGGTACAGAGTCGAATGCCTTTTTATAGTCTATGTAGGCCATACTGATGTTTCGGCGCTTTACTTCAGCTTGTTTGATGGTTACTGCATCTATCGTTAGCTGCTCCTTGCATCCCCGCTGTTCTGGGCCAATTATATTGTTCATCTCACAGTGTTCATTGATTTGCCTATGTATCAATGACGTGAGAAGTTTGTAAATCGCAGGCAAGTAGGTGATTGGCCTGTAGTTTTTTGGGTCTTTCAGATCTCCTTTTTTGGACAGAAGGTACGTTACTCCTCGACCTAAAAATTCAGGAAATCTTGTTGGATCTTCAAGGATTTTGTTGAATGCTCGGGCAAACTGTGGGATTGGGGCTGGGAATGATTTCAACCAGAAGTTCTGTATGTTGTCTGGTCCAGGTGCTTTCCAGCTTTAAGTGTTCTTTATGCACTCTTCGACATCTGCAGGAGTAATATTAGTATCTGGCATATCTGGAAGATCATTTGCATTGCGCTCTGCTGTTTGTAGCCATGCAGCTGCTTGATTGAATCTCGTAGGGTTTGACCATATCCCCTGCCAGAATTGACCGAAGCGATTGTGGTCAATTTTCTCGGGTTCTGTATTGCCTTGGCTGTTGCTTTCCAAATTGCGGTAGAAGATCTTCTGGTTACTAGAGAATAAATTATTTTGCTCCTTGCGCTTCGTAGTCTCGTTGTATCGCCGCAGTCTCGCTCCCTTAACTTTACTTTTCTGTCTAGCATCATCGTAGTAATTAGTGAGGGCTTCTTTGAACTGTGGATGGTTTAAGTCTATTTGTTGTTTTCGACATATTTTACGATTATTATTATTATTATTATTATTATTAAACATTTTCTCAGCTAGATCTCGTAATCATTTACCATACTCCGGGGTAAACTTTACTAACTAAATAGTCTTGGACGATGTTGCTGTTAAGTCCTTAACTTCTTTAGGAATTTCTTTGTAATATGGCATGACTGAAGAATAAATCAACTTAAACCCTTGGGACGTTAAGCTGTTCCAAGTAATTTAAAAACTTTTCCATGACAACTTCTGTAGCAGATACGATTATGGGAATTGTGCAAAATTGATTAATTCGTCATACGTGTTTGATTGCAATAGCTAGACTCTAGGGTTTAATGATTTTTTTCATTTTCGTTTTACGCAGATTGTTGGTCAAAGGGCAGCCAATATCGATAATGGCGATTTTTTGTTTTTGGTATCAATTATCGGAAGATCTGAACGGTAGTGATCTACAGTACTATTGGTAAGTATCGGCCTATCCTGGTATAAAATTACATCGTTATTCTCTAGAATGGAAACAGCGGAATATTTATAAAATGGTGGTGGACTTTAGATTAGATCGTACTCGAGGGCAATCTCTCTATGAATTATTTTTGTTGTCTCGTTGTGTCTACTCAAATGTATTGCATTGGTTAAGGCTAGGCAAGTGGCTGTAATGTGATCAATGGTTTCCCCAGAAATACCACATTTTGTCTGCAACTTCAATTTCTTGAAGTATTTTTAATCATGGACATCCAAAACTACTTACCATGAAGATGTGAGTGAATTGTCAACCCAAATTTTAGACTAGGCATGCGCGGAATTTACCCAAGTTACCAAGTTTCGTCAATATTTTGCGATTTTCATTCCTTATTTTTCATAAATAATCCCTTGACCATACAACTATTTCATCTCTGCACATTAACATGCAATTTCTCCCACGGTCTTAATATTTAAAATCAAGTTTTGTTTAATAATAATTTATAGAAATTTGTTAACTTCTTATAGTACCTTGTTTATGGTGCCAAGTTCATTTGTGAAGAAAAGTTGATGCACCTTTTGTCCTATATTGTTTCTATCAAAATTATCTACCAAATCAACACTGTCTTTACGATTTTGACTTGTTTTTGGTGCATATAATGTGTATTTTTGTATTCCCTAATTATTTTATAGGCACTGCGACCGCACACTTCTGGTCTATTTGCCATTATACTCTTAATACGAATGTAAAAAACTTTTTTTAGAGGGGTTTAAAGTATTTTGCATGGGTTCTTCCACCTAATCCGGGTTCCATATTTCTAAGTATGTTTCCTTTCCACCGTAACAAAATAAAATCATTCTTTAGAATAGTGCAGTCCATCTGTCTGCCTGTCTGTGTACATGACGTTCGTCTATCTAACTGTCCGCCCGCCATGCTTTGATAAACACGATAATTGAATCAGCAAAAGTTTACAAAATCCAAGAAATGACAATCGTATAACAGTTTCAGAATGAATGCTACCAATTCCAACTGTCTGGTCGATAGCTGAGTGGGTTAAGGCGCGAGGTGGCAATCGCGATTAATCACACGGACATCGCACCACCGGGTTCGAATCCTGGATCCGGCACTGTCGGAGGAAATGGTTGTATGTCTACGTGAAGTAATGAAATTGAGTGGGAGGCAATTAGAGTGGTGTGGTAATTAAAGTGGTGGGGGGTAATTGAAATGGTGGGGGGGCCGGTTTGGTTCGCGGTTTATGATCAGTTTATGGATGGGGGGTGATGCTAATAGTGGGAGGTAATTAGGGGGCGAGACGTTAGAGGGCGGGACCTAGGAGTGTGGTGGGTGGTAATTAGCGTGGTGAGTTGCAATTAGAGTGGTGGGGGGTAAATAGAGTTGTGGGAAGCAATGTAAGTATAATTAAGTGTAATTGCAGTAAATATGGGACTGGTGGTCGAGAGGCGAGCGCACTTGCCTCTCACCCAAAAGTTTCAGGTTCGATCCCCGATCGTGGCAGTGGAAAATACTGTGAAAGGGATTTTTCCACAATACACGGATATTGGGTGTGTGTCCCTTGTCTCTAAATGTGTAGCCCCCTCCCACACAAGGCTCTTCTAAAGCCTTCCGGGATAAAGGGGATCGTAATTACCTGTTTTATTATTTATTTATTTTAAAAAATTGCAGTAAATATGAGGCTAATTGCAGTAACAATGGGGATAATTGCAGTAACAGTAAGAGCAATTACAATAACAATAAGGACAATTGCAGTAACAATACGGGTAATTACAGTAACAATAAAGGTAATTGTAATAAAGAATAATGGTGATTAAAGCAATTATGGTCCAACAATCGGTCCGCCAGCGCGCATGTCCATCTGTCCGTTATTACACTTTGTATTTTTTTACAAAGGGAGGATGAGCTGCAATAAATTCATGCAACAATGTCCAGACAACGTCAATTATGTCGTGCACTTTTACACTATCGGGTCATTCAAGCGTACTTAGTGCCGAATTTTATCCACCCATTGAATTAAATACTGCCAGTCGATGTGGACTGGGATTGATAGGATTCTATTCTTACAACTCCATATTCAATGTAGACGAGAAGAATAATCGATTTTGTTATAAAACTGGATCGAAAGTGGCCCTCACAGTTCTCCATATACAATGCGGAGACTATGAAGTTGATGAAATATATCGCACAATACTAAAAGCAATGCCGAGAGGTAAAAATGAAGAGTAATTCCAACTACGAGCCAACAATAATACGCTGAGGTGTGAAATTTGGTCAAAATATGGCATTGATTTTACACAACCAAACACTATTGGAAGTCTATTGTAATTTGAATCGATATATTTCCATCCAAACAAGACCCATGGATCAACACTCCCTGTTAATATTATGAAAGTACCAATGATACGGGTGGATTGTAACATTATTTCTGGAGCCTATTTGAATACTCTTGAATCCCATACTATATTCGAATTTGACGTAGATGCTAAACCCGGCTACAAACTTACTAGGGAGCCGGCTAACACTATATATTTGCCTGTCACATCTGAAGAGTGTCAGTATATCGACAACATCACACTAAGCATATTAGATGATAAAGGTGATTTAATTAATTTTCGAAGCGAGAAGATTATTGTAAAGCTAGAATTGAAGATCATACATTAACAATGGTATCAATTTTCAAGATTTCGTACTCGACGTTGCAGAGAGCTGCATTTATATAGAAGGAAAATTTACACCTAAGGATGCTACCAAACCATGTTATTTATGAGATAAGATATGAAATAGGTGGACAGCAAGTGGCCGTCGTTAGAAAGCCTGGAATCACTACAGCAATAAAAACTATGTTATCATATGGAGGATCACATCTCCGATCATTAATAACTACAGGTTGGGGGCCCCATACAATAGAAGCAGGATATTTCAGATAATACCAGTCACGTGTTCAGTGGTAGACTTTCTCTTAAACACCTAATGGGTTTTGCTGCAGATTATACCAAAGGTATTTTAAATGCAAAGTAAGAATTAATTCCAATCATAGCTCAATCCTTCAACAACTACTGGTGGAGTTGATACAGAGCTGGAAATTAGTAAAATTGAGTGGAGTGGACGATTACAAATATTGTTTCTGAAGATAAATAATGGCTTAAAATATTAAACAGAATTAATAAGAGTGGTAATAATATTGAATTCAGATGGTTTATGTATGTGGGATTTACGTGAGCTACTTACTTACGTGATACTGCTACTGACATATGGACTGTTAAAGCCACTAGCAGTCTCGAGAAGCCTCGTTACATCATTATTGGTTTTCAAGACAATGACACTTTGAATAGCAGACCCAAAAATGTTACAAATCTCATTCATGCAGATATTAGTAATATTCGGCTATATCTGAATGCTGAAGTATTTTCATATGAACGTTGGAATTTAGATTTTGCAAAGAAACTCGACTCCTACTATGCATACGAGAGCCTTCAAGGTAGTTATTATGGTAGAAACATGGGTGAACCTCTGATGGATCCGAGGATGGATCTTAACGAATTCAGAAAAATCCATTGTTTGTTATTGATTGCTCTTGTCAACCAGATGCAATTATATCATCTACTGTCGATATTAAAATAGAATTTGAAACACGAAAGACGAAGTTCCCCGAGCAAACTTGAGTGTATGCGCTTATACTTGATTATGCTTATTTAACCTACAGTGCATTGGATGGTTCAGTCTAGAGCGGCTTTGTTGATGCTAGGTGAACGATGGTGCATGCATTTCCTGCTTTGATCATTGACTTACAAGGTTTTCGATATAAGAACAACGAGTTTATAGTTAAAGCATTGGCTGCTGTCTGCTGTAACACTAAACAACAAACATATTATATTTTGGAACCGCCATATCCATTCTCATCATTAACAAATGGCGAAAAGGCGCAATAACAATGATTGGAGAAGAATTATTATGGCTTACAATGGAGTCATGGACATTCAACTGAAAGAATTGCCACAAATTTTTGAGCAACTTTGTCAGAGTGCTGTTAAAAACTATCAAGAAGAAGAATTTCCTACTACAATATCTATAGTGGAATAAAATTATAGATCTTGAAGACTATTCACCGCTTTTACCTAGCCTTAAATCATTGACAATACCAGTATGTCTGGCACATTACCAGTATAATTGTCATTGTGCTCTCGCAAATCTTCATTTTCTATACAAATGTACTGTAGATTTGAATATAAATGTCTTTAGTTATGGGTAATGAAATGGATGTATTATACTAATCTTTGTTTTATTTCTAACCTCATCATAATATATGTAGGCTTTGTAACATTTCACTCCCACCTACTTGAGGCGTCAGGATGCTTATGTACCTTATGCTTGTGCCGTTAAAGAGGGAGCGCTCATAATATATTTCAAACCCTTGAAGTGCAATCATAAGGCAAATAATGAAAATGCATTGCAGATAAGACAGGTAGGCACAAAAGGTCTATCAGCCTAAGATGTCCCTAGAGATAAGGCAAGTAAAATAATTGTCGATCTTCATAAAGATAAGACAGGTAGGTCATCATAAAGAAAAGGCAGGATCGCAATTGTTCATCTCATAAATCAGTACAAAGATAAGGCAGGTAATCAAGAATGAACGATGGGCGGAAATAATTGCTTTAATCACCATTATTTTTACTGCAACTGTCCTTATTATTGCTGCAATTTCCCCCATTGTTACTGCAATTACCCCATATTTATTGCAATTACACTTAATTATACTTAAATTGCCTCCCACTACGCTAATTGCCTCGTCACATGACCTTAACTCCGCCATTTCAATTACCTCCCACCTCTGCAATTGCCGCCACCACTACTTCTAGGCCCCGGCCTCCTGTGTCCCGCCCCCTAATTACCTCCCACCACTCGCATTATCCCCCCCCCCCCACCACCATCACTAAACTGATCACTGATCATGAGCCTGATCCTGCTACCAACCTCTCTCATTAAACATATACTGTCCTCGCTTCCAGCATTTTATTACCGATTGTCTAATAACAATGTATGTTTTAACATGTCACATGACTATCACGCCCTGATCATTGTTTACATCCATTGCATCTTGAAATAAACAGACAGATACGGCGTACCTTATATTTTTCTTTTCTTTAGTTACTACTATTTTTTGTTAATTCACAGTGTGCTGAATTTCTCGGTACCATGATCCACCAGGCACGAGCTGGAAACAACCATTTCCATTTCCATTTAAAAATGCTTTATTGTTTTTAAGTAAGTACATGTCAAAGATTTTATTTCATTTATGTCATTTATATCAGTTTACAATCATATTTATAATACACCCGCCGCGTTACAAATTTCAAAAAGAAACGAATCGCTTCGGGCTGCCGATCTTATGCACAAACTTGACAAATGCTAAAAATCTTAAATTAATAAGTGGGATTGCCATCCTAGAAAAAGATTTGACAATTTATATATGTTTTATCCAAAAGGTTAAAAAAAAAACTGAAAATAATCACTTCTACCATACTTTTTGTTTACTAATTTTGTGTTATTATACAGGAAAATTTAACTAAAAACCTGTTCTAGACAAATAAAAATTACGTTGCTTCTAAAAATACACCGATGTTTATCAGGTGATTAAAATAAAACTCAATTCAAAAAATAATTATGTACAAAACGAAACTAAAAATCAATTCTATTTACAAATTTTAATATTTAAGTACTCTCGTACAAAGTCACTCCAGCACTGCTGTTCTCCTCCAATTTTACGTAATTTTACAACTGTTACCTCTCGTGGTAGAGGGGTAAGCCCTCATGTATCAGTTTGTGAGTATGAGGAACCTAGTTGAAGCTCTTCATACTCGTCAAATCCGATGTTAGGGGTGAAATGCTAATTTTATATTTAAAAAATTTGTTCGCGGTTTCCAGTATAAAATCTCTCATAAGTGGAATGGCATACTCTCTGTGGAAATCGATGATAGGGGTGTATCGGTTTGACTCTGTAAGTAGTCTAAGGATCTTATTCTGTGTCCTCTGTAGTCTATTGCACTGCGCATAAGAAATGGATTCCATGACGCACATGCATAGGTGAGGATAGGTTTAAGTATTACTTTGAAGATCGTTAATTTGTTATCCTTAGATAATTTGCTCCTTCTGTTGACTAATGGGTATAGTCTACTTAAGGCAGCATATGTACTATTTATACTTTTTGCTATGTGAGGTCCGAAACGCAGTCTCGTATCCAGGGTTACCCCCAGGTACTTGACCGCGTTCTTCTCTCTTATAACAGTGTTGGTAATTGTTAGTTTATTAAAAGTTCGAATATTTGTGAATTTCCTATGTAGTATTATAATTTCAGTTTTGTTTAGGTTAATTTTAATTTTCCACTTCTGGTAAAAATCCAGAAGGTTCGCCAAGTGGTACCTTATTTTTTTAATAGCTGTTTCTGCATAGAACGACCGAGCATAAATCGTCGTGTCGTCGGCGTGTAACAGAATATTAGTGTTATGATAAGTAGGGGTATCAGCCAAATATATATTATAAAGGGTGGGCGATAATACTGCCCACTGGGGGACCTCCGCCGACATCCTCCTCAAGGATGACAAAGTGCCATTTATGTTGACTGTGACATACCTTCCAACAAGATAATTTTTGAGGAGAGAAATAATGTACATAGGAAATTCACAAATATTCATTAATTTATATAGTAATTCATTCAGCCAGACCGAGTCATAAGCTTTTTCGATGTCAATTATTAGCATAGCGTTGCAATTTTTTTTATTATATGCCATGATAGTGTCCTGCACCACCCTGAACACAGCTAAAGTCGTGCTGTGACCCTCTCTAAAGCCAAATTGGAAATTCGGAACTGCATTCTCATGTGCCAGCACTTTTCCATCAGTGCTAATAGGTAGCTATTATTGTAGCGTCTTGCATTTTATTTCCTAACGATTTTTATATTAATACAAGATATGTAAGGTAATTTGTTTAATTATAAACAATTAAAATTTAGACGATCCATATTTCCATTCCAACTTATAGGAATAGGTATATTTTCTCTAAATATAATTAATATTGTCTTGCAATAATTTAAGGTATCGAAAATTTTATAAATTAGCTATTTCTTTATTTCAATTTTTTGCAACTAAACAATTTAACAGAATCAACTTTTACAACCTTAGTTATATGAGAAACTTAATTGTGATGAAGCCCGTATTTTTATTTTCTCAATAATATTAATAGAACTGGAGTTATTCCACAAAAAGAGAGCAAAATGCGATTCAATTAAAAATTGGACTAAAATTAGAACATCAACACTATTTATCAAACCTGTGATCGATCGTACCACCTACCAACATAACTTCTTTAACTTTATTCTATTACATATTGCAACTGATAACTTGTAAAATAATGCCCAACTCTAGAAGTGATATTCCAAGAGAGCATTCATAAATTATCATAACTTGTCCGATCGAATAACAGCTCTACTAGATAGCGCCATAACTGCTGCCATTTGATGCAATGGGCTGAAGTTAGGTGCTTTTAGAATTAATGTTCGCCTCTTACTGCATACATCGCTATAACTAGAGCAATAGTCCCTGTTTGAACTCGGTAACATAATCAGCTTAAAATGCTACCGTATATTGGATACCATAAATCGTCGTTAGATTTTTATGTGTGAAAATGTTCGAGAGCAGAATATTGAATTTAAATATTAAATTCTTATTTATTTTAGAGAAGTTTTCCTTTGTTGAGTAAAAGTATACTTCGTTCATTTTAAACTTCTAGTATTGATTGGCTTGCAGGTAAACATTTTACTAATTTCCAATTTATAGTAATACTTAAAAATCAAAAGACGGTAGCTTTCTATCTATATCATACATTTAGGGGTAGTGGCAAAGAATACTCAGCATGTAAATGATTTTGTTTCCAAACTCAACAATGTGTATAAAAGGAATAAAATAGCCCCGTCGGGTTATAAGTGGACAATTCCAGTTAAAGATTCAGATTACAGACATTTCTCTACAATTAAAATTTCTATCTTTCCTGGATATTTTTCAGGGGTTAAGCAGTCTGCCGAATTCGAATCCTGTAGCACTGAAGCCTAAATTGGCTCTCCCGGTTTTTATATTCGTGTATCGTTGATCTATTAATGCTGACCTGAAGGCAAACATTTTCCTTTCCAATATGTTGCTACTAATATTACTTTCCAATTACAATTCACGGAACATTTTTCAATCGAATTTCAGGAAAACTATTAGCGGATTCGGAAAGTTCAGAAAAAATGCTATCAGAATAGCGATTCAATTTTGTCGGCATATCTAAACCGTTTCCGCAAAAAAATCACAAAACAATTTAGCGTATCACGACTAACACTTTGACCGGGCATTATTTATGGAACAGTTTGATAGAGTCTATTGAAATGCTTCAGATCCATATCCCTCTTAAGACTTTACATAATACATAGCAAAAGACATACCTAGCAAGAAAAATACAGGGTTGTACTCCTGATTTTCTTTAAATAAACCATAGGTAATTATCCACAAAATTAATATCTTAATATTAGATAAGGAATGCTTCATTTCAAACTATATGAGGTTCTCTAAATGTCCTTCTCCCAACTTAGATGCATTTCCTGCACCGCATAAATAAATATCGTATGGCCTTCCCAATGGTTTCTCTGTGGTTCGTCATGTCATCAGAGGCTGCCACTAACCGCTGCAGTAGTTCCTCTCTCGTGGTGGCTTCTGTGCTGCACACCTATTATTTCATGTGGTCCCAAAGAGAATAATCTGGAACAGTTAGGTCAGGAGACCTAGCTAGCCAAGCTTGAGGACGACTGCGACCGATCCAGCGGTTAAGAAACTCATTGTTGAGATGCTCCCGGATCTGGAGTGAGAAATGACACGGCGCCCCATCATGCTGGAAATGAAAACCTCTCCTGTTGACATTTTGTGCCAATAGTAAATTGGGCAAAATGTTTCAGAAGACATCCAAGTAGATTTCTCCTGTCAATCGGCCTTCAAAAAAATACGGTCCTATCAATGTATCGTTCACCACTCACATTAATGGAGAACTTGTGCTGGGAGTTTTTCTAGACAAAGCCGCGAGGATTATAGTGGTCCAAAATGTGTGAGTTCCTAGAATTCCACACTTCGTCTCGAATGAATTTGGCCTCGTCCGTGAAAAGAATTCTGGGCAAAGTTCCTGGACGAAGAATTATCCAATGGCAGAACGTAAGACGTGCGACTTTTTCACCTTTTTGGAGACGCTGCACCTCCATACACGGGTTTGAGGAATACCTAGCTCGTGTGCTATTCTTCTAGTGCTTATCGAAGAATTTTGCTCTGCCATCTCAATTATGTTTTCTTCGGCCGGTCTACTCGTTCCACATTTTTGTGAATTCCAGAAAATTTTCCATGTTCCCGAGAGAACTAGAAAACTCTGGTGAAGGTGTGGCGCGACGGTATTTGTCGACCAGGAAATCTTTGCCTAGCGGCAGCCCTTGTATCGCCATCGCAAAACCCATTCACATAAATGATATTAGCGAATTCAGCGTTAGTGAATTGTAAAAATTGTAAATTGCTAAATTGTTTTGTGATTTTTTTGCCGTCAAAATTGAATCGCTATTCTGATAACATTTTTTTTAACTTTCCGAATCTGCTAATAATTTTCCAGAAATGCGATATAAAAATGCACTTTTTTGTAAAAAACGAGAACAGATTTTTCCGTCCGTCCATGGATTTTTCAAAATCAAGTAGGCTATTCTGACAAGTCTCAGCTGAGGAATGTTACTATTAAATTTCATTCGATTACGTCCAACCGTAGCAGGAATATAGCTCATTGAATTTTCAGACCAAATGCATACAACACACTATTCTGTATCTTCTTAACCACTAGCCAAAAAAATTTTTTTTTCTAGATCTAGATTTACATCAGTGTGCTCTATCTGCCATTAGGCTATGGCATATTGTTTGCTAATCATCCTGTTTAAGAAAATATTGTGATCATGCAGAAAATTGATATTGAGGTTTTGGTGAATTTACACATTTTCTGATCTCCTAAAGCCAAAAAAATGGTTCTGAAAAAGTATTTTTCTGTCGTATGTAGTTTGTAGTCTGCGATCTGCCTCCTGTGGTCGCACCTAGTGTCCAAACTACTTGATCAACTTTACTCAAATTTTTATGCATATTCAGGATGACCATTCTCGGTGCGAAATCTCAAAACCAAACTCAGCTCAAATATTGGGGGAGTTAAATTATAAGAACCTATAATATACATTTTATTTTTAGATAATTTTTCCTAAAAAATGGAACGCGACTCATTAACCTAGGAACGATCTGAGTTTATTTTAAAAATTTAATTAACATCGCCAACATATCTACTATACAGCGAGCACAGTAACTTTTTGATGCACTGCCGAATTTTAGTGTATCGTGAATTCCGAATTTCTTTAGTATAGCTAGAAAAATAGTTTTGTTCTCACGATATTTAAATAAAGCGTACTATGAGGCCCACTTGTATAAAATCGGATCAACAAAAGTTCAGTTAAACTTGATTCAATATCCAAGGACAATATTAGTGTAGCAATTGTGACCTTGGATTTTAAACCAAGTTCAACGGATTAATACAAGGAGGAATGATAATTATTGAATATTTACTTTGCAAGAGAGTGTATCGACCTAAGTGGCAATTCCGAAAAATAAATAAATAAACAGTGTCGGTACAGTTGAAGTTATCGTGTTTAAAATTCTTTTTAAACATTTTATTTTCAGAAGAATTTTATTTCAGCGGTAATGATTTGTAATGTAATAAGTTAGGGTTTTATTAGCTTTCGCGGTTAATACGGTTGACACACTAAGTATATTGCAGGTAATAATACACAATAGCACTCCCTGTGAGCTGATATCCTTTGACATTATGTGTAGCCTCATTTAGTCTTTATAATACCTTTGACGGGCGGATGTAATACATTTTCCAACCAAATTTAACTTTATCGGTAACAAAACTTTTTATTGTATAAACTTTTTATCAAATTATTGCCAGTAAAGTTTTATTCAGACTTCAAAATCATAAAATATTTTTTTGCCATAAATATCATATAAAACATATGATAAAACTTTTATTCGTGACGCAGAATTTGCAATTCCGTTTTGCGTTTACATTCACATCAAGAAGTATGCGAAAGCGGGGTTTTATTTCATCATTAATTATTATGAAAAATTAAATGTGAGTCAAAGTAATTCTTCATTTGATTCTTTTTACTCTGCAAATGCATATACTGACAACACGAATTTACATCATTAATATATATTTGACTTTGTTGTATCAAATTCAGTTAAAAGTTTAAAAATGGCTAAAATAACTAAAGAAGTAATATTTGATTTCTTTTCATGTTTTTAGTTGAAATGGTGAAAGGTTAACAGGTAATAGACATTGCAAACAATCAAAAATAGACTTTAATAGTTTATGTCTTATTATGCAGAAATTTTATGTAATAAGTAAAAATTTTCTCATAATGGTATAAAAATTATTATTTGTTTAGGAAACACATTTTTGTTAATTTTGATATTCAAGAAGACAAAAAGATATTAATATAAAATCTAACTTAATTCAAATAACTATCACAGACTATTATGTGGTATCACTATCCATCCATTTTAATGGGTTTACTAACAATAATAAAAAATGTGGTAAAAATAACCAGAAAACCATTTAAACAATAAATTACAAAAAAAACTGTATCAAGTACTAGCAAAAGAAGAATGGAAAGGAGTGATACAGTGTAATGGCTGAACAAACATACACGGCATTTATAAATAAACTTAAAACATTTGTAAATTTAGCAACAAGAAAAATAAGCGCCAGATTACATTTGGACTAATAAACTTTATAAGATATAGAGATCAAACGAAAAAAAATATGTTGTGGACTGGAACAGAGGAAACCATCAAACACTATAAACAATATAGAAATAAATTGAATATTTTACTATATCAAACAAAAAGTAATTATTATGAAATAAAATTTGAACAAATTAATAACAATTATAAGCAGATATGGAGGTTTGCTGGTGAGGTTACAAATAGTGAAAATAATAATAAAAAATATATACTGTTAAGCAAAATGAAATTTTCATAACGGATAATACGGAATAATCAAATGCTTTTAATAACTTATTTATAAATATAGGTAAGGAAATGGCATAAAAAATACATACTGGGCAAGAAAACTTTCCATCAAAAAGTATATCTACTAACTCAATGTATCTAAACCCGATTACAGAGAATGAGCTTATATTATGCATCGCACCTTTGAAAAAAAAAGTACGCACCGGGTCCTGATGGAATACCTGCTAACTTAATTAATACCTGCAGAATTTAAAGTTTCAGTTGTTACGCCTGCATATAAAAACGGCGACCCTCAAAAATCTTAACTAATTACAGGCCAATCACGGTAATAAACAATTTTGCTAAAATCTTCTAAAAATGTTTTAGAAAAAGGCTTACGGATTTTTTTCTTTTAAAAATATATTTTACAGAAGGAAATATGGTTTTAGAGGTAAAAAATTTACTGAAGATGCCATTATGATCTAACTACTGAAGTAATAAATAATCTAAATGAGAATAAAAAGAGTCTTGTAGTATGCATAGACTTGCCAAAGGCGTTTGACACGATATGCCATTGATCATTATTTGATAGACTGAAAAATGTTGGAGTAAGAGGAAACACATAAAGATTGTTTGAGAATTATTTGACCGACTGAAAGCAAAAGGTAAAAATAGAGGAAAATTTTAGTAACTCTCAGAAAGTCTCAATGAGTGTACCGCAAGGTACCGTATTGGGACCTCTACTATTTCTCTTATATATTGAAAACACACCAAATAATGGAACAATCTCATATATGCAGATGACATCGCTATTTTATTTATAGGAGCAAATTGGAGAGAGGTATACGAGAAAGCCGAAGCGGGTCTCCAGGCGATGCAAAATTAGCTAGATTTCAGTTTATTAAGTATCAAAAAAACAACATTTATAGCTTATTCCACCTCAGCTGTTGATCAACCTGTTCAAAATATACTAAATATCTACAAAAATATTGCAATATCAATTGCAACTGCCCTGAAATAAAAAAGATAAAATCTACTAAATAATTAGGAGTTATTATTGATCAGCATCTGAGGTGGAACGACCGTAGTAATTTTATAACAACAAAAATTCGTAAACTATTTCATAATTTTTTATCAGTTAAGGTCCGTCGTAAATAATAAATTGTTAATGGTTTTATACAACGCCTTAGCCGAGTCTATATTAAAATACTCGGACTCGGTGGACAGGGAAGTGCTCTGGAAAATTATGTTCCGCTTAGGTATCCCTAGAAAATTTGTGGAAGTATGTCGCATTCTACATACAAACAACAACGCCCAGGTTATGTATAATAATGAGGCAACCGAACCTTTCCAAACCCTCACTGGAGTTAGGCAGGGATGTGTCCTGGCACCCCTACTCTTTAATTTGTTTACCACTGCTCTAACAATTATTGTTGACAACAAACTGACAGTCAGAGGAATAGGTCTCAGATACCGTTTTGATGGCGGTCTCTTTAACATAGGGCACTTTAGAGCTTTCACGAAGACACGCACACTATTCATTTGTGATCTCCAGTATGCGGATGACTGTGCACTTTTAGCCTCTACGCCGGAAGAGCTTCAAGATCTTTTAGATGTGTATGCCCAGAGCTATGATTCCTTGGGACTTAAAATCAACATTGGAAAGACTAAGATTATGTCAACTCCTCATCAAGTGAACCAAATAGACATTACACTTAACGGAAATTCTCTTGAAGTGGTGGATCAGTTCAATTACTTAGGCAACGTTGTTAATGACAAAGCAAACATGGACAGCGAGATTCGCAATAGAATTAACGCTGCATCTAGAGCACTCTGGGGACTTAGAGAGAGAGTATTTGACAACCACGACCTTGCTTTGTCAACGAAAATGGCTGTCTACAGAGCAGTTGTCATTCCAACACTGCTATATGGATGAGAAAGCTGGGTCACTTACCATCGTCATGTGAAAGAATTAGAACGTTTTCAGCAAAGACACCTCAGAAGTATGATGAAAATCCGTTGGTTCCATCACATATCAAACGTGGAAGTACTCAGGAGAGCAAACAGCCTTCCAATTGAGGTGCTTATTTCAAGAGCACGCCTAAGATGGGCAGGTCACGTTCATCGTATGCATGATAACCGCCTTCCTAAATGTACACTTTATGGTGAATTGCTAAGCGGTAGAAGAAGGCGTGGCGGTCAACGAAAGAGGTTCAAAGACGCTCTCCATGAAAATCTAAAATCCTACGGTATTGCAGACGAGCAATGGGAACAACTTGCAGCGGACAGAACCGAATGGCGAGGGGTTGTGGCCAGCTATCAAGGAAATGTTGCTGCAAGAAGGCCGAATCCAAGACCTAACCAGGTCTATGTTTGTCCTGACTGCGATCGACATGTGCTCTCCCGAATTGGCCTCTATAGCCATAGTCGTGTGCACCGTAGATGAATGGGAATTACAATAGACTACACCTTTTACTTGTTTTTTATTGTACACAATTTATCGACTGTAAGATTTTTATACTCGGACTCGAGTAACGGCTAATAATAATTAAAATACTGCATTGGATTATACAATTCATTACACAATCTTGCTGTGTGTCAAAATACTATAATAAAAATAATTTTTAATAAATATAAAATGTGCTCCACTAACGGACTATACAAGAAAACAAACATAATGAATATTAGAGATTTCTATGTCTATAGTTGTTTAAATTTTACAGTTAAAAATTAACATTTAGATAAATCTGTCATCTATAATTATGAAACTAGGATGATAATTAACAAATCATAAATCACTCAAAGGTATATAACCTATTTTACCCCTCAGTTTTATAATATCCTGCTTCTCAAAATTAGACTCATTGCAACCAAAAAAATACATTTAAAATAAAATGTAATAGTTTTATAAAAACTAACTACCATCTTTTCATAGCCCTATTATAATTAATATATATAATAGAAAAAAGGAACTTATGCTCTCAAGTATGATATTCTCCTCTATAATTAAATTAGTTTCAATTTTTTCCGACTAAATAAGAAAATATTTAATAATGGATGCAAATAAAGTGCATATCAATAATTATTTTAGAAGGGCTATGCACAGCACAAAAATTCTCATCAGGGGCATATTTAGAATGCACGACCTTTTATATTTATTTATTAATATAAGTATTAGCTTTATCTAATACACAATATTTGCATGTTTGTAAAACCTGTTATTATATAGGATAACGTGAATAAAGCATGATTTGATTTCCCTGTGCACACTATGTGAAACCATAATAATAATCCATGCTGAGTATCATGATATTAGGTTAATTAAATGATATGAATTAATATGTTACTTTTACTTTTTCCGCTAAAATTTATTTGATTATTGTTCCATTCTCATATTGAGTAAATAAATAATAAATAAATAACACCACAGATAATTACGACACACTTTGTTCCGGAAGGTTCTAGAAGAGCCTTGTGTGGGAGGGGTCTTACATATTTAGAAACAATGGACACACACCCAATATCAATATATAGTGGAAAAATCCTACTCACAGTATTTTCCACATTACTCATTATCAATAAAAACATCTTTATTAACTTTTCTATTTACACATCATTACTTAATAATTTTTATTTATCTCATTTACTTCAGTTTACAATTAGTAAATACCCGACTCGTTACAGAATGCATCTAGCTCCCAAATTATATAGTGAGGTTCCGATGTTTTTAAAAAATATAAACTGATTTTAACTTTTTAAGAAAAAATTTATAAAACGGATATTATAAATTCCACGATTATCAGTGCATCTCATTATTGATATAAAAAGCAGCCCTGTCCAGTCATGAAAACAATTTAAAAAACCGCTGCCCAAGGAACCACTACTTCCACATCCAGCTTTTGTATCGAAGTCTTATACACACTAAATTCCAATGTATTGTTTTACTTCCTATAATAATGGGGTGGGTGTGGCAATGGAGGTGGTAGAGGGGGTGGCTAACGCTAAAAGATTTTTTGAGACTTTTAGCTTTTGTATACACACTAAATCACATTTTATTTTTCACTCCCTTTCACAATAGTGTGGGGGTGGTATTGGGGGTGATAGGGGGGTGGCTGCTGACAAAAAAAGTTTTTGAGACCTTGACTTTTCGTACATGCCCTAAATTGCAATTTTATGGACTCTTACTTGCTTGCTTTGCCTATTTACTCTTATTTACCCCCCGAACCCCCCAACGGAATTAGATCGAAATATAATCTAGTTCCAGATCTCGTTATAATAACCAAATTTATACCAAATAATACCAAATTTTAAGTCAATATATCGTTCGTGTTTTTTAAATAATATTTATATAATTCAAATATGCTTTTAGAGGGCGGAATATTAAAACATAATATTTTTAGTCGTAAACTCCTCTATAAAATCCTTATTTTACTATAAGGAACGTAACCAGGCTGCAACCAACAGCTACTCTCCGGGCTATGTGCCCCGCCGAGCGCTCAATTAATAATGCGCTGGTAATATGCAATTATTACACTTAACACGCCAGGCTTGTAACTTGTAATTCAGCGCTCGGCGGGGCACATGGCCTGGAGGGTAGCTGTTGGTTGCAGTCTGGTTACGTTCCTTATAGTAAAATATGGATTTCATAGAGGAGTTTGCGACTAAAAATATTATGTTTTAATATTTATATAGTTTATATTTATATGAACTTTTATGCAACTTGACTTAATTCACACAAATGTATTCCGACTGCCTGTGACGTGTTATGTGAATGGAGCCGACCCGAGTATATTTGAATATTTTTAAGAATCAGACGACCTACATGCTACATTGAACTTCTTATTCAATTCAGAAACTCAAAGACTTTTTATATCCTTTGTCGGCAATCATCTTATACAGCTTTCTTGGTCATTGTTATGCTTCGTTTGAATAGAAAATATAGTTTTAAAACTTTAAATGTTATCTTGTAAGCTCAGATGATATATTGCACAGTAAATGAGGGCACAGCAAATTTAATAATGTATTGTATTCCACAAAATTAAATTGTAGTTGATTAAAATTGAAAATACATATATAAGTAATGATTTTTTAAATAATATTACCTCGACATTGTAAAAATAGGTAGATTGCGTAAAATTAATATTATTCCAATATAATCACGAAAATTACTGAAATAAATAAGTAAATATATCATCAACATCTAATTAGGATTATTGATGTATAACATAAATTAGGGACGGCAACTTATATTACTTATTTCAGAACTGAAAAATAGAATTCGAATAAACGAAATCGGTAAATTTTACAGATATTTATGTTTTAGATGTACTCCGAGATTAACGAATAAATTCAGAAACATAAAATATTGTGTATTGTTTCATGATTCACTCGAAAATCACATATAGTATCAGTTGTTACGCAAGAGTAAACTACAACTAGGTAACGAAATCATAGAAAAATAATGCAGTAAAGTGATTTCTAAAAATGTCACAATGAAAACGTCACATATTTTGTCTATGATGTACTTAACTTGTATTTTTTGGAGTGTAAACAATGAATTCCCTAAAAAAATACTTTTCAACCTTTCTTACAATGGACTTTGTGGCATGCCATCTTTCCCAGGTCTTCACAAACTAATAGAAATACGATTTTAGTAGATCAACTCGTCAATCATCGTAATATATTACACATTCAGCGATGTCACCACATTCTAATTTCCTATCCAAATTGTCACCTAAACTTAAGCTTTCCGCCTACAGATGGCTCTCACTGGGGAAATATACCAATGTGTTAAATAGATGTGTATATCATAAAAAAATTACATGTAAACTATTATTAAAATTGTATATAAACTCAAACTTCCCTTTCAATCAAGAAATTGAGCTGAAAATTTTTCTAAGTGATTAATATAGTTAAAAAGGCACGTGGTTGCTACTCGGTTTGGTACTGGATAAAGAAAACTAAACTTCACATATTTTCAATCACATTATGGATAATTTTAACTGAAATTTCGATTAATTCGGATTTAATTAGCGAGTACCTATCATCCAGAAGTATATTCTGGGTAAGTTTTAATTTCTTAGATTTATTATAGACACGTATCACAAGACAAACTGAAGCGGCGCCTAGGTATATAACGAGGAGTGTAACACAACAAATTCAGTCTTTAGAATCCTTCTGAAGAAGCTGACAGGATGATCACCGAAACGTCAACTCAAGTTCGACGACCACGGTAAAACCAGGAAGAAACTACTTCATTAAATAATTTCTGTATATTATTTTTCTTGCAAAATTGTTTAAATTTCTAATTCTTTTCCTAGCGTTAGCCTAGAAAAACCTTAGACGTTGATATATTTTGTTATATATTTTATTGTAAGATTTTTACTCTTAAACTTTCATTGTACTGTACTTTGCATATTATTTTTATAAAAAAATTGAATTTTTTTACTTGCTCTCTTTACTGTTTTACTCTCAGTATAAAGATTCGTAATATCAGGCACTTTACCTCACTTTAGGTCGTAATAACATATAATTAAATACGGAGGTCATACCTACGGCACTAGCAATAAGCAAAAAAGTAAAATTAAGCTAAAACAGCTGACCAAATAAACTATATTTACCATAACTGTTTCTGTTATTAAACTGATGATTTCAAAAACTTAAGGTACTATTATCTGGGTTTTGCGAACTCGCTGGCAATATCCAACATTTTATAGGATGAGAGTATAGTCAAGTTCCTCACTTAAAAAATTGCAATATGTATATGAGACCCCGCCTAAACACTTAACTTCTGGGAATTCTGTGAATTATGATTGCTTCAGTATCTCATATTTGGTTCGTTCATATTTTCATTGAGCAAGGATCAGATTTCAATACTGAAACAAAGTTCTTCAGTTAATCAGAATATCGCGTAAAATCGTTCACCCTTCATCTAGCACAATTCAATTCTTTTATTTAGATCATCTTCTGGCAACTGATGCCATATATTGTGTGGATGAAAATTCGTCTTTTCGGTGATGAGCTGCCTAGGATTAACTGCTGTGGATGTTTCTTGGAACCAATTCCTTGCACCAATTAGATCCCATTAACATTCGCGTCTTAACACCGATGCATCATTGTTCCTGGTGTCCGCGCATTGGGCCGCGTTTACGTGCGAAATAAATGGACAACTTGCAGCGAACGCAGGTATGATCCCAACGTTTATGAGTATTTATTAGTCAGACACATAACGCAAATTAGACAAGCACAATGCCCCATTTCGGATCAAACACCCCTTACCGTACCAGATGTTATCGATTTTCCGGCACCCACTATAGCCAAGTTTCAACAACTATACCTTTCTCTAATGCTATCCACCTTTCGCTAGTATTTCATATCTTTTAGTTATCCTTAAATCTTTCCTGTCCCCATCTTCTTTTCTGTTTGTGTATTTTGTCGCGTTTGTTAGTTTTTCTTAATTTCTTTTTGTACATTTTTGTTTCTAAATTCGCTTCACACCTTTTAAAAAATCGAAACCTTTTCGAAATTAAAATTGTTAAAAATCAAAGTTTAGGCCAGCCCTGCGCAAACCTGCATTGAAATATCTCGCGGGAAGGCACCTTGTTCGAGTTGTGGTGCATGCGTCCAGATACCAAATTTATGTATCTACAATAAGAATTACAATAATAGATATAAATCTATTTTTGTAATAGAAAGACGTCTCTAACGTATTATTTTCAAAGTTAATAAATAAAAACATTTTCGTCGTATATCTTGCACCCCCTGATGAAGACTAATCACATCAATATTACTTATTATCAGCATTGTCATTATTTATCATTTGTAGATTACAGACCTGACGAAAACCATTGAAAACCCATTTTTTCGCATACTTGAACTTTATCTTGTGATAATTATTAACTGGGAGATAAATAACTGCGTAACTGGTGGTAATATCTTGAGTTGACAATTCTTAAGATGTGTACGAGCGCGTGCCAGTCAGCGTAGAGGCGCGTCTCACTATGATATATATGGGTATTTTTATAGAACATACGCTTGCATTAGCTCGTCGGGCATCCACTGTATTATAAAACAATTTGTATAAAATACGAAAGGTTACAAATATTAAATATAAGTAGAATAGTTGTAAGTAAAGTAATATAAGATTTAATAATATAATAATTTATTAATCCAGGGAGCTTACACAGTTGTAGGATAAGTCAGTTAATGACACAAGAAATGCACATAAATAGTGAAATACTAACTAGCATAGAAACATAAATTAAACATTACACAATTGGTCGTTATCAAGTAGAAACATTCACGACAAATTAAAATCTAATTAATGATAATATCTCACAAAAAGAAATATATATATATATATATATGAAAAATTTTTCATGATTTGTAAGGTGTAATTCAACGCAGGTCGGGGTATTTGCCCGCTGAGTAGTTGTTTCCTGCAAATCATGTATAATAACAGTATATAGGTTAAGTCCACCAAGGGCTGAAGGTCGTCGCTCTCGGTACTTGCAAAATGGCAAGTCGCTATGCACCACGGAGACATCTATGATGTCTGGTGTATAGTAGCATTAGACCACATGAGAGGATTCAATTATCTCTCACCACTATACCATTTACATTAGTCTGTATAAGACTAGCAGGTTGGCCACTGTCATTTGTCTGTTTCATGACCTATGGCATACTGAGGAGAACTAATAAGTTCGAAACCGGTCATGTCTGGTCAGGGAGTTGACAAATGACATTGGCTACCAATTTTTCATGATTTGTAAGGTGTAATTCAATGCAGGTCGGGATATTTGCCCGCTGAGTAGTTGTTTCCTGCAAATCATGTATAATAACAATATATATATATATATATTGTATTGTCACAATACAAGATGGATCCCTTCAGGATACCATGCTTTTTTAAATTTAATGTTTTTAACAATTCTATTTTATCAATTGACATCCAACTATGTTTTTAATAATTTTTAACTTGCAAGTTTGTTAACTACTATTAGTGTTAAGTGTTGGTCCATATTTTTGAAAAATTGTTTCACATGTGCAACTTCTATATAACCTCAAAATATCCGTTCCTGATGAAGAGACAATAAAGCCTCGAAAGCTAGAACAGAAATAAAGAGTTTTCTTTAATTTTTTGTGCCACACGACTGCATACCCAAATTTAAATTTTTTAAAATTTTAATATATACATATATACATATATACATATATACATATATGCATATATACATATATACATATATACATATATACATATATACATATATACATATATACATATATACATATATACATATATACATATATACATATATACATATATACATATATACATATATACATATATACATATATACATATATACATATATACATATATACATATATACATATATATATGTATATATATATATATAAAGAAGAAGGGTAGTCTTGACTGACTAGTAAAGAAAACCAAAATTAAACGCACGTAGTGTATCTTGAGGTTGCAGTCAGAGGTGAAAAGTTTACGGCCACAAAACAGAAAAAGAAAAACTCTTTTGTTACTTTGTCAAGCTTTCGGAAATTATTTATTCCCTTTGTCAAGACATTAACTTGAGGTTAAAAGTTAAGGTCACATGTGTTATAAAATAGTCGCATTTTTTATCTTAATGTAGACAAATTCATACACAAATTCCTTTACAGGTACACAATTTAAGGTAAACAATTACTGATTATTTAAAATTAAGGATTAAAACCATGATTAAAATAGATATAACAAAATGAACATGAATAACTATCACATGTGAGTATAGAACTAAATTTCTTTATCAAACTGTATACAGTTTGATAAAGAAATTTCGTGTATGAATTTGTCTACATTAAGATAAAAAATGCGACTATTTTATAGTACATGTGACCTTAACTTTTAACCTCAAGTTAATGTCTTGATAAAGGGAATAAATAATTTCCGAAAGCTTGACAGCAACAAAAGAGTTTTTCTTTTTCTGTTTTGTGGCCGTAAACTTTTCACCTCTGACTGCAACCTCAAGATACACTACGTGTGTTTAATTTTGTTTTTATATATATATATATATATATATATATATATATATATACATATATGTCTTAGTCACATGGTGAAATACGGCTTTTCGGGAATAGCCTAGGCAGTTTATGTGATGTCGGCAGATAATGTGAAACACCTTATGTTACATCATGTGACTAGGCTTTTCATGAAGTTTTAGTATTTTGGTGTAATGAGAAGTTTAACAGGATCTGCCGTGATTTAGGCCATCGGCATTTTATGAAACGACGTGATGCCGGCATTTTATGAACTGGCTAGGCTTTTCCCGAAAAGCCTATGTCATAGACACATAGTGCAATAGGGCTTTTCGGGAAATGCCTAGGCAGTTCTTGAAATGCCGGCAGATAGTGTAAAACACCTCATGTCATATCATTTCACTAGGCTTTTCATGAAGTATCTTAAAATGTGAGTATTTTCATGTAATGAGAAGTTTAATATAATCTGCCGTGATTTAGGGCATCGGTATTTCATGAAATGCCGGCAGATAGAGTGAAATCTGCATACTACACGATTCGCCTAGGCTGTTCATGAAGAGCCTGGTTAGTCAGTTGCTTTACATGATTTGCCGGCTTCATCGCTAGGCTCATTCACAATATGACTAAATCACGTCATTTCACGAAATGCCGATGGCCTATATCACGGCAGATCATGTAAAGCACGAGTAATAACATTAACTGACTAAATAAACCAGGTTCTTCATGAACAGCCTAGGCGAATCGTGTAGCATACAGATTTCACACTATCTACCGGCATTTTATGAACTGCCTAGGCTTTTCCCGAAGAGCCGTATTTCTCCTTGTGTCTAATTTATTTGTTCGGTGTCCCGGAAATTCGAGTATATTAGTATGTCTAGTATCATAATGGTGATTGTCACCTAATTTTTTATAGTTATTAATGTTTATCTGTATATGTATTAGTATTTGATAGATATATATGCATGGGAGTGGAAGTATACTCTAATAATTAAATAAGGGTCTACATGTAGTTCTGCTATTTACATTAGCAAGAATTCTAACTGCACGCTTCTGCATTTTGAATACTCTCTGAGCTTCAGTTTCAGAACCCCAGCATATTAAACCGTATGAAATCACTGAATGTATCTGTGCGAAATAAAAGTTTTTTAATATAAAAATATTTACAAAAGCCTTTAATTGGCTTACAGTGAAACATAATTTGGAGATATTGTTACAGACATTGTCTATCTGGTGATTCCATGTTAGAGTATTATCGATTCTACGCCCAGAAATTTATGTGTTGATTTTTGTTCCAAACTTGCATTTTATGAGAGTGCTTTGATCATTTGCTGCGTGATTAAGAGAAAAGTTTATAAAGACTGTTTTTTCTTGATTTAGGAGTAGTTTGTTATCTGTCATCCATGTATTGGAGGTCTCAACTGTGACAGACATTTTAATTCTTAGGTCTTCTTCGGCTGAGGAGTTACCCAAGAGATTGGCATCATCTCCAAACATTACTACTTCGGCGGTATTAACAAAATTTGGAAAATCGTTTGTGTAGATAATAAAAAGTAACGGTTCAAGGACTGATCCTTGTGGTACACCAATGTTACACTTAAGGGTTGCGGATTTTACTATATTGATTTCAACATGATGTCTCCGGCCTCCTAAATAACTCCCAAACCATTCATAAGGAACACACCGCACATCATAACACTCTAGTTTATATAATAGAATATCATGGTCCACGAGGTCAAATGCCTTGCTGAGACCAATTGTTTTATCACCAGAATCCAAGCGATCTATAGATTATTTATAAAAGATGTAACTGCGTCAGCAGTTGAGAGTCCTTTCCGAAAGCCGAACTGTTACGGCATGAAAATATTGAAGAATACTGTATACTACTACTACTTAAAATGTATGTTGAAATTTACTTTTTATTATAAGGGGCTAGGCTCGGCCAGAGTGTGGAAAAATTAGAAGCAAACTTACAACAAACTTGAATTATTATTAATTGAAATTTACACTGCACCGTCAAAGTATTCAAAAAACTAACTGTGCCTCCTCGCGGGCTTTTTGTAGACTAAAAACGAAATGTCAATGAGCACTCTGGCGACAAGGCCGTCTCTAGAAAATATGGAAGGCAGTGTTACATTATTTAATTTATTTTAAAATACAATTAAAGTGATTATACAACTACTTACACATTTTTACAATAGTCAACATCACAGCCTTATATGGATATACAAATAACTTTATTATTGTACAGTTACATACATTAGTACTACATAATTTTTTACGATTGCACCCTTTTATTAAGCCATCTGGTAGAGGATTTTTTATCATAAATACAAGTATATTATTCTCACATTTGTAACAAAAACGTGTTAGATCTAATTCAAAGTATCTGAAAAATATTTCAATTTAAGTTTCATTATTCCACCCGAACGCGAAATAATATTATTATTCTAGTATCATCAACTTTTTCACCTTTTTTCTCCAACAATCGTAAATGTAGTTTCTCTAATGGACTAAATTGATCGCTATTTAACTATAAGCTACTACCTAATGACTGGCGCGCTTAATAATTAAACAACAAGCACTTAAGCTAAAGAATAACAAAATATATCTACAGTGTATTGTGGTATAAGCTTCAAAGAATAGATACAAATTTTTCTTATATTAAAAAACATTAATTTTCATACAGTTTTTAAAAATTGCAAAGTTCGCGATTTTTGAGATTTAAGAACTTTTTTCTCGAAATCTGCCAACTTTAGAGGAAAATGCATAAGAACACTTTTTGTTTGTTTTGCTATGAAAATATTTTTCTAGAATGAAAAATTCAATTTTTCTATTTTATTTAAAAAAACTTTGTTTAAATAATTCCTGACCACATTTCCATCTGGCAAACTGTACTTTCTTATAAAAGAGAGAAACAATATAACACAAAAATATTCCACCTTAAACTTAAAAACAAAACGTTCACCAAGAAACGAAATATACTTGTGTCAACTGAAATTTTCAAGATAGCTCACTACGCGCGTCCGCTATTTTAGTTAAAGTTATACAGAGATACTGTTCCGTTCCCAAGTAAAGTTCTTTTCCAATTTAGTTCATAAAGAGTCATTTACAATCGCATACAATGTAATTTGTTTTCAAATATATGGCATTCATTCTGTTATATGGTTATAGGATGCAAAACAGAATGCATATACACTCATCGGAAACTGGAACGTGCAGTATTCTCAGCATGTAAGACAGGCTTGATTATGTCGGATTTAGCTTTCGTTCTCAACATTGCAACTTAGGCGCCAAGCTTCGGGGCCTGAAACATTCCGTTTCCGTATTCACTACCTAGTTCTCGTTTGCCTTTGGAATTTCCATCGCGATTAATCAAGTTATTGTATTTTCGTCTGGAATTTCAATTATGATTTACGGATATCAATGAGATCAAACAAATGTACTCTCTGGTTTGAGAATCACGCCTCGAAAACACCATAGAAAATGCCACATTTTATTAATTATCATTACGCTTTTTTTTGGAACATCTGAATTTTTACAAATCTCGTATAGAAAATCGGAGATGCGAAACACCTTACTCTTCGAACTAATTTATGAAAATCTCATTTCTCCTTTATATTTTATGTGTACAGATTATAATCTGCTGTAAAATCGGCTTGATATATTTAACTGTAGTTCTATTGTAGCTCTACTTTGTTCTAACATTTTATATTTCTTCATTGGAATATTACTTCTCTCCATCTCTCTTTCTCCCTCTCTGTAATTGGTTAGTTGTTATGTAATTGTATCTAAATAAATAAGTAAACAAGCAAATAAATAAGTAAAGAAATAAATAAAGGAACAAGTGTACAAGCATACCAGCATACAAACGTATAAGCATACAAACGTGCAAGCATGCAAGTGTACAAGCGTAGAATCGAAAAGCGAACAAGCAAACAAGAGAACTAGCGAACAAGCGTACCAGCGAGCAAACAAACCAGTGAATAAGCAAATAATCGAGCAAATGAGCAATAGTGGGATAAATTTCGGTCCGAAATGCTCTGCTTTATTTTAATTAGCGTAGAACCAGGTTAAATCGATGTACTTTTGTTAAATATATCATTAACTAATCAAAATGGCTATTTACGATTTTTGTTGATAAAAAATATGAAAATTTCGAATTTCAGGAAAATCTGCTTTTTTTTGTTTATTACTAAATATCTCGAAAACTATTAGAGGCATCGACTTGATTTTTTCTATTTGAAAGCTGATATAAAGCGCGTTTAATGATATCTTTTGAGTTATACAAAGTTTATAGTTTTTTCTTTCGCTGAAGAAATTAGAACACTTCTGTTCCGCAACAGTTTTTAAAATAAGAATTTTTTTTATGGATCCCGCAATCCGTATATTCATTCTATAGCCATCTCTCATGATGCTTCATTTGGCATGAGCGAGCGCGCTAATTGTATTAAGTGAATTGCATTTGTTTGTGATTGGAATCTTGTGCAGTGTGGTGTAGGTTATTTTGTTACTGTTATTTATCAAAGAACAAGTCGGAAGGAGGGTTCCAAGATCCACAGAAGTTGTTCTTGTAAGTAAAAGTGAGATGCTTTAAAGTTAAACCAAGTTGAGGCAGATATATGAATGGTAATACACACTTTGGCTGAATGCATACAAAGTGAGAACATTTTAGTAAACTCTGTAGATATTGATGTTCTCCTTTTAGTAATTTACTACTACAATGTAATGCCTGAACTAAATATGTGATGTCCATTCATGCAATTAGGGCTCTATGCCAATAAGCGTTACGTGTCAATGCATGATACTTCAAAGTATTTAGGAGAACCATCCTTCACTCCGCTGTGGGCTGAACAGCCAAACCTGACGTTACGGTTACTTCCTGTAGGTGACCCCTTGGCAGCCACATCATTCAACCCTTCCAACTGCGACACCAAGCTTCTACATTCTGACGACTATTTATCCAGTAGAATCGTTCCCGTACTATAGCCAAGGTCTTATTTTTGCCAAAATACTCTCCGGATATTCCTTCGTGGACTTCCTGAATTACTTTTGGTACCCAGCACCTGGGTATTACCAAACGCATGGCAACCTCTTTCACATTCAGGCTCTCCCATGTTCTCCGTGGTAGTCCATCTTCAAGCCCTAGGGAATCGCATTTCGCCCGAAGCATCCTTCCATTCTTGTCGGGAGTCTTTTTCTTTTGCCTTCAGTATAGGTCTAAACAATAGTTGTTTCTTCTTTACAACTTTCTTTGTCCACTCCTTCGGAACCTCTATCGTAATCGTCTTTATTTTCACTACATCCTGCTGTCTTCTTACTTTCTTAAGTTGCCCCTGTCGACAGCGCCTTTTGACATGCACGTCGGAATTTCATCACTTCGCTGCTGCGTAGGCTCCTGTTTTGGTGGTTGCGGTTACTGTCTCGACTCAGTTTGCTAACGTAATTCGCTCAGTACTTGCGCAACCATTTTCTGTATATCTGTTAGCATAACAAACAATCTCGTCTTATCGGAGCGGATTCTATCTTTCTTCGCAGCGTTTACTTCCATAGTGTTTCATTATCGACAATCACGCATCATATGCTCTGGTTTGCTGCACTGGAAACATCGGGTACCTCTGGTGGGCTTGACACCTCCTTGTCGGTTTTCCTGTTTCCCTATAGAGCTTATACATGCATCGATCAATGCTTCGCTACTAGTCTAATGTCGAGATAGTCTAAGGACCCGCCTGATCTTTTACACCATCAATAAACGTCTCAACTGCCAATTGCTTCTGGAACTGCCTTGGTGCATTAGGGTAAGCAAGTGTGTCAGTCTCTCCACTGTAGCGTCAAATTCGCGTAGGCTTTCCCCAGCCTTCTATATACGTGATTTCAACTGGGTCCTATATAGTTGAGCAAAGTGTTGGTCACCATATCTTAAATCGAGTGCAGCTTCTAAAACTTTAAAATCCTGTTGTGGCGCCACTGGAATCGTCTGAAGCAATTCTGATGCTTGACCTCTTAATGCCAGAACTAATGCCATAGCCTTATCCTCATTACTCCAGTTATTTGCGCAAGCAGCTGCCTCAAATTGCCTTTTGTAGGTTGACCAAGGAGTTTATCCACCAAAAGAGGGCGGTTGTAACCGAAGACCTGATGATGGTACTAGCTGGCCTTCTTTGTCTCTTAATTGTTGTTTAAGCTGTTCTACTTTTCCATCAGTTGCATGAAATGTTCTAACGTAGTTCTTGGAACGTTTCTAACCCAGTCTGTGGAACGTTCTAACCCAGTCCGTGGAGCCTAATTTATACCCATTTAATTTGTAAGTAAGTGCACATAAAACGTGCCTAATGAGAGCAATTGAAAACAGATATAGTCCACAAAAGAAATTATTTACCTCTGACTTGTTGAGGGATGCAACCCACCAAAATTCCTATACAATTGCAACTCTATTGACGGGGTCGGATCCGTCTGTCTAGCAAAGATACTCCAAAAGGAAAGTGGTCAACCAGCCTACAAATTTTTGAAATACGTGGGTAAGGTCGAAAAAGATGGCGATAATAAGGTTACTCACGTGTGCACACATAAATTCCGGACAGATGCGGATTAAACTCCCTCTGTAGCAACGAAATATTTTGATGAACAGCAACAACTTAAAACGAAGGAAATTTTACCATTGCCGATAATCCAGAATCCACTAATATTGCTCAAATAAACAAGCTTTTAGAACTCTCGGCAGCGCACATACACGGGAGCCAACGTTTTACTTTTTACACTAGCCGGAAGTCACGTGACCGTTCTTCACAGCTGGAAGGCACGCGACCGCTCCTAGCGGAGAATAGCCAAACCCACAATGGCTTGGTGGCTGTTGACGACATGTGACCCGCGAAACACAAATGTGCGATGCGGGTCGCATATACATTGAGCATGTAACACACCATGCAATTCGAAGCACTTCACTATCTCCAGTGGTTTTCGAATAGAACACTATAGAATTTTATAGAATTCTCCAGAAATGCTGTTGCAATTCCGCTTTTGACACTAAATGTTGTAATTGTACTTTAATCTAACATAAATTCACTACTTTGTATCACAACTTGATACTGTTCTTTATTTCATCTTACACTTACATAACATAACTGTTCTGAATGCGCTTGTATCCACTTTATATATTCCCTCGTCGAATTACTCGATTATTCTAGAGTGTTCCAGTGTATCATTCGAGATCTTTCCAGTCCATCTAGTATTTTCTATGAGGCAGTGGCGTAGGCGTACACATAACAATTGGATATAAACAAAATGTTGTGAAATAAAAAAAACTGTCGATTAGCGAAACACTCAACTACAAATAAACAAGCAAATAAGTAAGCGAATTAACAAATAATGTATCAATATATACCAGAAATGTCTTCATGCAATATATATTTTTGAAAAATTCCATTTAATTATGTATTAGGACATGCGTAAAAATTTCTTACTAGTTAAAACTCTTTTTTATCACTGATCTTATTACACCGCTTAAAATTACGGTACTAGCTCATGAAAACCAAAAATAAAATTTGTTTGACATGTTATTGATCATACCATCGTGTGGAAAAATGCTTGTAAATTAACCCCGGCATGAAAGTGGCAAGTTTACCTTAAGAATTCATGAAAGATATTTCGAGGCAAATTTAATATTTTCCGCTTGATTTATTAAGCGAAGGTAGGAATAAGGCGCTTTCTATGGATGCTATCATATTTTTTCACGTTTGAATTTTAAAGGAATATCTTTTGTTTTTGAATTTACAACCCTAATGATAAATGAGGAAATTATGAAATATCGGGATTCAATCATAAATCACAAATTGTACAAAGGAGTGATTTTTCTTTTTCAGAAGATGTAAAATTTCAAACGAGTCAATTGGTTGGGTATCGGGATTTACAATTTTTCGATTGAAATATCAGAGTAAACTCAGTGTAAGATTGTTGAAGTTGAAATATAGATTTGAATATATCTATGTCTGGTAAAGTTATACCGCCGACTTATTTTGTTCTACGTTCAATTCACAATTTTATTATTCACTACATAAATATTAGATTATATATTATGAATGATTCAGCGCATTTGTATTGAAAAAATTGCAGGAAAATATGGTCGTTCTGTGGAATTCATTATAAACTTTATGAATACTGTCCCGAACAATTTTTAGCAGTAAAATAATTCAACGAACTGAACGACGTGGACTTGTATTAAGCAATTAGTGTGTGTAAAACCGGACGTGAGAGAGCTACTTAATAGAGGGTATTTCCTTCACAAAATAATAATAGTAATAATAATAATAGATTTTTATTGCCCAGCAGAATATTCTAATTACAGGACAATATATGTACTAATAACAATAATAGTAATAATAGTAGTAGGTAAGTCGAGTTAATTTATATTTAGTTTTATATTAAAGCTTAAGCAAGTAATTTATGCTATACAGCTACGTGTGATTTTTGCTATTATTTAAGTACAATTAATATATATATATATATATATATATATATATATATTACAATTGATGATCTAATTAAAGCCATATTCAAAATAATACAATTATTTTGACTGATAATATTTTATTGATATGTTCTTTTAATCATTTTGGTGTAATTATTTAAGAAGGAATTGAATATGTCACAGCGCTCAAGGTGTTATACAAATTCATTGATATACAGATGGGAGATCTTTGTATGACACTTGTGCGACTATTAGGGCAGTTAAATAACACGTTTTGGTGCACTTCCAATCTGGAAATTTATCTTTGCCAGTAGTGCCAGACAGTCTGTTATATAATTGATCAATGTATGCAAGAATATTAAAAACATCATTATCCTTCTTTTTTTAACAATTGTATGTAAAATCTTGATATAAGTAAATCATGTTCTGGATTAAGATGATCAGTTTTGAAATCTAAATACTTTATAATCGTTCGCTGAATCCTTTTAAGAGACTGCATGAAGATTGTAAATCGGATTCCAAATTATTGCACCATACTCCATCCTTGATCGAACAAGTGCAAAATAAAGTGTATTTAGAGTATTAACATTGTAAAATTCTTTATAGTTTCTTATTATTAGATCCAGTAGTTTTGCTGCTCAGTTTTTTATTCTACTAACGTACTCAATAAAGTCTAATTTAGAGTCAAACAATATACGTAAGTCTTTAATTGTTTGATCTCTTGAGAGTGCCGTGTTATTAAAAGTATGTGGGAATCATTTTGAAGTGCTTTACGTGTATACACTACTTTGCATTTTGTAACATTCATTTGCAATTTGTTGAATGTACACCACAATTAAATTTAGAAATAAAATAGAATAGAAATAAAACAAAGAAGGAAATTTTTAGTTTTGACAATTGGGGAATGAAGAAAGAGTTTTGACTAAGAAGACTTGAAAATGGTCGACGCCTGGAATAGTAGTTTATGTTTATCATATATCTCTTCGCAGTGTGTATGGGGGATTAATGGGCTGAGAAGTCGGAGGCGACAGTCTTCACGCGTCGTTTTACTGAGAACAAAATTTTAATACCAATTTCGATCAGGGGAAACAAAATTCCAGGAAATGTGTGAAGTACGAGTAAGACTCGACCAAAGACTGACGTTCAATACCCATATAATTGAGACAATACGGATGGTCTACTCCCTGTCCAGGACTTTGTATCCACTCATGGTCAGGGGTAGCAGACTTAACCGACAAAATAAAAAATTGTTACACACGATGGTGATCCGGCCGTCCATCACATACGCGGCGCCGGTGTGGTGCAGCATACCTACCATGACATTGAAAAAACTTCAAGTGCTTGAACAAAAATTTATGCGCCTCATTTCAAATTCTGGGAAGTACACCTCCCTCAGAGATCTCTATGCGCGTTGCAACGACATAACCCCGATAGCGGACTACGTCCAACGCATCTCTCAAAACTTCTATTTATTCAAGCTGGGCGATAGTCCGCTAACAAGACACATAGCACAAATTAGACAGCATAATTCCGCATTTCGGATTAAACACCCCTTACCATATCAGACGTTACCGATTTTCCGGCAACCTCTGTAGTCAAACTTCACCAACTATAACTTCCACTTACCCTATCTACCTTTACTTATATTTCATACCTTTTGATTATCTTTAAATCTTTCCTATCCCCCTCTTCCTTTCTGTTTGTGTCCTTTTTGTTTGTTGTTTTTCCTTATTTTCTGTTTGTACATTTTTGTTTTTCTAAATTCACTTCTCATCACGAATATCAAATAAATTAGGATGTGGCTATTTATACATACTGTATGTATACGCAATTGGCTATTTATACATACAGTATGTATACGCAATTGGCTATTTATACATACAGTATGTATAAGAAATTGGCTATTTATACATACAGTATAGCCGTCGAGGGCAAGGGACATTATCTATCATAAACAACTATACTACATCAAAAAATATTAACATATTTAACCCAACGAACTAACCTAAAGAAATATTCGTATTACGTATTTTAGTTAACAAAATGTGGTAAAAAAAAAACTGTAGCAAGCGGATTCGAACCGTCGACCTCACGTGTGAGAATCGGGAACACTAAGTATTACACCACAGACTGCTGATGGTTAACCTTATAATTCTTACTATATCAATATGTTTGAACGTCATCGCGCATGTGCGGCGTGAATTGCCTGGACAGTATGTATAAATAGCCACATCCAATAAATTAAACATTCTGAAAATCAAAATTATTAAAGTTAAAAGTTTAGGCCAGCTATGCGCAGCTCGGTGTTCATGAATTTTGCAGAAGTTGCCTCGTTTAGATTGAGGCATCTGCGTCAACTACAAAAATTTTAAAAAAGTATTACAGTGAGTCAATTATTAAAAGTATGTGTAGTTTTAAGTTGTTTTTAAAAATCTTTATTGTTTTATGTTCAAATAGTATTACCTCATTTTATTAAAAGGTGCTTAGGTTAATTGTTATTCATTTTTGCTTTCGCCGACCCAGATATGTTCCGGCCGATCCTGCAATGCGCGACCGCGTCAGCGCGGTGGTTGCATAGTCGGTCCCGGGACGCATTTTAACATTCTGGTATAGATTTCAGCACCCGTAGAAAATTGATTGGCTACTTCAAATTTATCCCACCAATCGTTAACGGAGTGCCAAATTCGAATGTTCAAACGGTGCTCAAATGCAATGCGGAATGTTACTGTAGTACACATAATAGCATTTAAACATGCAATATAGCTGGAGACATCTGCACATACTTTGATTATATGCCCTTGAATTGTAGACTCATGATCACATCGATATTAAACATTTATGGATATGTTATGAAACTAAAAGATAAATATGTTATGCAAAAAAACAAGACTATTTGAGTTTAACTCATGTATTATTAATGCCCTGATCCATGAAACTTGGCATTCGGTTTATTCTTAGCTACGTTTTCTGCTAATTTGCGCTTCCTTTTTTTTTAATTTAAGCTCCTGTTTCGGTGGTCTACCGGTGGGTAATCTTTTACAACCTCTTGTAAATCCGATTTTTCGTCGACTTATCGAAGTAAATTAAACTTTAGTATTCATACTACTTCTGTGACGGATCGATAGTGAACTTCCGGCAGTACACAAGAAAGACTCCCGCGATGTCTTTGTTTTAATACTCTTAAGCCTCTGCAGAACTTTTTTTCTTGTTGAGCTTGAGGTCCCAAAATGTTTTGCGTCAATGTAAAAATGTCTTGTAAAGCTTCCTCTGAGAAGTCTTGGTCAGTATTATTAACAGAGTCGACTATATTTTTGGGTAAAAATGCAGTATCGTTAAAAGGAACTAAATAATTTTGAAGAATATTGTTTGAATTTACATCGCAGCTAGAATCACAGAAATATTTCATTTATTTGCGTGCTTATTATATGTACAGTAACATTTCATACTGAATTTGAGCACCGTCTAAACATTCCGTATCGAATTCGGCACTCCATTAACGATTGGCGGGATAAATTTGAAGTAGCCAATAAAATTTTTATGGGTGCCGAAATCTATTCCGGAATGTTAAAATGCTCCCGGGGCAGGCTCTGGTTAGGCAACTATTTGTATGCTTTTAATTTTAATAAACCTTTGTTGAATTGAATTGAATTGGGGATTAATGACTGCAAATTGTTAATTTTAGTGCAAAATACATTATTCAAGTAACCGTAGCGACTCCTGACTGTCACCCATAAATAAAAAATAAGTTTGTAATTTGTAACAATTAACTGAAATTTGTTGGAATTTTTTTCACTAAGCGAAAAGAGTTTATCGGATAATAGGTTTCGTAGTGTTTTGTATATTTTGTTGCATTTGTAAATGTGTATTTGTCACCCCTGTAATTTCACATATAATAAATGTATAGAAACATTTCTTTTGAATCCTAATACAATACTAGAATAGCCCGAAAGTGCTTATTTTAATAAAGCATTTTACGTTATTAAACAAGCAAAGGGTTGAAACAAGAGAACAAAGGCTTGAAAAAGAATAGAATAAACTATTTTAATGAACAAGCAATTTTGTTTTCCTTTCTTAATTAGAAGAATATTTTTTCTTTATTTAAACACTTTGTCGTAGTTCAGAGTAAATAAGTTTCTTCCTTTTGTTCATTTTTCAAACTTGTTTTAATTAAACATAATATTTTTAGTCGCAAACTCCTCTATAAATCCTTATTTTACTATAAGGAACCTAACCAGACTGCAACCAACAGCTACTCTCCGGGCTATGTGCCCCGCCGAGCGCTGAATTACAAGTTACAAGCCTGGCGCGTTAAGTGTAATAATTGCATATTACCATCAAAACGCTAATGCTTCGATTGCAACAAACACCAGCCGAAAGACTGATCCTACTTAAAGGAGCTCCCTTGCCAGTCGTCACACACCACTTGCAGACTGCAGTTTCGAGCTGTTGGCTCTCGTCAGTGCAAGGTAGGTATGCGACGACCGACATGAGAATCCTTTGACTATAGTACATCCCGGTATTTTCACAATAGCGACATGTAAAACAGCCAGCAGGCGCCATCTAGCGGTCCAGTGTCCGTTGCAATCGAAAAATAAATAGCCTGACTTGGCTTAGCATAGTTCAAATGTGCTTTTAGAGGGCGCAGTTTGCGACTAAAAATATTATGTTTAATATTCCGCCCTCTAAAAGCACATTTGAACTTTGTTTTAATTAGTTTGCAATTATTTTAGCTGTATAATGCAACTCTAGCAAACACTTATCTAAATAATTCCTAAAAATTACTAATATATTTTTAGCAGCTTCGACAAGATGCTTTTACAATGTAAAGCACAATTAGTGGCAGTGCTACCTTATGACATGTCGTGATATTAAACATCAGAAGATACAATCTTTCATTTATTTCATTTGCTACAGGTGTTATACTCTCAAATGAGACCTGCTGTACATATTTCAATAAGGCGAACGATAATAAATACACATTTTACTTAACCAATTTAACGAATGTAGTATAAGGGGTATAGTTAATTACTTGTTCAGAAGTTATCTTCAAAATTGGGCGAAACGTGTAAAAGTCGGTGAAAGTAGAAGTATTTTAAAAATAATAAAATATGGTATTCCTCAAGGAAAGGTTCTAGGGCCAATTCTTTTAATATTTATGCCAATGAATTACTTCAACTTCCAATTAATGGAAGAGTAGTAGCATATGCAGATGACACTGTTCTTCTGGTTGAGAATGACTACTGGGAGAATGTTGCCAATAAAGCGTTTCAAATCTACAGCAGCGGCTATCGGAAAATTACCTACCTTTTAACCTAGATAAGACCAAATTTATGTGGTTTAGTATATCTGACAGAAACGTACCTAAGGTACATACACTTCAGTTACATACATACTTATGTATAAATAAACAAAAGCGTGACTGTATGTGTGCTATGAAACTGTAGCAAACAAACAATATTAAATATGATTATTATAGATCAAAATTTAAAATGGATAAAGCACATTCAACATTAAATAATAAAATGCACAAGTTGGTTTGGAAATTCTACCACATAAAATTTAGTGGCTTTAAATATATCACAAAAACATATAACAAAAATAATCTTGGGAAAAAGTAAATACTACTCTACTGAACCTACTGTTCAAGCAATTTAATACATTTAATTTGCAACTTCTATATACCAAGTCTGTTTTAATAATTGCACATTAACATTTACTGAGTACAATACAGCATGTACACAACATAAGACAAAATTATAATTTAAATGCCACAATACATCAAATTAGATATACAACGATACAAAGATTTATAACATATTAGGGTCCGCAATTTTATATTTTACCTGCATATTTTAAGGAATATAATAACAGAAGACTATTCTGTCAGTTTGAATACTTAATAAATAACAAATTATTAGTAGGTTGTTAAAATATTAAATATAGAAATAATAGTGTCATCTACTGACTCTTTCGTTTATGATCATTGTATGAGGAAATTTTAAATAATAATTAAGGTTTTACAACATAATTAAGTTAGCTGGGTAGATGCTTATTTAAAAAATATAAAATTCTCAATTCTCGATATTAGGCAAATCTACTGCAGATCAGTGCTTAGTTATGGAAATAAAAACAAAAATTACCTGAGAAAAATCCAATGGAAGAATAATTGTAATCATACCCTCGGGTAAAGAGTGATTTTATTATCTTTACGAATAGTTCAATATATTTAGGTCCCAGACTGAATAACCAAACGCCAGATCACCTATGACGTAAAAGTAGAGAGAAAATATTAAGTGTAGCATGTTTTCAAATAAATATAATGTAAATGTTACATAAATGTAACCACCCACACGCTTTATGAAAAACATGTTAAACCATACAACAAAAAATAGAGGAAAGAAATATTGTTATTATTAAAGACAAAAAAAATACATACAAAACATAAGTAAAAAATTACGAATTTTAATTGCGATTGAAATAAATAAAATGTTTACGTTTTAAAAACCTTTTATAAGAATTATATTTTAAAGCCAATTTAGATTTTATTTGATTTAAAACCTTCTATATCTATATTGTTACTTAAAAAAAAATTCACCGTTGATGCAGTCGGATGTTTTTCTCTAGTAATTCAATTTATAATTCAACTTATCACACATTGACATTATTCAAAGGGCTATTTTTTCAATACTTTGTATATATTTCTTTTTTTTAACATTTATTTAACTTCGATCTATTTCCTCTACTGAGGCCTATCACCGACGCCTGTAGACGAGATACCCCCAATCAGGAATTTTGCCGAACCTCTACCCTTAAGAAGAGTAGGGATATTTTACTTGCCTAACATTTAATAAACAAGAGGCCGACGGCTTTACATCCCCTCCGAAGGATGGTATATTATCTACACAACCCTTGCCTAAGATTGAATAGCTTCCGCGCATACACTGATATACAAGCCGCTGGAAGATATGTGAGGCGAGGACACGGTTTTCCTTGAAACGGTCGCCCATCCAAGTACTAACCGCGCCTAACGTTGCTTTACATCGCATATCGAAGTATGTACATAGTAAAGACGTATCTACGCTTGCCTTTATATATTTCTTAAAACATTTCTTAAATTCTTTGACAAATCCTTCTTGCCAATCTACCTACATGTTATAAAAAGTATTATAACGAAAAATGTATCTATATATAGTAGATAAAACATGAGGCATTTTGTTAATATCGTTTATCAACTACAAAATTTTATAGACTCGCTGTCTATTTTATTTTCAAGTTTTAATAGTTTTTAAGCTCAATTAATCAATCGACAGCAACACGATTCATCATTTCATGTTGGGTGCTATATGCAACATACAATGACTTTTAAATTACTTTTTGTTGTTTACTTGAAACTAAAATGAAATTTTCAATATGAATTTACTTGCCACATTAACAGCGCCGTTAGCCAGATTTATCATTTATTTTTGTCGGAACTAAACCAATCCTTAGAGGCAGTTCCGTCATTATCAAACTACAAAGGATTTGTTGTTTTTTATTTATTTTTTATTGAACGTTGGAGATAGCTGGAAGTAATTTAGAGCTTTATAAACTTATATATTAAAGTTTCGGCCTTCTTTTATGAAATTTCTATAAACTCCTTTGAAAAATATTTCTGGTTTATTGTGTGTGATATATTTTTATATTCGTTACGACCTCGTTAAATATTTTATTTTCTGTAAGATGGCTTTGAGTGATTAATTGCATGTGTGCAATACTATTGACTAAAAACGTATAGAATGCATTAAGATCAAAATAAATTTGAAGAAGCAGTTACAAATTAAATCAATGCGAACTGACGATGAATAATGCCAAATTGTCTCATTGATGCCAACTCTTCTTGCATTTAAGGGCCACAATCCACTTGATGGTGATGAAAAGTAAGACACTGACATAGTGTAACCCTCTATTGTTGTTTTAGTATTAATTATTATTGATGCCCCAAGCTAAAAGTGCAAAATTGTCAAGTCAAGTGTGTTAGAAAATATTTTCCAGAATGAATTATAATGAAACTCATTTTAACGATTCGACTGAAATTGTCAACGTCATCGCTAGTTATTTTTCTAATGTCTTCTTAAACACAAAAAACAGAAGCAATGATCCATGTAGTCAACTTCTAGAAAATAAAAACAGCAATACTCTATATTTACCTGAAATTAGTAACAAAGAAATAATTAATGCCATCAAGAAAATAAGGAAATTTTATTGTGGGTACAGATTCAGTACCTGCTTTGTTATGAATTCTATTTATATTTGTTTTGTTGGTCAACCCTGTATATATTAATTCATACATACCGATTACACATTAATCGAGTTCGGTAATTTTTGTCGCTATTAGTTGTTGTTTGTAAGTTGTTTTATTGGGAATGTTTTTGTAACTAATAAAAAACCATGATGTGGGTATAGACTGCCGGGTCCGGCAGAAAGCGATAGACCTTTGGAAAAGTAAAATTAAGAGAATAGACGCCCGGGTTTTGAATTGTACGTTTTAAACTGCTAGCTCACGGGAAGTCTGAAAGGACGATATAACTTATTTACATTTGGAGTTTTGAGTATATCGTCAGAAGGCAAATTTTTTTGGATATTTCCTAAGGGAATTTAGTGTGCATAAGAAAACGTTTCCTTAGTGCATAGGGCATATCGCACGGAGGTGAGTTCATTTAATTTCTGGTCCATTTATTTAATCATGGACCCGCATCAAAGTTTGCTTCTATACCTTCTTTTTATTTTTTTTTATGTTGCAGGAGTTATTTTTTATATCCTGGTGCTTAATTGTCAAAGTGATCATTTGTAAATAGTTCAAATTGGGGGAAGAATGGTCGCAAACTAGGAATATTAACTTATATTGGAGAAATAAAGGTATACAGGAGAGCCCGGAATTTAGTAGCCGCCGCCGCTTGATTGTAAAATCTCCTAAACCCTCGCCGTCCGTCCAGGGCTAGTGGAAAATTTCTATTTGATAATTATTTCATAAAGCGTTATGAAATTTCAGTTATAAAGTGTTATAAAGTTAAACTAGAAGGGAAAGTTCTTCTTTTTATCTTTATTTATTAATCATCCCTGTGACAATCACTAGATAAAAGTATTTTGTGAATAAATGAAAGGTTAATTAGATTGCCTTTATCTTGGGTTGTACTCTAGCCAGGTGCGAGGTATTATTGGTATAAAAGATAGACATTTATTATACGAGTAATATAGACATGGTTATCAAAATTTTTTACTGACGCCACCCCCCCCCCCCCCCCAAATATTATATGTTCTTTTATGTCTATGTAAATAAAGTTTTCTTGCATTTTAATTTGGGTTGTGTCTTATTCAATTAAGGCTATTGATATATTTTTCCTTATTATTTTTTTACTGATAAATGTTATAGTAATTTGAATCTGAGGTAAGGTGTGTACAATGGAAAATTACTTGGCGCCCTCTGGTCTTAAACTATTCACTTAAGTTAACAATAGTGAAATTATTTTTTTTTAATAAAAACCCACTCCCGACTCCACTGAGTCTTTAGTCGGGCATACCCTAGTTGTTACCAACACAAAGAAAAAAGCACGTAACGTATACAGTGTACAGTGTGTACAGTATATACGTATTTTAATAAGAGATTGTGCAATGATCTCCGCCAAACCTCTACATGATATTTAAATTTATAATAACATTCTGTGAGTTTCCCCAATTGCAAAAAAATTCAGAATATGTCCCGGATATAACAAAGGCTCTATAAATGAATTAGCAACCGACCAATGTCTAGTATTTGTAATTTTTGCAAAATTTTTGAAATTATGTTACACTACCATGTATATTTCCACACAAGAAACTTGATATCCCCACATCAGCATGGATTTATGTCTGGACGCTCTACTACCTCGAACCTTGTGCAGAAAACTAAGTATATTTCTGAGATAGTTGATGACGGAGGTTATCTATACTGATTTCTCTAAAGCTTTTGACTATCTCGACCATGAGCTATTGATATGAAAACTGGATACATTCGGTATTTCTGTTAATTTGCTTAACCTTATTAGATCGTACCCTAATAACAGGTCACAGTTTGTTCAATATTGTGGTTTCAAATTTGTGAAGTTATAGCAATCATTAGGAGTTCCACAAGGTTCGATTTTGAGGCCGTTACTTTTCGTTATATTTATCAATAATATAACAGCTGCTTAACGTCAACTGTTTACTATATGTGGATGATCTTAAAATTTACATTGAAATTTAATCTATTTCAGACTGTTCGAAGTTACAGGATAATTTGGTCGATAAATGATTGGTGTGTAAAAAATAATTTGCCTTTAAATATCAAATACAATGTTATGTGTTAATCTCGGCGTAAAACCATTGAGTTATCTGACTATCAGCTTGACAATGTTATTCTCAATTAACTCAATTTAAAGACCTTGGTGTCACTTCTGACAGCAAGTTGTCATTCGATGAACATATTCGTCTAACCACTGGGTCGGTGTACAAAAAGTTTGGGATTTGTTTCGCGTAACGGTAAAGAATTTAACAACACTAAAAACTTTAAATACTCTTTACACGACTTTCGTCCGCTGCAAACTCAATTAATGAAAGTGCAGCGTAGATATCTCAAATCTTTACACTTTGTTGCTGATGGAATACCTCACGATACGCTATTGGACAGGTTTAAACTAAGCAGTTTATATCAGAGGCGCATTATACATTCAGTTATATTTCTTCAAAAAACAAACAATGGAATTAGTTCAGAGTCAATTACATCAAGAATCTTATGTCATGTACCTAGATAGAGACTCAATTCTACAGCCCGTACTAACTTACTCACTGCTCAACTTTTTGTTAAATAAAATTACCATATGTACGAAGAAATACTTACTATATTTGCTTGCTCCATCCATTCAATTAAAATACTGTTTGTCTGATTTGTTAACTTATATAATGTAATATAGCATTATAAGTTTTTAATATATCAATTTATTGTAACACCGCTATTTCGATGCTGCAACTTGCACTATACTAGTACAAGCTAGTTTTTGCCTCAAGCGCCAGTTCCTGTGCAGAAACGCCACTTTCTTTATCATAAAGAATAATAATAAAGGCCCTAGATAGTCAGTGAAGACGGTTTATTACCCGAGGTCGAAACTTAGGCCGTCGTTCTCAAGGAATGGACAGCTGTAAAGATTTTATATTTGTAACACTTTTATTTGCTCAGGACAACACAGATTAGAGTAGAAACTCAAAATAAGGCACACAAAACGTTTTAATATTATCTTGAAAATATTTATACTTTAAAATAGAGATAAATCAAAATAAAATATACTATGAATTTGCAAGAACTATGTATATTTACGGGAATATCAGAAAATAATACAGTAGAAAGAACGTTTCAAATAAATTAATACTTTTAATTACCCAAGTTTCAATTAATAGTTAAATCTTTAATTTCTTTAAAAGAAAATCTCTATAAATATGACATACCAGTGTACATAGAAAATGATAGCAAGCAGGTATACGATAATATGCAAGTCGAAATGCAAGATAAAGCAAAGAGGCGGTAAATATGACTAGCAAAGCGGCGGTTTGGCAAATGTGATATAAAATAAGTGGTGATATACAGACGGTTATTTAAATCTTAAAGAAATTTTTGACCTGAAGAAAATAATTTTACTTTTATAAAAAATAACTAAATTTTTATAACGTGGCGAACCTGGTAAAGTAATATTTAATGGCTAATCAGTGCGGTACGTGTCAGGTGGAGTGTCCCACTTGCAAGGCAGCGTCCCCGACTGAGAATTTCGCGGAAAACAACCCGGTGTGATTGCTAAACTGTCAAATAACAAACAGGATCAAACGTCAAATGTTACTTTATTGAATATTAATTTGTCTTTGTTTAGTACGATCGTGTAAAATATTACTTTATGACTGTCGGGCTCAGGTGGAGTGTCCCACTTGCAAGGCAGCATCCCCGACTGAGGATTGTCGTTAGGCAAAATTAAAATAAAATTTGAAATTTACAGTTCAAAGCTTCGGCGTAACACCTCTGGAGTGTCCCACTTGCAATGCAGCGTCCCCTGAGTGTATTATTCGCGGTAACATGTTTTCCCTAGATATACTAGATACGATCGTTAAATTCAAAGTTGTTACTGGTTGCTGAAGGCGGAATTTATCAAACTAAAATAAAGACCAATTAAAATTATATGTATCAATACAGAAAATATTTTAAGTCCAAATTTCCAAAATAAAAATAGATATGAATTCGACACTGTGAATTTTTACCAAAATAATCGACTGGTCAGGTCGGCAGTTGAAAACCAAAGAGAGCGTTAGCAGATAGTCTCCGCAAGACACCCCCGTGCTAGGCTAAAACTCATCATGTCGGACGCACAATGCGCGAGCATATGTGAGTCAGGCAGTCACTAATTGGCGGTGGAACAAAATGTTTTATAACCGCTAGTGTCAATTGTTATAAACAATCATTTCTGAACAATTTACATGACTGGAATCGATAGCAAATAAACTATTTATATGATTTCAGAAAAAGAACGAATTTAATAGCCCCAGTATTTCTAGTTGTAATCCTGAATGAAAATACTATTTTAAATCTGGTTTTATGTTAATTATTTCCAGCGATAATTAATTAAAACAATTGACTCTCACGGTTTAAACTACTTGCAATCAATTTGTAATGAAAACGTTACCCGGTTACTAAAGAAAACTGAATTTTATCGACCCTCGTTTATTAATTATTCATTTAAATAAAATTAGTGAGTTGGCACTGATTCTCTCATGACTTTTAAATATAATCTTTCCCTGAAGTTTAATTGCTTGACAGTGGTTTCTTCCCAATTTACTCTATATACACGGTGGATCATTACATTTTTTATGATTATGAGTTTGTAAATTTCTGTTTTTAATAATTTTTGTTTATATTTTAAGTTTTATAATTCTTTATGCATTATCTGTATCTACTTTTTATCAGTATCAAGAAGAACGCAACATCAATAAGCAAAATTAGTGCTTCGGTGCATAGAGCATCCGCCTGTCACCTGCACCAATGGGGTTCAAACGCCACCAGAGTTCCTCTTTTATTGGAACAATTAACGTTTTTAATTATTCCAAAGAGACTCACTTGACCACAACTTTTAATGTTAAATTTTTCATCATTATTTCTCAGCATTTAAAATATTAGGAAAAATTAACAAATGAGTTAAACATCAAACATTAATAATAACTTATTTATTTTAACTTTATCCCTCACTGCTTCCGTCCATGTATATTTAAGGAGTAGCTGGTTATATCGTCTCATACCAGTGGTAAGTGAATATCCACTTGTTTTTAGGATAAAAATTATTTTACGTTCTGTTACCGGTTTTTAGGGATTAACTCCCACCACATTATTTGAACTAGATTCGATTTTGCGATTTCGATTTCAAACTGTGGCCATCCTGAATACACATACAAAGTTGTGCAAAACTGATTGAATAGTTTGGCTCTAGTTGTGTCTACAGATGGTAGCCGACAGACAGACATTTTTTAACAACCCCTTTTTTTGCTTTAGGAAACCTGAAAACGTGTACTGTACATTCATCAAAAACTCAATACTGATTTTTTGCACACAATACTTTCCTATATATTACGTACATGGGTAAATAAAAGGTTTTCATGGACCACCACCTATTAGAATATTTTGCTTTACAAGTTTTTACAAGAATTTTCTTATTTAATATATAAAATATAAAGGTGACTTCACAATTTTTCACCCTGTATAGAAAATTAGTTCTGCATTAAATTTACTGCATTTTTAATATCCGAATGGACTCGTGTTCTCACAAGTTTGCAAAATGAATACGGAATGAAAATAAAAAATGAATATTACCTCGGTTCTCAAGTATTTTATTATGCATAGCTTTAATTTCAGATAAAATGATATACATTTTGTCGCCTTAGTGTTCTAGGGTCCTAAGTTTAAAAATGTATACCGTTTTTAATTTATCTGTGTAGCAGAGTTTCAAATTACGTTATTTTTAAACCGGCAAAAACATTATTTAATTTTATCATCCTTCGCAGTATGTAACAGGGGTAGGTTGGATTTGCCCAGTTAATCTGTTGGTATTTTTACTACATCCACCGCATTTCGTGCTTTTAACGCAGTGACAACATCAATTAGGAATTTGGGGTTAAGACAACTTAACGAGTTTTAATCTAACACTGCCTTATGTTATAAATTATAAAGTATCATTGGCATTTGTCCGTTACAATTAAAAAACGTTATTGTTGATATCATTACAGGGTAAAATAAAACAATTAGATGCAAGTTTAATAAGGGAGATGTAAAAATAATAATAAAATGAATGAAATAATGAAATTATCGTGTGAATTTTAGTTGCTAGTATCAGTTGTAACACCCCTTGGCTTAAAACCAGGAAGTGTTTCAATTATGCGAACGGCAGCTCTGGGTTATGGGAAAGCGAGGTCGTGGTTCGATATTTACTCGTTTGTTAACTTGCAAAAAAAAAAATATATATAAAATAGTGAATATATATATAAACAAAAAAATAGATGTTCAGGGCGCCACCTTAACTTACTATATGAACCATGAGTATTGTGAAAGCTAAGGAAAACAATACTGAGTACCTAGGTTATGTAATAAGCTCACCAATAATATATATCCAGCTAAATGAGTAGAAGAAAGGAAACACACATGTTAATAATAAGTTGACTTTAATATTTGACAATGGGACAGTTGAATGATTTATTTAGCAATAGCAAAAAAATTTAGTTAAGTTGAAATTTGAATGATTGATAAAAAAATATTAAATTATGACAAGGTTTAACAAGTATTATTTAAGAAAATTTTATGTAAAAATATTTATGTGAAAATGTATGAATCTTTGAAAAATGTTAAAATTTAATTAAAATGGTACCATTTCTTACAAGTAAAAAAAAATATATGAAAAGTAATAATTTAAATCAAACAAAATGTTATAAATAATACCACAATACAGAAGGCCCTGGTGTAACTTTGTTCCAGAATCAGGTATGACTGCAGGGACCCCTCTACAACACGCTGCCTCCACTCTCAAATTGTCTCCACTGCCTACGTGGTCAAAAAAAAAATCGACGACTCGGATTCTTTCGCTTATTGACCTCTTGCTTCTTAAAATAATACCATCTGTGTGTGGCCGCTACATCGGAAAGATGATATACCAATAATGATATCACACCAAAGAAAATTGCCTCATATGAGGGATACTGGCAACCCTAAGATATAAAAAAATACACCTTACAAAATGAAATTCAAACGAATTCGCAAGACTTACCCCAAGTGACCTGTGGGGGCTCAGTATCGAGTATAAGCCTAAGCTTATGGCGTGAATAAAAATTATGGCTTGACCAAATTTACTAGTTAGGCTACTGCCCCAAGCCTAAGCACTACCGGCTCCTTCAATGGATCACGCTTAAAAGGCTGCTAAGATGGCTTAGCTCTCTAACGCGGTCTTGCGAATTTAAAAAAACTAACGATCCCTACACGCAGGTCTTAATTACCAACTCAAATCACAGAATTGTGCTCTTGGCAAAATCGAACTATAAGAAGAAGAAGATGAATTTAAAATATCCCAAATTTAACCTTAAAATAGAGAGTGTGCTACTATGTGCTTCTGAAGAAATAAATAAAACAAGTCCATAAGAAACATGCTGTTAAACCAGCCAGGAAGAGAAGACGTCGTGTGTTTACTATATTTTGGTGTTAACTCAAAATGAGGTGTCAAGTGCTTTTCAACCTGAACAAGTTATAATTGCAGTGTTAATTGTCTGAAACGGTGCCGCATTATTTTCATTATTATTTACTTATATATTTAACTGCATGTGGAGCATGTTTTTCCAGGAAAGAAAGAATAAAAAAAATATTTATATTTGTCTAATAAATTCCTTTTCAGGAGATTTTTCACTGCAACCAGTAATACATTTATCCACATACTGGGTGGCCTAACTCACTATGCACCAGTTTACTTTTTAAATTAATTACTATGAAAAATGTAGCATATGCAATGCTACACTGCCCCTCTCCACCATTAAAAATATATCCTTTGAAGAAGGGTATATTTTTACAAAATCATGAGTGTTTTACTTATCAGTTTTTATAATTTTCTTACTTAAATCCTACAGTTCCCAAATTTTGCTTAAGTACTAAGTTAGTAATAATTCTACCCGAATATAGCTAATTTTAACGCATCCATTTCTCAGGAGTTGTCAAATCTGCCTATCAACTAGTCTTATTTACAAGATCCTAAATACTAACTAAAATCTACTAGTACGTGCAGAAAAGTAAATGCAATCTTTTGCATTTCTATCAGTAGAATATATACAATAGGGAATATGTACAATAGGGGGTAATTCTTATCGAATTCACGGAGGGACAATTGATCAATTGATAAAGGGGAATAAGCGAAGGCTTATTTTTTTGGGACAAGAATTTTTGACGTCAATATTGGGAAATATAGCATATGATTAAGCCATCTCAAGCAAGAAACAAAATAAAACAGTGAAGTGTTTTAATTTCTTACTAGGAAATGAAATAAACCCGAGCTATGTAAGAAGTTTCACAACGGTACTAAAAAAATGTAAGATTACATTGATAGCTTTTGTTGTATAAAAAGATTTCTAAACTTCTTACGTTACAACATAGATAAATGTAGACATAAATTCAATATCGGAAGTTGTGACAAAAAAAATGACTTTGTGCCATAAATCTACATAAATTTCAAATTTAACAACTCCAAGAAAAATGTGACTATCTCACGAACAAAAAATTACTTATTGGCCTAGTGAATGTGAATTAAATAGCAAAGGTTACTGTCGGTATACCAGAGGTGTTGAAAATTAATTTTAGTTGAAGTATCTAGGTGACAGAAAAATTTTACTCTGACAAATCAGAATTCGATCCTAGATAAGGCTTTAACTGACTTATGTGCCAGGTGCCAGCATCTGTACCGTCCATATTATTTAACTCATACACTATGCGTGATTTAACTGTACGCACCTTGCATAACACATACCTAGGTGCCAACTTAGCCGAAAACTGTTTTTCAGCATCCGAAAGAACATGATTGCGTCTCCAAACTTTATCGCCTACTCTAAACTGAAAGTCTCTCCTACGTAAATTGTATTGTCTAGAATTTCTCTGATACATAACATTTAGTTTCTCTTGCACTTTTCTATATAATTCAGGAAAATTTTTAAGATTTTCTGCGTATTGGTCTGCATATCCAGGTTCTAAGTCAAAATTAATATCGCGGATTTTTTCGCTATAAAAATCACCAGATATAGGTATATTTCTGCCAAAAGTTAGAAAAGCGGGACTATACCCTACTGTGTGATGTGTTGAAACTCTCATGGCATGAGCAATTTTGTAAATTTCTTTGTCCCAGTCTTTGTGTCTTTTTACAAAACAACGAATTGATGTTAATAAGGTTCTAATATTTCGCTCAGCTGCATTAGTCTGGGGATGATACCGTGCGTTATATAAAACTTGTACCTGGTACTTTTTAGTGAATTTTTCAAATTCTTTCCCAGTCATTTGTGAACCATTATCACATACTATAAATTGACTTACTCCGTAAACTAAAAATACATCATTTTCTATAAACGAAATTAAATTTTTGGCATTAGCAGCACGTACTGGTTTTACCAAAACATATTTAGTAAAATAATCGGTAACTATAATTGCATGAGTGTTACCTCGTGGTGAACGTGGATATGGACCTAGGAAATCAATAAAAATACATTGAAACGGCATAGAAATTTTTCTTTCTCTACCCATAAGACCCATTGGTGTCGAGTTAGGCATTTTTTGACTATGACAAATATTACAATTTCTTATATACTTAAATACATATTTTCTTAACTTGGGCCAGTAATAATTCTCGGTTATTTTTTTTAAAGTTTTGTAAAATCCGAAATGCCCTGACGTAGGAATATCGTGGCATTGGTTAAGAATTCGCTCTCGTTGTGATAGAGGGACAACTAATTTCCAATCTGAAGTGTTCGTTATTAAAGGAATATTTTTTGGTAAATATTTGTAAATATAACCGTCTTTTACTAACCAGTGTGGGTAGCGTTCTGGATGTTTATCGATTTTATCCCTCATTTCTAAATACCAGGGCTCTAGGTTATCAAGCAAGATTCCTAATAAATCTATTTCAACCGGAAGGGGTGACCTGGACAATGCATCTGGTACCACATTTAGTTTACCTTTACGGTGAACTATCTCAAAATCAAATTGTTGCAACTGTGTTGCCCATCTAGCTAAAACTCCTGTCGGTTCACGTAATTTGTGAAACCATAAAAGACTATAGTGATCAGTTACAACCGTAAAGCGAGTACCCTCTATAAATGGTCTAAATTTTGTGATACCAAATAATACAGCAGCTAATTCACGCTGGTAAGTTGACCAGTTTCGCTCAGCCCTAGAAAGACTACGACTAGCGAAAGCGATAACTTTTTCAACCCCATCCTGGACTTGTGTCAGTACTGACCCAAGACCAGTTAGACTAGCGTCGCACTGAATGGTGAATTTTAAAGTAAAATCTGGTGAAGATAATATCGGCGCCGAAACTAATGCTTGCTTGATATCCTGGAACGCCTTTTCAGCAAAATCGTTCCACTGTATAGGAAGTTTCTTTCCTTTTGCACCTCTTAACAATTCATTTAAAGGAGATACTACGGTGGAAAAATGAGGAACAAACCTCCTATACCAGGAAGCTAAACCAAGAAAACGTTTAACTTCTGTACTGTTCTTAGGTCTAGGATAATTTACCATTGCCTCAACTTTATCTGGGTTAGTTCTTAAACCATTTTTATCCACAACGAAGCCAAGATAGTTCAATGAATCCCGAAAAAATTGACATTTGTCATAGTTAATAGTGAGATTAGCAGATTTTAAGCGATTAAAAACGTCATCTAAAAGTTTAATATGTTCGTCAAACGAACCACTTATTAAAATTACATCGTCTAGATAAACAAAACCAAATGGCTCTAATTCTGGGCCTAGGATAGAATCCATCAGTCTTTGTTGTGCTTGAGCACTGTTTGTCAAGCCAAAAGGAACTACACAAAAATGAAATAAACCCCTACCGGGTACACTAAAGGCTGTTTTTTCTTTACTTTCCTCTGACAGAGGTATCTGCCAGAAGGCACTTTTTAAATCAATGCTCGAGATAAATTTTGCACCTTTTAACATATTTAGAATATAATCTACTCTAGGAAGTGGATAAGAATCAGATTTAGTGACTGAATTTAATTTACGTCCATCAAAACAAAATCTATAGGTGTTATCAGATTTTTTAACTAATAAAACAGGTGAGCACCAACTACTAAATGAGGGTTCTACTACACCTAAACGTAACATTTCGTCCAGTTGACTATTTAATTCTTTTAATAAATAAGGTGATAACTGATATTGCCTTTGCTTGATTGGTCTAGCATCACCGGTGTCTATGTTTTGAATAAATTTACTGGTTCTACCTAGTTTTCCAACTGGTGACAGCGTCTTAAATTTTTCCAAGGTTTTATTCACAAGAACTTGATTCTTAGGACATAATACAGATGTTGATTGAATGCCACTATCATTAGTATTTAATGTTTTATTTACTATACTAATATGGACCTGCATTGATTGGTTATCCATTTCCCAAGTATTTGTGTGAAAGTTTAGAGAAAGGCCAAAGATTTTTAAAGATTCACTGCCTAATATAAAACCATGACAAATAGAAGGGACTATTAAAAATTCTACTAATTTACATTTAGTTTCTAAACAAATAGGTAATAAAACTGAACCGGAAACTGTCTGTTTTCGACCCTCAGCTGTTGTTACAAATTCTGATTTAATAGAACGAATTTTAATTTTATATTGATCTAAAATAAACAAACCTTCACTTCCTATGACAGACTGATTTGCACCTGTATCTATAAGTGCTGTTAATTGTTGATCATATAAGTTAACAGTAATATAAGGACGATTATCTAGTGGTTTTTCAACAAAGACTGGTGATACTTCTAAGGTACTGTTTACCTTACTAGTTTCTAAATAAAAATTTTTGACATAATCTAGCCAAGATTGCCATTCTGATTTTGAAGTAAATTTTCGACATTTATTTAAATTAGGTTGCATATAAGAAATATTTTTTTTAAATCCATAAGACGTTCTTTGAAAGGTAGGTATTGAAAGAGAAAAATTTCTATTATACGTAGGAGACTTTAGTTTGGAATTCGTAATCGTTCTTGAATATATTACAGGTATGGTCTTTTTAAACTGTGACAAACGACGACCAACAACGTTTGCCTGCGATACTAGTTTTTTTGACACTTTGAACAATTTCTGGATGTTACATTTGGATTGCCACATTTAAAACAAAATATTTTAGGTTTGTCCCTGCACGTTTGAAATGTATGGTTAGGTTTCTGACAATTCCAGCACGTGATAGCAGAAACATTTCTGGTTTTATCCCTAAAATTGTAATTCCTCTTACTATTCGTGGAGGTACTAGCGGATGAGGTACTAGCAAATGAGCTACTAGACTCTCCAATATATGCCAAATCAGTTTGAAACACATTAGAACTTTTAGGTGGAGGTACATAATTATGTCTTATGCGATCTACTTCATCTAGCTTACGACAAATAGTACAAAAATCATCAGTATCTTTTATATCTACCAAAGCAATTCTAGATGTATAACGAGGTAAAATTCTCTCCTTAATTATTTTAAGCTTAGTTGTTTCTGCTGGAGGACGAGATAATCTACTAAAGTATGATTCCATAGTAGCAACATAAATGTGAATAGGTTCTTTTTCACCTTGAGTTCTTTGCTTAATTTCATCCCAGAGATCATCGTCATAGCTCTCTGACAAGAAATCACGCATTAATAGTTTGACTAAACCGTCCCAATCAGTAGCTAATTTTTTGCTTATAATATTTTTTACCCACAATTTGCCAGGACCCTCAAATAATTCGGTCACTGTAGAAAATAACTCTTTTTTATCAACATTACGAGATACTGATAATTCATTTACTTGTTCTAAAAATGTATGGACACTCATATTTTTTGTATCAAACTTTAAGTTCCATTTGTATACAGGTACTGACTTTCTATAATTTTGAACAGGTGAAATAGACCTTCTCGCAACAGGATTGTTAATGCTAGTACTAGGACCAGGAGAACTAACTAGTTGTGAATTTTCAGATACAGTTACTTTTTCTCGTAAATCTGCATCAAATTCTATGCAAGTTGCATGAGCATCGTCTTTAAAATCTATTGCCTCACCATCCATATTTTCTAAAATAGGCATTCTTAACACACGATTATGAATATGACAAAGACGAGTCTCAATTCGCTTATACATAGAATCCGAAGCAGGACCGTCGAAATCAACTATTAAACTTTTAATAGACTCTAATGTATTTTCTATAATTTCCTTTTCGGAATCATAGTCAAAATTTGGATCTACATAATCTACTTTACGAGTGCGGTCAGTATCTAATAACCGGTGCAAAATCTTGCGTTTTGCTGCTGCATCTTTTCTACCAGCATTAACACCTCTTATGCGTAATTCATAATTTAACTCATCACTAAGAAGATAAATTGGTTTCATATTATGTGGTTCCATGTTTATGTATGTAACGTATGAAATGAAAGGTATAAAAAATTTACAAAAATTGTTCAGATTAAAAAAGCATCAACACACAACAAATATCGACAAACCAAAAAATGTAAAATCGGAAATAACTCACAAATAGGTAGAAAACAACAAAAAACGTGAATACCAACAACGTAAAAAAAGGAGCAGATAAAAATATAAAAAATGTAACTGGTCAATAAATAAGTTCAGAATGATAGGTCAATAAGAAATTTAGAATGTTGATTAACTATGGTATTTCTTTCTCACACTCAACAGCTTAATAGATTATTGGTGGCTAGGATATTTATAAAATGCAAAGTTAAACAAATCGGGCCCGCTACGTTGGATGCGCCACTTTCTTGTAACACCCCTTGGCTTAAAACCAGGAAGTGTTTCAATTATGCGAACGGCAGCTCTGGGTTATGGGAAAGCGAGGTCGTGGTTCGATATTTACTCGTTTGTTAACTTGCAAAAAAAAAAATATATATAAAATAGTGAATATATATATAAACAAAAAAATAGATGTTCAGGGCGCCACCTTAACTTACTATATGAACCATGAGTATTGTGAAAGCTAAGGAAAACAATACTGAGTACCTAGGTTATGTAATAAGCTCACCAATAATATATATCCAGCTAAATGAGTAGAAGAAAGGAAACACACATGTTAATAATAAGTTGACTTTAATATTTGACAATGGGACAGTTGAATGATTTATTTAGCAATAGCAAAAAAATTAAGTTAAGTTGAAATTTGAATGATTGATAAAAAAATATTAAATTATGACAAGGTTTAACAAGTATTATTTAAGAAAATTTTATGTAAAAATATTTATGTGAAAATGTATGAATCTTTGAAAAATGTTAAAATTTAATTAAAATGGTACCATTTCTTACAAGTAAAAAAAAATATATGAAAAGTAATAATTTAAATCAAACAAAATGTTATAAATAATACCACAATACAGAAGGCCCTGGTGTAACTTTGTTCCAGAATCAGGTATGACTGCAGGGACCCCTCTACAACACGCTGCCTCCACTCTCAAATTGTCTCCACTGCCTACGTGGTCAAAAAAAAAATCGACGACTCGGATTCTTTCGCTTATTGACCTCTTGCTTCTTAAAATAATACCATCTGTGTGTGGCCGCTACATCGGAAAGATGATATACCAATAATGATATCACACCAAAGAAAATTGCCTCATATGAGGGATACTGGCAACCCTAAGATATAAAAAAATACACCTTACAAAATGAAATTCAAACGAATTCGCAAGACTTACCCCAAGTGACCTGTGGGGGCTCAGTATCGAGTATAAGCCTAAGCTTATGGCGTGAATAAAAATTATGGCTTGACCAAATTTACTAGTTAGGCTACTGCCCCAAGCCTAAGCACTACCGGCTCCTTCAATGGATCACGCTTAAAAGGCTGCTAAGATGGCTTAGCTCTCTAACGCGGTCTTGCGAATTTAAAAAAACTAACGATCCCTACACGCAGGTCTTAATTACCAACTCAAATCACAGAATTGTGCTCTTGGCAAAATCGAACTATAAGAAGAAGAAGATGAATTTAAAATATCCCAAATTTAACCTTAAAATAGAGAGTGTGCTACTATGTGCTTCTGAAGAAATAAATAAAACAAGTCCATAAGAAACATGCTGTTAAACCAGCCAGGAAGAGAAGACGTCGTGTGTTTACTATATTTTGGTGTTAACTCAAAATGAGGTGTCAAGTGCTTTTCAACCTGAACAAGTTATAATTGCAGTGTTAATTGTCTGAAACGGTGCCGCATTATTTTCATTATTATTTACTTATATATTTAACTGCATGTGGAGCATGTTTTTGCAGGAAAGAAAGAATAAAAAAAATATTTATATTTGTCTAATAAATTCCTTTTTAGGAGATTTTTCACTGCAACCAGTAATACATTTATCCACATACTGGGTGGCCTAACTCACTATGCACCAGTTTACTTTTTAAATTAATTACTATGAAAAATGTAGCATATGCAATGCTACACAGTTTTATTATAGAGTTTTCTATAAAATAATGAATTTTTCCCTAATTAATATATGACTTGACACTGCACTTTCATGGCCCAAAACTTGACGTTGTTCTGAAGCTAATTTTAAATGGGAAATATCGTACATATTTTCGGTTTAACTAATTGCTCAAATAAGTTAACCCTTGAAATTATCAATATAAACCGGTTTCATGAACATCAATTCGATTTACAATTGCAAGTGTTAATATTTGGGCTATTAAATTCATTATTTTTCCGACAAATACAATTAATGAATTTACAAGGGATCCCAGCCTGCTAAATTAGCGAGAAATTAATATTTTAGATCAAATGACGCTACTGGTTATAAACATTCCGCACCGCCGCCGGTTGATGACTACTTGACCCACCTGGCCGTGCAAGACAGGTTATATTCTAACCTAAGCACTGTGATACCCTGAAACTACTCGTTGCTAAGGAATTTTTTGTTTTCAGCGCCCGAGATAGTCAGTCTATCGTTTGGTAAAAGCTTTCTAATTTAGATTTTTGTAAATTGTGGTAATTTTGATCTTATACAATTTTCTGTATTTGTTTGAGTGATTTAATTTGTCTATTTTATATTTTGATAAATTCTGCCATCAGCAACTTGTTATAATATTCAAGGAATCGATCGTGGATAGTAAAACCCGTGAAGACAGATTTTCGCGAAATTGTTGATTTGGGGACGCTGAACTTAACTACAGATGAGTTTTTTGCGAAATTACTCATTCGGGGACGCTTCCTGTAAATGGGACACTCCAATTGAGTCGAACTGTGTTTAATAAAATGAACTGTTAATAGGCCAGGGCCGAAGCCTTTGAAAATGGTAAAAAGCGAAAAAAATTTAGAACAGGATGACACCCATTGGAAAAGGAAGAAATTATAACAGAAATAAGAGGAAAAATAATTTATGGGCGATTTGAGGTCGGGAAGTGGCAGGGGGTGAACTTTTAAGGGTGGAGAACGGTTTATCACGATTGCTGGCAAGACTACAACTCCTATCGAAAAAAGTTAAATAGCGAAGTTGTAGGTAATAAAAAGATCTACAACTTTTGTATTTATACTTTTTCACATAACCTCAAAATATTTGCGAAAAATCAAAATAACCGACTTTTTGTTTTTTTATTTTTATCTCCCACAAAAAAAAATTTTTTCACAAAATTTGGTAAAAACTTACCCTGTTACGGATCTCTAGCTTATGCGACCCACCATACGCTTTAGCGTTTTGTGGGCCGCATCTCCTTTGGAAATACAGTGTCAACTTGAAAGGCGGACTCGACCCCATTCATCCGACTGTGGCTTTTCGTGGATTGTTCCCTCATCAGTGAGGTAAATTATGTTTCATTTGTAGGTTATATCAGAATTGCTCACATTAGGCACGCTTCACGTGCATTTCTGACTTTGTGAATTAAATCGTGATATCTTTAGGGTTCTACGGACGGGGCTTCTACACACGTCAGTGAGAGTTCCACGGACGGGGCATCCACACACAGTGGAAGGTGCCAGGGCTGGTGAGGCTACAATCAACCCCATCCTTGGGTCCATTTCTAGTGTCCCGACGACATCTCCGTAGGGCTACAGTTCTTCCACGTCCGGACTCGGTATCGTACCACCCTGAATAAGTGTGTTGTGTTATATTTTTTTTACTTACCGGGGACCACCTTCAGTGGTTCGGCTGGATATCAATTCATAATTTGCATTTTTAACTTGTACATATTTAAAGATTTTATGCATTTATATTTATTTAAGGAGGTTCTTTAAATCAAACCTTTGTGGCAGAATTTATGACAATTTATGAGGATATTGTAAACCGATGTGTAGCTACACGAGGCATTTTATGAATGTTATAACTTATTAATCGAGAAATTGGCCACACCTATTGAACATCGCCAGGTTACATGCTAGAGAACCAATATCTGTAAATTGTTTAATATAGTGCATTTCATTTTTAAAGAAAGTGTCATTATTTCGTCTGTGACCACTACGTATGGAAACCTCAGTGAATTGTTAAGTAAGTAAACTAATAATTTGTGATAGTTTATGTAAGCTTGGGCTTAACGCCCTGAGATAGTCTGAGCTAGTGAAATTTTATCGTAGGCACGTACATCACTTTCCGGGTTAAGTTAGTGCCCTACGATATCTGCTACGCTACAGTAGCCCAAGTGATTTCGTTATGTAATATCTTATAATCATTAATATCCAACGTATTTATTTGTTTATGTACGTGAATCTCGTAGCAACCCTCTTATGTCCCAAATGCGCTGTAATTTTTTCGATACAAAATATTTATTTTTTCCCCTTATTTTGATTTTATATCGAAAAAGTAACCTCATTTTCAAACGAAAATTCTCACGTCAAAAAAGCTGCTTTTTAAAAAAAGTCGGTGTGCTTTTTGTTCGCTGAAACCTCTACTTTCTGATGGTATCAAAAAAATATACATTACTATGGAAAATTTTCTCAGAAAATGCAAAGAAACGAAAAAACTCGATTTCGAATAACTTTTTTTAATCATTGTTTAAAATTTTGTGCTATTTATTGAAATTTACACTTCAATTACTAGAAAAATATAAAACTCCATGTTACATTGATAAACTAAGAAATTGCAAATCGATATATATTACTATAATTAACAACCAGATAAGTTAATAAACTTAATAGTTTATAAGATATCTACAATATTTTGAGAAAGTTGTAGAAAAATTTTTGAATCATATGCGTAGGTGCCTATTATTGCCATTCTAAGAAAACTCCTATACCTGAATGGCTTACGGGAAATTTTAGCCCATCAGAAGGTATGTCATAGAGAAGTGGGGAAGGGGCTGGGAGGGTCTGGGCCTGACTACCTACTTTCCTGAGATCGTTTCAAAACAGCTGCATAAACCGTTAGCCAGTATTCGAGTCGTAGAGCAGTGAACAGCATCGTTTATAAAAGTACACGTGCAGGCTGAGTTACTTGAAGAGAATCGTGGTTATAAGATTTTCTATTCCATAAATGTATTTAGAATTTAATAAATCAACTTTTTTATCGAAAAAAAATTACAGCAGTCACATTTGTTAGATTAAATCCCATCTTTAATATTTAGAAAATTAATTATTTTCGCATGTTTTTTGCAAACTCTATGATTCATGGATTTGCAATTTCTTAGTTTATCAATGTAACATGGAATCTTATATTTTTCGAGTAACAATGATTAAAAAATTTTGTTTCGAAATCGAGTATTTTCGTTTTTTTGCATTTTCTGAGAAAATTTTCCATAGTAATGTATATTTTTGTACACCATCAGAAAGTAGAGGTTTAAACGAACAATAATCACACCGACTTTTTTAAATAGCAGCTTTTTTGACGTGAGAATTTTCGATTGAAAATGAGCTTATTTTGTCGATATAAAATCAAAATAAGGGGAAAAATAAATGTTTTGAATCGAAAAAATTACAGCGTGTTTGAGACATAGGGAGGTAAGTCTCCACCAAATTTCGTGAAAAAATTTTTTGTGGTAGATAAAAATAAAAAACCAAAAAGTCGGTTATTTTGATTTTTCGCAGATATTTTGAGGTTATGTGAAAAAAGTGTAAATACAAAAGTTGTAGATCTTTTTATTACCTATTATTTTGCTTTTTAACTTTTTTCGATAGGAGTTGTAGTTTTTCTGGAAATCGTGATAAACCGTTTTCCACCCTTAAAAGTTCACCTCCTTCCACTTCCCGACCTCAACTCGCCCGTAAATTATTTTCCCTCTTAGTTTTGTTATATTTTCTTCCTTTTTCAATGGGTATCATCCTGTTCCAAATTATTTTGGTCTCAAAAATTATCGGCCCCGGCCTATAAAAGAATAAAATATTTTCACATACGATTGCTATATACAAAGGCAAACTAATATCTGGTAAAATATTTAAAGTAACCGCTGGTTTTCTTGCTGTAATTTTTATAAAATTTAGATTTGGCGTTCTAACCCGTTTGATTCTTTGTCATTCGATCTACTAGAAATTACATCGGAATATTTTTCGCAAAATTATTCAATTAGGGATACTGCCTTTCAGTGGGACGCTCCAACGTTCTGTAGTGTGACTTAATTCAGGAATATTTTTCGCGTAATCACTCATTGGAGGACGCTGTCGTTAAGTGGAACATTCCAATGAGACGTACCGTCTTGGTTGGTAAATAAATATTCAGTGATTAGGATTTTAAAATTTCTCGCATAATTCTTCTTCGTAGTATTCAAACTTAACTTATTTGTCTTGTTAAAAATTTGGCTTTGAATAACCGCGTATTTGTCATATAGTTTGTCCAAAATTACCCCAAATTTGCAACCATATTGTTTTATTTTAAATTTCTCCTCTAATTCTTTCTCGAAATAGAAAAAGTGTTAGAGACATGAAGTTATTAGAGCTGCCCATTTCACGAGAACGATAGCCAATGTTTTGACCCTTGATAATAAACCGTTTTCACTGATCAACCTGGAGCCTCTATCATACTGCTGATAGAAAAAGTGGTGTTTCTACACTTTGAATCAGAAACTGACGATCGAGGCAAAACCCGTTTGCATTTGTCCCAAGATGCGAGTTGCAAAACTGACGTGGTGGCGTTACAACATAGATATTTTAGCTTCAACTCTTGGATTTTTTTTTTTTTATTTTTTATACATTTATTTAACGTCGGCCTATTTCCGCTACTGAGGCCTAACACCGACGCCTGTAGACGAGCTACCCCCAACCAGGAATTTTGCCGAACCTCTTCCCTTAAGAAGAGTAGGGATCTTTTACTTGCCTAACATTTAATAGACAAGGGACCGACGGCTTTACATCCCCTCCGAAGGATGGTATATCTCCTATACAACCCTCGCCTAAGGTTGTATAGCTTCCGCGCATACACTGATATACAAGCCGTTGGAAGATGTGTGAGGCGAGAACGCGGTTTCCATTGGAATGGTCACCAATCCAAGTACTAACCGCGCCTGTCGTTGCTTTACATCGCATACCGAAGTATGTACATAGTAAAGACGCACCTACGCTCGCCCTAACTCTTGGATTCTTGCAGTTTGTATTTAAGTCAATCGACCTGTTGAATAACGTATATAAATAAGTAATCTTCCTATAATTTGGTATATTTTTTAATTTAGCTTTTAAATGAAATACAAAAAGAAATAAGAATAAAAAAAATTATACAAATCGCAGGTAAAGGATTTCATGAAATAAATATCCATTTTACAAGATATAAAGAGAAAAGACCCACATTAATTTTAATATATTTTATTGCGAAAGTTGTTTCATTATGGTTTTAATTCATAATAACTAGGGATTATAACATAAATGAATTGTGCTAATTATTTAAAACACGCGAATAAAAAAATGTATTATTCAAAATTATTCCGAGAATGTGTTAATATAAGCTCTGGGAAATAGCAAGGTAGGAACATGTAAACTAATCACACAAAAGAGATTAAGAAGGGGCTTAAATAATATGAAACTCTGGGATTTTAATGTTTCTGTACATGTATTGTAAATTTTCCACATTATCATAATACCTACCACCCAACATTAAAGTATATGAACTTAAACACATCAGAAGACAAATAAATGAGGAAACTTTTGGTAATTTACCTAAAGTTAGAACATATTAATTATTTACGCAGGGTTAATTAAATAAATACATACACAGAGTAATATTAATATAATATATAATATATAATATACTTTAGCGCAAGATTAAAGTAAAACTTTGAAATTCGCAAGGCATTTAAGATTAATTTAGTCAACAACAAACAGTACTCGTAAAATAGGTAGTATCTGGTGTAAAGATAAAAATAATGTAGTTTAACAGCCATATTAATGTAGCTTTGCATTGAAATTAGCAAATAAATATTAAGGCAAACGTTTCTAGAAAATGGCGGAGGAGCCGGTGATTTCTAAAACATTTTAAAAATGGTAAATTGTTTGCCATGCATAGATAGATTAAGTGGAGGAGCTGGTTCTTTGGCCTTAACCACTGCGATACCTTAGCGCTTTGCAGTACCTGTTGCGGTTTCTAACCACGAAACGATTTAAATATTATAATAATACACCGCGCGATAGAGGGTTCACTACGTGTATATTAGCGCCAAATTAAAATCACCGATGTTGTTGGTATTGTTGGGAGAGAAGTATTGTTGGAAGAAAAGGGAGAAAAAGAAATTCGGATCTCAAGACTATAAGTACGAAAACGACAAGAGTTGGACGTTGCGTTCTTTCGAGTAGTATATATTGTGACCTTTGAAGATCTTTAGCATAGTAGTCCCAGTTAACAATGCGTAGTGTTTCATGTGTTCTGTTCTGAAAGTAGTTAACTGCATCCGAAGATATCTTTTTCATGTAAGAGAATTTATTTCCAATTCTAATAGAGGGCCAAAATATATATTTTGAGAGATTAGTACAAAATCGTTAGAACAACTTGAATTATATCTTATTCGATAATTACTTTGAACTATTGTTCATAAAACCTCTATCTTTTTAGTTTGTTTTGGTATTTCCTAGGTAATTGAATGATACTTGTTAATAAACGACTCCACTGTTTCGGCGAAGCGAAGGAGGTAGGGTGTTAGAAAAATGACGCGAGCAGACATGAGGTTATTTGATCTGGTAGCAATCTTGGAAATAGGTTCAGTGAATGTTTAGAATTAACTGACCGTTCTGTGATCAAGAAGAACTATTATTTTCCCGGTTGTCACGAACAAAAAAGTCTTTGCAAATCAATAGTTCAGCTTCCAAGTGATAAGCTTCCAGTTCCAGTACGACAGTTTTGCAAGTTGCACCTTGGGATAAATGTAAGCGGAAAGTGTAGAAAAACCACATTCTCTGTAAGCAGTTTGATAGAGCCTCCAGGAAGAGTCAGCTAAAATGGTTTTATATGTGAGTGTATGTATTTTAAAGTATTTGCAGATATATTTACAACAACGAATAAAATAAAAATGACACAATGGTTCGGTATTAAGCAAACTAAAATAGTATTGGAACGAGATTAATTAAATTTATTAGTTCTAGATTGAAAATCAAAATCTATAACGCGGTCATTGAATATGTTTCAAGTAAAATGACGAGAAGTCAGTGATAGATATGTGCAAATCCAAAAGAATATGACAGGCCAGGCAACTCAAAATGGTAGCTGAACATATGCAAACGTGGGGTAATTTAGGACAAACTATATAACAGACAGACGGTTATTCAAATTCAAACTTCTAACAAAAGTAAGTTAACTTTGAATACTGCGGAAAGGAATTATAATACAACAGATCTTATAACTTAACGTATCTACCATGGTTATTGAATATTTATTTGCAAAACTAGATGGTACGTATCAATTGGAGTGTCCCACTTAATGGCAGCATCCCCAATTGTATAATTTTGCGTAAAATATTCCGATGTAAATACTGCTACATAGAAAAGCAACAAAGTACCAATGATTAGTGAACAAGTTGGAGCGTCAATTCTCAATCGAATAAAAATTAATACAAGGAAATCAACGGTTACATTAAATATTTCACCAGACTTAAATTTGCCTATGTATATAGCGATCGAGTGTGAAAATAATTTAATCCTTTAGCAGTTTATCTTATTAAATAGAGTTCGACTCAATTGAAGCGTCCCACTTAAACACAGCATCCCCAAATTAATAATTTCGTGAAAGTAATCTGTTTGCTAAATATGATTTGAGAAATGAAATAAAGCAAAAATTCAAAGTTAAGATTTCGGTATGACTCCTCTGGAGTCCAAAATTACCACAATAATTAATGAGAATTTAAATTAGAGAGTTCTTAAGAAATAGTCGATTGACTACTTCAGGCGCTGGAATCAAAAGATACCCCAACAGCTAGCCGTTTCAGGATATATCCGTACTTGGGCTAGAATTCGTCTCATCCAGCGCATTTTGCGCTGTCACATATGAGTCAAGCAGTCATCAGCTGGCGACAGAGCCAAATGTTTATAATCGGTAGCGTCAATTGATATAAACAGCAGTTTCTCCACAATTTAGACGACTGGGATCGCTTGTAAATAAATTAATTGTATTATTTCTGGAAAAAATGAATTTAATAGCCGAAGTATTAACAATTATAACTGTAAATCAAATTGATATTCTTGACGCCGGTTTATATTGATAATTTAGAGCATTAACATATTTAAACAATTAGTTTTCGTGTTTGAAACTAGTTGAAATCGGTTTGAAATTAAAGATGAATGCGACTACTGAAAATAACCGAATTAAATCGTCTTCGGTTTAATAGTTATAAATAAAAAAACATAATATATTACTTCAGATACACAGTTAAACTGAAAATATATACGAAATTTACAATTTAAAATTTTTTTCATTACACGCTAAATATCAAATACCATTTTAACTACATTTTAGTTTAAATCTTAACATTCATTGAAATATTTTAAAACACTGCCTTTGACTGGCATATACACTTAAAACGTGTTAATTTGTTTGGCTTTTATTTTGATTATATTTTTCAGAATTAAAATTAATATTTTTGTAAAAGTGCTGTAGGATCAGGAATTGTCCATTCCTGAAAGAAAGATAGCGAACATTTCGACCCCTGGGAGTTCACCTTTTCCTCACTGTACCTATACTATGTGCTTTTATCATATCGCTAATAAAGGAAGTGGTGTTTTTAAAAAGTGACAAATTTATTAAACAGATGGAAGGGCGTTAACACCAATCTTTTTAAATCCAATATTTAGTTGAAACGCTTACCGAAATACGTAAATAATATAGGGTGCTTCAAAAGAAAATGTTTTAAATATTTCTGTAGGTTGGGGAGTCTGAGAGATAAAGATTTCATCAATAATTTTTATCTTAGGGTGATTACTAGATCTAACCGAGTTGCAGCCCCTTAAATTGGGTGCTAGTTATCTCCCAATAATATGTAAATGATTTAATGTAACAAGAACAAATTTTATATTGAGTCCTCTTTGATCTGTTATATGGCCATTAGACCAATGCGTACTTACATGTATGGCGTGTCCTTTACATGGTGATGTGGTAAATTTTGACTGGACTACAAGATACGAAATTAAGATTGTGTAAATTATGAGAGATCGATAGTAGGTAATTAAACGTGTTTAAACATCGGAAACGAATAAAATATTATATCTGTAAACACACCGGAACAATATTAATTATAATTTCAAATGCAGGGAAGCTACCCCAACAAATTAAATAAATTCTATGATTATAAATATATAACCAAGCCAGGCAATAAACAATATTATAAAATTAGACAAACGATTTGGAAATATCGTCTGAATTTCCCAATGAGTAAGATACGTTTTCCTCGTGGAAAAGGAATTAAAAAAATAATAGGAAGTGAATTCTACAGAAAGTTTGATGTACAGGTGAGTTATTGTACAGCACTATAATACCAGATAAAAATTAAGGAAAAGGTACGATATAAATACGACTATATATCTGCAGACACCATGAATCTGACATGGCTGCTAAATATGGCGAGCAGGCCGGCGTGACTATGAGTGCTGGATTCTCATGGTTCAATAAAAATCGATAATCATCTCCCCATAGGAGGTGAATATTTGAACTTAAATCAAATATTCATAGTATCTACTAGGAAATAATCCAATTTATATCATTTAAACAAAGATAATAATTGTATTAATTATAAAGATAAGGAAATAACTCACCTACGTCTAACACACGTAAACACCGAACGCGAACTCTCTCTATATCGAATCTGTTCTCTCGTGACAACCTTTTCCGGACGCGCCAGCAAAGTGACCTAGTTTATAAGGTTGCGTTCTGATATTTAATTTACAGTCAGGAAAAAGATGTAACGAGGTTTGTGGAAATTATCATCACACGTCTTCAATGGTTGTGGCAAAAATACCACTATAATAACACTGTCTTAAAGAGGAATATGTGTACAGACGAGGCAGCGTTCACCCGGAATGATGTATTTAATTCCCGTGAACTTTACCATCCTGTAAAGGACACATCATCATACAATGCCATTACGCATTGCTCTAATGACCATGCAGAACATCAAAATAGAAGCCACAATAAAAAATTTGATCACTGTACGTTCGTTTAAAAGTTATTTGGAGATAATTGGTTTCCTAACACCCAGTTTAAAGGGCTGTAACTCAGCTAGGGAACACCCTAGGATAGAAATGTATGGGTGAAATTTTTTATCTCTCGGATCACCCATTCTACAATAGAATTTAATGCACTTTACTTTGAAACACTTTGTATCTGGGAACAGCGCCAGCCGATCTGGTGCATGATTAGTGTAATTTCAACTAACAGAGGTTCTTAATTTAAATAAACTATTAGTTTGTTATAGTTACTGACATGTGCAAAAAGCAAAGTTATATTCAGTTAATTACATCCAATTTATATTTAAACATTTTTCCTAAAACATTTAGTGAATCAAATGTTATATGTAGCAAAGTTACGATTAGGTTTGGAGTTACTAAGTTGCATGAAAATAAAAGCAAGTTTCAATGAAATTTTAGTTTACTACAGCGCACTGCAGATCGCCCAGACGGCCCTAGTTCGTTCTGTTTGCACTCAACCTACCACTGAATTCCTATAGAATTCACTTAATCACAACATTAAACAGCAAAGTTAACCAGGAGATGGGTCGAAAGTGATAAAAGGTATTATGGACTTTATCAGCATAGAAGCCATTTGTAAACTGGACATTTGAATGTTTCCTAGTTTAAGAACGCTTTGAATATTTACGACGGCCGGTTTCTTGTTAGCTTAGGATTATTTACCAAATTAAAGGTGAGGGTTTATGGCTAGTGCATAGAAAATTAAAATAGGTATTGCCTATTAATGGTTCCTGTAGTTAATCGCGCCTAACAGCAAAAAATTAACTGATAACGCGGAAAAGGCTCTTCGTTTACATTTGTCTACACCGCGTTGTCATAGCGGACTACTTGATTATATGTTTTGTATAACAAATTTTCCTAAATAAGAATTTTAAAAACCATAAAACGGCCAATAGACTGAGTCGCTTTATCATGTTTTGTATTTGAAAGTACTTATTTTACACATATTGTTGTTGGCTACTATTGGTAATGTGACTTTTGCTAAAATCGACTGTATTATTTAATTTTTGCTGCTAATATAATATTACGAAAGTATCGTTATTTCATTAATCTTAATACGACTTTTTGCAGCGGCGCTATATCTATATGCTACGTCCGGTGATTTTTACTCTCAATACGGACATCATGTCTACTCTTTCTTCATTTTGGTTTGAGGGCTCTAGTGAGTGATGAAATGGCAAATATCATGAATATAAACTTGAATAAAAGACTTGTTGCTTTGTAAAAATGTTGATAGAACCATTTTATTTAACACTAACAATACGCTTGATGTTACATGAAGAAGTCAATGAACTTCTTATTGTTATTATATGAGATTTATCAAAGTGACATTTCTAAAAGTCAGTACAACAAGCTTACTAACAATATAAATTACTTTTTCTAACATGCACACTCTTGTTTACTGATTTGTAAAATTGACTGTTAGACCTACCTCGTAGCAGTGACTTAATTAATATATCAGCCAATTGTTGTTCTGATCTAATATAAGAAACTGAAATTGAATCATCGTCTACTTTATCGGATATAATCATATATTTAATACCTATATATTTTGTTATTTTTTGATTTAAACTGTTTTAGATAATTCTCAAGAAGCTTTGATTGTCCAAAAGTAGTTGTGTTGGTGAATCCATGTCCATATCAAGTTCCTGAAGCAATGTACAAAACCATATAATTTCGGCACCTGTATAGCAAGCAGCTACATATTCTCCCTCAGTAGTTGACTTCGTGACACATTTTTGTGTATGTGATGACCAGGTAATAGGTCCATTAGATAATGCACTCACATATCCAGTCGTTGACCGACAAGTGTCAAGGTCTCCTGTATAAAATCAAAATCAGAGTACATGAGAAGTTTGTCTTTCGAGCCTTGAACATACCTCAGAATGCGTTTAAGTGTAGTTCAGTGTTTGGGACCAGGATTGTTGAGAAAGTGACTCACCTGACTGACAGAGAATATTATATCTGGTCGTGAAACAGTAGCCCCGAACATCAACCCATCTTCATCCTCGCCATAAGGAATGCTTTCCATGTTCTTCTTGTCATTTTCGTTGATTGGGAATTAGCCCGCTTGAAGCTGTGAATACTTACTTGGGATTTGCAGCCTTTTATATTAAATATCCCTAAGAACCGATTGGTGTATCCCTCTTGGCAGACGAATATTTGCTTGATTTTAAGGTTACGTCTGATTTACAACCCCCACGAAAGTTCGTGATTAACTAAAATTTCAAATTGGGTTCCGAATTCTACCAACATTTTGTCTATGGCAGTAATTGGTTAACTCAGAATAAGTCCACCGTCAACAAAAATTGCCAAAAATACTTCTTGCTTATCAATCTGAGTAAGAAAGACACACTTGTCTGAATAAATATATTTCAAGTTATTTCAATTCAAAGTGAAAAACGTTCGTCAGATTAAAACAACAAATTTTTCGTTATAATTATTTTGATGTAAAATATTGGTGATGTCTATTCTAATGCTATTAAGAGCTGATTCCATATCCGAAAATATAAAGAAAATTTTCCTTGGACGGAAAATGTTTATTGAGACATGGCATCTAAATTGCAATATACAGAGTGTTTCCCAAGCCATGTTCCACGTTCCAGGCATGTCAGTTTCCCAAGTCTCTCATGGCCGAATGTTAAGGGAAGTTAGAATAATTTAGGATAACCAATGGTAATTTAGGTAAAAAATAAGGGTAACTAAACATAACCGATGTTAACTTAGGTAAGAAATAAGGATAGTGAAGGATAACAAATAACGATATCCCGACACTGACTGATCATTTGTTGTCTTACAAGTGACTAACAGCAAACAATAGAATTGACGTTGCATAATCTTTAATTGCGCGTGTATGTATTCAGAAATACCGACCACGATTTTTTTTAATTATTAATCCTAGTGTGTTAAATGAAATAGCCTATCATCTGCTGTTGACAAGAGGTATGTTATACCTGATAGTGCGTATACTTTGGCATAGGGGCATCATCTAATGAATGAAGATAATAGTGATTTAGTTACTTTACTGAAATACGCTAGACATTTGAACATGGAAGAGCTTAAAGTGGGATGGGATAGTGTTGATTTCTATAAGTCTATAAGTGTCGCAGTCTACATACAAACAACAACGCCCAGGTTATGTATAATAATGAGGCAACCGAACCTTTCCAAACCCTCACTGGAGTTAGGCAGGGATGTGTCCTGGCATCCCTACTTTTTAATTTGTTTACCACTGCTCTAACAATTATTATTGACAACAAACTGACAGTCAGAGGAATAGGTCTCAGATACCGTTTTGATGGCGGTCTCTTTAACATAGGGCGCTTTAGAGCTTTCACGAAGACACGCACATGATTCATTTGTGATCTCCAGTATGCGGGTGGCTGTGCACTTTTAGCCTCTACGCCGGAAGAGCTTCAAGAACTTTTAGATGTGCATGCCCAGAGCTATGATTCCTTGGGACTTAAAATCAACATTGGAAAGACTAAGATTATATCAACTCCTCATCAAGTGAACCAAATAGACATTACACTTAACGGAAATTCTCTTGAAGTGGTGGATCAGTTCAATTACTTAGGCAACGTTGTTAATGACAAAGCAAACATGGACAGCGAGATTCGCAATAGAATTAACGCTGCATCTAGAGCACTCTGGGGACTTAGAGAGAGAGTATTTGACAACCACGACCTTGCTTTGTCAACGAAAATGGCTGTCTACAGAGCAGTTGTCATTCCAACACTGCTATATGGATGTGAAAGCTGGGTCACTTACCGTCGTCATGTGAAAGAATTAGAACGTTTTCAGCAAAGACACCTCAGAAGTATGATGAAAATCCGTTGGTTCCATCACATATCAAACGTGGAAGTACTCAGGAGAGCAAACAGCCTTCCAATTGAGGTGCTTATTTCAAGAGCACGCCTAAGGTGGGCAGGTCACGTTCATCGTATGCATGATAACCGCCTTCCTAAATGTACACTTTATGGTGAATTGCTAAGCGGTAGAAGAAGGCGTGGCGGTCAACGAAAGAGGTTCAAAGACGCTCTCCATGAAAATCTAAAATCCTGCGGTATTGCAGACGAGAAATGGGAACAACTTGCAGTGGACAGAACCGAATGGCGAAGGGTTGTGGCCAGCTATCAAGGAAATGTTGCTGCAAGAAGGCCGAATCCAAGACCTAACCAGGTCTATGTTTGTCCTGACTGCGGTCGACATGTGCTCTCCCGAATTGGCCTCTATAGTCATAGTCGTGTGCACCGTAGATGAATGGGAATTACAATAGACTACACCTTTTACTTGTTTTTTATTGTACACAATTTATCGACTGTAACATTTTTATACTCGGACTCGAGTAACGGCTAATAATAATAATAATAATAATAAGTCTGAATCGGATTTGATAATTCGAATGAAAATAAAATTCAATATTCTTATGTGATTCGTTTAGTGCATGTTGTGCCGTATATGGCACACATTTAATTTTCTACAAATTACCATCTAAAAAACATATCTGCTTTATTTCACTGGTGCACCACTTGATAGTAACTAAACTTCCCCACAATATTTAATTTATTGGAAAATATTCACTAAAAACATTCTCAAATTCGTTACAACTTGAAGTCAGGAAAGATCAGCTGCGGCAGCCATTTTGAACAAAAGTGTTTAATTAGTTCACAAAATATATTTTAGTTGTTAGTAATGTTTACAGATGTCACTAATAATTTGTTTATTAATGTAGGCAGGATATTTTAATGATATTTGATAGATGGCACTAAATACACTGAAAATAATTCCTCATGCCCTATATGGAACGGTATGCGGTAAGAGACTAAAACCATAAATTCAATGATAATATCTCAGTAAATAAATAGATTGGATCCTTATCCATAAAGTAGATAAATCTGAAAAGGTACCTACCTATATGCAGTTAAAATAACCTGGAAGGTATTTTCTATCTAAAATGTATATGTTAAATATAAAATTGGAATAAAAGTCTTTAGATGTTTTAAAGCATGTCTTTTAGTTATGTAATCAAGGATAGGTAATAAAATAAATGTATTATTTTTTAATATTTGTTTTATTTCCAACTTCATCATAATATAAAGAATATAAAGATACATTTTAAGATACTACAATTATGCAATATGACATTACAATGATTGTTTATATCTAATAATAAGTACAACATAATAAAGAGTTATTTAACTGTATACGGACGGACAGACGAATAGGTGGACAGACGACATAAGCTTATTAATAAAGCCGCCTTAAATTTGCCTCCACCATGCGAATTACCCCCACCACCTGAACTTGACTATAACCCCGTGGCCTCAGCTTAAGCCACTCCCCCACCACTTGATAACGGACCGCCCGCCGAGCAAACACCTGTTGACTTTAATCTGGATCTCCACCACTCTAATTATTCTCATCACTCTAATTACCCCCACCCCTAACCTGATAACTGATGATCATACTCTTGCTCCGAGTCTCTCATAAACACGTAACTGTTGAAAATCTCTTAAAATATCTTAAATTTTTATTTCATTTTCTCTATTTGTAACTATAATACTAAAAAACCCGGAGAAATTTATTACTAGAAGCGTTTGAAATGTGATAGTTTTTAGGATTACAGTAGAGAATTATTGTATATCGCTGTTACAATACATAAATTCAGACAGTGTAATTTATTTAAGTTGTCCCGCACTGATATCGATTTTCTAAGCAACCAATTGATCATACACATATTCGTTCACCTCTAGTATAAATACACACCACTGTTATTGTTTTTCAGGTTTGAATTTTCGAAAGTTTCATTTGATTAAAACTTATTGTCAGTAAGTTCTGTTACAACTAGTAGACCAAATGCAAACAGAACAAAACAAAATTATCGGTTCGATTTGCAGCCGAAGTAAACAAAAAATTTATCGAGCCCTACTTTTATTTACAGTTAGATCAATAACTTTAAAATGAACCACAACGTTACCTCCTAGCGGTTTATATAAAACATTTGCTTTCATGAATGCGCAATTTTTGCAGTAAATTAATATTGTACCGGATCTGTTATGAATTTACAAATTATTATGCTATTATATAACAACGATCTATTGAATAATTTATAATTTTCAAACAAAAGCCAAAATTGAATATTGTATCATACCGCAACTACATTAATTAGTACCAAAAACAAACAACAAATTTAATAAAAATTAAAAAGATTTATTTAGATATTTAATTCGATCGTACAAAGAATATTGTATGCAATATGTGCAAAAAGTATACTTGTTGCGCTTAGCATGATTGCAGCTCGAGACGAAGTCGAGAGCTGCAAACTTCATACTTCGTGCAACAAATATACACTTTTTGCTCTATTTACATAAATAACTATTATGTCCAGAAATAATTGCTTCATGTGTCAATGATTTTGCTTAACCATGCGGTAATGGACCCAAACCAAATTCTTCAACGTTCAACAGACGTTTAAGTTTTGCCAAGAAGATTATTCCAGCAAGATAAAATTATCCATGATAAATAACCATAATGAAATAATCCGTAGGGAATTTAAATTGGTGGCACCAGATAAGCTCAGTGAAAATGTCACATGGACGTAAAGATAAAACTAATAATTCCGAATAACTAGAATAATGATTCCAGATACTTAATATAATTATTCCAGATAACTAACATAATTCAATTAGAATGTCTAAAACATAAAAATACAAGAAGCATAACAGTTATTATAAAAAACCGCTGCCCAAGAAATCACTACTTCCACATCCAGATTTTGTATCCAAGTCTTACACACACTAGATCCTAATGCAATATTTACTCCCCTTTAATAATAGGGTAGGGGTGGCAATGGGGGTGGTAGAGGGGAGGGCTATTGCCAAAATAAATTCCTTTTGGTTCTCGTACACACACCAAATCCTTATTTAATTTTTTACTCCCTTTAATAATAGGGCGGGTGTAGCAATGGGGAGATGGTAGAGGGAGTGGTAAATGCAAAAAAATTTTAGAGTGCCTTCTCACATATAAACTAAATCACATTTTAATTTTTTTTACTCCCTTTCATAATAGTGTGGGGGTGGTATTTGGGGTGAGAGTGGGGGTTGGCTGATGCCAAAAAAAAGTTTTGAGACCTTGACTTTTCGTACATGCCCTAAATTGGAATATTATGGACACTTACTTGCTTGATTTGCCTATTTACCCTTATTTACACCATTTACCCCCCGAACCCCCCAACGGAATTAGATCTAGTTCCAGATCTTGTTATAATACATAAGTGTACCGAATTTCAAATCAATATCCTAAACGGTTCCGGAGTAAACGTGCGCACAAAAAAATTACAGACCGACAGACAGGAATTTTTTTCTCTCAAATTTAAAATCTCGACGTTTCACGACATTTTAAGCCTATTTCACAAAAAAGAATTTTTTTTGCGCTACTATACTTTCACTAGACGTGGAAGTAACTAATAAATTCGTATTGCCACGTGGAGGATTCCCAATAAAGGAATTGAATTAAAGTTACAATCGCGAGCTCAGGAGATTTGCAGCCACCATAGCTCGAGGTTCTCAACGAAAAAGCGCATTGAACACTCGGTTCAAATGGAAGACCGGTAAGGATGCACATGCGTAATACACGTTGACGACTTAAATCATAAATACAAAAATGTACATGAACGATAACTCGGCGAGCTGTTATTCAAATGTTTTCTGCATACGAAATTTTGACTCAAATAAGACTAAATAAAATTACAAAATGAGAAATATACGGAAATTCTATTGGCAGTAGTAGACCACATACAAACGTAAATCTGAAGACTTCGGATTGGTTGAGGCTTTGAGCCACTAAGATTTCAAAATTTATAACGTTGTAACAGAGATAAGATTAGCTCGTTACAATTGTTTAAAAATATTCAGAAATAAAAATACAAAACTGAAATTAACAATACCGTCATTTTTTCCTTAAATAATAGTATATAAATATCTTTTCATAATCTTGTTCACCGAGTTTAAATATTGTCTTTGGTTTTGGTGTTATTAATCTTTGTGTTTTTACTAAAATACCGCATACGTAAACATTTTGATAACCGATATGACTTCATTACTGTTTCATTGAGTTTATTATTCTACTGTCCGATACATTTTTCAATCTTTTTTTTTTAGTAATTCATAAACCTCTGGTCTGGTTTATATAAAGCCCAATTTAGAACTATTTTTACGGTATCGCGAACAGTAACGGTCCAGAGTTATTTGATTGCCGGGAAGTTTTATTTTCGTTCGGTGTACTCATAAAATAGCTATAGATAACCAATAAAATGGACATCAGAACGTTAAAATCCTCCTTAGACTACTAAAGATCAATCTCTATTGCAAGGATTAAAGAGCCTGCTCGTTCATTTTATATTCCATGTTGTTTCATGTTTCAAACATAAAGCGATATTAAATACGATTTATTTACTTTGATATTATGAATAAGGCGGAAAATAAATATTTAATAGCCCTTCTAAATGATTAAAATCACTTCAGCGTAAATTTAAATAAAATGAAATAATCTCATCCCTATATGTTACTTAACATGGTCCCAAGTTAATTTAAATTTAATAGTCCTTTGTGAAAATTATTTGTGTTTACCAATGTTGGCACTGATGTAAATAAATCTGATAATTATTAAAATATATGGTGTTCGTACGTCGCGTCGATCCCTTTTTTCATTTAATTATTGACGATACTCTAGCAACATTGTGACATTGAGCCAACGTTGGGGATTCCAAGGAAAACTACATATCAACCCACATTTGCACCAAGGTCAATAAAATATGAGTAATCGGTTCCATACCTGATGTACGTATCACAATATTATCTTGTATGTGTAAGCTTTAAGAAAGTTTTTGCTGAAAATTAGTTAACAAGTCTGTGGAAAATGTTCCTTTATTACTTTTATGAGGCTAATTTCTATACTACTTTTATCGTATTTTATTAGAGTTTAGTTAAATTAATAAGAAATAAACAGATAATCTGCCTATTTTAATCTAAACGTGCATTTAAAACAGAGTTTTGTAACATGATATTCTTGATCTTGGTTTCGGTAAAAGTTTTTGATCTTACAAATCGCGCCTTCCATCGGCATATTGTTTGTTAAAACGATTATATTTCTTTTAATCAATACCATTTGCAGTTTATCAGAGGGGGATTACCTTCTGGTACATTAACGATTGACTCCTTAGATATAAAAGATAAATTATTAAAGTAATATTTCATTATATAAGAATCTTTTTTTTCGTTCAATATTTAAATGAGGATAATATATATTTCATAATAAATAAAATTCCCAAGACAATTCAGTGATATATAAATTTTTAATATCATAACACTTTTTAAAACAGTTGAATTATAGTTAATTAAATTATAATCGTTATAGTCTTGCCTTTAAGGTAATGAGTTATATTTTTTCAAATGTGCTTTTAGAGGGCGGACTATTAAAACCTCGCAAACTCGTCTGTAAAATCCTTATTTTACTATAAGTAACGTAACCAGACTGCAACTAACAGCTACTCTCCGGGCTATGTGCCCCGCTGAGCGCTGAATTACAAGTTACAAGTCTGGCGCGTTAAGTGTAATAATTTCATATTATTATCAAAATGCTAATGCTTCGATTGCAACAAACACCGGCCGAAAGACTGATCCTACTTAAAGGAGCTCCCTTGCCAGCCGTCACATACCACATGCAGACTGCAGTTTCGAGCTGTTGGCTCTCGTTAGTGCAAGGTAGGCATGCGACGACCGGCACGAGGATCCTTTGACTATTTGGTACATCTCGGTATTTTTACAATAGCGACATGTAAAATAGTCAGCAGGCGCCATCTAGCGGTCCAGTGCCAACAGCTCGAAACTGCAGTCTGCAAGTGGTATGTGACGGCTGGCAAGAGAGCTCATTTAAGTAGGATCAGTCTTTCGGCTGGTGTCTGTTGCAATCGAAGCATTATAGCGTTTTGATAGTAATATGCAATTATTACACTTAACGCGCCAGACTTGTAACTTGTAATTCAGCCCTCGGCGGGGCACATAGCCCGGAGAGTAACTATTGGTTGCAGTCTGGTTACGTTCCTTATAGTAAAATATGGATTATATAGAGGGGTTTGCGACTAAAAATATTATGTTTTTGTATTTTTTTTTGTCTATAAGAGGACCTATTAACCAAAAAACTAAACCAATTATAAATTTTATTGCGGTTGCTGATATCACTAAGTCATATATTAACGAAAAAATTCACTTTTTCACAATTAATTACAATAAAAAATTACAATATTATACATGAATGAATATAAGCTTCTTAACCGTTCTACAAACTTTATTTCAAACTATTCCTGGATATTGGATTTAGAATATTTTATAGTTAATAGTGGGCTGTAAAAAATGTATTCGAATGAGAAAAGCAGAAAAATCCGGTAAGCCGGTGATGCTAGGAGAAAATTGAACTAAACCATAATTTTAGAATACAACTAGGCGAGCGCTAAAAAAAATTATTTCGTTTGGTCTAACCGTTTCCAAAGTATAAGTCTTGGATCATTTTGTCAGTTTTTTTGGCACCCCGCGTTCTCAAAGGTGTGAATAGATGAACTATAATGGATGCCATGATGATTTGTCGACACCCTCAACAAGGAGAATTTTTTGAGGACATTCGCCTAGTCTGTAATTAATTGATCTTATATCAAATATATTTGAAATACTGGATACCTTAAACATAATATTTGCAAGAGCTTCTCTTCAGCTCTTTGGAATATCCTTACAAAACGCAGCAATTAATGAAAATAAAGAGCACTACTTCAGCATAGTACTAGATATTTTGTCCATATGCTTTTGGTTTTAACATATTAATTTACAGATGTCTTTGCCATGGTATAGGCCATTTAATTTCCATGTATTTTCACCCACTGAAACCGAATATGACAGAAGTTTTGCCCCTGTATGTTACTATTCTCTACTACAGTTAAGAATACCTTGAAATACTCGTTATTCGTAGATCTCACAATTTAAAATCAATTCCCTAGTTCAATCAAACAGCCAAACTAGGAATCCCATAACCATTTCATACTAATCCCATAACCCCATAAACCTATACCTGGAAGCTCTGTAACCTCGTGGCCTAATAGCACCATAAACCTAGGACTGTACGAAGAATATACGGTTGAATTGGGAAATTCATGAGTTACAAAATTTCAACCAGAAAACCTTATATTTCTATAATACCGTTACCCATCCGCAGCGAAGCCCATAGCCCCATGACCTCATAACTTGCAACACCATAACTCCATATTCCCATGAACCCGGAAATTTATAAGACTCCCTATATCCACGTGATCCTGAGTGTTATGCGGACAGAAAGAAGAATTATAGAAATATAAAATTTTCCTGTTCAAATCTTGTAACACATGAACTTAGATCGTATATTATTCATTCGTTCGGTCTCAGGGTTATGGTGTTTTGACTCACGAGTTTATGGAGTCTGCACGTACAGGGTTACGAGATTAGTGTGAAGAGGTTATGCGATCCTTAGTTTAGTTCTATAGAGTTGAGTGAGCTACGGAGGTTGATGTTAAATTGTGAGATATTAATAATAATTTCTTTATTGATTTCTACAAAATAGAAATAAAACTTTGCCGAAGTTTAGCCATTAAAGATTATCCTTACACTTAACCCTTCCTAACCTAGCTTACCTTAATCTGAAATAATTAACCTAAAGGGATAGAAAAATAAATATTCTTAAACTTCACTGATTTCAAGTAAGATATTCTTTTCATTTTTTTCTAAATAAAGTAACTGATAAACTTATAATATCGGCACTTAAGGAATCATACAATCTCACTGCATTATACGTAAAGAAACGTTGAAAGATGGCTGTCTTATGTTGGGACGTAGTTAACATTGTTTGATAACGAACATTTATGTTATGAATGACTTCCCGTGATGGAAGCTTTTACCGTAAATATTTTGGTGTTGAAGTTTTTACAAGATTTTGTACAAAAACAAGAATGTGATATTTAAATGGACTACTTAACTTTAGCCATCGCAGATCCACGAAAGCGTCAGTTATGTGATTATACTTTCTTAATTTATAAATGAATCTACAGCAAGTATTCTGATTTTTTTTTGCAGTCTGCTGCATGTGATTGCGTCAAGGCAAGGGTAGTACACGGTATTACAGTAGGCCGCTTTAGAAGGAACTAAACTTTCGCACAGCATTTTTTGGGTATTTTTATTCAAAATATGCTTACCAGAATAAAGTAACTTAATCTCGCATAGCACTGCTTTAAAATATCATTGGTATGATCTATAAATCTAAGGTTTTCGTCAAATATTAATACTTCCAAAATGTTTGCTATATTTACAAAGTATATAATTTGATCATCAATCTTGACGTATATAATTGATTTTAAATTTTCACGTTGTATTTGAACTAATTAAAAGAACTTTACCTTTAAGAGATTCAATTTTATGTTATGCGTTTCACTGCATTTGCTAAAAGATGACGTAAAGCTATTCATCGCCTGATATGTATAGTGATTTGTTTGTTTGTGCGAAAAGAAATGTACAACAAAAATAAGAGAGGCCCCAAGACTGAGCCCTGGGGTTACCGGATGTAATGGGGGAGATCACAAGAGATTTCGTTATTTATAACGACTCTCTGTGTGCGATTTTTTATATAGCTCTCTAAAAAGTTACATGATACAGGATTTAGATCAAAATAATTACATTTAGTAACTAGAAGGCTATGATATATAGTGTCAAAGGCGCTAGTAAATTCCAACAGTACTAAAACAGTTGCCTATCCCTTATCCAAAGCTCTTTGATATTATCACTCATATTTAACAGTGCAGTATTTGTACTATGCTCCTTCTTAAAGCCCGATCGATTAAGTGGTAGAGGGTTATTTAAAGAAAGATATTCATTTAACTGTTTGTATATAATTTTTCTTAGTATTTTGGACAACAAAGGTACGAGATTGATCGGATGTAATTCATTGTATGTTGCTCCGTTATTAACTTCAGGTATAATAGTCTTTTTCCAAAAATCTGGAAAATATTCTATTTCTAAACAAACATTGACAATATGAGTAATACATCTGGTTACAGTAGGCATACACAAATTTACCATTTGTAGCGAGATCTTGTCATAACCACTGGCATTCGATTTAATCTCATTTACTATTTATATTACTGTAGAAGTATCAACAAGGGTAAATACAATGCCAACGTCTTTAAATTTGTTTTTCCGATAGTAATCAATTGTTTGTGGGCAAGCACTCTGGTTGTTTTGAAAAAACGATGATTATTAATTTCTGAGGGATTACATAAGTTAGGATAGACTTCGGTATTTTCACTCTGTTGAACATTTAGGGATATTAAAGCTTTATAAAAGCTTGAAATATTTTTTTGTCTAGTTAAAAATTGAAGATGCGCTGCAACAGGGAGTGCAAAATTTCTTAGTTCTTTGTGAACATTCCATTTTTTTGGAGTTTTTTACCGTTTGTATTCACTTAAATGGGTTGTTCCTTTAGCCAAGGTGCAGGAGGTTTGCTAACTCGCATCGTGCATAAAGGAAGGAATAAAATGCAATCAATGAGATATTTTACTTTTTCATCGATACTGCGCATGTATAGCGAACTTACTGTACTTCGTTTAAATCTTTTGTAAAATGGTCAATATCGAAATCTTTAAAGTCTCGGTATATAACAATTTTTTGTTTCCTCTTTTCTACATTTAATGTACCAATTTTGGAACATTTTTCAGCAAAGTTTATGAAAATTGGATCTACCAAGGTAGTAGAGTGGCTTGTAATATGCGTTGGCTCGTTAATAAATTATACCATGCAATAAATGTACAAAGCTTATTTTATTATCACAGTTATACATATTAACATTTATATCACTGACAACTATTGCATAATCGTGAAGTGGAATAACTTTGGATAAAAAATATTATTAAAAAACAACTGATTGATTAAAGTTGCTACGAGGTGGACGATAAAGAGATCTACGTATAACGAATTTTTCACGGAGTTTTTGGCTGTAGGAAAAAATCCTGATGTATAGCGTTGCGCAGATGCAACTTTTTTCTGGGACTCTAAACTTTGATTACTTTGTCAGTGTATATGAAACGAAATGAGGAATTCACCTTAGAATCAAGTTTATTATCAGAAAATTCACGAGACACCCCGAGGTTAAAATTGTTGGAACTATTATTAATAATTTCAAATGTTGTTACTACGCTTATTTTTTAAATTATGGCTCTTTAAAGGTATTACCGTCATTGTCCTTAACGCTAGAAATATTTCTCATTTTTGGTATCATTTCCTGCAAACCTTCTTATACATTTATAGTTTTTTTAGCTTTCGTCCGTTTCATCCAAACTATATTCCTACCTTTTAAAATAAGAAGTATATGGTCGGTGCAATTACAGTTATATATTTTTATTTATTCGATTTGGCAGGTTTCCAGAATAAATCATGAATAGTGCCTGTAAAATGTGCAACCAATAAAGAAATATTATTAAAACTTCTAGGATTTCGGTGCAGTTATAAGAATTACATCAATATCAATATCGAGATCAAAAATTCCATAAATTCTGCAAACGACATTGCATCGCAGTATAAAATGTAATGCCTCTATCAGGTGAATCTATAAAAGCAGCATTTAAGCTATTTAAGTACAAAGTCTTATGGATGGCGGTTATATGGCTGTGTCCCAAGAACGATATTAAGTTATGATCGCTCTTATGGCAATGCGTAATATCAGTCTATGTGTTCATATATAAGGGAATTTCGTGTAGGCAAGGAAAAGAATATAACCGTTTTACTACTAAATATATAAAATAGCACATAAAACAGACATCCAAGATATTGCAAACGATTTTTCTTTATAACCACCAATGTCTGAAAATTTATTGGGATAATTTACATATTTAATATTTGGAAGGTTTAATATAATTAAAAATATATTAGGGGAGGGTCGTTAGTGTTTTTCGCTTCTTTAGAGATAAGCTTCCTGCGCTACGGATTAGTTGCAGTGTTAACGTTGCGGCACCATTGTGCTCTGTGCGAGAACAGTATACGTATGAAAAACATTTAAAATCCATTAGATGCTCTGCATTCGAAGTTCTGTTTAATGCTTTTTAGAGTAATATTCATGTAAAGGAAGTCTTTTAGTTTTTTTTAGTAGCAAAAACATTATGCTCATCTTCGCCCCATACCTTTTCTACATAGACAAAAAATAATATACAGGGTGTCCTAAATCTAAACGGATATAGCGAATTGCTGAGTTCAAAACATCCTCAAACTTATCCTGAAAGTAAATGCTGAATGGTTGGATATATGGGGTGTTTTATCATATTATTATATATACCGCCATATTTTCGAAATGACCGCATGTATTGAGAGAAAATTTGGATTATGCTCTTTTAATCTAATCAAAAATACTGTCTATTTGAGCAAAATTCCAAGACCGGATGCGCCTCTTTTTAAAATATTGCTCTCAGTGCCCCGAATAACACTCTTTGTATATCACCTTTTGGAAAATGCTAGTAAACATTTGAAAAGACAATGGATCAGTTTGAAATATAATATCGTATTATTTGATGACTCGTTTACCATCGTTCTATAATAAATTTTCGAAACTGTCGATTGACCAAATTTTAGTTATTCAAATAAATATGTAATCAGCTAGCTAATAGTTTAAGAGCTGGCTACAGAAAGTAGCACAAGACTCATTGTAGTCGAAATTTTACCGAATAAAGGTCCGAATGTTACTGACAGAGTGAACACCCCGCCGACAGAAGGAAGTCCGGAAGTATAATGCGTGGGTGGGCCGTTAAATATGAAATTTTCTCAAGTCAAAAAACTGATAAGGTGCAGTATCGATCATTTGCAGAATTATTAAGGATGGCATAAAAAAGTAAGTTAGAAGGCCAAGTGGAAGAGAAAGAAAAAAAAATTTCTATGCTAAATGCGAGAATGCTTTATTCGATCAATCATTTCTCTCTGTATTTTCACGCTTCACATCATCGAGTGTACTACTGAAAATTTGTCAGTATAATTTCGAGATGTTCAATAAATTATTGGAAAACTGTAAGAAGCTCGAAGAAAGTAGTATCTGTAACATAAATATTTAACATAAGCAAGCTGGGGAACACAGTGATTTTTTAGATAAACCGAAAAAGCAGTGATCCAAGCAGTAACGGTGCAACATAAATCAACTAAAATTGGATCAGGATATTAAATGAACAATCCGAAGAGGATCCAAGTCTAGCAACCAAGATGTTAAGGAAACATTTGTCCCCCATTCCTATAAAAATCAAAACGCAGTAGGGTACTGTCAATCTCTCAAATTAATATTCATTCAATTGTACCCCCGTTCAATTAAATCAAATATTATAGCTGCTGTCAATGTAAAATTAGAAGCACAATTTTCAAAAATCGTTTTCTCCTAAATCGTAATAGTTAGAACTACAACATTTAACATGTTTTATACGTATAATTACCCATAGTACCTAATTCTTCAACAAAATGTATGTGGATTTATTTAAAATAACAAAGTTGATACCGTTTCCGGCGAAACCCAAAATGCTTCTCCGGCCATAGTAGATTCAACTTATGGACCATATTGAGTCGTACAACCACCCAAAAGTTCAAATCGATATCTCCTTTTATAAAGAAGTTGTAAGCCATAATGTAAAAAATTAAACCTACTAGCGGCGTCTCCGGCAAAATATAATGTGAAAAAAGCGTGCCCGCCTGGCGAATTTCTATTTACGAGTAAACGGTGCATCGTAGAGAAAAACCTCCGAAAGATTTTCTTCTACAAATCCTCCAGTGACCGAAACGGTTATTTTAATTGTACCCTCGTTCAATGAAATCAAATATTATAGCTATATTTTCAAAAATCATTTTCTCCTAAACCGTAATAGTTAGAGTTACAATATGTAATTTATTATACGTAGAGTTACCAAATCTACCGAATTCTTAAATAATATGTATAGGGGTCCATTTAAAATAACAAAGTTGATACCGTTTCCGGTGAAACCGGAATGAATCTTCGCCCATAGAATGATCAACTTACGGATCATGTGAAATCTTACAACCACCCAAAGTTTCAAATCGATATCTCCTTTTATAAAGAAGTTGGAAGCCACAATGTGCAAAATTTAATCTACTAACGGCGCCTCTGGCAAAATATAGAGTGCAAAGAGCGCGCCCGTCTGGAGAATATTTTTACGAGCAAACAGTGCATCGCAGAGAAAAACCTCCGAGGGGTTTTCATCCACAAATCCTGCCTCCCATGTGTTCATGTGGCCGGAACGGCGATTTTCAATTGTACACTCGTTCAATGAAATCAAATATAGCTGCTGTCATTGCAGAATTAGAAGCACAATTTTAATAATAATAATAATATGGCTTTATTTTTTGTTGATATAAGTTATTTACAATAATCTTTTATAAAGGGGGCGACGTTCAACTAGGCTGCTCTTCCACGTAATTTTCAAAAATCATTTCTACTAAATCGTAATAGTGAGAGCTACAGTATGTAATGTTTTATACGTAGAGTTACTCAATCTACCAAATTCTCCAATAAAATATATACGGGTCCATTTAAAATGACAAATTTGACATCGTTTACGGTGAAACCGGAAATGCATCGCCGGCCATAGTATAATCAACTTACGGACCATATTGAATCGTACAACCACCCAAAATTTCAAATCAATATTTCGTTTTATAAAGAAGTTGTAAGCCATAATGTAAAGAATTAAATCTACTAGCGGCGCCTTCGGCAAAATATAAAGTGAAGAAGCGTGCCCGTCTGGCGAATTTCTTTTTACGAGTAAACGGTGCATCGCAGTGCACCACTCAAAATTTCAAATCGATAACTCCTTTTATAAAGAAGTTGTAAGCCATAATGCACAAAATTTAATCAACTAGCGGCGCCTCCGGCAAATATAGAGTGCAAAGAGCACTGCCGTCTGGCGCAAATTTTTATGAGTAAACGGTGCATCGCAGAGAAAACCCTCCGAGGGGTTTTCATCTACAAATTCTGCCTCCCATGTGTTCTCGTGGCCGGAACGGCAATTTTCAATTGTACCCTCGTTCAATGAAATCAAATATTATAACTGCCGTCATTGTAAAATTAGAAGCACAATATTCAAAAATCATTTTCTCCTACACCGTAACAGTTAGAGTTACAATATGTGATGTTTTATACGTAGAGTTACCCAAACTACCGAATTCTCCAATAATATGTATAGGGGTCTATTTAAAATAACGAAGTTGATACCGTTTCCGGTTTAATGCATTTCCGGCCATAGTATAATCAGCTTGCCGACCATGTTGAGTCGTGCAACCATCCAAAATTTCGAATTGATATCTTCTTTTATAAAGCAGGTGTGAGCCATAATGTGAAAAATTTAATCTACTAGCGGCGCCTCCGGCATAATGTACAAAATTTAATCTTCCTTTCCTTCGGCACAATATAGAGTTCAAATAGCGCGCCGGTCTGGCGAAATTATTTTATAGAGTGAACGGTGCATCGCAGAGAAAAACCTCCGAGGAGTTTTCATCTACAAATCCTCCCCCCATGTGTTCGTGTGTGGCCGGAACGGCGATTTTCAATTGTACCCTCTTTCAATGAAATCAAATATTATAGCTGCTGTCAAATTAAAATAAGAAGCACAATTAATTTCTCCTAAACGTAATAGTTAGAGCTACAATATGTGATATATTTTATAGAGTTGCCCAATCCACCCAATTCTCCAATAAAATGTATATGGTTTAATTTAAAATAATAAAGTTGATATTGTTTCCGGTGAAACTGGAAATGCATCTACAGCCATAGTACAATAAATTTGCGGACAATGCTGAATCGTATAACCATCCAAAATTTCAAATCAATATCTCCTTTTATAAAGAAGTTGTGAGCCGTAATGTGCAAAATTTAATCTACTAGCGGCGCCTCCGGCAAAATATAGAGTCAAAGAGCACTCCCGTCTGGCGATTTTTTTTTACTAGTAAACGGTGCATAGCAGAGAAAAACCTTCGAGGGGTTTTTTTCATCTAAAAATCCCTCCCCCATGTGTTTCCGTAACCATAACGGCAATTTTCAATTGTACCCTCGTTCAATGAAATCAAATATTATAGCTGCTGTCATTGTAAAATTAGAAGCACAATTTTCAAAAATCATTTTCTCTTAAACGAAAATAGTTAGAGCTGCAACATAATATATTTTATACGTAGAGCTACCGAATTATCCAATAAAGTGTATATGGGTCCTTTTAAAATAACAAAATTGACATCGTTTCCGGTGAAACCGGAAATGCCTCTCCGGCCATAGTATAATCAACTTACGGATTTTATTAAATAGTACAATCACCCAAAGTTTCAAATCGATATCTCCTTTTATAAAGAAGTTGTAAGCCATAATGTGCAAAATTACATGTACTAGCGGCGCCTCCGACAAAATATAGAGTGAATATAGATGCCCGTCTGACGAATTTTTTTTTACGAGTAAGCGGTGCATCGCAGAGAAAAACCTCCGAGAGGTTTTCATCTAGAAATCCTCCCCGCATTTGTTCCCATGGCCGGAACAGCGATTTTCAATTGTACCCTCGTTCAATGAAATCAAATATTATAACTGCTGTTATTGTAAAATTAGAAGCACAATTTTCAAAAATCATTTTTTCTTAAACCGTAATAGTTAGAGCTGCAACATATAACACGTATAAAACGTTATACGTAAACTCACCTAATCAACAGAATTCTCCAATAAAGTATATATGGGTCCATTTAAAATAACAAAGTTGATACCGTTTACGGTGCATGCATCTCCGGCCATGGTACAATCAACTTGCGGATCATGTTGAGTCGTACAACCACCCAAAAATTTCAAATCGATATCTCCTTTTATAAAGAAGTTGTAAGCCATAATGTGAAAACTTTAATCTACTAGCGGCGCCTCCGGCAAAATATAGAGTACAAAGCGCGTAAATGGTGCCTTGCAGAGAAAGCCGCCGATGGGTTTTCATCTACAAATCCTCCGACACCCCCCCCCCCTAAATTTGTTACCGTGGTCGGAACGGCGATTCTCAATTGTACCCTTGTTCGATGAAATCAAACGGTCCGTTTCCTCTTTTTCCCAAATTTCGCCCTCCCCCCAAAAGTTTCTAGAGTCCTCTATTTTGTAAGTAGTTTATAGATTACCTAGGCAACAGATCTAAATTGGTAAATATAGAGAATAATATATCATAGACAAAAATGACTCTCATAAGTATCCCTCAGGGAAGCATCTACTATCTTCCATGTATACCTCAGATCCGTTAAACATATTAAAATATTGTAATATACATATTTATCAAGACGATTGAGGAACTGATACAAATATCGTGCTGCGATATCTAAATGAAAGCTTAGGCATAATATCAAAGTGTCGCATCGAGGCATGATTCATGTGTAGACAACTAATTTTTAATAGAGTCACTTAGTTTAACTATTAAAGAATATACATAGATAATACAGAAATACATAGAATATTAACAATATAGTAGTTACATTTGATAGTCATTTGAATTTTGAACAGCACGCTTCGAATAAATTAAAGACATCTTGTATAAAATTTAAAACTTTATATTCGTTTAAATTTCTACTCCCAGAATATATTAAATACAAGTTAATGGAGTCTCTAGTCTTCCTCAGTTCGATTAGCGTTCATTAATATATTATAGTTTTTTAAACACCGACTATAAACACAAATTACAAATTTCTATATACCTAACAAAAAGTATGATCACATAATACCCCTATATAATAACCATAAATATATGAATATTTCATATTGACATCAATAATTATTTGGGGTATTCCAGTGTTACACTTATGAAATACCTTAATTTTCTTAAAATAATTATACTTATATAATCTAAACTAAAATAGATAAAAACATCAATATTCAAAAGTTAAATTGAAAAATAAGTTTTCAACATATTATGAATCAGGTAATAGATGTAACCTCTTTGCTCCATTCACTGGTATATGGTCATTTGCTCTGTTCGAATATTCGAGAAAGGCATTTGGTTATTAACTGTTAAGAGACGAAGTTATTACTCCGAGTTTTTCTGTACCTGACCAGTAAAGACAATTAATGGTGAATATTATCCAAGATTTTCAAAACCTTACTTGTGTGTCATTTAGTACGAAAAGAATTTCTCAAAACCAGCGTAATCACTGCCAGGCCACGCAACACCAACGGTCAGTAAAATACACCAATGTTCATTGTACTTATGTTTTTCAATAACCTTATTTTTTTCCTCAATAATTTTAGGCCTGTTACATAGTGTTAAAAATTGATTTTTAATATAAAAGTACATGGCTTTCTTTACGGTGGATGTCGCCATTTTGTGCTAAAAATTTTGGTGAAAATCCCGCCAAGGTTTTTTTTGGGACTACATAAGCCATTATTTACCCGATTGACAACAGTATCTTAAAATCAAAAGTATCGTACTGCACCTAGAACTTGTAGTCTCTAGATAAACTAGATTGTTCCACATTGAAGGTTGTGTCACCATTTTTCTATTTTTTGTGCGATGCCAGCCATATTTTTACACCAACAGCAATATTTAGAGAGCATTATTTACATTAACATAAAATAGAGATTTATTTTTTTTAAATATCTATTTGTGTATATAAGTATATACATTTTAATTTTATAAATTTTTTGATTTATTGTCTTTTACGCAATCACTTCATAATACAAACTACTGCATTGAAGGTGCACATATACTTTTAAATATTGCCAAGACATATTGTATAGCAACGCGTACATGTATTCAGCGACCCGTTCAGATATTTTTTTTTTATTTACTCCACACATCAAAACTTTCATTTGTATATTAAATAGGCCAGAATAATATATAGTTTAATTGACTCTATGGTAACATTTTTTGACTAATATTTATCTTTAATATATGTTTTATTTCTTTTTATCTTCTGTTAGAACTTGAAAAGTTTAATTTATTGGTTGATTAACTATTTTATTTAAGCTCTCAAAAATCAACCAATTGGTGCCATTTTTTATTAGTGTAATTATTTTAATAATTTTCAAGAAAAGAAAATGCGTATATACGACTCTGCTCACTAGCAAAAGTCTAAGATCCGTTCCGCAGTGTCAGAATCAATATTTAAATCTAAATAAATGAACGAATAAAAAAAACATCTAATGCAAAATACATTTTTTTTATATATTAAACATTATTTATTTTTTTACAATTAAAGTGTTACATTGTGACAGTTAATATATAACATTATTCGTTAGTATTTTATTTATGTGTTATAGGAAATTGTGGAACAACTTCTTTTTGTGTTTTGTATATCTTTTTTATATGTATTTAATGCAATAAATATTTTCTTATTTATTCAATTCATGTTCAACTTTTGGTTCATGGTTCTATAATTAACATGAGAAACACTTTAGATTCGCGCTGTACAAAAGTGTGGAAAACTTTTATTCGCTTAATACCTACAATAATATTTTCATAAACTAACGTATTGACATATCTTATCGAATAAAATCCTCAGAGCGGTGGAAAATATTTCATCTATCACCGCGTATTTAGGTCACGCGAATACAGAAAATATTTGTAAAGATAAAATGTAATTATTACCAGTCTTGCCGTAACGTTCATCGTTATATTTTGTAATTTATGCTTGAAAGTTTCTCACAATCTACACAATTGGTGTGAATAATGTCTTATCACGTTTTTATTTATTGGTATGTATTTTTTTGCTAAATGAGAAGAGGCACTGAGCTCCATCAGTTTAATAACAAGAGATTTGAAATTCTTGTACTCACCTGATAACATTTTACAAAATAAGGGTATTATATTTTATTTTCTAAAGTACGCTGATAAGTATGAAGTGATTCATTCTGGCTGTTACTTTTCTGCAAATTTAGGAGAATAGTACGAAAATGTTCTATTATTACATGAATATTTTTATAGGAATACATCCATAGTAACAAAAAATTTCGTTAATATATGTACTATAAGTGGCGATGCAATGCTATATCTGCTTTCCTTCATGAATTGTGTGGGCATTGACGTTTTTACATTTCTTACCATTTTGCAGATTCAATTTAAAGCTTAATCGGCCGACCTGTTCCTCTTCAGCGAGTCATTCTATTCCATATGCAAATAGTCCATTAGAATTAGCATTTTGTCAGTACCTAAATTTGAGTGGATAATTGCGAAGTGATTCATGAATAGGGAGTATCAAAGTGTTACCTCCTTTCCCTTATTATTTATTTTTGGGAAATAATTGAGGCACCATATGGGGACAACTTGCTGGTTTAAGTCGGAACAAAGAGCCGTGGATCCGGAGTATTCCTAAGAGTGGAGAAACTTATCCTTTTTGAAATGTACAGCATAAATGACAGATTTCTGTTTATTTCGAGAAAAGGAGACAAAGAAAAATTGATGTCTCTTTTTCTCGAATAACCAGTCTAATATAGATCAGACTGAAATTGTTGGTAAGGAAAATAAAAGTTTAAAATGAATGAGATATATATATATATATATATATATATATATATATATATAACAAATTTATACCAGGATCCTAGATTCCGGGATTGATTATTGTTGAGGTGACTGGTTCTGGAACAGCAATCCATTCCCACAATTGTCTCTTAATGAAATGGGGTTTGAAAATTGTAGGAAAATTAACCAACGATGTGGTTTTTGAAAAGTTAATGAATAAGCATAAAATAAGACGGAAGTCAAAATTTTCAATATGAGCAAAATTTTGTCTATATGCAGAAAGATAAGCTATGTATAAGCTGTGCAAAAGCTATGCAGAAATGTAGAAGCTATGCAGAAATCTATACAGAAATGTATAAATATAAGTATATAAGTAGAAATATATAAGTTTATAAGTATATCAGCTGAATTCGTAAACTGGATGTTAAACACTTGTTAACGCGGATATAAAATGTAATATCAATTCCTGAAGTCCACAGTTAAGTTTATGTACGTTCGAATCAGTACACAAGCTGCAAGCAAATGATTTCCTTGTGAGTTGTACTAATAAGGTAAACTTTATTTGTTGCACTTACTGCAAAATAATGCCACCAGATAAACTAGAAAAATCTATTTCTCCTAATTATATGGAAAACTATAAAACGTAGAAATGGTACAGATATGGCTATCTGTCAATTGTTGAGTTAAGCGCAAAAACCTGCCTTATGTAGATTCTCGTACTCAAACAAATTACAGAATCGATAAAAGGAATCTATAATACCACATACCACAGCTGACTTAGATTGCAACAATTTGTAATTTTTATTCTATACACAACCAAAAATATGAACTGCCATAATAAGTAGTAAAACGTAAACCCGTCTTGTGAGGATTCAGCAAATATATTACATCTTATAGGATATACTATTTTACAGGATAATTAGAAAGCTAAAGGTAAGAAAAATAACCATATGTACTTACATAGTAAACAAAAATATAAAAATTGAAATATAGATATATGAGTGTAAATAAATGTTTTGTAGACAATCGTTTCCTGGGATGCTGTAATAGAACGGATATACATAATAGTGTAAAAAAAACATAACTGGGTTCCTAAGTTATAAAAATATGTACATAAAACAATCTGAAATGACTTAGCAATTATACAAGTAAATTCTGTTAGTTGAAAACAGTTTCACTTAAAAAAACTGAATAAAAATGTTACAGAGATCGTGCTAAATATAAACAAAAATACTAGTTTTTATATAAAATTGTTAAATGGACATAGGACATGTAACAAAACGTGATATGTACATACTTTGTGGATGAAAATTCGGTGGCATTTGTTTATAACAGCACTTTTTTCTTAATAACTTTGATCGTAGCGCTCGGCGAGAAAAAAGTTTAATATAAAAGATGCATTGAGAGATTTGTTTGAAAGATAAATGTTGCTATTTCTTAATGCCAATTTCTTAATAACCAAGTTAAATTAATAACTTTTTTGAGTGTTTAAAATAACTTTAAAAATATAGTTATATTTTCCGCATAAAAAAAATTCTTAACGCAACGTATTGTCAAATAAATCAAATTAAAACTAACGTCTTGAACTTTATGTTGCGCTGAACTAGAATTTTGCAAATTAATTTGGAGCAAAGATACTTTTTTTTCAAAAAATCATTTATATGAAGCTATCAAATTCCATAACTTCATTAATTAATTAAAGTATCTCGGAAATTATTGAATATAATTTTATAAAATTTGAACCGTAGTTTAAGCATACCACAGTCTGAACTTCGAAATAGTTTACACGCGGAAATTGTTTACTTTTCTATTAAATAAGAACAATCGAAAAATCATTGATATTAAACGGTTTCTTACGATTTGCGAATAAACTATTGAACCAATTTTAATAAACTATGGCTTAAAATGTTCGAATTGTCAATACCTACATCTTTTATGTTAAACTTTTTTCTCGCCGAGCACTACGATCAAAGTTATTTAGAAGAAACTGTTTATTACAACATTCAAGGTGCTGTTATAAACAAATGCCACCTTTCATCCACAAAGTATGTACATATCACCTTTGATACTGCCTGTTCATGAATCACTTCGTAATTATCCACTCAGACTTAGGTACTGATTTGGGTACTCTCGGAGCTAATCCCACATGCTTAAAGATACAAACAACTTAAAAATGGGGGACGCTGTTTTCTAGTAAATGGTGGAGGATCCGGTGTAAATGGCCTGTTGCCTTTTTCAAGCTATATTCACATTAGTGGAAATCATATTTAACTCTGATATTTAGAGTTGGACTTATGATACCACACCTTGTGTTTGAAGTTGACTAGTAGATTACCGCCATACCAACGTCATATTCGCCAATATGAAAAGTAAGTATTTCTATTGATGAAACAATCAAACAACCAATCTTTATTTAGCACAACAGCTGTTACAGAAAAATGTAGAATACCAATACTGATTAAAATTAACACGTTTTTGTTATGTTATTTAGAACCACTACTTAGGTGCATCTGTACTATGTACATATTTCGACATGTCATGTAGAGCAACATCAAACGCGGTTAGTAATTGGATGGGTGACCATTTCAAGGGATACCGTGTCTTTGACTCACATCTTCCAGTAGCTTGAATACCAATATATGCATAAAAGCTATGCAATCTTAGGCGAGGATTGCGTAGCGTATACCACCCTTCGGAGGGATGTAAAGCTGTCGGCCGGATTACATAAATTGCAAGGACTTAGCCGTTTAGGGACTACAGGAGAAATGTTCTCGTGTTCCAGACCAGCTATGGAGATAATGCTTGACCTACGTCCTCTGCATTTGCATATGAGGAAGGAGGCAGCATTTAGTGCCTTAAGGCTGCATCAGGCAATCTGGTTGGTCACTTGGGACTTTGGAACTTGGAATTTGAATTCGTGACCAAACCCACTAACTCAATGCCAATCTTTGACTTTGACTGCCCGTTTGACGTGTTGATTGAAAGCCGTCAGACGAGCAGGATATAGGCACAGCGATTAGAGCAAGGGTCACTGGTCTGGTACACTGATGGATCAAAATGAATGAAGGGGTAGGAGTGATCGTAGCAGAGCCTAAATGTAGACTATCCAGAGCTCTTGGCAACATTCCAACCATCTTCCAGGTAGAAAGTTAAGCTATAGATCTGCAGAGTGTAACAATATGTAAATTTAAAATTTTTATCAGACAAAGGTTTAACAAATTAATTAGCTGTGTGTATATTGCTATTAATTAAGAAGATTTATTTTGCAATTACGTAAACAAGGGATGTACTATAACGACACAATCACCATATATTGATTATAATTATACAAGGTGTATTTTATACTAGCGCTAATTCAGGATATTTCAAAGTGAATCTTCTCAATTCTTTCAAATGGAACACTCTGTATATTATTGTATTTTTGAATTGGCACGTTAATTCTGTACAATTTTTGTGAATAATATCCTATGCCTAAAATCGATATTTTTACTTTTTCGTTAAAAAAGTTAAATAACAATATTTTTCATATCGAACTGATGTAGTAGCCATGATTTTGACATAAAGTGAGAATAATTGAAAACAGAAAATATAGTATTAGGTAATACAAAAATGGGTACTATTTTAAAAATTCAATTATTTTGAACCAAATTTAATGAAATAAATAATACCTAGTGTTTATAGGAACTGTTCAAAGTGTCCTCCCAGTACGTCTATGCATTTCTGTATACGATTTTCGAATGATCTATCAACATTTCTTAAAATATCTACAGCAATTTCCTGAAAATTTCCTTATTCTTTCTCTCATATTTTCTATTGTAGTTATAGGAGCTTTGTACACTTGCTGCTTAACATAGACCCACAAATAGAAATCTATTTTGGCCAAATCAGGACTTCTGGCGGGCCAACTATGTGGTCCTCCTCCTCTTATCCAACCATTTGGAAAAACGTTGTTTAAATGATCGTGAACAGCTGCAGTGTGGTGCACAGGTGCTCCATCTTGAAAGTACCACATCCTTTCTCTAAAATCCCTAAATCCTCCAGTAATTCTTCCAAGCTATCTTGCAAAAGTTCCAAATAAATTTGACTATTCACATGTCCATCAAAAAAATGTGGTCCTATCACATAATCACCAAGAATTCCTCCCCAAGAATTCAACGATCACCTTGTTTGGCTATTTGTTCGAGAGATTGGTTGTTTTAATAATGATAATTATGATGACTAATATGTCCATTTTTAAGAAATGTTGCTTCATCGGAAAACAAAACAAAGTCGAAAAATTTGTTGTCCTATTTTTTATTTTGCCCGCTGATAAAATTGTATTCGGTTTTCATAATCTCTATCAATCAGTCTCTGCATTAGTTGAACGTGGTAGGAATAAAATTAATTTTTTTGTAGGATTCGATGAACCTGTGTCCATCCTGAGAACTATTTTTTAACCTGCGATTTATATAATAACATATTCAGTGGAATCTAAAAACTAAATAAAAGTTTTTATCAATTCTACTTCAATGCAGCCTGTATCATTCCGAAAACTATTGCATTTTTGGCAAACATCTAAAGATCCTATTTTATTATACATAAATTTTCTTCTGAACCTTATAGTTTACTAAAGCAAAAAGAAAAGGCAAGATAACAAGAGGACTGCAAATTCAATGACAGAAGAGCCGAAAATAGTTTTCTAATTACCAGTATACATAAATGGTGGAAGAGATGAAAAGCCTACGATATTCTTAACACTCAAGGAACAATCTACAAAGAGTATTAAATATTACTTCCTCGCCTGTGTCTGACAAAACTTAATTACGCTTACTATTTGCCTACCAATTTACTCAATTATTTAGTTTTGCTCTCGTAACTGCTATTTATGTTTTAGAAAGTTTTTCCATTATACAAGAAAATGAGCTTACGTTTCTTGTAAGCATCTTATACGAGAGCGCCCTAAGTATATATTACGAGGGAAAAAATGGTTGGGAAGCAATTTAGTTACATGATGATTAGTTTCATGTAATTTATTTCGTTGATAAGTATTTAATACTATATTAAACTTGTTAATATCATTTAAATAATAAAATACGATAAAGATGACATGAATGACTTCGGTCTTGATATACACAGCGTTAAAAAATTGTTGAAACGTATTGATTTATTTTTTAAATTCCTTACAAATCTCACGAAAAGAGATTTGATTGAATTAAACTGAGCATTTATTGAAAGCGATCGATTAAGATATGTATAATCAGGTGCACTTCATGTTACCTGTTAATGAAGTCTATGTATAGAAAATTAATCGATTTCACGTAAAAATATAATACTGATATCTGAAGGTTGTAGATCATGGGTGGAGATTAGTAAATGATAAATACATATAGACTTCGGCTAGATTTGCCCTATTTTTTTATAAATAACAATTAAAGTCGGAAAATTCAGTTTTCGGGCAGCAGGTTTTTCCAATTGTATTTGACAATACTATTTCGGATCACAGAACTGTTCTTTTCGATATAAGTGGTAAAAAGTATAATACAGATGTCAAAAATACGTCATTCTTTAAATGGAGCTCTAATAATTTCTAATAATAAATAGTTTCGAAACAGCAATTAAAAACGAATTATGGGAAAATCTCTACAATATTGCAGATATAAACGATGCATTTATTTATTTTAATAATATTTTTATGTACCATATTAATTTATATTTTCCTGAACAAAAATTTTATGAAGATAAAATTTTAGATAAGAAATGGGTAAATGATGTGGTTTGTTTATATAATTCCAAATTAAAAGACCTTTTTATGTTAAAATAATATGCCCCAGTATGAATGCGTCTTACAAAGTGGCAAAAAATAATCATAATCGCTTGATAAAGGATACAAAAAAAATTATTATCAACATAAAATAGTAAATTCCGAGAATCCTACACGGGCCGCCTGGCGGGTCACAGCCGATTTGTCGAACAGAAAATAAACTCCAATATTGTCATAACTAATAAAGGTACTATATATGATAAGCCTCAAATAGTAGCATCAATTTTTCACGAATTTTTATAGAGGCACCGCATACAACTGTAAAGCAATTACCACAATTAAATTGCGATGCTCATAAACAAGGTGTAGTTCGGCAAACACATTCACTATTTTTAAAACCATTCACCGGAATAGAATTGCAAAACTTATTAACAAAAAAGTTTAAATCTAAAACATCATCTGGTCCTGATGATATTCCCTATTTTATAATTAAGAAAGTTATTTATTATATTATAAAACCACTAACATATATTATTAATTTATAGTTTGAAACAGGAATGTTTTCCAATACCTTCTTAAAAACTGGGAAAGTGGTACCTATTAAAAAAAAAGGATGCCCAACAAATGAAAAAATACCATTTGGATTCTTAAAATTTTAGAACATTATTATCTAGATAGGTTAATAAATTACTTAGCAACTTTTAAAATAATTACAAAAAACCAACATGGTTTTCTAGTGGCATGTCGACTGATACTGCAATACATCCTTTTTTAAATAAATTTAGAATTCATTGCTGTAGGAGAGTGTCCTGTTGGCATATTTTGTAATCTCGGCAGGATATTTGACTGCGTCAACCACGAATTATTAATATCTAAATGACATGATTATGACATACGGGGTATGTCATTAAATTGGATCACTACGTTCCTGAAAGATCGAAAGCAACATATAAACTTAAAGCATAAAAGTGAAAACACTGTGTACAGTGCTAATTCGGAATGTTTAAATGTAACTGTGGGTGTCCCACAGGGCTCTATTTTAGGTCCAATACTTTTTATTTTGTTTGTTAATGATATTGATTTTTTGCCATTAAAAGTACATTTTACAATGTATCCTGATGACATTTCTCTAATAATATCAAATCCATCTGATAGTGGTCCGAAACATAATTGTAATGATGTCTTAAGTAAATCATTAATTAAGTGAGTATTTATTTTTAAAAAACTTAAAGCATTTTTATCTGACAAATGTTATTATTTTGTATCAGATTTTTTTGCCTCTTAGATTTATAATAACAAATATGAAGCAATGTGTCATATATATATATATATATATATATATATATATATATATATATATATGTCTTCGTGGAATCTTTTCTTGAACCTTTGAATTTATGTAGTAGACTCGACGGGGGATTGTTCTTGGGAATTAGGTTCATCAATGAAACACTAAACTTATTTTTAACGTTTCCGCTGGGGGGCCCTAGCCTTCATCAGAAAAATTTGTTTTTAAGATGGTATATCCACTACGCAATTCTCGCCTGAGATTGCATAGCTTCTGAGCATATACTGACATACAAGCCGCTGGACGATGTGGAGAGAGGACAGTGTATTTCCCTGAAACGGTGCCCGGCCAAATGCTGACAGTGCCTAATATTACTTTACCATTACATATCAACAGATGTGGACTATTTCGACTTTTTCAGCAAATTTTATGTGTGCTTGAGCCATTAGTTAAGCAGCAAATCTTAATAAAATAAACATAAGTCAGTACATGAAGGACGTTCATAAACTTTTTGCATTTTACGAATGTCTGAAATTTAAGATCTAAATTAATATCAAATTCTGATATATTGCAACTAAAAAATTAACCAACTCAGAGCTGGATATGTTAAAAAGTGTCCAGTTGCATACAAGAAATCATTAAAAAATTTACTTTACTTCTCCGTTTTATTCACATTTTACTTAAATGTGTTTGATTGAATCTTCATATTTTGAATCAATTTCCACTTATTCTATATCACATTTAATATGAATTGTGTTACATTTTGTATCAAAAGAACAATTTTATTTCACGACGGTGATTATCAAGTGTTTGTTTATATGTCTAGTGAAAATTCTGAATCAATGCGACGGTTGGTATTTGATGTAGAAAAGGTCTTTTTCACATATCAATATTGACATTTCATTATTTTTCTGAATTCAAGTATAATACAATTTAAAATTTACCAATATAGCATATGATCACCTGTTGTTTTTTAATGGTCCCCTTTGTGTATTCAAAGAACAAAAAATAAAGCTTAAATAAAATTGCACGGCATTTTCCATTTTATACGTTATTATTTTTCTGCACGTGTTCAAAATGTTCAAAATTAGGAGATAAATTCAGTTTTATCTCAGATCCTTTCCTACTTAAATTATTGCAAAAGCTTTCATAGGTCAAGCAAACATCTAAACAAAGTTTGTCACTATATAACACACTTTTACATTTATTTAACGTCTGCCTATTTCCGCTACTGAGGTCTAACACCGACGCCTGTGCGAGTTACTCCAACCAGGAATTTTGCCGAACCTCTTCTCGTTCGAAGAGTAGAGATCTCTCTCTAACTTGCCTAATATTTAATAGACAAGGGACCAACGGCTTTACATCCCCTCCGAAGAATGGTATATGACCTACACAAACCTCGCCTAAGGTTGCATAGCTTCCACGCATACACTGATATACAACCACTGGAAGATGGGGCGAGCGTAGGTGCGTCTTTACTATGTACATACTTCGGTATGCAATGTAAAGCAACGACAGGCGCAGTTAGTACTTGGATTGGTGACCATTCCAACGGAAACCGCGTTCTCGCCTCACACATCTTCCAGCGGCTTGTATATCAGTGTATGCGCGGAAGCTATACAACCTTAGGCGAGGGTTGTATAGGAGATATACCATCCTTCGGAGGGGATGTAAAGCCGTCGGTCCCTTGTCTATTAAATGTTAGGCAAGTAAAAGATCCCTACTCTTCTTAAGGGAAGAGGTTCGGCAAAATTCCTGGTTGGGGGTAGCTCGTCTACAGGCGTCGGTGTTAGGCCTCAGTAGCGGAAATAGGCCGACGTTAAATAAATGTATAAAAAAAAAAAAAACCACTGGAAGATATGAGGCGAGGACGCGACCTTCCTTGAAACTAAAAAACTTTTAGTGACAGTATTTACTAAAGTCATATTCGTATTCACAGCTTTAACCTTGTCACAGTTTATTTTAAAATTTATTATTTTTATACCCTTGGGTAACGACTATAGTTATTGAAAATGAAGTTGAACTCTCTAAGTTTTTGTGTGAGATTAATATATAATAATCAAACCCAAAGTAATTTGTTATTATTGCAGTATTATATGACACCGAAGATGCAGCTCTGAACAAATTATTGATTGTAAAACAAGCAAAAGATATTTATATAAAGGTGATAAATAAAGGCTTTCAGAAAAGTATTCAGCTTTCCATTACAAATATAATATTTTACATATTTATTAATATAGAAATATATACACGTACAAAGTGACAAAATATGACTAGTTTTTCATTATTTCATCGTTTTTATACTTATTGGGAACGTGTCATGAGTTGTCAAGTCACCCCATTCTACGACGCCATCTCTTAGATATGACACTTTTCGAAAATATTTATGTGTTTTCCGTCCATGTAAAAGTATAATTTTTAGAAAAATGCTGCGTTTCATTATGTACCTAATTCATTTATATCAAGCCGATTGCATCTTATTTTTCTGTTTTATCTTTGGTGAAGAGAGTTATTACCAAATACGAAACCCTTATTAGTATTAGTTTTTGAGGATTTTTAGACAACCAGATATCTTACAAGACTTTGCCAGAAAATATGCTGGTGGAGTATTGTTTATTTTACATATACTTATATTAACATGTTGCCCTTAAAACATTACCGGTGATCCTTCAATAACTAAACCTTTACTCATCCTGTATTCGCTGCACTAACACTAACTTTGTTAGAAAAGGAAATAATTACAAATTTAACTGAACAGTCTGTATATATATAATAACATAGTATTCTGAAATTTAATTAAATCCTAGGTTTATATAAACATTTAACTAGGTTAAAAGTGAATAATAGAAATTCTCCAGGGTACTTGAAACTAGCATAATTAATATCTGTTGTTTTCAATAAAACTCTGTTTCAGTTTTATATGAAAATTTTGCTAAAATTCAAGAACTTTTAATTGTATGCAACATCATTACAAAGCTCAGGATAACATTTGATGCCCAAAATTATGAACCTAAAATGTAACGGTTTTTGTTTTATTCAAATTGTTATAATCATTGTAATCTTATACTTTGAGTTACAACCGGTTTTAAATTTTTGGAATAAATTAAAGACTTTTTATACTATATTTTTTACTAATTTTATTTCCACGTCCAGTGGAAGCATAATAACGCAAAAAAAAAAAAATTCTTTTTGTTGAAACAGGCTTAAAATGTCACGAAGCGAGATTTTAAATTTAAGCGAACAAAAAATTCCTGTCTGTCTGTCGATCTGTCTGTCTGTAACATTTTTGTGCGCACGTTTACTCTGGAACCGTTTATGATATTGACTTGAAATTTTATTATAACGAGATCTGGAACTAGATTATATTTTGATCTAATTCCGCTGAAGGGTTCGGGGGTAAATGGAGTAAATAAGGGTAAATAGACAAAGAAAGTAGGTAAGAGGCCATAAAATTTTAACTTAGGGCATGCACGACAAGTCAAGGTCTCAAAATTTTTACCACCCCCACACTATTATGAAAGGGAGTAAAAAAATTAAAATGTGATTAAGTGTGAATACGAGAACCAAGGCTCTAAAAATTTTTTGGCATTAACCACCTCCTCTACTATCCCCATTGCCACACCCACCCTATTATTAAAGGAGTAAAAAATTAAATGGGGATTTAGTATGTATACGAGAACCAAGGGTCTCTAAAGTTTATTTTAGCATTAGTCTACCACCCCCACCCTATTATTAAAGGGGGTAAAAAATTAAATTGGAATTTATTGTGTATATACGAAAACTAAAAATTTTTCGACATTAGCCACCCCCTCTACCATCCCCATTGCCACCTCACACTATTATTAAAGGGAGTAAAATATTACAAAATCTGGATGTGGAAGTAGTGATTCCTTAGGAAGCGGTTTTATATAAATATAAACTTTATAAAATTTATTTAATGTAAAAAAGTTCCGTTGTTTTATATGAAAATGTACTGCATAATTTATTGGAAAATATTGTTACTTAATTAATTTATCAAATTTCAGAAGGTCCATCGTTCTATTCCCTATGCATATAAATATGAGAATACATAATATAATGTGGCATCTAAAGAGTGTTTCACGCTGTCAAATATATTTAAAATATTTTAATACTATTTAGGACATCAGTAACGCTAGGAACAAGCTGTTGTGGCACTATTTTCGATTTGGAACTACATGGTACTAGAAATTATGCGTTCTGTTATTATTCTTACAACATATGTCTCCAAGGACAAGTGGGCAAATGTAACTATTTAGTGATCTAGCGCTAAATAACAATGACGGGTAAAATTATTTTATAGAATGTTTTTAACAGGAACGCATTACTGAGGTAGTAACCTATCTTCAGTTTTAATACCGTATGTTTCCAGCGGCTCGTGCACCAAAGGAAATAATAACCTGTTACGAAATAGTGATGATTACGATTTAGATAGTAAGAAATTCAAAAATCTGCAATATTATAGATATAAGTTTCCTCCGTTTTTCCTTATGTCAATCCTTCATTTTTCCGCGGTCCAGTGTTGTGATGTAGATGCCATGACTTACCCCTTGGCAAGCATGTGCTCCTTGTTTACATCCTGGGAAAAAAAATCTATACTTAATTATTTAATAATAATAAAATCAATAAAAAAACTTAAAAAAAGAACAATAAATAAAAAAGGAAGAAAAAAACATTTAAAAGAGAAAGAAAAAAAGGAAAAAAGAAAAAAAAGGAAGATATAAAGATATATACAGGCTGTCCATTTTATCAGGGCCCTCGAGAGTATCTCACTTAATATCGATCGTACAAAAAAAAATATTTTTACGAAAATTGTGCCGATTTATATAACCTACAAAATAGTTTAAAGACATTTGAAATCCATGGCCTACTTTAAGAGTTATGGTGGAAAATATCGAAAATGCGGAAAACGTCAAATATCTCCGTTATTTGACGAGATACAAGAAAAATTCTAGGGCGAAATTTTTTTACAAAACAGAGTGTTTAACGAGGTTTTATCTAATTTTTTTCAAAACCGCTGTATTTTGAGATTTACTCTTCAGGTTGTTAAAAAAATTATTTTGAAACGGGCGGGAAATGGCGCCGTTATATAGAGTATTTTCCTCCCTTTTCAACGATATATCACATGCCATATTTATTCATTGGTACTACGTTAGTAATTATAAAAACATTTTTTTTAAACCAATAATTTTTTTTTAAAAAAAACATTATACTTGCCGTGGAGAAGTATGATTAAATAACATGATAAAATAATTCAGTAAGTTGTTCAAATCTTTGCTCTAATAAAACCTTAACACAATTAAGAAGAATAAAGTAAATTCAGGTAACAAAAGCAAATTAATAATAAAAAAGAATATAGCACACAGAACATTAATATTTATCTAATCCTCAAAATAATTTTTAAGATATCATATCAAGTGTTCAAAGTGTCCACCGCGATTTCTTATGCACAATCGAGCGCGGCGAGGCACTGCATTTAAAACATTACTCAGCATTTCGGGGGTAACTGTAATACATGCCTGTTGAATTCGAGCTTTTAGGTCTTCTACATTTTGCGGTGTCGTCGAAAACACCTTATCTTTAATATATCCCCATAGAAAAAAATCCATTGGGGTTATATTTGGAGAACGACGGGGCCATCGAATAAATCCATTGGTACCATCCAATGTTGAGGCAAAATTTCTTCAAATAATCTAGGCAAATCTGGGAATTGTGGGGAGGAGCTCCATCTTGTTGAAAATATTGAAAGTTGCGTCGACTCTCTAAAGGTAAGTCATCTAAGAATTCATTAAATTCATTTCTCAAAAAGTTTAGGTACCTTTGACCACTGAGGTGACCATCATAAAAATAAGGACCAATTAAATTGGTGCCTAAAATACCTATCCACACTTTATTGAAAAACGATTTTGAAACCCAGTCGGTCTATGCCAGTGTGTATTTTCAGAAGTCCATTTGTAATGAATATTGCGATTAAAAAATCTATTATTGGAAAAATTTGCCTCGTCGGACCAAAGTATTTTACTACATATTAATGGTTTGGCACGCTTCTTTTCCAACAGCCACCTACAAAAAGTCGTCCTTCTTGGTTTGTCCCCCGCTTGTAAATTGTGAACTTTTTTGGCTTTATAACACCGGTAATTATTTTTCTTTAAAATTTCTCTAGCACTTGTTTTATTTATATGACCAGTAATTTGAATTTCACTTAATGATGTTTCTAAATTTTCTGTATTTTTATTTCTTACGTAATTAATAACTCGGTTTACCTTATTTACATTGTCAGTAACACTGTTCAACCTTGTTTTCCTCTTTAAAAATGAACCATTACTTTTCAGTTTCGTAGTTAATTTTCTGAACAGAATTTTATTCGGCTGTAGTGCTTGTGGAAATCTATTTCTATATTCTACTTGAGCTAATCCAGAGTTAAAATTGCATTGGCAATATGTAACGAACATGTTATAACGATCAATGTGACTGAAAATCATTTTTGAAAATTCTAAATTCTTAAACGAGTGTGATTGAGTGAGAGTTTAAGTATTAACTGAGATGATCTGTCAAAAAATTAAATTGTCAAGTTTGTTCATAGTAAACTATTTTAAAATAATTGAAATAATAGTGAAATCATGAAATACATACAAATAGTTATTATACTTAAATTAATTGTTAAATATATTTCAATTTTCTGAGCAAGAAGTGACGCTTTTATGGAGACCTCTATACATTGGCATAACTGCGAATACTCTTTCCATAATTGCTCCATGTTGCTTTCTTGATTATTATTTTTTTTGCTACCTGAATTTACTTTATTCTTATTAATTTTGTTAATGTTTTATTATAGCAAAGATTTGAACAACTTATTGAATTATTTTATCGTTTTATTTAATCATACTTCTCCACGGCAAGTATAATATATTAACAAGCATTATGCTTGTTAAAGAAAAATTTATTGGCTTTAAAAAAATGTTTTTATAATTACTAACGTAGTACCAGTGAATAAATATAGCATGTGATATATCGTTGAATAGCGCCATTCCCCGCCCGTTTCAAAATAATTTTTTTAACAGCCTGAAGAGTAAATCTCAAAATACAGCGGTTTTGAAAAAAATTAGATGAAACCTCGTTGAAACACTCTGTTTTGCAAAAAATTTTCGCATTAGAATTTTTCTCGCATTTCTTCAAATAACGGAGATATTTGGCCTAGACGTTTTCCGCATTTTCGATATTTTCCGCCATAACTCTTAAAGTAGACCATGGATTTCAAATGTCTTTAAACCATTTTGTAGGTTATATAAATCGGCACAATTTTCATAAAAATATTTTTTTTTTGTACCACCGATATCAAGTGAGATATTCTCGAGTGCCCTAATAAAATGGAAAGCCTGTATGTATGAAAGATTCTTATCATTTTAAGTTTAAGTAGGTAAATATTGTTTGTGAAAGTTTAAAAGCGGATACTTATTTACCGAACCTATAGGATCCTCATTTAGAAACAATGGTGCTGTGCGAATAGCTAAGCAATCACAGACATATATTACTAATAGAGGTAGATAGAAATAGTGGTGAGGGGTAAATGAAACGGCGGCGAGTGGAGACATCTAGCCCTAGTGGACTAAACTCAAGTTGCTAAATAGGATGAGCAGGAAATAACTACTCAGCTAGAAAATACCCCGACCGGCATTGGATTACACCTGCAAATCCTGATAGATCGGTAGCCAATAATCATTTGTCAATTCCTAACCAAACATAGACCGATTCCGAACTTCTTACATTTTCATCAGTATGCCATAAGTCATGGGACAGACAAATGATAGCGGCCGACCTGCTAGTCTTAAGGTAGACTATGGCAATGAAGTAGCTCTTCTCGAGAAAATGAAGTTTAGTTCACTAGAGCTAGAGGTCGCCGTTATTGGTACTTACTTTACAAGTCGCTATACATCACAGTGACATCTATGATGTCCGACGGATAGTGGAATTGATCATCCAAGAGGTTTCACTTAAGCCTAGCAGGTTGGCCACTATTTTTTGTCTGTTGATAAGAACATAAATGTTAGAAACAGCTCTATGCGCATACAACTTTGTTATTGTATTTTCGAGGTTATGTTACTGTGTTTATATAATTCGAATAACAAGTTCCTGAAAAATTTGCCTGCTTGTGTTTTGATAATATAAAGTGACGGGTGATAATGATGTGTGATAATGATATCAGTGATGGCCACTGCTATGACTCTGATAAAGATTTGGAATACATACCACACTGAAAACATCGAAAACAGAAACGGTGAGAGATTATTTGTAAAATACGTTAGGTTTAAGGGTTTTCCAATAATACTCGTTTCAGAATAAAAATTCGCGGTCGTTTTTTCAACATCCACAGATTATCAACAGTAGTATCAGCGAAAGTGAAAACTCTAATTCAATTTTCAAAACCGTTCCAAAAGTGTATGTTATTGTAGATTTTTGGTGCATAAAACTAGTAGGTGAATTTTTTTTTTTTAAGTTTCAGGAATAAGTCTAGTTGCACTGTGAATAAGAAATGTTAATTAAACGCACATAGTTCAATATCTGAAGATGTTTCAAAAACTACTAGTAAGAAATTGACAGTACCAGAGATCATCGTGATGAGTAATGATTCTACTTCGATTTCGAAAACCGATTAAAAAATGTAGTATTGCATATTTTTGATGTTAAGAAAACTGTACATCTTTTTTTTTTAGGAGCAAGCATAGTAGTAGATTTGTGTTTTCTAAACTTACAACTTAGAGAAGCGTCCATTTTGAAGAATATGTGATAATTCTATGACGAGATGAAGTTTCAAACGCAAATAAACAATTTTGTCGTTACGATGCAATTATTGATAATCACTTAAGATGGAACTACCGTGTAGAATAATATATAATTAAGAAGGAAAAAGTAAAAAGATTTTCAACATTAAACTATTTAACATCCTATATTGCAGCCTGCTGCAAACTCATTTATCATATGACCTTACAAATATGGAATGCATTCAAAAATAGGCACTGAAAATTATTTTCGCCTTTCAAAGAAACCAAAATGTTGTATATCAAGCAATTATTCTTTCAGTCCTGAATTAAAAAAAAAAAATAGGTAAATAATTCTATACTTGCCTAAGTCCTATTGTATTTTCAGGAATTCCTAATAACCTCGGAGGCATACATGCCCTTGGGCTATTGAAACAGAAATTAATATCGACAGAAAAAATACGTATGGCCTATGATGACTTACCTACAAGTTTATATTTTATATTACAAACACATTACAACATTACAAAAAAAAGAATAATAAATAGAGCGCATTTGTACTTATCAATAGAACTAGTCGGTAATGTAATTAATCTCTTATTTATTTTTTATTCTAATCTGTTTTGAGTAAATATGTGTATGTTTGTGAATGCATATCTATACATATGCATGATGTGTTTGTGCGTATTACTGTTTATATAAGGTGTCTCTAAATCACCAGAGGGGCTCATAATAACAAATTCTTTGCAACATTCTGAAACAAAAATCTTTATAAACAATATGACGAACCCCATCCGTCTTCGAGGGGGAGTTTATTGAGAACTCGCAAAAAAAATTCCCCTGTACGAGGTTAATGATTTATTAAATTTAAAGATAGGCTCTGTAAAAACTTTTGTTTAATTTTATTATTTAAAATAAAATATGCCGAAGTGAACCGAAAATACTGGATAACTGACAGTATTGTTAAATATATAAGTGAACTACCTCCTTTACTTATCTTTATAAAATGATGAAAAAAAAAAACATGAAAAAGAGTTTAAAACTTACGAAAATACCCTTCATTGACTTATAAGAACAGCTAAATCAAATTATTATAAGAATAAAATGAACATTAATAAGAATAATACTAAAGCGTTGTGGGATACCATAAAAGAAAATTAACAATGAAACTGTAAGTGCTAATGTAATAAAGCAAATAAAAAAATAGTTCAGGTATGATAATAAAAAATGATATGAAATTGCAAATTGTTTCAATACTTATTTTATTAGAGTTGGAGAAAGCTTTGCAACAAATATCCAAACTCCAATTAGTCCTAAACTTGAAAGAAGAACATTTAAAAATTCGATTTTCTTACAGCAACTAAGTTAGAAGTAATAGAAGTGTTAAGTAGTTTGAAACAAATAAGGACCTAGATATGGCCTAGTAAGAGCAGATTCACTAGAGAATTAGTGAAGAGATAGCATCTCCATTAACTTACCTAATAAATAATATAATGGAAAGAGGGATGCATTAAAATCGGCAGTTGTCAAACCTCTTTTTAAAACTGGTGACAAAATTATCGACTCCAATTATAAGCCCATATCGGTAATTTCTAATGTGGAAAAAATAAATTTAATATACTTAGTGATGAACATCACGGTTTTCGAGAAGGAATAGCTACTGAAGATGCTATCTGTCCACTTACTAATAAAATTTATAAATCAATGTGCCACTTCTAGAGCATAAGAGGCACATTGAATGGTCTAAGGTACTCGCACATGTAAGTATAGGAGTACTTATTAAGGGAGAAACCAATTCTTTGAGTATAATTAACTAAATGAAAAATGGACTAGGTCAACCTAGGTTTGCCAATCTGATGCAACTAGTAAAAGTTGTTCTATCACCACCTCATTCTTCAGCAGCTTCTCTCAGCTATCATTGATGAAGAACAAATGAGAAACAAATAAAAATTTGCACTTGTATATCTATCTATGTTGCATAATAAGCAAGCTGTAAAAATAGCAGAATCCACAAGAAATTGGATTCCTGGAAAAGTATTTAAAAAAAAACGAAGTAAATCCGTCAAGAATCGAGCGAGATCCGATCGATCTATTCAAAAAAAACTTTCCTGTGAGTTCCCGCCCACCGGGACACACGGAGAGCGAAGCCGGACGTGTATTAATGCGGCTATCGTTTTTACAAATGTACCATGCGCCCGTGCAGGTCCTAATGCAGTTGAAGCTTCGGGGTAAAAAAAATCTGAAAGAGAATTGACTGGTGCTGAAACTGAGCCCGGCTCGAAGTCCCTAACTCTTTCCCTTGCCCTTCTATTAGCTAAAAACTTTGCGCTTTCCTCCCTCACCTCCTAATCATCTGATCGCAATCGGACCAAACTCATATCAAAGAGAAAAATTTCCGCATCCGATGGCGAAAAAATTATTTCCCTCACCCCTTTACTTCCTATCGAAAAATGACTTTAAAAAAACGATTTTTTCGCCGGCATTTTGTTGTAAAAATGACAACGAGTCAAAGTAAGCGCGTTAGTACTCAGCCTGACGTTTTCTGTGCGATTTGCGGAGAAAATTGCGGAAGTTGCAGCAGTTTTAATTTCATTTATAAACATGATTACGAAATACCATTGAAACACATTAATTTCCAAAATAAATGTGCTCATAACCCATTTTATTCTACAAAGCTTAACTGTGAACATAGTTTAATGTCCTGAGAGACGGGTAATAAACCAGATCAGTGCAAGGTAAGCATTTTTATAAATTTTTCGGGTTTGTTTTTCCTAAACTATTAATTTTGGAAGTATTAATTCCAAAAACATTAATGATGAATTTACAAAGTAAAACAATCGTCTTGCGACATGCATTTAATTCAGGTGAACTGTTATTTCCATATTCAATAAAATAATTATTACTAAGATGACGAAAGTAACAAAAGCAAAACCGATAATACGCGGAAGCGAATATCGATCGTTTAATGTACCACTGGCAGCGTATACAATTTTACAGTATATAAGTAAAGGAACAGAATCCTGAAGGTATCAAAGTATATTTGTTATACTGAAGTCAGCCTGGGTTTAGGACTCAACATTCGTGTGAAACTGCGGCTCAAGCTTTATTTACGACACGGAGGAAAGAAATTGAAAGGACGACTTTGGTGGCATTTTTATATCTTAAAAGGGCTATGAAACTAAAGGTAAACGTATTCTTACAGAAAATTGAGGTTATACGCTTCCAGCGTTTTACGTTTCAAACAGCTTTAATCGATTTTTAAGGTAACTGGTTACGTATGAGGATTGAGGCTAAGGAGTCTCAGGTTTTAATCCTGGCTAGGGCACTGACATTTAAACGCGTTTTAAAAACTTTAGAGGAAGAGTAGCAGTGAATTAGATACAAATTTACGTAAAGGATTGACCTTAAAAATTTTGTGTACACCCGGGTATATACTGAACTACTTTTGTTAGTACCAAACCTTCGAAAAAATAGCTACTTATAATGTTATATGCAATATTCCACATTTTTTATGCTTACTTTATGTATTATTGATACGGTAAAACTTTTATTTCATACTTATTTGATCTAAAAATATGAAGTTGATCACAATATAATACAAGATTGAGATGTAATAAACAGGACCTAATATAGTGAGGCAGTATTATGGTGTGATGTAATAGTAAGGAAGTTGTTGTGGTGTGTAAAAACCTCACTCATTATTAAACCTGCTGCGTCTCAGGAACAGCTTAAACAATAAAACTGAATAGTTAACACTTCTGTTGAGCTGTATTTATTACATAGGATTTGTAAGTCATGTACGAGGAAAGAACAAATATGTCAGTGCAAAGAAAAAGAACATCATTTTCGAATTTATAGAAATGATATTCCGTGTTTCAGTAATAATTAATAAGAGTAAATAATTATTATTATTAGCCTTTACTCGAGTCCGAGTATAAAAAAAATATATTACAGTCAATAGATTGTGTGTAATAAAAAACAAGTAAAAGGTGTAGTCTATTGTAATTCCCATTCATCTACGGTGCACACGACTATGGCTATGGAGGCCAATTCGGGAGAGCACATGTCGACCGCAGTCAGGACAAACATAGACCTGGTTAGGTCTTGGATTCGGCCTTCTTGCAGCAACATTTCCTTGATAGCTGGCCATAACCCCTCGCCATTCGGTTCTGTCCGCTGCAAGTTGTTCCCATTGCTCGTCTGGAATACCGCAGGATTTTAGATTTTCATGGAGAACGTCTTTGAACCTATTTCGTAGACCGCTGTATTAGTTGTCCACGCAACCTAGTTTACTTTATTTTAATACTAGTTTTGTGCTTGCTATCATTGTCTCATGAGTCATCTGATAATAGTATTTTTGCTTGCTCCTCCCGGTAATTAATAGTTTATAGATTTTTAGTAGAAACTAACTAGTTAGATAAGTAGAATTGTAAATCTTTGTGCATATACAATCTAATTTCCCATATATTGACCCACTGGAGTATACTTTCTCCACTTGAGCTACTCAGCCTCGCGTACTCGGCTTGAGTGTAGTGTGTCACTTAAACTAGGTCTGGTGCCCGAGCAAATCGAAAGATATTATGATTCATTCAAACGACAAAGAGAACAACGTGTTAGATTTATGACCAAGAATTTTCTATATGTAGCCGATACAGTAGCAGCGAGCTAGACCCCGGCTACGTGACAGACAATGCAGCTAGACACTCTCCTCTTCTGAGTTCGAATTTCATCAGTGCCAGCTGCTAAAGTCGCAAGCAGCGGTTCCTGTGTAATTGTCTGTCTGTCCGTGTGTCTTAGACAAATGATGAAACAGAAGATATTTAGTTTCTTCAGGATATTAGTCTCAAAATGTCCGTTATTTTTTTTTAAGTTGGAGAATATCAATGACATTAGCATATCACCAATGTTATCTTCTGTTTACCGTTTTGTGTTCAAGCTAAACAGTTTTAAGTGGGTCTTAATTCTGTTTGCGAGCCATAACTGGTATGATTATTAGAAAAATGGTGCATTTACCTCATTACTCAGACCATTGTATCCCCATTAATCTTCTTGGTCAATGCCAAAACGAAAACATTAGTAAGTATCCAGCAAGGTCAGGCCGGTCATGTTTATACTATATAATCAATTTATCGTCGGTCACGAGAAACAAACGTGCCAAAGGCGGTCACGATTGACCGCCCTTGGTCTGTTGGAAATATCGCACATCGATTTTCAGTGAGCGCTATGGTTCTGAAAGTGTTAATGGACTTCAAAGCACATTCATGGTCTGTTGCAGGACGGTTTAGTTAACCCTCACTGTATTTAAGATGGTCTTAAGCAAATAAGTCTGTGCCTTTCTTTTTCCACAGTCTGATCCAATACGCTAAAAAACTAAGTTGAACAATGCAGGCACCCCCGATACATTACACCAGACTAGACAGATCGATAACTTTAATTACAAAGTAAGACAGATAGGTATAATTTAACACAACAATTAGTTTAATTACTTATGTGCAAGTTATCTACTGTAAACTGTTTGAAATTGCTTTGGGTCAATTACCACATATCCAGCCGCAATACAGATAATTCTTAATTATAGTGAATGACTTTAATTTATTTGACTGTCATGTTGTCTTATACTTGCGTAACATATTTACAATTAAAATAAGAAGTTAAAAGGATCACCAATTTCTTGTGATGGGGTTGATCAAGGCATATTAATTAGAGAAGAGCTTCACTTAACTTTAGAACATGGCAAAGAGTATAATACAAGGAAAAGCAAAAATTATAACCTCAGCTAAATTAAACCTATAGACTTAACTCGCCTAGACTTTTGTTAACTAGATGACCAAATGACAAATATTCAAATTTAATTAAAGTCTTTGTTTAGTCATAGCGTTGTATATGATCAGATCACATTGACATCTGTTAAAGCTTTTCCAACTTATAAATACACCATCTAGCCGTGTTAATTGTCGGGTAATAATTTTAATTAATTGAGTGATTATTCCTCTGTGCAGTTTCCTAATAAACATTTACATTATTATTACAGTAGTATAGTATCACACACGGATCCACAGGTAACAATTTCCTGATAAAATTGATGTTACAGAATCCATTATCAAATTACACGATTTTTGATGTACCTGACGGGAAGTTGAAAGCACTTGGTGCTTATTAAATTTCTGTTAGAAACCTCATGATAACAAAATTGCAACTGACATAATTACTAAATAACCATTAGTTAAAACGGTAGCGAAAACATACGCTTTAGAATATTCATTAAACTACCGTTGAAATCATTTCTAGATAATATTTAATATGAAATTTGCTAAAACCGCTATTCTCTATTTATATTAAGATTATCTTCTGTAATTAAATTTCTTTTGCATAGTAATTATTCGTCTTTTCTTATTTATTAAAAAAATATATAAAAACGGTAAGGTACCAGAAATAAAACTCTCACTTTATTATTTTTTATAAATAAACAATGGTGTGATATTTAGGGCAATATGTTTGTAGTCATTAATGCTAAATTTGTATAAACATATCGCCCGAAGATAAGAAACTCAAGAAATTAACTGCTAATTATAGTATCACTAATAACAGAAGAGAATCTATAAATCAATCGAAAATTATCAAAGGGTTGTGTTAAAAAAAGGGTTTATTTAAAAGGCGATAAAAGTAATGAGGTTACTTTAGATAAGGATATTTATAATAAATAAATAAATAAGTAATAAATACCACAGAAATTGAACAATCCCCAATTACAGAAGCCAGAGGCTTGTGCGAGAGGGGGTTACACATTGAAAAAATGCGGACATACAACCATTTTCTTCGACCGTGCCGGAGCCGGGATTCGAACCTGGTGGAGCGATATCCGTGTGATTAATCGCGATTGCCACCTCGCGCCTTAACTAACGCGGCTATCGGCCAGACGGAAAAATAAACAATCTACTTGATAATGGTCACTATAAAATACTTACTTTAGAGTTAGTATCGTTTTTGTCATTCATGTTTCCTAAATATTTTATATCACCTACTTCTGTAATTCCATCATTGAAGTTATCAATTTTTATAGATCTGAAATTGGATAAGTTTCTGTTTGTTATTGGGAAGGCAATATAATTTGATTATTTTACATTCAATAAAAGTTGATACAAATCTGGCCAATTTTTAATTGTACTTAAACCATTTATAACTCTTTCTTTTACCACATCCCATAAATTTTCAGTAAATAAAATGATTATGTCATCTGCGTACGACACAATTTTACTATTTATTTTAAGTATCAATACTGTTGTATTTGTGTACAGTATAAACAGAATGGGACCAAGGACTGTATCCTGCAATACTCCTATAATGAAACATTTTGGATCGCTTATAGTCTTTCCAGTTTTAGCATGGTATTGTATATTTTCTAAGTAACTCAAAAAGACGTCTAAGATGGTGCCTCGGATCCTATATAACCTAGAATATTAGGCAGTTTATGATGGTTAACAGTATCAAACACTTTTGCTAAGTCTAAAAATACTCCTGCGTATTTCTTGTTCATATCAAATCTATCTGTAATTTCCTTTGTAACTTTATATATTGCATCACATGTACTACTTCCCTGTTGAAATTCAAACTGACTTTTATTAATAATATTATTATTGTTCAAAAATTTTTCAAAGATTTGCCAAAGATATTTATTAAGCTTATTGGTCTGTAACAGTGATTCTGATTTGTTATCTGCTTTATGTATTGGCGTTATGATAAAAATTTTCAATTTTAGTAAAAAATTGGCATCTGGTTGTTAGGCTAATAACTACAAATGAACTGGGTTTGAGGGCTGCAAGAACGGCTTACTTTTCCCTGTTGAGTCCCATATAAGATACAGAATCCCTTTCTGGGTATCATGTAATCAACAATTTTTGAACACTGTTTTTATGTTACAAAAAAGGGCACTAAGATACTTATACGTAAAGCAAAACCAAGGAATATGTTACACGGCTTATATCCATTTAGCAATTTTATATAATAACTTGTATTTTACTTACATTTAGCACGATCTGTATAACATTTTGATTTTGTTTTGTAAGTGAGACTGTTTCAGCTATCAGAAATTTTCTTTGTCTAAACTATTTCACATTGTTTTATGTATCTATACAATATATCTTAGGAACTCAATCATATTTTTTAACACTAAATTGTGTACCTCTGTTATAGCTTCAGAACCCATCTCAAGTCTGCAAAACATTTACATTCATACATATATTTCATTTTTATACTTTGTTTACTATGTACATGTAGTTATTTTCCTTACCTGTGAAACATTCTTGTTTATCTGTTACATAGTAAATCCTGTGATGTAATATACAGGGTGTTGCATCATGAGAGGGACATAGCTTAATAGGAGGTAGAGAACATCAGTGGTAACCGGAACCTCCCATAGAAATGTCTCATTGGGCCTTCATTACGAGGTTACTGGGTGTTAAATAATTTTTGGCCAAACCTGTTTTTTGTCATAACTTTGACAGGGAATGAAATAACGGATTCATATTTGGTACGGCTAATGTACTAACGAGCCCCAAGAGGTACATGTATAAAAAAAAATATATCCAGGTCCGGACTCACTATAATTTATGTTTCTTCTTTGCATCAATAGAACATCACCCTGTATATATTTTTTGAAATTTCGATACGATATTCGAAAAGAGCAAGAAATAACAAACAAAATGGCCTATTTCATTTTTTTGTTACACCTTCGTGGTTATTTAAATACGTTGTTAAATGTGCAAGAAAATGGATTACAGAACCCTATTAAATGAGAGGCACGTGAAATAAATAGTTTTATAACTAAAATTTGCAAAAATTCTATTGAGCCTAGGTGGTCTGGGTGAATCCTAATTCCGGCACGTTTTAAAGGTCCACTGTGGTCCTAATAAGTAATCGGGTATGAAGTAACAAAATTTTTAATCAATCACATTAGGCTTGTTCAAAGTGACAGATAATAACAAGAAATCTCCTAAACAGTTGAATAATTGTTTGTTAGTAATTTAATGTGTCAATAATCCGCATTTAGTTAGTGAAAACTTGTGAAAATATTTTAACTATGCCAGTAAAATTTACAAACGTGGAATATGCTGACATAATATTCATCTATGGTTTCTGTAATGGAAATGGTAGGTCGGCGGAAAGAGAATATCGGCTGCGTTTTCCTGGTCGTCGATGCCCTAATCATAAAACCTTTAGTACGGTGTTCCACTATGCAAGACAACACGGAAAGTTTCCTACTTCTGCAGTTGTGGAGCGTGTTTTACAACAAGGTGTGCAGGAACAAAACAATATTATAAACGTAGTTCAAGAAAATCCAAATATGAGCACTAGACGAATCAGTTTGGCAACTGGTATTCTTCATTGGCGAGTATGAAGAACCCTAAAAAGAGAACGTTACCATCCATATCATATCCAGCAGGTACAGCGTCTTCAACAAGGCGACGATATCCCTCGCCTGGCATTTTGTCATTGGTTGTCTAACCATCGCCCAGTCATTTACAGAACCTTATTTACGGATGAGGCACAATTTACAAGGGATGGAGTAAACAATCCACGAAATAATCATAAATGGGCACAGGAAAACCCACATGCGGTACGCCAACGCCGTTCGCAACACAGGTTTTCTGTAAATGTTTGGGTCGGACTTGTGAATAGACATTTGATAGGGCCACATTTTTTTGAAGAAAGATTGAATGGTGAAATTTACTTTGATTTTCTTCAAAACATTTTACCGAATATGTTAGAAAATATCGGTATAAGAGGCATGTTGTTTCAGCATGATGGGGCCCCACCACATTTTAACCTTCAAGTAAGAGAACACTTAAACAATGTGTATCCTAATAGATGGATTGGACGCGGGGGTCCACATGAATGGCCACCAAGATCTCCTGATTGTAACCCTTATGATTACTTTTTATGGGGCCACTTAAAAAACAAGGTTTATAGCATTGGAATTGAAAGTAGACAACATTTAATCCAGCGCATCGTTACAACCTGCGACGAAATACGGAATAATCCAGAAATGATACGTCGAGCAATTGGGGACCTTTCTAAACGCGCAAGAAAATGCACAGAATGTGGGGGAGGACATTTTGAAAATTTACTTTAGTGTCAATTACGTTTTATTTTTAAACACATTTAGTTATTGTTTTGTTATTTATTGTTAATTGAATGGAAAATATTTTATTTATATAGATTTTAGTTTGTTCTCTTTTCCAATTTTTATTAAGTATAAAATGTTGATGATTTTCTTGATCAAAGTAACTGGTTAGGCCTAAATGGTTTAAATTATCTGTCACTTTTATTCCTTGAACAAGCCTACTGTGATTGATTAAAAATTTTGTTATTTCATACCAGATTACTTATTAGGACCACAGTTTTTTACCAAAATGGACCTTTAAAACGTGCCGGAATTAGGATTCACCCAGACCACCTAAGCTCAATAGAATTTTTGCAAATTTTAGTTATAAAACTATTTATTTCACGTGCCTCTCATTTAATAGGGTTCTGTAATCCATTTTCTTGCACATTTAACAATGTATTTAAATAACCACGAAGGTGTAACAAAAAAATGAAATAGGCCATTTTGTTTGTTTTTTCTTGCTCTTTTCGAATATCGTATCGAAATTTCAAAAAAATATATACAGGGTGATGTTTTATTGATGCAAAGAAGAAACATAAATTATAGTGAGTCCGGACCTGGATATATTTTTTTATACATGTACCTCTTGGGGCTCGTTAGTACATTAGCCGTACCAAATATGAATCCGTTATTTCATTCCCTGTCAAAGTTATGACAAAAAACAGGTTTGGCCAACCTCGTAATGAAGGCCCAATGAGACATTTCTATGGGAGGTTCCGTTTACCACTGATGTTCTCTACCTCCTATTAAGCTATGTCCCTCTCATGATGCAACACCCTGTATTTATTGAATCTTCACAATACAGTTTGTAAACAGTTTATTACGACAGTTCGTATTTTTTGTTATGTATATAAATTGCAAAGTAGCTATCTAATTTGTGGTTTGCAACTAATGTCAAACTATTATTGATTAAAGATTCCTTTTATCGACTGTATACCCGTCACTATTTTAATTGTAAGAAAACCTAACTAAGGAACGAGGTTGTGTGCTTAAGTCACCCATCAACAAATGGCAACACTTGTACCATTTTACAGCTATCAATATTATTAGTAAAAGTAGATTTTTCAAGTTTGTATATTGGTACCGTATTTCAGATTAAAAAAGTTTACCTAATTAATTAAAATCACCAAGAGATCATTTGCCTGCCGATTTTGATCTGGTTTATTATTTCAAACGCTCGCTGTGAGATCCCAATAATTTATATTACAATCATACCCACATTTCATGTGTTTAACACAATCAGGTAAATTTTAATTATTAGTAATTTAAATTTCAATAATTTTCAATTTTGTCATTGCATTTTCAATTTTTTTAAATTTAAAATTAAATAAGTAATTAAAATAATACATGTTACCACATGGTAATAAAATATTCTTTACTCTTTCATTTTTGGGAATTTATAGTTTGCAAATCAGAAATAATAAACTAATAAATTGATTAAAATGAAATAAATTAATTAAATTAATAATTGACTAATTGATTAATTAATTGAATAATAAATTAATTTATCTTTAAACATTAATTCATTTCTATGCAGAATTTATTTTCATGCATTAATTGATTTTTATGCATTTATCTACCTCTATGCAAGTAGGTACTTCTATACCACAGCTATTTCTCTGCCTCATTTATTTTTACATATAATTACTTTTACGGATTGAGTACTGTTACTTATTAAGCGACCTCTTCAAACATCAACTTTCATTGGAATCAAACGCAAGGATAAGTTGCCAAATAATTTAGATTAGGTGTTCTACCAGATAATGGAGTCCTAATGTGCATTACCAGAGCTTCCATTTTCATCTGTACCGACGAGAATTCCAGGAGATTGATATCAAATTCACTATTTTTTCATATTAAAATTACTCCTTTTTCATTTATATAATTTTAACAAAGTTTCACCTAAAGTTGAATTTCAAATAACGTACATATTTTTCCCAAGGATTTATTGTGGAAATTAAATTTTACTATCTTATATGTAACATCGCATTATAAAATTTATTTATTTATGTAATCTATTTTATCATTCCACCCATCTCCAGATCAAGTTTAACGAAGCAATCAGTAATATACGAAAGTAAGAAAATATACAAACACATACCTCTATCTCTCAGAAATATAACTCAATTAAAAACATTCAGAGAGGCAATGAAAGACATATTGATTCAGAAAGCCTATTATAAATCTTAGTGAATATTATGACGATTCATTTTAAAATGCTTTGTTTCCTGCTTCCTTGTTTTTCTGATATTTATGTGTGTTTATATGTTTCTATATATGTGTTTATTTGTATATATTGTAAGTTTTATTGATATTTCTAATAATTTATTCTACTTGTTTACATATTTTTCTTCATATATCTACTCTCAACTATGACATATAGATAGATCTGTATATGGTGGTGTAACAATATCTACTGTTCAATATTATTGTATTGGTTTTCTTTTTATTTATTGTATCCTTTGTATATTTATGTATGTAACTTTTACTCTACCTACTTACATATTACCTACCTTACTTTTATTTTAATGTAAATTTAAAATTACCTATGATTGTATATATGTTCTCTTATATTTTATACATATAGCTTTGTCAATAAGACTATTTCATTCTTAGACAATAAAGCATATCTTGATTGATTGATTGAGTGAAACTGTATTAAGAGTGTTTTTTTGTGATAAATTAAGTAAAAATCAATATTCCCTTGTTTCTTTCTTTTTATTTTCCCCATCCCTATAAATACCTACCATGTGTTCAATATTTCATATGCTTTAATAAGGACATATTATATAATGCCATTTTCTAGAAAACATAGATATTTGTTAATATTAAACAGCTAATGTTTTTTTAGTACAAAGTTTTAAACAAAATTAACATTCCTTTCATAATAGATGAATTAGATGAAGCCAGTGGATATGATCATTGCGCACTTCATCTAGTAGAACTGAAATATAAATTTGCTTTGTTTTCCCCGTATAATGTGTGCAGATTTCCACATTTATCAAAACCTTCTTGTTTCTACGGCCCTTGTTAACTTTTATTATAATACTTGGAAAGATTTATGTAAAAACATCTCGCCAACATTTAGGAAAGAATAAGTATGATTGTTGATGTTTTTAAGCGTTACAATGTAGCTCATCTGGTAAAAGTCTAAACGTGAAAGGTTTACAGAAGCACCAGTTGATGATGCGGTATTCACGCAGTTTGCCTTTGTTATCACGGCCCTAATATGTCTTAAATTTCCTCCACATCCGCTTCCAGAAACAACAATATAATCTTGAGGGAAAAGTGATAATGCACTGCTATTAAGATAATCATCTTGTTAAATACTTAGCAGATATACACTGTAATTTAAATTAATTTCTCGCTGTAAAACATTAGATATTTTCTTATTATATTAAATTTAATATTTCAGAACATTTGAGTATTACTTTTCCCTAAATATTTCATTATTTTGGCGGGCTTAGAACATACAAATAAGCATAAAATTACGTAATTTTGTTCATTTTTGCTACATAACATTTCTGCTCAATAACGTAGGATATCATGTTGCTGCATTTATAGTGCCTACTTTTTTAAAGATTTTACTTCATAATGGAAAATATCAGTGTCGCGCAAAATGTAAAAAAGTGAAGAAAAAATTTTTGTTCAACGGTTTTTGCGTAAAATGAGATCGAGTTGTATGTATAATAAATTTGAAGTCATAGAAGGAGTAAATAAGTTCTGTTAATCTTGAATAGCATTTTTAGCAGCTGCTGTAGCAAAAAATAATGAAAACCGTCAGCATACTCCTCATTAGTTATTAGATATTAGTCTGTAATTTTTACAGTTACCAAAATTATTATGACCCATAGTTTTATGAACGTGATAATAAGGCCAATGAACTTCATGAACATAAACGAATCAACATTTGATAAACTTGTGCGCTTACGAAATCTTCTTCTGCTATTGTAATGTTTAAGAAACACTTCTAAGTTGCTCACTATTGTTTGTTTATTGTTGAAATTCGTTGAACTAACTAGCTAATAACAATCAAAAATAGTTCACATTTACTAAAAACGAATACTCAAAGTGGACGCCAAAAGATTAATAATAGATCATGTGACGTTATTCCACCTTTGGCTAAATTCATCAAAACTCGTCGAAAATAATTTGAATTTCAATTATTATTTATTTAAGTTTAATTAAACGACGTTTATTTTTGGAGCTTTTGTGTCATCTATCTATCACCTGTATACGTTTTCAACAGAATTTCGCCATTACTATAGGACTTTCAGTTTGAAACATGATGTTATTTTAAAACTAATTACTCTAAAATAAGTACTAGTATACAAATATATAAGGATTCGACCAAGCAATACAAATAAAAATTTATCGATTTATTTCAATTTCCTAAATTTTAATCAAGTCCAATATACTTATGCAGATGTATAACCGACATAATATCTCGGTATTCCAACAGTAAAAATGAAATGTCCCATAACGGTTTTATAAAAGGGGATATGTTAGCTGCCTAGGGTTTGTGTAATAAAATACTTCAACTTTTATTTATTCTGCCTTTAAATTTTAAAATAATAAAACATTTTGAATTAAATCGAACAAGTATGCATAGTAACAGTGTTTCCATCGTGGATCATCTTTTGGTATATTCCGAATTTGAATTTTTTCAAGGCGGCTCCAGTATTCAAATTTAATTTGAAACCAACAATGTATTTCAGTCGTCGACTTACGTCATAATAATTTCTTTTTCAATAATATTTGATACGTATTGAAAACGTTTAAATTATGTGACTGTGCAGCAGTGGATTGACACAAACTTTAAAGGTATTTATAACAATATAACAGTAGCAATATCAAATGCTTTCTGTACTTAAGTTGGTGAACTTATTATAGATTGTCACTTTACCAATTTTCAGTTTGTTACTTTACGAATCTGTAATGTTTATAGAGTAACTAGAATGTTTTTGAATTGGAACACACAATTTAGTGTATTTTCGGCTTCCAAGATCCACTGAATGGGGAGGTTCCAGCCACTTCCAGTAGCTGCCGATTGTTTATATAAAGCAATTATTTCTGCTACTTTTAATCTATCTGGAAAGTAACCTGTATCAAGGGTTAAGTTTATAATATATACTAGAGGTGGAACTATTTCAGAGGCTATCACTTTGAGGAATTTTGAAAGTATTTCATCCTCGCCAACTGAGTTTGTGTTCTTGAATGACCCAATTTGATTATATACTTCATTAAAGTTAGTAGAAAATCAAACCAATAAGTTGATATTTCTTTGAATATTGTACAGTGCATAATTTTCATGTTTAACAATTAAATCTGGACACTGATTACTATTAAAAGTATTCACATTATTGAGAACGCCTTTGGGGTCTTTATGTTCGTCTTTCAAATTAGTAAGAATAGAATTTCTATTAATTACATATTTGTCTGTATAATTTTTTACCCGTTTCCATACTGCTTTACTTTTGTTCTGCGCGTTCCGTATATAATTTATTTTAGACAGTTTCTTTGCTTCTCCACCTTCTTAAGAATGCTGCAATATAAGTTGTAATGGTCACAAGTAACTAAACCTTGTTCTTTTTGTTTAAATAGATATCGTTTTCTTTTACTGGATATTCTATTACCCCTTGTCATCCAACTGTTTGATCTTTAATTGTTAACAAGATTTTTATTAAAGATTATTGACATTAAATTAATTAGTTTAATTTGAGACATTTGAGTTAAAGACTTCAGACCAATTTTCCGTTTGTAGTTCATATTTTTTAAATAAATAATAAATAAACACCACAGAAATTAGACAACCCCCAATTCCAGAAGCCAAGGCTTGTGCGGAAGGGGGTTTACACATTGAAAACACGCGGACATACAACCATTTCCTCCGACAGTACCGGAGCCAGGATTCGAACCCGGCGGTGCAATATCCGTGTGATTAATCACGATTGCCACCACGCGCCTTAACCCACTCGGCTATCGACCAGAAATTTTGAAATTTAACATTTTTGTATCTGAAAATACTCTTCTAAATATTGCGTATTTTATATATATTTACTCGTACAATTCCCGCCTTCTAATTGAATGCTTATCTGTCTGAGCATATGTAGTAGTTAAATAAATAAATACATTTTTTCAGGATGTTTTCTTAATACAATTAATAATACAATAATAAATGTATATTAATTCTCCATTAGTTTATGCTTAATGCAGCATACCTGGTTAGTCGGCACAAGTCAAAGATTCAACACACTGCAGCCATATTTAAACCGATTTTGTACCGGCAATTACTCTTAATTTACTAGCTTGAAATTACGAGCATTAAAAGTTTATTTCTAATTTACCGCTACACTTCTTCTTACTCTCCAACGTTAACCACCGTGCATCCATTTACTCTTTTAATTAATTAATTTCTTGACATTACTCTCAGTTTCGTTTTCTTGCGACCGCCTGACAAATACTCTTGTCTGCTATCCACGCCTATACTGCCACTTTTTACACTCATTTGTTAAGTGAATTTCGAGAAAACACTGACTAGTTAATTACAACAAACTTCTCTAATTTTATAAATTAATTTATGTCGCTGGAAATACATTCCCAATACTAAAGGAGCGAAGTTATTTGGAGAAGTGGTTTAATGAGGTAATTATGCATTCAGTTTGTACCTTGAGCAGCATGAAGCATCTAGGCATACATTCTCATTGATTTCCTAATTCTTTCGCATTCGATTAATGATGTTTGATGGCAGAAATTTGTGAATATAAAAGTAAACTAAATTATGTAACTCAAGAGGATGGACCAAATAAATGTTTTATTTAATATTTGATTTTTGTAATATTAGGCCTCAATTAGATAAGTAATATAAAAAAAAATTGAACTATGAAATCTACAAGTAGTGGAGATGGTTCATTACAGAAACATTCAGTCAAATAAACAATATTTAAAAAATTGAATTTACTGTATAGAACAAAAATGAATAAAATTTTAAAAGTAAATATGGTTATCATAAAAGGCAAATTTACTTAACAAAGACAGATTTATGGAACCTTCTAGGAGGCAATAGATATTGTTATATGCACAACCACGCCCTCTTCCAAAGAGACGTTTAATCCCTAGTAGCAGCGTAAAGGGAAGTTTGCCTAATTAACTACCAGAAAAACAGTAGTTCTCCAGTTGGCCCAAGGAAGGCGCCATTAACACAGATGGGTTAGGAAATGGTAGAATCATCGGAAATAATAGACTAGAAGGAAGTATAAGTCGCCCGAAACAGTTTAGAGTGAAATGGATGAATCGAAAATTAGTGCCACGGATATATAAGAAGCGAAGAGTTGTATGCTAGGTGAGCTAAGTGATCAGATAAGAAAAGAACAGTGAAAACTAGTACAAGTAGAGAATTTATAGTAGTAGGCATCTCCCTTACATCGTCCAGAGTAGGACAACGTTCTCCCAAAATGGATCCTCTGATTGATGAGTCGGCAGAAAAGTTACAAAGTACATACTGGACCATTTCATCTTCTTGCTCACAACCTCTGCATTTCTGTGTCCTTATTGGGATATTTTAGTAGTTACCTAGCAAATTGACAGCTGTCTGTTTCATCCCACAACTTCTTGAATTCGTTGTAGGCGTTTTTTGTTTAATTAATTGTGTTATCGGCGTGATCGGTAACTGACTGGCCGGGCCTATCCCAAAGATATATAGGCCTGCTACCTTCTTGGCCAGTCTGGGCTGCTTCTTTTTTGACACTACATTGTGTCAGTCTTTTCAGCCAGCACATTAAGATGTTATTCATGTTGGAGGTACTCACAAGTGCTTGGTGACATTCCCATAATGCTCCTAGTGGTAATTTTGTAACTTCTCAGAGCTAGTAGTGATTATCTACAATTTGTGCAGATTCTGATTGTTGCATCCGTGGTTTATCTGCAGATCTCATTTGGTGATATGGTTATGTTTGCCAGTTCCGTCTGTATTATGCTGGTTGACAAATACATAGTCCATTTATATTGGATTAACGCCATCCTTATTTCTTAATCCATCTATGAAGATGTTGATCACACCATCACCAATAGCCTCGTTTTCACTATTGGCCTGAATTATGTAGGGTTTGTCGAGTCACTTCTCCTAGATATATGTCTAGTGATGGTAGACATAGCATTACCTCCATAGCTCTCGTTGGCCTTGTTCGCACAGATCCGGTTATGCTTAGGCACGCAACTCTCTGCACTTGGCTGAGCTTGATCTTAGCTGCAGTCTGTTTGTTCCTAGGCCACCAGACCATAGTTTCATAGGTTATAATTGGACTTATGACGGTTGTGTATATCCACATAACCACTTTGGGTTTCATTCTCCAGGTTTTCCTCACGGTACTGCGACATTGCTCATAAGAAATGTAACCTTTTCTCAGTCTTCTATTTAAGTGAATATTCCATGTTAGTTTGGCATCGAAGGTTACCCCAACGTATTTCACTTCTGGAGCGAAATTTAATTTTGCTTTCCGGAGGGCAGGTGCTTCAGTGCTTCTCCTTGTGAGGAGAACCTTCTCCGTCTTCCTAAGACTGATAGACAGGGAGTGTTCCCTGCACCATTTCTCAATTGTTCTTAGGGCCCCCTGCATTCTATCACAAAGAAATCCTCCGAATTTTCCGCTAATCATGATTGTTAAATCATCTGCGTAGGCAATTGTGCGAAATCCTTCTGAGGCTCTCATCAACAATTAGTTTCCATAGCATGGTGACGTTACACCTCCCTGCAGATAGACTATCAGAGTCATTTCTCTTACAGAAACTTCTCCTACACTAACTTGTATAGCTTTTTTTGAGATCATGTTGGATATCCAACTTCCTATAATCGTAGGAACGTCTGTCCTCACTAAAGCTGCTGTGATATCTGGAAAGCTGGTTTTGTCAAACGCACCTTCTATATCTATGAAGACACCAAGGGTGGACTCTTTATTGTTCTCAATCTGACTCGCATAGAGGGCGGTGTCGGTAGATCTTCCTAGGGTGTATGTGTGATGGTTAGGACACAGAGGGTTGCCTTGCACTACAACGTCCATTATGCATCGTTCACAAAGCTTATCCATCCTCTTGAGAAGGAAAGAGGTTAAGCTGATTATTAAGAAAATTGCGAAATTACATCTTTCCCGTTATTATTTATTATGTTTAATACAATAATACAATTATGTATTGTTATATATGGAATAAAAGTGACATTTTTTGTATATGTCTTTGACAAGAATAGCCGAGGCACAAAAAATCACTTTATACCACATAACATGATAATTTTGCTTCAAAATTAAAATATGAATTTAATAAATACTTTTACTTTTTCTTTTTCTTCCTGTGAGACGAAATAATAGTTTGTTTTGAAATTTTTCATAAATGTCACATTTTTGACGTCTGAAGAAAAAAGTTGTTTATAGTGGTAACGTAGATTGTTTCAGGGGTCGTTTGACTTTAAATAGCCTTACTTCACTTCGAATTAGAAAATCTTTTGTGAATAACCCTACAACTAGTTATTGCCAGGATTCCAAGACTTTTTACAAAGCTTGTGATTTTCCTGGGGGCTAGTATCCCTTAGTTTCCCTATGTCTTCATACGCTAATTCCACTTGCTCTAGGAACTTTACCCTGGTGCGAATTAATATCTCGCATTCACAAATTATATGTTTCTCAGTTTCAGTAGCAGTATCACATTATCTGTATTTGTCGTCTACTGCCTTACCCATGTTCTCAAGATGATACCTCAAGGGACAGTGGCCAGTTAGAAGGCTTGTTATAGCCTTAATTCGGACTTTTCAAGTTCGATAAGCCTTGTGGCATTCTTTGTCGAATAAGTTATAAACTTTTTCGCTTGTCTTTGGCCTGGACTATTCCTCCAGTAGGATTTTTTTGTTCCTTTTCCCATTTTTGGATCCCATCCATTATATGTCCCTTGACCAAGCCACAAAACGGTTCAGGTCCAATAAATTATGCTTCAGCTCCTTTTTTCGTAAGCCTGTCAGCAAGTTCATTACCTTATACTCCCCCATGCCCTGGCACCCACATCAAGGTAACCTTGTTCTTGTTGGCCAGTTGCTTCGGGGATTGTTTAGGTTCCCAGGCAGTTCTAGACTCAAAGGTATAGGACCTTAGATCTTTTAATGCTGCCTGACTATCTGATAGTATATAGATCTCTGCCCTTCGTATGCCTTTATTTAGGCATCCCTGGGCACACAGATCAACAGCATGAATTTCTGCCTGGAAGATGGTTGGGGTGTTACCAACGACTTTTGATGGCCTACATTTGGGCCCTGCTACACCCACTACTACCCCTTCAGCCATCTTAGATCCATCTGTATACCAGATGAGTGACCCTTGTTCCAATCGCAGTGCCTCCATCTTGCTCGTCTGACGGTTTTCGATCAGCACGTCAAACGGATAATCAAAGTATTGTTTGATTGGCATTGGGTCAGTAGGTTTGGTCATGGACTGAAAATGGATTAGCTCCAAAATCTTTAAGTCATCAACCAGATCGCCTGGTTTAAATTTGAGTGCCTGATGCAGTCTTAAGGCATTAAGTGCTGCCTCCTTCCTCACATGCAAGTGCAAAGGAAGTAGGTCAAGAATTGCCTCCATAGCTGCTGTGAGACACTAGTGCATTGCTCCTGTAGTCCCTAAATAATTAAGGGGTTGCAATTTTTTCAACTTTCCTTGTGCAATTATTTGTTCTGTTTTTGGTCACCATACACATGATGCGTAGGTCACCATAGGTGTGACAACTTATAGGTAGGACCAGTGTAATGGTAAAGTATAACAAAATGTTAATTTTCAAAAGTTTCAAAAGTGGAAAGTTGTATCGAAAAGGTCTTCTGAAAATTTCTCGTCAAAGTACTAAGAGTATCACCGAAGAAGGCCTAAAGAAATTTTCAGTGGAAAATTTTATCAAGAAACTTTTCGTCAAATCCCTTTTTTAAAAAAATTACGTAATTAAAAAATATACTTCCAACAAAAATTTGAAATAGGGGAATTTTATCATTTGCCAATTTCTCGCAATTGTTACGTTTCTTTCTAACTTCAAGCAACTCAAAGAAACCTCAGGTCACTAACCTACCCTGATACCTTCACACACCTCGGCTAGTCTCGTCGTACTCCCAGGTTTTGGGTTCCAGGTTCACACATGACCTGGCCTATCAGTAGGTGACCTAGGTTAAACAAAAGCAAATTAATAAAAAATCAGATTAAGTTTCCTTATCCAGTGGTTTAAATTTTGTTGAAAATAAACAAACTCACATCGAGTAAATAATTTATTTAGCAGGACGACATAAATGAAAATTGTAGGAAATAATCAAATGTACCAGACGTGATACAAACATTGACGTATGTACAATATTTAAACCTCAAATTTATTAAACAAACAACAACAAAAAATTACCAAATCGGTTACCAAATGCAATTGCACGTAGTTTACATAACCCTTATTTACTATAGATATATTCCCATGAGTTATTTACACTGTAACATACTAACTGTAAAATCTGTTACATCAACTTCAAATAATTACTTAGACTGGACTATATCCTTTAACTAAGTATTAATAAAAAAATATAGTTGAAGGTTAAAATTATGATATCACTATACCATACATGAAAAGAAAAAAATTAATTAAATGAATTTTGAAATTTAAATTTTTGACAACAGAAACTTATCTTTACTCCGACAGTGACGGTTAAGGTGTAGGTGCTTATAACCTCACTGTGAACTGTGACTCCATGAATTTTTAGCGTGGTGTACTCCTTAAAACTTTAGCAATTTTGGCATCCCCTGATCTCCAACAATTATTCCTTAGACCATTATTTACTCGCCATTATTTACTCGAGAAAGAAAATGATAACTCCTAGTCCACTAACAAATTGACCCAGTCATGAAAACAGCATATCTACGCCAACAAAACCCAACGTAAATCCAAGGTACATCAAGACGTAATCCAACATAAATCTAACATAATTCGCCCTCCAAGTGTACGGCATTTTCTCAAAGATGATATTATCCAGCATTAAGCTGTCGATATTCAAAATATCTAATTGAGGCTGAAGAATTTATTCCCGTAACATACCAATTATAAAGTGATGATTCACCTTTAACAAAATTAATTCGGATTTAAATTATTCTTCAGTCCACACATCCAGGAGAAAAAGCAAGGACGTCTAACACGTGAGAGCTATCAACCGAGAAGAAGGAAATTACCACCAAATTGCCACAGGTTATTAAACAGCACATGCGCTACGATAGGATACCAACGTTCGACAACCAACACCCAGTTAAGGTGTATTCCATTAATTTTCTAGCTTCTCACCAATTCACTAAACTCCACTAAATGAAATAAATACGAGGGAACCGATCTATTGTCTCACCTTTATTTGTTAAACGGATATACACTTCCAGTCAAAGTCGAAGAAAAGACTTCCAAACTAAAATAAGTAACATCAAGTTAACAGATCAGAACAGAACTGAACCAACGGTGTTACAACCAATAACTAATTGAATATACTTAGAAAGCAATGACAGCTAGGTTGACAACAGAAACTTAACCTCCACTAGAAATTGAACATTACAAAGAATAAACCATATAATTGTATATTACCGAATACTACAGTAAGTACTCGAAGTAATACGTTAATTATCCTGACATTTACAGTGATATGATTGTGGTTATGTAGTAGTTGCTAACATTTTTCAATATTCCAGGTACTCTAGACAAGACAATGAAACTGCAAGAACTAAATAACATATACCCCATTATATAACCGACACAAACCTAATTCAATATTAGGCATGTATAATGTACAGGTAGGATACTCTTTGTTTATGATATACAAAACTAATGTTCGCTTAATCTTTTCAGAGCCAAACATGCCATTCAAAGTCATACCTTGTATAAACTAGAAGCTATTAGTAAACTAGGGTACGACTTCTCAGTAGTTGAATGTTTAATAGTTAAACTATGTCAAGACAAATACAGCGTAAAGAAAAATACAGAAGGTTTTCTATTAATAATGGAAAATGGACACGAAGTACAAATAATAAAACAAACAGTGCAAGCTACATTTAATGTGTGAATTAAAGTGACAATTATATCCTTTTATTTTTAGTGTTGACTACTGTTGAATATGATTAATAAAATTTAAAAATTACAAGAAGCGTTAAGACAAAATTTACTTGACTAACAAAATATAATTAACGAAAATGATATTGATAAGTGAACTTTATATTAATTTACAAAACAAATGTAGAATTCAGTACTTGTCCCTGTCATGACAAAATCAAACGTAACACAATACTAAAGGACACCATCGAATAATGCGTTCGGATTAATTTTATCATCTACCAGGAAGTTTTGGAAAGTTGAAAATATATTCGAAACATGAAATAAGGCAGCACTCTCAAGCTGCATCTGCCCGAGGCTAATTTTTTAAGGTTTTGGATTCCACAACAGTGACTTCTAAAGTAGATACAACATTTTAGATAGCCCCAATTGAGTACCATCACAAATTGGTCGATCGGTTCGAAACCCTCAGTGACAGATATTAGAATTCCTCTAAAACCGATCTGCAAATATTTGCCCGGTATATTTGGTAAGCACTATAATTTGAATATGTTATGTATCGTCTACTTGTTTAATGGATAGTATCCAAGGAAACAATAACGAAATTAACCATTACTAAATTAACACCGGGCTGCCATGACATATTCTATCTACCAATCTGAGATGCATAATGTGTACTAAGCAAATTTTAACGTGCTATACGTGTCACACTCTCGCCATCCACAGCACTTAGCTGGACCGCAGCCAACATTTCAGTGGTATCTGGGAAATATATAAACGCAGACACTTGTGTAAGTTTGGATAACAAATATCTTCATTAGCGAATGCATTACGTCGAATTTTAATGTTAACATATAATATATGTTTAAAAATAAATATTTAACGGATCCGAATAAACGTTCATAATTTGAATTATAATCTTATAATCCCTAATATTTGCATGGGAACAGGGATTAAGATACAAAACAGTAGCCGATGGTTTTAATTAATATCATACACAGTAGATTCATAGTATTAACTGAGGACTCTTGATAGACAGATAGACAATAATATATATATATATATATATATATATATATATATATATATATATATATATATATATATATATATATATATACAGGGTTACTGGTAATTTGATACATTACTTTGGAGATGTGATGGGGCATGATCTAAGAAGTAAATATAGCCCTAACATATATTATGCAAAACTCAATAGTTTTTAAGATATTTAATTTTTTCTGTTTTTCTCAAAAAGTAGATCTTAATGCTCAAAAAGTTATTTTCGAAAAATCTATTTGACATTTAAAAATTTTTTTTTACTGGATTACTTGTCCAATATTATAGATATCCGATTGGAATGAAAAATATCCGGAAACATTTCGATCATGTGAACATCTGAAATAAAAACTTAAAAATCTTTTTTTTTTAAATCAGCTATGAAATTTACCTATTAGGTTTTTTCAAAAAAATATTAACGTAACACGCGTATAAATTATTATAAAAACTGCCTTATTTCAATAGCTATCTAACAAGGTACAAATGTTCAATGTACCCTTAAGAGTTCTAAGAAAATACTAGTAAAAATAACACAAGTAGTACGAATTTTATTTTTAGATAAACAGTAAAAAACATTTTAAAAGTAGAGTTTAATTCTTCATTAATTTCAAAGTTGTACTTTATTTTTTATATGTCTTGCTCAAAATGGGAGCCCCTATCCTGTATACAGACACGGCAGCGTCTTCTTATTTCCGTCCTTGTTACTCTGGTTGTCAGATTATGCCTTATGTGCTGGGCAGCATCGACTATCCTTTGTCTAAGGTTTTCTATAGTATTGACTGGTGTGGCATAGACCATCTCCTTCATATTACCCCATACGTAATAATCAAGGGCTGTTAAGTCAGGGCTTCGCGCTGGCCAAGGTATTGGGCCCGCTCTTCCAATCCAACGGTTAGGGAAACGTTGATCAAGTAACTGTCGTACTGTCAACCAATAATGTTCTGAAACATCATCTGACGGCGAGAGGAACATCTTCTAAAATCACCCCCAGATCATTTCTTAAAAAATTATCATAGATTTCCCCGTTTAAATTTTGAGGAAGAAAGTGTGGCCTTATTAAATAGTGGCCAATGACTCCCATCCACACATTAATAGAAAACTTCATTTGGAAACTAGTTTCACGTGTTAACTTGGGATTTTCCTCTGCCCAATAATGTAGGTTGTGGAAATTTGTTATGCCCTCGCGATTAAATTTCGACTCGTCCGTCCATAAAATACTTGTTAAAGAATTTGCACTTTCTGCATCTGAATTTAACATAAAGCGGCAGAATTCCACTCTCCTTCCAGGATCACCTTCCTCCAAGCCTTGGACAGGGGTATAGTGGTAAGGATGACATCCAACTCTACGTATCGTAGACCAAACTTTCCATTATGACGCTCAGGTTAGTCTTGCGACTTTATTAGTTGAAATAGTTGGGTCTTCCTCAAAATACCTCAATATTTCTTCCTCATCATCTGGTTCATAAACGGGAGGAGCACCAGCGTGTCACTTCTTCTACATTTCACGGAGCCAGTTTCAGCGATATTTCGATATGCCGTACTGAATACACGTGCATTTGGTAAGCGGCGGTTAGGGTACTAAAGACCATATTCTCGGCGAGCTTCAGCAGCGTTGCCGCCACAGTATCCATAGGTAAATAAGATATCAGCGTATTCTGCGTTGGCATACGCGGCCATGGCACAGAAAATACAATAACAACAACTAATAACAACTAATAACAACAACTACAAGCAAAATCAAAATCTTCGATAACTAATTTAACAAGGCCAACAATCTTAAGGGACACGGAGATAAGAATGTCAGTTAATGACATATATGCACAAACTTCAAAGTCAAGGACTGACTGACGTAATTTGTACGCGTGCTAAATTAATATTTTTTTGAAAAAACCTAATAGGTAAATTTCATAACTGATTTTAAAAAAAAATTTTACGAGTTTTTATTTTAAATGTTCACATGATTGAAATATTTTCAAATATTTTTCATTCCAAACGGATATCTATAACATTGGACAAGTAATCCAGTAAAAAAAAATTAAAAATGTCCATTAGATTTTTCGGAAATTAACTTTTAAGACATTAAGATCTACTTTTTTGAGAAAAACAAAAAAATTGAAATATCTCAAAAACTATTGAGTTTTGCATAATGTATGTTAGGGCTAGATTTACTCCTTAGCTCATGCCCCATCACATCTCCAAAGGAATGTATCGAATTACCAGTAACCCTGTATATATATATATATATATATATATATATAAAATCTAAATATTGCTAGTTTAAGTATTGTGAAATATTTAGCAAAATTGTGAAAAGACATAGAAATGTGTTGTTAACTGCTTGAAACTTTAAAGAAAGAAATTTATTATTGTCGATTAGATTAATTAAAATTGTTTTAATTTTATTACTCTTATGTCTCAGGTTGTACAGTTCGATGGGCGATTTTCATAATTGAACTTGAATTTTAAACACTGATTTGTAAATGGGGTATGTTGTTGTGAATACCTAGTGGGAGTTTGCTTATTATGAATGCATGAATTTGGCTCTTTATTGATATGCAAGTTTGGTTGCCTACTGTTATTTTTTTAATGAAGTGACTGTATTTCTCAAATGAACAAAATTGATTTTTTATTTACACAAAATATGTTTTAAAACGGTGCAATATTGCATAACATCTGCAATTTTTTATATTTAACTTATTTATATGTGTATAGACAGTTTTAAGATATACAAGTAGTGCAATTATGAACAAAATACATATATTATTATCGAAAAAGTCTTGTAAAAACCTTAGTTTCTTGTTATGTGAGGTCCTAATCCCTCGACGTGTCTGCTGTGCTGCAAAAACGGCTGAATTCGGCTGGACTGGTAGACTTCTCACTACACATGATATTAATGCTCGCCATGCTTGTTTGTTTATTTATTAATATGCATGAAAACCGTGCTTTGGATCGTAGAAAAGTTAAGTTTATTTAAATTTTAAGCTTTAGTTGCTTTTTATTTACTACTTGGTTACTCTACGTCACCTTACTACCAGGTTTGACGTAGATTATGACGTCTCTTTTATAGTCTTTTTGTAGTTCCCATGGCGACCAAATTTTCGATTTAATGTCAATCCTATGTTTCTAAATTTCTTTATTTCCCTTTTGTGCATGTACCATTCCCTCCTTTTCTTTGTCCTTGGGTCCTGCTGGTTGTTTTGCTACCACTCTTATCTTTCTACGTGTCCTATTAATGTTTATAGCTGTCCACTGTACCCCGCATACGACTTTCAGACACTACACTTTATAGCCTCCTAAACCGTGGAACGTTCTTATCTAGTCCGTGGACACTAAAGATAATACATCCATTTAATCTGTAGGTCTACGTGCCTAATGAGAGCAATTGAAATCAGATATGATTCACAAAAAAACCTCTCCTCGCGAGTTCAATCCACATAAAATTCTGGTAGAATGCTGCAGCTCAATTAACAGGGTCGAGTCCATCTCTCTAGCAAACGAGATACTTCCAAAGGAAAGTAGTCAACCAGCCTATAAATTTGAAATACGTGAGTAAGGTCGGAAAAGATGGCGATAATAAGGTTACTCACCTGTATATCTAAATCCCTCACAAATGCGGATAAACTCCCTCCGTAACAAGAAAATACTCTGACAAACAGAAATAACCAAAACGGGGGAAATTTTATCGTCGGCAATAATCCCAAAATCCGCTAAGATGCCTTAAATAATTAAGTTATAGTAATTTACGGCAGCGTACACACACAGCCTTCCGACAAGACGGAAGTCACGTGACCGTACCTAGCAGCTCCTAGAGGCCAGAAGTCAACTCTCTGCCACCCACCGCTCGCGGCTTCGTAATATCTGTGGCTCGAGGCTTTTGGGCCAAGTCACAATTTTGACTTCTATGTCGGTAGCTAGAATGAAGTCAAAGTGAGTTTATCAATAATCTCAGAGTTTACCGAATCCGCGAGTGTCCCGTAAGAGGATATGTATTATATTAACTGAAGCCCTCGCCTGTAAAGTTCGAGTATTCTGGTAGAATATTATAGCATCTTAAATAACAATTCTAACTAATTTAGGACTCCTTCCGCATCACTTAAGATCCATGGTACTGTCAACAAGATTGGCGTTGGGTTGATGTAGTTTTCGCCCTTATGAGGGGCGTCGTCAGGAGCTCGGTACAAATTTCTTAGAGAGGTATGTGGGCGCCAGTATCTACTCCATTGGTTTGTAAGAACACCAGTGTCGAGTTAGGTGGCATCTCAGAAAGTTTTTCCTTTGAATCGGGTTCGTGAAAGAGAGCAGGGATTTGTTTGTGTAGAGAAGTTTGTGAGTGCCCAGTTTTGGCGTAGTTACTTAGATTTTAGATATTGTTTTTAGATTTTGGACAGGGAAGGAGTCCCTGATGATGCCTACTTTATATTCAGGGAAGTTAGTTCTGCTAGGTAAGGTGTCCTTAGATGTAGGCGAGTGCCTATAGAATAAAAGTCACTTTTTTCAATAGCTAATATATTAACACTATTTAAAATATTTACAAAACGGAAAAAAGATTTATTTTGTTTATTTAGTTTACAGTTGGATTTTAGAAAACACTGTTTTGTAGTTAAAACGCGTTACTAGTTAGGATGTCGTGGTTAAATTGTCGCGGCGGACTGAGTAATGATAGGTTAAGTCACTGGGGACACAAGTTAATACCTTGAAGGGGCGCGGTAGACTGTTCGAACTTCACTTCTTGTTAAATGCTCGATGGCAAAATAGTTTAGAGCTTCTTTACTTGGTACAGCCAAGGAAGCCGCTGCACTGGCACGGTTATAGAGATACGTTCGCGGCGCATGTAATGAACTGGACTTGAGAATATTAATATTTAAATGAAAAATTCTATTAATTGTTAGATGCGCGAAGGCAGAATTAAAACTCTTTTTTACATGGTTTCGGCCAAGGAAGCAGCTGTAGTGGCTCAGTCACGGCGCTTGTATCGAACCGGACTTGCTTGAGCTCATCGCATTCGACTTTTTATTTGGTTCGCCGGAGTTCTGAAACGTCCCCGCTTATTCCATGTGGGCTCGATTGCTCAATATTGCATGAGAAAATATAAAAATGGGAAATTCGGGTATGAAAATTATACGGCCATCTTGGTATTAAAATTAAAAATTTATTGATATATGAACGAAGTTCGAATCGATTTGATTTGGGAAGTTATTAACGGAGATTAGTTGAAAATATTTATTAAATTTGAAACGACCCTTAACGTCGTTTCTAAGGTCTTTGCACTTAAACTTGAATATGATATGAAATTGTGCCGATACGTTCATGGTGAATGAATGACATGTACTCAGTTCAAATGTGCTTTTAGAGAGCGTAATATTAAAACATAATATTTTAGTCGCAAACTCCTCTGTAAAATCCTTATTTTACTATAAGAAACGTAACCGGACTGCAACCAACAGCTACTCTCCGGGCTACGTGCCCCGCCGAGCGCTGAATTACAAGTTACAAGCCTGGCGCATTAAGTGTAATAATTGCATATTACCATCAAAACGCTAATGATATATGTATATTTAAAATTATTATAACTTTTGTTACAAAAACGTTTCATATTTATTTAAAACCAAGAAAGATGATTTGCTTTATATTGAACTCATTATTTTCTAACACAATTTGAAATACTTACAACTACAACTTACTTATTTATGACCTAATATTAGAAAATAGTGACACTTTGATACCTCTCTAAGTAATGACAAATATAAAAGCAAAAAAGGATAACACGAAAGATATTCGACCAACAACAGTAATCCTTTCTTAAGTCTTCCTATCAAAACACTTTTATTTTGAAATCCTTTACGTAATATAGCGTTAACTCCTTTAAATTCATTTATATTTTTCGCTCAATTGCAATATTATGAGTGCTGTTGAAAACTATCGGTGAGCATACCAAACTTACTGATTTAACTTCCGAAATTTAATTTCACAACCCAGTTTCAAAAGTTTGTTTTAAAAGCATCGAGAGAAACTATGAAATATAACTATAACTTTATCCAGAATCATAGGATTCAACTTGACGGATGAAAAACCGTTCTGCTAAAGATTTAGAAAGAAATTCTGATGTATCAGAACAATAATAGATATGTGACTTCATTCCCAGGATTTCAGGCTCCATCAAAATATTCAGTAACGTATGGTCAGATAAATGATCGTGACAGATATTTTACTAGTGATATGTTATTTACGAGCCGGAGGACATTTTCTTAACTTGACTTGAAGGGAATAAACATCGTTATTTTCATTGTTACTATATGCTAAAAGTTATATTACTGATATTTTATTTTCTTAGCGCTTGATAATATCTTATAATCAATGATTCAACATATATGCTGTTACATTATGTATATATGGAAGAATGCGGTGTTTAATATGCAATTTTACATATGTAGTTAATATTTACAAGTAAATCCAAATAAAACATAGTTATTTTAGGACATGAGCTGATTAGATTTGTATCTTTCTGAAATAGTCAATATCTATTTTAAATTGCCTTTCTTATAGTTAATGGTGGCATAAAACTATTGAAGATTTAGTAAACTTACCATCTGTCGATCTATCTCGCATAACACTGCAAATATACCATTTTTGACATGGCAATTTTTAGCCTTTTCTGATGAATTTCGGTTCGCTGAAAATGAATTGGAAAAGATAATACTTATCACCCATAGATTTTTTATATAAATAGTGAGTAGATTATTTCTGCATTAAACTAAGACCTTGAAAATCTAGGAGTCTTCTCCAAAAATCGTTGTCTAACTTTAAATTCAGTTAAAACTAATGATAACGTCTGACAAAAAAATCCACACAGAATTGAAATGAATGATTTTATATTAAAATTTTCAGACGAAATAAGAAATCTAGGACTGTGGATTGATTGACACTTTCACACCAGTCCTACGCCATGAAAATGTCAGTTCCCCGATCAACATATTTAACGGCTGCGTAGAACTTTATCTACCTCTACCGAGAATTTTCGCAGATTAAAAAGTTGGAAGACCAGCCAAAACGATGCCACTCACGAAAATTTAGCCTGTTAGTAATCACTCACTTTAAAAATGGGGAGTGGGATCCCAGACTATTAATATCAGAGATTTATCTCTAAACTTGAATGTAGACAGAAATAAAATTTGGAGATGTATTAAAAGTCATAATTTAAAACCATATCAGACCAAATTTTTCCACACTATGGGAGAAGGAGACGCACAGAGGAGATTGGAATATTGCTTCTGGGCAAAGGGTTTGTTTTTAAATGACACAAATTTATTGACAAAAATTATTTTCAGTGATGAGCCTACTTTTACAACAAATGGCGTGGTCTCATCGCAAAACTCAAGGTATTGGTTAACAGTAAACCCATACTGTGTTATAAATTTTAAACAGTAATACTCCGAAAAAGTAAATGTCTGGTGGGGAATTTTAAATGAGACCTTGATTGTGCCATTTTTCTATGATGACACTTTAAATAATGTGAGATTTCTGCATTTTTAGCCGTACAACAAAACCTCCATTTTCAAGTAGATGGGGCTTCCATTCATAATGCAGTAATAATTACAAATTTGCTGAATAACAGTTTCCCTATGCGTTGGATTGGAAGAAATAATCCTTTAATTGCGTGGCCACCTAGATCACCAGACGTCACCCCTATAGATTTTTATTTTTGGGGTATCATAAAAAATAAAATCTATCAAATAGGTCACGAAATAGAGCGGAAGTATGGAACAGAATTAGAGAAGCATGTAATGAAGTAACAGTTGAAGAATTAAGAAAAGATGTTAAAAATAATAAGAGAATAGAAAAATGTATCATAATTGATGGAGGACTAGTGGAGAAGGATTATATTTAATATTTACTTTTTAAAATTATATTTTTGTTTAAATAATTATTTTAAGCGTTGTTTAAGTTACAATGACTACAAAAATAAAAGTTTAGTTATTTGACATATCCTTTAAGAAAAAATGTGTCTTAATGCTTAATTAGCGTTATTATTACACGACTGCCAAGTTATGTAAATATCCGACAATAAATAACTCAAACAAATTTTTTTTAATAACTTTTAAATCACAGTTTGAAACACAAGAACTATACCAAATTTGATCCGAATCGATCAACAAATGGCCGAAATATTAGGGTGTATTGGTGAAAACTGAGACATACTGTATATAATAAAATTGCTTGCACGGATGTACATAATCTTAATATTAAACATAAAATTGTCCTAACTCTCCTAATGCACTATCCACAATTTTTTTAATGACTTGCCTTTTAATGTAAGAAATTTTAGCACATTTAGATTTAGGAAAGAAGTAACCCAAATTGTTAAAAATAAACAATTATGATGTAATAATTAATTTGCGAAATTATTGCCTAGCAAGTATTCATATTGTTTTGTTTTTTATATACATTTATTTAACGTCGGCCTATTTCCACTACTGAGGCTTAACATTGACGCCTGTGGACGACCTACCTCCAAATAGGAATTTTGCCGAACTTCTTCCCTTAAGAAGAGTGGGGATCTTTTACTTGCCTAACATTTAATAGACAAGGGACCGACGGCTTTACATCGCCTCCGAAGGATGGTATGTCCCCTATACAACCCTCGTCTAAGGTTGTATAGCTTCCGCGCGTACACTTGTATACAAACCGCCGGAAGATGTGTGAGGCGAGGACGCGGTCTTCGTTGGAACGGTTACCCATCCAACTACTAACCGCGTCTGACGTTGCTTTGCATCGCATATCGAAGTATGTACATAGTAAAAACGCACCTACGCTCGCCATATTGTTATTTTTAGTCTTGTTTATTTTCGTTTTAATCACAATGGATTATAATAGACCATAGCAATAATTTATTTCTCGATTACCATAAAAAACTATTGCTGTCTGTAGACTTTTTCAGGGTTAGGTGGAGGAACAGAAGAAGCCTGAATTTATTAGAAGTTCAGGTAACTGAACTGAACCTCCCCGATATTAATCTTATTTTTTTCTTATACGTTTCCTTTGCTTAGCTTGTAAAAAGATTAATAGAGACATCTATTATTATCACCATATCTTGCAATAAGTAACATGTCTATATTAACCTTCCAGTAGTCGCGTAAAATTTTAAAACGTTAGTAATCGCGTCGGTTTCACAGACCATATTCCCTAATTAACCCCCCAAAAAAATAGTGGAAACTAGTTTTTCAAAATTGCATATGGGGATGTTTTAACAGCGCAATGAATGACTAGAAAAAGGGAAATGAAATATATTTGGCCCTTTTTTCCATATATCCCACAAATTCTTTGAAAATGGTGTTTTTTTTTCAATACTACACTTTATTCAGTCATATAAAAAAACAAAAAGTGGTAATACAAAATGAAAATTAAACAAAAATATAACTCTTTTACAATAAAAAAATTGTGATAGAAACATGTTCAAAATTGTTTTAGTGCATTTTCTCATCACTCCTGGCAAACGCAAATAATATGCTCCAAACACATAATATATTTATTGCACTTATAGCAGTGGAAGCGAGTTTTGCGATTTTTTTTCGAAGGACAGTAGGCACATCTTCCTGGTAAGACATTCTGTGAGACATCAGGTTGGTTAATGCCAGAAAGTTCTTGCAGTCTCAATCTTAGGCTTCGAGAAATATTGTTCATAGCAGAACGAACTTCCAAATGGGGCTAGAGTAAATCATTCATCAATTGTCTTAAAAAGTTTCTTCTCAAAATTTTAATGCGTGGGTTGTTTCAAGCGTAGATCGCCTGCGAATTGATGCCAGCTATGTTTAACATGGAGTAGAAAATGACCATTGGCCATCTGCGCGTGTTTCTAGAAGGGTTGTAGCGTGCACTCAATTTATCAACAGTATCTACACCGCCCTTAGTGCTGTTATAATCTGTAATTATCACTGGTTTACGCGCATCTGTTTTTGCATCGACTTCATCATGATCGTGCATACTAGAAAGCAACAGCACATTTTTTTTCTTTTTAGGAATGTAGGAGACAAGACTGCACTCTTTCGAAAACGCAAGCATGCTGGTATGTTCCGGTCGCACAGCTGGTCGAGAAAGGTCCAATGGCAACTCCCTTTTGTTTTTTCTGATGATTCCAATTGCTATGAGTTTATGGTCATTGAGTAGTTTCTTCACGAGAGGTACAGAGGTGAACCAGTTGTCCATTGTAATATTGCGCATAGATACAAAAATGTGTTCACAGAGTCGTAGAACGATATCGCAAGTACTATTCGAAACTCTGTATGGCCCTTCCGGTTATGTTCCAACGTAGACTTCCATCTTGCTTGCATAAAACATTTTCGCATCACACAATGCTAGAACTTTTATCCCGTATTTATTCGGTTTCGAAGGAATATATTGCCGAAAACTGCATTTTCCGCGAAATCCTGCAAGCATCTCGTCCACGGTCACGAGTTCTGAGTGATGATAACCGTTCAGACAAGTAGCAACGAAACGGTCAAAAACATCGCGTATAGGAGCCAATTTATCTGTTGCCCTTCGCATTGCTCGAGTCTCTTTGCTGTCAAATCTTAGACAACGAATTAGGAATCTAAACCTTTGCAGGCTCATGGTGAGGCGAAAGATTTCTACGCCAGACCCATCAGTATTCCACAAGTCTTCGCTATTCAGACGACTTGCATGATAGACACCAGCCATATAAATGAGTCCAAAGAAAGCACGAACTTCAGTTCGATTAGTTGGAGTTACATCTCTTTTTCGATCAAAAATTGTTAGCAACAAATTCAATGTACTCGTTGATGCATGCCACGATAATATCGATAATCTCGTCATTAAAGAAATGCTGCCATATTTCTAGTGGCCCTGACAAGTTTCTCGTTGCTTGTGTGGAACCCGGCAAACGTTTGACGATATACTTTTGTCGGGTTTTAACTGTTATAAGTTGTGAAGCAAATTTTCTCCAACGCGTGTCTATCCTTTCCGGAAAACGACAATCTATTGCTGTGACTTTCTTCTTCTTTCTCGTGATCAGAAATATCCTGTTCAGATTCACTGTTGTCAAGTTGCTCTTCTACATAATCCTCATCTTTACCAGACTCATCTGGATGTGAATGATCGTCGTACGCTATTTCTTGACCCTCTCCGTCGCTCATAACTTTTTGTAACATTTGTTGCAGGCGTTTCTGCTCTCTTTCATAAGACCCCAGGGCCAACAAAAACAATAATGTTACATTTATATTACATAATATAGAATAAAAGTAGAATAACTATCCTCATAATCAAAATAAAGGGACAATAAATAAAGAAACGTGATTAGTCGCGCCGGTCTCTCACACCGCAGGACGATAATAATTTTGGCAAAACTACCACTTTCAACACTCTGCACTGTACTGCTGTTGCGTCGTAACCCATTGAGAATATACACGGAGTGGGAGGTGCCTCCCCCCTTGTTTTTCAGAGTAGTGCTAAGGGAAGTGTTTGGTCGGTCTCAGAGACGGGAGCGACTACTGGAAGGTTAAGTATATTCGTACGGTAGTTTTTCTTTGGAGACGTTTAATTTAAAGCTTTTTCCAACCTTGAGCTCATCTTAAACGTTCCGCGCTAAATATCAAATTCCTGTTGATGAAAGTTCCATCAAAAATGTATTTCGTATTAACTAAGTATTATATAATTCAAGACGCTGTTTTCTAATAAATGGCGAAGGAGCCGGGGATACGACCTGTTACCATTCTACCGTTCCAAGCTGATACCCGTCAAATTTATTAGTGGAAACTACATTCAAATCGAACCAGCAGTGTTTGACTTATGAAACTACACCTCTTTTTGTGAAAATGATTAGGTCTCCGGAGGGCGCGCCTTACAAAATCTCAAGAACGGTCGCACTGCGACATTTTATGCTACAAACTGAAACGAATTAATTCCATAAAACTACATTTATTGCATAAACGGGTACAAAAATCGTTTTGCTGTTATGTATGCTCTTTGGAAGTATGTTGGTGTAAATGGCAAGCAACTGTTGTTTTATTATTTTTGTGAGCTATGCACATATGGTACCGTTCAATGCGAGTTTGGACCACTACTTCCTCAGGTAGTGGACGATATTAAAAAAAAAATGGTTATACCTTTCAGAAGCGTCTGTAATTTAGGCCGATCTCTTGGATGGTCTTCTAGGATTTCAAAATTTATGTCAGTAAGAAATTTCTCTCTTCTAGTGGGTTTTTCTAAAGGTTTAGCATTATTGAATATTCCGGCAGTATAAATCATTCGAAAAAAAAATTGCTGTCATCTAGTAGTCCCTTGTATTGCATAAAAACACATTTCTGTTGAAGAGTATCGACAACATATTTTGTTTATTGTAATTCATAATGATGTGTGGTTTGTTAGTTGTTAAGACAGTTTCGTCTGTATCGTCCATATTTGACAACCAAATCAGAACTTTATTATTTTTAGTAACATATGAGACTAGAGTCCCTGGAACTCGAGCCGAGAGGATACAACTATGCGATATTTACTTGGAAGGAATCCAGGTGGAATTTCTCTTTTGTTTTTCCATTGTACCCAAAAGCGTAATTCCATTTTGGAGTTGGTATTCGGCCAAAGGATAACTGGTATAATAGTTATCAGTCAAGTTACTACAGGATTTTTTATAGGGTAATGTAAGGCTCATTCCGTTGTTTTGTACAATACATCCCAAAGTTCCATGTATAACACGTACTGCTATCACAAAGCGCATATCTTTTTATACCTTATCTCGTTCATTTTAATAGCATGTATGTACAAATCTGTTTATCTTGAAAAAGATAAAGCATTTCACCTATTGTGACAAAATGTCTCAAATTATAATTATTCATGCAGTTATTTACAAAACAAGTGTCAAAATGTCTGCTAGCAGCTAACTTGTCAGTCTTCTTACGATTTTCTCTAGTTCTAATATCATCGAGGCGATGGGCTCGAAGAAGAAAAAGGAATATTTTGTAACTAAAAATAGTTATAACCATTTTCGTCCCATCTATGAACCTTACATTCTAAACGATTACACGGTTTCTTTTTTTCACTGCAATAAGAAAGAGTACTCCAAACATAGCATTAATGTCAGTACAAAAAGTCAATTTGCAGTCTCTCTCCCCCTCTCTTTGACATTAAACACTCACTTTTCTATTTTCAATTCAGAAATTGGTACCGGTAACAATATGATCAATTTTATAGTTGGTTATAAATGAAAATGATGAATCATTCTTCTAATTCTTCACTAATTTCTATTCCTAAAATAACAAAGACAAATTTTTAAATTGTTGCGCTACGGCACGGTGTACCTCAATTTGGAGCCTTTCACTTTCAGGCCTCAATTGCTAAACGCTAAAGGGCCACGACTCTTACGTAATGCGTAACGAAATATCCTCTATGGTCACTGGTGTGCAACCCACAATGTTTACGAAATCTGTAAATAACTAAAGTACTGCTCGGAGAGAGCTGCCTCAGTGGCTCAATGCTTGAGGGGGTTCCGGCTTCGAATCCCGGCTGGGTTATGGATATTTAGTTGCGTTTTTAATGTATTACTGAGTAGGTAACAATAGACTGGCCAGGACGTTAAAATAAATAGGGCAATTAAAATAAAATAAAAATAAATAAAATAAATGGGCAATTTTCAAGTGACAACCTACTCGGTTGCGGGTTACGTAGTGCGGAGTTTTTAAAATAAATGAGTAATTTTAAGTTTAGTTAAATTTCTTCCTTTTAGATATTAAGAATTCTACTATATTTTTAATCATTTTATTACAGGAGTTAGGTTTAAGTTTTAGTTGTCTTTTAACCCAACATGGCCTAGTCCGCTCGATCCTGCAATCCGTCACTGCGACCAACATGGCGGTTGCAAGGTCGGTCCGTAGATCCTGGAGAGGTACCTGTATATATTATAATTTCAATAAAGTTGATTTGAATTGAAAAAATTGGTTGCAGATTATACGGGTAGGAGGGTTGTATTTTAGGGTTCTGTTGAATACCCAGTACCTCAAGTCGGCTATATAGATACTAATATTGAATAAGAAAATAATTGCCATTGAGGATTAAGGATACAAGTTTAGAAATATTTTCTTGAAAATTACAATACATTGTGAGTGAACTACAATGCATACTGTGTGCTTACAAAGATATAAAATGCAACTTTCCTTTGCAAATTCATTATCTAAATTAATATCACGATTTATTTCGGAATATGGAATACAGTAAATAAAGAATTTGAGGAATGGCTTGCTCAACACATTTCTGCCGAAAAGAAAGAGAAGTCAAGGTAAGCAGTATTATAGTTTACTTGCTGCTTCCGACCGAAAACATGAAATTTGATTAGTAGCTTATCTTGAACATGATTTCACGATATTCATGCATTGATGAAATTAGAGAAATGTTTAAATATGCAACAAATGTACTTGAATTTAAATTATTTTACTTGTAAAAATTATATTTTATATATGTATATTTATATATATATTCCATTCAAGCAAAGTTTTAAGTCACATTAAGGAACATCAAACACTAATGTTAAAACATGCCTCATACACTAGGGAGTGTCAATGAAAATAAAATGGAATCGACTTCACTCAATATATCATAATTTATACTTTTTCTACGCTCATGGTTTCTTTTTAGAACGATCCATCCTTTCGTGGATATATATTTCATTTATCTGAATCATTTCGTATTGTTTTTGCGCCAGATTGTGACAACGTGGGGGTGTCTATGTATTTCAATCTGTGTCAATAATACTGTGCTCTTTGGCAATTGGTCCCCAGTGTAGCTACTAAACAATTCAATATCTTGAACGCTGTAATTTATGCACTATATTTGTATATTAAAGAACGTGAGAAAGTTATAGTGAAACTTATATATGTCTAGATATATAACACTTTATTAGACTTAAATCGACTTAGTTGAAACATGTATCTTTAATAAAATGTTTTTATATCTAGATTTATTCATTTATTATACAGGCTGATTCGTAATTACGTGGCAATATATCGCGAACTGATAATAGACAAAAAAGTCGGTCTTGGTCAAATGCACCCCCACAGTACTTTTTCATCATACTACGACCTGAACATATTTTTAATTTCATAGAATTTATTAGTAGAACGTAAAATTAACCTCAATGTAATTATTTTTTGCAACGTTTATTTTGACGAGAGTCTTTTCGACACAATTTCCGTACTAAACAATTCTTATTTGAAATAATTTATATTTCGATAAAAACATGTGTTTGGGTCCTCCCTACGCTAGACAATCTAAAACAAAATTTAAAGGAACAGAGAAACTGAAAAAATATCATTTTGGTGCAAATTTTTTTGAACCCTTCCTGAAGTTTTCTCTGATGTTCTGACGAAACATTTATAAATAAAACATATTTAATAGGTACAGTTTGCCATCCTGAACAATTTTTAATTAAAATAATTGTTAATTTGAAGAAAAATGGTTTTGGGTTTTTCGATGAAATTTTTCATACTGAGCAATTTTCGTTCGAGACATTTTTTTATCCAACGAAAAATTATTTTCGGGCACTGACAAGAAATTTTCAACAGATTTTTTCGATGCAACGTCAGTATATATTTTACAAATATAAAAAATATGAAAATGCGCCTCCTAAATGCATTAACTTTATAGATACTAATGGCGCATTACAGACAAATTTTAATAATATTCACTCCATATTTTTTCATTTAATTTTCCATTTGCAGTGAACTGTCTCTCGTTTACACTTCTATAAATTCGCAATTTGTATCAATCATATTATATTGAAATAAACATCATATACCTGCCTGTGTATGTATTAATAAATTATTGTTTTTTACTTATGTTAGTAATGTTATGTATAAATTCATATGTGTATTTGTATGTTTATATATGAGCGTATGTGTAGATATGTGTGTATTACATCTACTGTATAGATGTTTACTTGGTCACGATATTAAATCATATTGTGACTATATTTTTTAGTTTATTTGCAATATCCCCCTATCAAGGAGTTTTATAACGTTCATTTACTTTCCCCGCGTTCTAGTAAAATAAATTGTAAGTACTTGTCTAAAATAAATATATTATACCAAAAACTTTAGTTATTAATATACGTTTATTATTCAGACCAAAAAGACTGATATACTGATAGCAAATAGACTCACAGACACACAACGGTATGTCAATTCGGATATATTTGTAACTGTCCGACTTCAAGACCTACATTTTTACTATAATCGTTAAGGTTATTGATAAACTATTTTAAACATAAAACGTGTATATAATACATATTTCATCGACTAAAATAACAGAAATAATTAAAATATCTAAAACTTAATTGAAATATTTATCTTTTGTATGCTTTCTTATATTATATCATTTAAGTTATCTGTTGCTTGAAATCATTCAGAACATCTACTTTTCAAGTTAGAAATACAACTCTTTAAACTTAATTAACATCATTGAGAACAGTCGTCGTTAGCATGTTTAATAAATGTTCACTTTGTTAAGGTTTCCAACAAAAGTAAATTTATAATCCAATAAACTTTTCAACAAATTAATCAACTAATTTGAATGTATAAATTTAGTTAATTTAGGTGAAAAAGAAAATTGCATGTGGAAGCATGCCCATTAACTGAGGTAATTTTAAAATAATTAGTGTAACTGAATATGTTCAATTTATTAGTGGGAACTATAATAACATTAGCAGTACAGTTTGAATTTCGAACCATTCTAGTAATTTCTTTAAATCCTAGATCTCGTTTGCCTGCTTTCGTTGGTATAGTTACACCTTGAACTGTTGTTAATTGATGTTATTTAATTATAGTGTCTGCGTCTGCTATGATGTCATTTACACAGATGTTCTCCCTCAACGGATCAATTTACAGAATTGTGTCATGCAAATTGTCTGGATTTTAGTAACGGAATACTTTCTACATTTTTTAAATTCTTACTTTAGCGGAGTAAAAACGATATAAAATCGTGTAAAAATTTTTTTTTGAGGTATTACTAGATGAAACTTTCATGACATCATTAGATAAGTCATTGGACATCAGAAAAGGCCATTTACGACTTTTTTTAACAATACCGACTTCTTTTAAATCAAAAAATGTGTAAAATTTGTGAAAATTAAAAAAACGTCCTCTTTATTACTCACTTCACCATATCTTCGAAACTGTATCACATATTATAATGAACTTTTTTTTAGCATGAAAGCAGACACACAAACGCAGGCGACATCCCAAAAATTACATAACAACTTTCTTTTTATTATAAAAAATAAAAGACAATAATCTGATAGTTTCGCTTACCACCAGGTAATGACTTTTTCGTGAATCGAACTTTTTTTATTTTAAAGAATTTGTATACATAGTTTGCGAATGAAAAAGCCATTACCAGGTAAACGAAACTATTAGATTAAAATATAATATTTTAGTCGCAAACTCCTCTATAAAATCCTTATTTTACTATAAGGAACGTAACCGGACTGCAACCATCAGCTACTCTCCGGGCTATGTACCCCACCGAGCGCCGAATTACAATCCTGGCGCATTAAGTGTAATAATTGCATATAACCATCAAAACGCTAATGGTTAGACTGCAACAAACACCAGCCGAAAGACTGATCCTACTTAAAGGAGCTCTTGTGCCAGTCACATACCACTTGCAGACTGCAGTTTCGAGCTATTGGCTCCAGTCAATGCAAGGTAGGCATGTGACGATCGACACGAGGATCACTTGACTATTTAGTACATTTCGATATCTTTGGGATAGCGACATGTAAAATAGTCAGCAGGTACCATCTAGCGGTCCAGTGTCTGTTGCAATCGAGAGCTCTTTTAAGTAGGATCAGTCTTTCGGCTGGTGTTTGTTGCAATCGAAGCCTTAGCCTTTTGATGGAAATATGCAATTAGTACACTTAACGCGCCAGGCTTGTAACTTGTAATTCAGCGCTCGGCGGGGGCACATATCCCGGAGAGTAGCTAATGGTTGCAGTCTGGTTACGTTCCTTATAGTTAAATAAGGATTTTACAGAGGAGTTTGCGACTAAAAATATTATATTTTAATATTCCGCCCTCTAAAAGCGCATTTGAACTAACTATTAGATTGCCTTCCATTTTTCTTAATAATAAAACAAAATTTTTATATAATTTTAATGCTGTTACCTGCATTTATATGTCTGCTTTCAAACTAAAAAAAGTTCATTAAAATATGTCATACGGTTTCGAAGATCTTGCATGGTGGGTAATAAAAATTACTTACGTTTTCTTTAATTTTCGCAAATTTTACATTTTTCGATTCATAAAAACTCGGTACTATACCGTTAACAAAAGTAGTAATTGATCATTTTGGATGTCTAGTGACCTATATAATGATGTTATGAAGGTTTCAATTTTTAAAATTATTATATTTAAAAAATCGCAAAATTCTCTAGTCATTTTTTAATTCTTAGTGCGCCTAAACATTAACATATCAATGGCTTCAATAATTGAAGTGTCATGGGATAACGCACTACAAAAAGAGAATCCACTGATATGTCATTTATGTAGAATTAAAATTATAAAGACCCTAATACACTTCCCTAAGGATATATTCTTTCCTATTATTTGGGTTTTCTACCACATGTACTATTATCCTCTTCAAAACAAATCACCGAATCTACAAAATAATAGAATTATTGGAAAAAGTCTCTGCGCCCGTGGCGTTTACGCCAAAGGAAAAGTCAGAGGTTATGTTTTGCAAATAATATAAATCGGAATAAACACAAAAATAATGTATTTTGCTGACGTTTCGGAAAGTAATCTCTTTCCGTTTTCAAAGCTATTTTTTGAAGAACTCTTATTTTGCTGTGTATGTCAAATACACAGCTTTAAGATTCTGTTTATGTTATTTCCATAGATACTTACTACTTACACAGAACATAGAACTGATGATATTTTTTAGATAATGTTGAGTTTGTTAAGTTCTTCTTTTAACATTGGTAGCCAGGTTGTACAAATATCTACAGAACAATTCGATACGCACTTATCTTCATTTAATAAGATTATTGCTGATTCTTTAATTCTTCTTTTTTTGGTATCTGTTTCTTTTGTTTCTTTAGGACGATATTTCAAACGGGGAACACTTTAAGATCTATTTTAACAAAAACAAAACCGATAAACAGGGAGCAGAATTCAAAAAACTGTATTTACAATATCCCGTGCGAATGTGATAAATGTTATGTGGGTGAGTCATCCAGACCTTTCAGTGTGAGGTTGGATGAGCACAAGAATTACATTAGAAATAATGAAATTCAGAAATCAAAGATTTGTGAACATGCTTGGGAAAACGGACATAGAATAAACTGGGACTCGGCAAAAATTTTAACAAAAGAAACAGATACCAATGTTAAAAGAAGAACTTAACAAACTCAACATTATCTAAAAAATATCATCAGTTCTATGTTCTGTGTAAGTAGTAAGTATCTATGGAAATAACATAAACAGAATCTTAAAGCTGTGTATTTGACATACACAGCAAAATAAGAGTTCTTCAAAAAATAGCTTTGAAAACGGAAAGAGATTACTTTCCGAAACGTCAGCAAAATACATTATTTTTGTGTTTATTCCGATTTATATTATCTGCAAAACATAACCTCTGACTTTTCCTTTGGCGTAAACGCCACGGGCGCAGAGGTTTTTTTTCCAATAATTCTATTATTTTGTAGATTCGGTGATTTGTTTTGAAGAGGATAATAGTACATGTGGTAGAAAACCCAAATAATAGGAAAGAATATTCGTAGAATGCCACAAATAACTTTCAGACAATATTCCCTAAGGAACCTCTGCATCAACCGGTAGCTCACTTGGTTTACCATTGCAGAATTGAACAAACTGTTTTCTGCTATTTAAATAAGACCGAAACATTTTATGGCATTTACCACACAGACAATAACATTCTATATTTTCTAATATAATTTTATGGTCTACGTAGTAAAAGGCGTTCGGTAAATCAGTAAATAATGCCATTACTTTATTTCCTTAATTCAGATTTTGATAAATACAATCTTTTTTGTTTAGATTGTAATACACACATATAAATGGGTTTATGACTTGGAAGTCTTTAATGATAAATTCGTGACCAAAACGCTAGCTCGTAAGGCCAATTAATTATAATTTATAATATTTGCAAAAGCAAATTATGTTGAGTGATTTTTGTGAAAACTATGTTCATTTTTGGATAGGATAATGTAATCATCTAGGGAAGTAACTCTGTTGGCTAACAATATTTCAAAAATTTGTGAACAAATTGACAACAATGAAGTAGGCCTAATCACAGAGCTGCACAAAAAAAATAATTTTCTTAAGAAAATATTCTTGATTTATCATTCTTTGCCAACCGGTACAGCCGAGGAGTTTTTTAAATTATTTTTATTGAAATAGGTCGGGCACAACAGAATTTTAGTTTATTAAGCATGAAAACTTCAGATGTTCTTACTGGATTAAAAATTAACTAAAAATTAGCAACATTTATAGGTCAAATTATAAAAAATCAAGAGGGTGATTATTTGATTATAAACGTGCAACAACAACCTAGGAAGGCTAATGAAACACGAGTTAAACGCATTTGAATTTTCTATTTTGTATGATGAAATGTTGTCATTGATAATCATTTTGGATGGATTTATTGTAGAGTTTAAAATTGTTGTGAAAGTGCCTTCGACTTCATTAAAGTGAGGGTTCAGAGTTATCTGTTCACCACTTTCACTATATTTTATAAAAAAAATAAAATCATGTTTTTTAAGAATATAAATATTGTTTCAATACAATTTTTGTAAGTTTTCATTTGTGTAGGCACTTTAAGATCTTATATTACAACTCGTTATATTTTGACAATTTAACAAAGATAAAATATATTTTATTACCATCATAAAGTAGGAATTTTAAAATGAAAACCATTAAAACATCCATCATATTAACTGCTAAATGTAATGTAAAATGTTTTATATTTTTATCTCTTAAGTCTTTTAATCAAATACATAAAAATCATACAAAAGGTATATTATTATGAGGTATGATTTAACTTTTTTAATATTCCGTTTATATTCTACACAAAATGATACAAAGTCGGTGTTAATGCATGAAATATGGCATTACGCCGTGCTAAATATAATTTGAATATAAATTTTACATATGAACCAAAACAGATGATAAATTGTCCTGAATATATATAATATGAATATTCATTTGAAGTATTTTTTAAATTCTAATTATTACTAGAAAGCTGAAAAAGAAAAATAGAGACATTGAGATTATTTGTTTCATATTACATTACACAAATAATTAAGTCACTTTTCCTGTTATTCTTTAAAAAATAACGTGGCCAGTTATCTTCATTATATGCTACTTTCAATTCAATGGATCGACCTAAAAGACTCGTGTATTTTTTTATCGAAATGGGATATTTTTTATACAATTTACAAACATTTCTTCTATTACGAATAATCATTGCTGCTACTCTTTTAATTATCCTTATAATCAAATTCAGTATCCATTTCAGATGACATATCTAATCATAACTTAATTTTTCTGTAGTTAAAATATCTAGAATTAAATCGAATCTAAAATATGTTTATTTTATATTTATTATATATTATATATATTATATATATTATATTTATTATATATTTATATTTAATCTGTAGAGAAAAATTGCAGTAAGTTAAATTGGGATGCAATATATTATGTTAAAATTGTAAACGAGAAGCAAAATATTTTCAATAACAATATTTTGCATTTAATTAATGAACATGTCCCGCTAAAACATAAACTAATAAAAGAGAAATCTTTTACACCATGAGTTACTGAGAAAATTAAACTTCTTAGAAACCACTGAAAAATTATACAATTCAAGTCATACAATGGAAAAAATGTCCTTAATTTGATGCACTGTCAAAAAATAAAGATTGCAAATTATTCTGGACACGCTTATTCCAAATACGCTTACTGATCAGAAAAAAAATCAATGATTACTTAATTTCGTCCATAATCCTCGACAATGATCCTTCAAATGAAAAAATACTTAGTTTTAATTCTAATTTACATCAAAATTATAAAGATGCATTTAATATCAAATTACTAAAAAGAAGTGTTATTTACAACATTATCAGTTATATTAGGAACCTGCAATTTTGGCGCAGATGGCAAGAACTTAACTATATTTGTCATTTTATATAAATCATCTCATAAATATTTTAAATACCTGTACACTTGATCGTGTTTCCATATTGCTGGAAGAAGGCAATAGTTAAGCCTCTTGCAAAAATAACTATCCTATAGAACTAAAAGATCTCAGACCTACTAGTACCTTATCTTCAACTTCCAAAATTTTGGAAAGACAAATTCACAACCAAATTTTTCCTTATTTCAATGAAAATTATTTGACTTCTTCGACACAATCAGGCGTCGGTAAAAGTCATAGTACTTCCACTGCACTTATAAAAGTAACTGATGGCATTTGTCAAAACTCAGTTAACAATAAAGCAATGTGTCTAGTTCTACTTGATTTTAGTAAAGCCTTCCATAATTTGAATAAACAAGTTTTGTTTTCTAAATTGGATTATTTCGGTTTTTCCAATAATTACATTATTTTTTTTAAAATCTTATTTAACTAGCAGGAAAAAATTGGTAGCTTTGGCAATAGATAATAAGACTGTCAAATTCAAATTTGCTTAACTACATCAAAGTGTACCACAAGGGTCCATCTTAGGACCCCTATTATTTTTAATATACGTTGCACAGATGAATGGTGAAGTTCAATATTCTAGTATAATTCAGTATGCAGATGATTCTCAATTAATACTCGATATTTGTTCAAATAATAAAATATTCGCACTAGAAAATATTTCATCAGATTTACAGAAAATTAAAAAAATTTCTTTGGAATCTAACTTAAAAATTAATGCTTCTAAGTCTGTCCTATTGATAGCAGGCTTAAAATATTCTAGAGATAAACTGTCTGATTTTGTTGTCAAAATTGATAATGATAAAGTACTTAAATTGAGTGAAGTAAAAAATCTTGGCATAGTCATGGATGACGCACTTACATTTCAATCACGTTTCCACTAAAATAGGATTGGCTTCCAGCTGTCTAAAAAGTTGGTACCCAAAGCCTCGTTCTCTCTATTCTTGATTATGGTGATATATAATATAATTTATCATAATTTTATCAGTTCCGCTTCCTGTTGTCTAATACAAAAAGTTCAAAATGCTCGCATGCGCTTTGCGTACAATTATACCCTTTAGAAATCACATTACTCCCTACTTAAATCAAAGTTCTATCCTAAATCTGAAAAATAAGTGTATACTATACACATACTGTCTTATTTATAAAGTGATGACTACTAGTGAGCCTCGTTGTCTATGAAGGAAGTTTTCTTCTTATAATCACAATCAAAACACAAGGCACATGCGAAATCTTAGAATACATAAACGCAAATCGTCAGCTATTCAAATGTCATTAACTTTTAATGCAATCCATATGTGGAATAAGCTTGACTCGACCACTACAAAATTGTCACCAAAAACATTTAATTGTAAAATAAAAACCGCTGCCCAAGGTATCACTACTTCCACATCAGATTTTTTATCCAAATCTTATACATACTAAATAGCTGATGCCAAAAAAATTTTGAGACTTTGACTTTTCGTACATGCCCTAAATTGCAATTTTATGGACTCATACCTGCTTGCTTTACCTATTTATCCTTATTTACATAATTTACCCCCGAACCCTTCAACGGAATTAGATCAAAATATAATCTAGTTCCAGATCTCGTTTCAGTACATAAGTGTACCAAATTTTAAGTCAATATCATAAACGGTTCCGGAGTAAACGTGTGCACAAAAAAGTTACAGACCGACAACCAAAACGTTGCCACTTAAAAATAGTGAGACCCTACTCGTATATGCACCACTTAACCACTTATTTATTAAATTTTGGTTTATTTTCATTGATCTTCCATCCTGCACCTTTAGTGTTACATCGTTGTAAAGTTTTCTTTGTTGATTACTAGGTTTAGGATTAAGTTAATTAACTTTTCTTTTGTCTTGGAGCCATTGTAAGAAGACCATCTAGGTGAAATGGTATCTATTTACTTGTGTACTGTTATTAAGGTAAATAAAGCATTATTTATTTATTCAGTTTTCCATAACACACAATATTTTTGTAGATAATAGGGAAAAAAATAACCACAAGACAAAATGAGCAAAATTCTTCTATCCTCTAGTTCTTTTAGAGTAAACCATAAGGTGGAATGTGGACTGTATTTAACTTTTCGTATTAGATTGACGATTGATATATAAACAAAGTGAATTGGAAAAATTGTATATATTGAATTAACTTGACATTGGATTCTTAAAGTTGGTCGCTTACAACATGTATTTTTTTTAAATCTGGACAATTACTATTATACAGTTAATTAAACTAAATAAGGCATTCCTACCATAAGGATAAAGCGATAAATACCCCAGCGTCCTACAGACCTCTGTGCATGCTAGATGCAGCAGGGAAACTGCTAGAGAAGCTGCCCCCATACTTACTGCGAATGTTCAGGGACTACTTGAAGGATAGGATACTACTATACGACACTAGAGAGGCCTCTAGGGAAAAGGCAGTAACCTCCGGAGCGGCGCAGGGATCGACTCTAGGACCTGATCTTTGGAACATCATGTACAACGGGTTACTAAAAATGGAAATGCCAGAAGGAACGCACCTAGATGGGTATGCAGACGACATAGCCGCAACCATTGTAGCTTGGGACGAAGAACAGGCCCAGAGGAGACTAGACCAAGTAATGCTAACCTCCTGGCTAGAGGATCACGGACGTAAACTGGCAGTAAACAAGACAAAGATAGTAATCCTGACGAAAAGGAGAATCTTCACCGAACTGGATATGACGATTGCCACAGAGTTTCTTTAGACCAAAAGCACCGTTAAGTATCTAGGAGTCACATTAGATACGAAGCTGACTTACTGGGGATAAATCCAGCGCATGGCAGATGAAGCAGCTAAAACAACAGCTGCTCTAAGCAGATTGATGGCGAATGTACCTGGCCCCAAAGCAAGCAAGCGTAGGTTGCTAATGTCCACAACGCAATCTATACTGCTCTACGGAGCGGAGATCTGGGCGGACACACTGCAAGTGGAGAAGTACCGAAAGCGCGCTGCTGCGGTGCAGCGAAGAGGGGCATTAAGAGTAGTGAGCGCTTACCGAACGGTATCAGAACCAGCCGTCTTGGTAATAGCAGGAACACCTCCGATTGATCTGCTGGCACAAGAACGTAAGAGGATTTTTTCAAGGAGGCTAGAGATGGATAGGAAGAGGATAAAGAGAGAAGAAAGATCCTGCATTATGGATGACTGGCAATAACGCCGGAAATCAGAAACCAGAGGAAGTTGGACAGCCAGATTGATAGGACGGATAGCTATATGGGCAAACCGCGAACATGGAGAGGTGAACTACTACCTAACTCAGATCCTGACCGGGCACGGTTTTTTCAAGTCATATCTGTATAAGATGGGAAAAACGGAAAGTCCGGAGTGCGTTTACTGCGAGAGGGGATTCGAAGACGATGCACACCACACGTTTTTTGAATGCAACAGATGGATAAGAGAACGTTTCCATTTAGAAGAGACAATGGGCGGCCGGATAAAACCCGATAACATCGTGGGCAACATGCTATGTAGTAAACACTACTGGGAAGCCGTATCAAGATTCACAGAGACAGTACTCCGGCAAAAAAAACAAAAGGGGCAACTAGATTGAAGTTACCTCTTACCTCCGAACCCCAAATCACACCGATAGGAGGGGGACGTAGGAAAGCTCCACAGAGGAAGACAACGAAGACAGGCGGCGTCAAAAGACGGCACGCATCAGACTGAAGTAATGAGAAAGCGGACCCGGTTTGATCTCCCACTAGGGATTTCAAGAGGGCCTCTTGTTTCGGTTAGCTAAGGTGCCGACCACACCCTTAAAAAAACCTTAAGGATAGGATACAGAAATATTTGTTTGACATTTTATATTAAACTAGACATATTAAAAGTTAGTGACAACATATGAGGTCGAGTTGTTGTGAGTGACCAATAAATATTTTGCGTACCTAGTTTAAAATATAATTTGTTTGTTGGAGTGTTATTGAAGTAACAGTAAAATATATTATTCAATTCCGCATGCATTTCACCTCTACTCTGCACGTGTCTCACCGTAATCGTAAAAGCTTTAAAATATGACAATGTATGAACTAAGATAGAGTCGTAAATTAATGTGGAGTTGACATTGTGCTCCGAGTAAACATTTATGAGTTTATATGAAACTCAAGATATATTCAAAGTATGTTGCTTTGAAGTTGTAGGGATATTTTAATATTGTTCAGTTACTAAATGTAGCCGAAAAAAAATAGGAAAAAGGTGAGGAATGGCTTTAAGTATGTGAAATAATAACGATAATGAAAGAAGAGCTTGATTTATTGGATATTGACGGGAATATTATCCTTCGTTGACTATTCTATAATTTAAGAAGCTACCTAAGAAATCAGAAATAATTATTCAACATATATCGTCCGTCTATTTTACGGGGGCCACACCAAAACTCTCGCTTAATATCTATTGCAGAAGAATAAAGTTTTAGAAACAGTTATGCCATTTTTGCGAGCTATATTTCAGAAAAAATAAATTTGAAATCCATTGAATACTTTGTGAGGTATATTACATTTCCACCAATGCATGTCATATTTCTACCTCTTGGAATGTCTCCATATACTATCAAAACGCCCGTGGTTTAAATACAAAAGCAGACAAATTGTATAATGCTATATATTAGAATGCAGGTTTTCACGGCCGTTGTCTAATGAAGTAGTTTCTTCCGGGTCTTGCCGCGGTCTCGTCGACCTTGACTTGACGTTTCGCTGATCATCTTGTCAGCTTCTCCAGAAGGATTCTAAAGACTGAATTTGTTGTGTTACACTCCTCGTTATATACCTAGGCGCCGCTTTGCTTCGCTAGTCGTTGGTCGCGCTTGGTTCGCTTCGCTGCTCATTCGTCGTGTTTGGTTGACCGTGACTTACTACGATGCTGGTACTTGGCAATACCAGTCTCCACGTGTTACTAAGTCGATACCCGTCCTCTCTGTTAAAGTTGTTCGCGTTTTTCATAATTTCCAGTGATTCCCTAATGATTGGCGGATAATAGCGCGTATTCCTGTCTAATATATTTACGTCCTCGTAGTCGATTATATGGTTCTCGTTATTATGGACATGTTCTGCTATCGCCGACCTATCCGTGTATCTAAATCTGGTATTTCTCTGGTGTTCTTTGATTCTGCACTGAATACTCCGTCCTTTTTGTCCGATGTAGCTCTTACCACATGTGTACTTCAACTGGTAAACACCTTTTGATAACAGTTTGGGGACAGGGTCTTTGATTGAGGGAAGTATCTGCTGTATTTTCTTCACTGTTCGAAACCGTACACCTACTTTCTTTTTGAATAAAATCTTCTTCAGCCTATCTGTGACTCCAGCGACGTAGGGTAGGCATGCACAAGTTGTTGGTTGTTGCTGTTCTTCTTCTGTAGTTCTCCTGTGGTTATTTACTACTCGTTGTATATTGCTTGGACTGCATCCGTTCTTCTCTAAAGCTTGTTGGATATTCTGTAGTTCCTCGGGTTCGTTATCGTCGCATATTATGTTGGCTCTGTGGACCAAAGTTGTAATTAACGCTCTCTTCTGTTGTGGATGGTGGTGAGATGTCGCATGTAGGTAACGATCGGTGTGCGTTTTCTTTCTGTAGATACCGTGGTCCAGCTTGCCATTGTGTGACCTTTTCACTAAACATCTAAGAAAGGTAAAGCTCCATCTTGCTCGGTCTCCATTGTAAATTTGATACTTGGATGCTGTTTATTCAAACGGTCGAAGAAAACAGATAAAGATAATTCTCCATGTGGCCATATGATGAACGTATCGTCTACGTAGCGTAGCCAGCACTTTGGTTTATTCTCACTGCAGCATATAGCTTCCTCTTCAAAAGCTTCTAAGAATAGGTTGGCTATCACAGGTGAAAGTGGTGAACTACAGAATGTCCAACAAGCTTTAGAGAAGAATGGATACAGTCAAAGCAATATAAAACGAGTAGTAAATAACCAGAGGAGATTTACAGAAGAAGAACAGCAACAACCAACAACGTATGCATACCTACCCTACGTCGCGGGAGTCACAGATAGACTGAAGAAGATTTTATTCAAAAAGAAAGTAGGTGTACGGTTTCTAACAGTGAAGAAATTTCCGCAGATGCTTCCCTCAGTCAAAAACCGTGTCCCCAAACTGTTATGAAAAGGTGTTTACCAGTTGAAGTCCACATGTGGTAAGAGCTACATCGGACAAGCAGGACGGAGTATCCAGTGCAGAATCAAAAAACACCAGGGAAATACCAGATTTGGATACACGGATAGGTCGGCGATAACAGAACATGTCCATAATAACGAGAACCATAAATTCGACTACGAGGACGTCAATATATTAGACAGGAATACGCACTATTATCCGCGAATCAGTAGGGAATCACTGGAAATTATGAAGAACGTGAACAACTTTAACAGAGAGGATGGGTATCGACTTAATAACACGTGGAGACTGGTATTGCCAAGTACCAGCACGGTAGTAAGTCACGGTCAACCAAACACGGCGAATGAGCAGCAAAGCGAACCAAGCACGACCAACGACCAGCGAAGCGAAGCGGCGCCTAGGTATATAACGAGGAGTGTAACACAATAAATTCAGTCTTTAGAATCCTTCTGAAGAAGCTGACAGGATGGTCAGGGAAACGTCAAGTCATGTTCGACGACCACGGCAAGACCCGGAAGAAACTACTTCATGCTATATATTGTCTTATAACTGTGATATTTTTGCGATTACAGAAACCTGGCTAAACAGTAAAGTTTTAAATTCAGAAATGTTCAACTCATCTTTTTTCATAAGATCTGATCGAAGTTTTAATGAAACTAGATATACCAGAGGTGGAGGTGTTGTGTTAGCCGTAAGTTGTATATTTTTTGTGCATCCTATAGATCTGGAGACTATTTGCAACAACAACTTATCACTAATTGACATGCTCTGTGCGAGAGCGAAAACTCTTATAAAGAATATTGCAGTCCAATCGAAAGCAATATAAAAAATAATCCCAAAGAATTATGGCAATTTCTTAACAATAAAAAAAATAATAATGGTATGCCAAACAACATGATATACAGGGTGGGGCAATAATGCGTCGAACCTAGATATCTCGAGTTCCATAATAGCTAGAAGTAAACTAGATAAAAAAGTCTATAACTGGAAATTACTTTCTAACATACAGGGTGAGCCAAGACGAAATTACAGGACCAAGTGCCTTTTTTTAAATGGAATGCTATGTATATCAGTACATTTTTTGAAGCCCCTTTCTAGGCTCTATTCATTCCTATATTAGCATTGAATATCTGCCAACGACTTGGATGTAATGAATTTTTTTGTTGAAATAATGCAATCTGCAGATGGATATTAAAAAAATCACCACAGTCACAATTATGGGTTTTAGGAAAAACTTATATGAATACCAGTTACGAAACATCCAATTAATGTTTTTAAATCATTTTCATTTCCTAAAAACGTACAGGGTGGCCAAAAATAATTTTTCAATTAAGAACATTTAAAATTGAATTCTCAATTTTTTCAAATAGAATACTCTGTATATTTTTCGACGGTGTGATGTAGAAATGAAAAACGAACATTTTTTGTAAGTACTTCCTTATGGCTAATTGTAACCATTTTCGTTTTATAAATAAATAAGTGTTTATTTTTCAATTAAAAGCTTTTTAAATTGAATTTTCTCAATTTTTTCAAATAGAACACCCTGTATATTTTTCGAGGATTTGATGTAGAAATGAAAAACGAACATTTTTTGTAATACTTCCCTATGGTTAATTGCAACCCTTTTCGTTTTATAAATAAATAAGTGTCAAATTCAAGAATAAACTTAAAAACGAGGTTCCCTCAAATAATTCATTATAAAAATTTATAATAAGTGTTCGATGTGTTGCCCATTTTGATTGACACACGTCTTTACGCAATGTTTTTTTGTAATTTTTTTTTGCTGTTTTCGTTATTCGACAAGCAATAAAACCTCAGTTTGGTATAAATTGTCGTGCAAAAAGGAGCATTTATCAAACATATCGGTCGTTACAATTTGTATTGAATTTAAAATATTTGGAATTTCACAATATGAATTTTAATAAAGCGGAGTAGAGACATGGCTTTTGTTTTGGCGAGTCAGACAGAAATTTTTTACTTGCCAATAGAATTTATCACCAACGTTATCCTGAAAGAAGGCTTCCAAAACCTTCTCGATAGATTTTTGGAAACTGGAAATGTCGAATATAAAAAAGTGAAAGAATAAAACGTGTTGTAAACGAAGAAAATGAGTTTTCTGTGATGCTGGCAAAGGTTGAGAATCCCCATGTTAGTCAAAGAGAAGTGAGCTCATTAGAGGAATAATTATACGGTCTGTGGGTCGAATCTTAAAAACAAATAAGTTGCATGCATATCATATTCAATTGCACCAATTTTTTAATTGGGCTAGAGGTGCAACATGATATCAACTTCTTCAATACTGTTTTATTCAGTGATGAGGCACTTTTTCATAAAAATGGATTTGTTAATAGGCACAATTTTTATTATTATGCTTCGGAAAATCCTCACTTTTTTATGCAACTACAATAACAGTGCTTGCCACTTGTCGAGCAGCAACGGCGTGGCATGGTGCTCCATTAATGGTATTCTTTCTTACTATACGGAGTATTTCATGAGGAACTGTACATACTTGCAGGGGCGGTAGCGGACCACTTGGATATTCAGGAATGACCAATGAAATTTTCCTGTAGCTCGTAATTTCTGATAAACTGATTTTTGTCTAAATTTATTTTGGTCAAAACGTCCTTACTATCGATCGAATTTTGTTTACATTTTAGACACTTTATACACCCATCACAATTGCTAGGTTGCTACTGGATTTTTTTTATTCCAGGGCCGGACTTTTTTAACTTGTTTTTTCCGATTCCTATAAAAAAGATCACCCTGTATATATACATTCAGTTGCCAATTATAAAAGCCCACACATCACTAAACAAAACCATGTAATTAGATTTTTTTGTCGCACCTCTATTGATTTTTTGACAAGCGATTGAATTTGGCAAAATGGGGAATTTGAAGAAAAACAGCTTCATTTGCTTACAATAATTGTCCAAATAAATTGAAATGACCATCAATATCATCTCTTAACGCAAAGTTCGATAGAACATCAGTTACTTATGCCCGAGGGTCTTAATAAGATGACTTAACAAGTATAATCCTCGTACGAGTCAATAGTTGAATTGCTAGTAACTTTACAACCTCTTTGAAAGTAAATACCTATCAATCATTTTATTTTCAAATGCTTCTCACAATGGAATTCGACTAGTCTGCTATTCTACATATGTTATCTAGACAGTTATCAAATTGGCATGTGAAGATACTATCATCTTAAAAGTACTTTCATGATGCAGCTACCTACTGTATGCACAAAACTTGTCTGTTGTCAAATTATATCGCCGTATATTCAGTAAATAAATACATCAGCTTACGTCAGTATAAAATGTTCTTGATAAAATATTTTACATTGGTAGAACACGTGTTATGTGCTTTTAAAAATGTGAAATATACAGGATGCTTCAGTTAACACTCCCACAGCCGGTATCTCGGAAACTAAAAAATATATTTTTATTCTGTAAACAGTCATAGATTTCTATGGTTAATGCCTTCTTTAGGCAGTGTTACATGGCCTATGTCCATTTAACAATTTTATATAATAACTTGTATTTTATTTATATTTAACACGATTGCAGTGTAGTTAAAAGATCTTTTAAGCGGTATTGCTTCATTAGCTGCATCACTAATGGCATCGGATAACAGATTTAAATTGTTTATACTGTTTGCACTAACAGAAAATTTACTAATACTGTTTTCTAAATGTGATTGAAACATCGACCAGTCAGTTAAATGATTTTTCAATTTGGAAGATGGATAAACTTTTTCGATTACTAAATTTGCAAAAAAATCATTCAGAATAGGGTGGTGGTCGGACCCCATGGGATCAGACAGGATTTACCAGTAACATTTACTCACTAATTCGGGTGTTGCCAATGTTAAGTCTACAACAGAGGGCAGTTGGAGAGGGGAAGAAATCCTAGTAGGCTTACCGTCATTTAAAACAACTAAATTAGTATCATCTATGGCTTCAACCAGACAAGTACCTTGATTATTATCGGATAAAGATCCCCATAAACTATGGTGTGAATTGAAGTCCCCGCAAATTAATACCGGTGTAACAAATTGCGATAATATGTGTTCCCAGTCATGTTTGTTGGCGTTTACGTTAGGAGGTTTGTAAATAGAGACAATTGTTAGATTAATATTGTTCAATGTGACTGCACATATTTAAAGTCCAGTGTTAAAGTTATTATTTATAAGCCGAGAGAACTATAACATCTATGGGGTTATTTTTTAAGTAATTTGTAATGATTTGGTTTGTTTGCAATAATGTATCGCACATTCCACTGAAGTATCTTCATTTTATTTTTATTAATATGAGGATTCGACATCACTAACACTTATTACATCTGATCTATCGCTTGAATTTATGTATTCCCTAATGTTACGCTCTGTATCGCGTTTCGTCATTTTCTGAATTGATATTTTTCATTTCACTTAATTTAACGAGAAGTTATAATATAACTGAAAAGCGTCAGATTTTGTATGTGAATCACAGTGGTTCAAAAATTTAGAGAAATCGGCAGAATAAGTGGAGAAAAGCAATGGACCTAAAACTCTACCCTGAGGAACGCCCCTCTTGACATCAACACTATCAGACCGCGCGCCATGTATAACCACCCTTTGTTTTTTATTATCGAGGTATTTAAAAGAATTGTACAACAACGTCACTGAGACCAAAGTATCTCAGCTTAGTACACAAAACTGAGTGGTCTAGGGTATCGAAGGCTTTACTGTAATCTAGTAACAATAGTCAAGAATTTTCCTGATTATTAATGGTAGTGTACAGCTCATCAGTAACATGTAGTAGATTAGATTAACGAAGGAGCTGGTTGTTTAGCCTTTACCACCGCGACCTTTTCAGGTCTATTGTGATGCTCCCAGAATATCTTCCTTATAGTACCTCATCCAGCTTTGTCCTTTGTACGTTCTTTAATGAACTCCTTGGCCTGTCTCTGTCCTGGGAGATTCCTCCACTATTCCAGAGATTTATTTTGCACCCATTCCTTAATGGCTGCTCGTATGCATGGCTTTGCCACGCCACAAAAGGGCTCGGGTCCTATTGGGGCTTCAAGTGCGCCTTCCTTCGCCAGTTGGTCAGCCTTTTCGTTTCCTCTGTGTCCCTCGTGTCCTGGTACCCATGCTAGAGTCACTCTGTTCTGACTTCCCAGCTCGGTAAGGGCTGTCAAGCAGTCCCACGCCAATCTTGAGTTGATTTGCATTGAACTGATTGCTTTTATTGCCGCTTGGCTATCAGAGAAAATGGCAATCGACTGGTTAACAGAGCCTTGTCCTATTATCTTCCTTGCGCAACAGTGTATGGTGATCACTTCAGCCTGAAACACCGTTGCGTATTTCCCTAGACTTATCGGGATATTGGCTTTTGACCTTGTCCCGTAAATCCCGGCTCCGACTCCTTGTTCTGTCTTGGAGCCGTCAGTGTACCAGACTGTTTGTGCTATTATGGGAGGACCGTTTTTCCAATCCTCCCTGTCTGGTATAACAGTCTGAAAGTTCTTGTTGAAGTTATACCTTGGGACCATTACATCCGTGGGCATGCCTAGAATGGGATCTGCCATCATCTCGGAGTATAACTTCTGGTAGTCCGTCCCGTGTTGCTGGCTAATTGGCGTTTGGCCTTGCATTAACCTGTGCACCACTGACCGAGCTTCGCCTTGTATGAATACGTGTAAGGGTGGCGGGTCCAAGAGGACCTCAAGTGCTGCCGTAGGAGCAGTTCTTATTGCCCTAACATCTAATCTAACATGTAGTAGCGCAGTGGTTGTACTATGATCTTTACAGAATCCTGATTGGGTGACTGGTAAAAGATTGTTATTACCTAGATAGAGAGACAGCTGTTCATATACAATTTTTTCTAATATTTTAGATATAGTGCGTAATATACTAATTGGACGAAAATCGGAAGTACTTAAAGCATTGCTATTTTTAGGCTGAACAAATTTATTTTGAAAAAAAACAATTTACTATATCATGGGCAAACTGGATTTCGTGGAAAATTAGTCTGCAATATGTGTGTTCAAATTGGATGAAAGATTAAGTGAAGGTAATTTAGTAATAAGTGTATGCGCGTTTGAGACTATATATAGGAAAAAGTTACTTGAAGAATTAAAGTTATATGGGATTAGGGGACTCGGATTAAATTAGTTAAATGGCTATCTAGAAGATAGATATCACAGGACAAGAGTTAATAATAATGTTTCAAATAAAGTGGAAAGTGTAATAGGAGTCCCTCAGGGGAGTGTTTTAGAGCCGTTAATGTTTATAATTTACATAAATGACATGTCCATTTTTGGAATTCAGCTGTGTATATTTATTTGCAGACGACACATTAATATCTGTTTCTGGAAAAAAATATAACCAACTTGTTCATAGATTAAATAGTGAACTTTATATATTATGTAAATGGCTATGTATCCGAAGAACGGATACTGTCAAAACAATATACAACGAGTAGTAAATAACCAGAGGAGAACTACAGAAGAAGAACAGCAACAACCAACAACGTATGCATGCCTACCCTACGTCGCGGGAGTCACAGATAGGCTGACGAAGATTTTATTCAAAAAGAAAGTAGGTGTACGGTTTCGAACAGTGAAGAAAATACAGCAGATGCTTCCCACAGTCAAAGACCCTGTCCCCAAACTGTTATCAAAAGGTGTTTACCAGTTGAAGTGCACACATAGTAAGAGCCACATCGGACAAACAGGACGGAGTATCCAGTGCAGAATCAAAGAACACCAGAGAAACACCAGATTTGGATACACGGATAGGTCGGCGATAGCAGAACATGTCCATAATAACGAGAACTATAAAATCGACTACGAGGATGTCAATATATTAGACAGGAATACGCGCTATTATCCGCGAATCATTAGGGAATCACTGGAAATTGTGAAAAACGTGAACAACTTTAACAGGGAGGATGGGTATCGACTTAGTAAAACGTGGAGACTGGTATTGCCAAGTACCAGCATCGTAGTAAGTCACGGGCAACCAAACACGACGAATGAGCAGCGAAGCGAACCAAGCGCGATCAATGACCAGCGAAGCGAAGCGGCGCCTAGGTATATAACGAGGAGTGTAACACAACAGATTCAGTCTTTAGAATCCTTCTGAAGGAGCTGACAGGATGATCAGCGAAACGTCAAGTCAAGTTCGACGATCACGGCAAGACCCGGAAGAATCTACTTCATTCATTCAATTTTGCTTAAAATTTAATTCTTAATCGAATGACATGTTTCAAACCTTCCTTGATCGAAAAATATTTTTAAACTACAGCGCCATCTCTGGTGATAATGTTGTGATAGTGAATTGTACTTCCTGAATAAGGCATTAAGGAATAAAAATATATTTTTAGTTTCCGAGATATCGGCTGCTGGAATGTTAACTCAAACACAATGTATATTATTACAATTGGAATTCAGAATGAATCTTTGAACATATGCGGTGATTTTTATAAATTATGACCAGTTGTCTTTACTGTGCGCACATGAATATACATTACTTTTTAAATGTTTACAGAATCTAGTCCCATAAGTGAAATTTGCAGACATAACCATACATCTATTTTTTTATTCAAGCGAACATTCAGGTAAATAGTAGTAGTGGCGTGAACGAAATTAAAATAGAGTTGCCATTTTTATTCAAAATTTAACTGGAAAACTCCTCGGTGACACAAATTCTGCCATTAATCATAACAAATTGCCGCAAAATCGATAAATCAACCTTAAAATAAAATGCCTCGTTAGTTTCCATATACCAAATTCCGCCACAGTTAGCGCAAACTTTTTTAAATCGCCAATATGATGTATTAGCAAAATATATACATTTTTATTTAGAGATATTCGGTGATCTAAATAATGTATCCTTTTGCTAAACACCATTAAAATGATTTATTTTACGCTGAAACATTTTTCAATTCAACGGCAGAGCTTTTGACTGACCTGCTGATATTGCATTGAAATACTGGTTAAATGTTACATTTCAAACGAATTTGTTTCACGATTTATTAATTCAAATTTACCAATTTCGGGTACAGCAAAGTTTATGTATAATCAGTTATCACAGGAGTTGAAAAAAGAACAACAGTTTTATGAAATATTCGAACTTTTGTGACAGTACAATTTATAAAGTATATTTATATGGTACATCATATTCGACGCAGGGATTAAATAATAAAACAAAATTGATTGCATATTGTATATGATTCCATTTATTATTTAGGGGACATTTCACATACCTTTGTAATCTCTTCCAAGTTCATTAATATATTAGGACCAAGTTAACATGTTTAATAAAATTAGTTAATATTTTTTATGGCTTTGCGTCATAGACCATGCAGTCAGCCACAATAGTATTAATTTTTTTTTTTTTTTTATACATTTATTTAACGTCGGCCTATTTCCGCTACTGAGGCCTAACACCGACGCCTGTAGACGAGCTACCCCCAACCAGGAATTTTGCCGAACCTCTTCCCTTAAGAAGAGTAGGGATCTTTTACTTGCCTAACATTTAATAGACAAGGGACCGACGGCTTTACATCCCCTCCGAAGGATGGTATATCTCCTATACAACCCTCGCCTAAGGTTGTATAGCTTCTGCGCATACACTGATATACAAGCCGCTGGAAGATGTGTGAGGCGAGAACGCGGTTTCCGTTGGAAATAGTATTAATTAATAGAAATATTTTAAAAACCAGTGGGAAAAACATGGTCACACGCTTCTCGCCCAGGGGTCTTTTAGGACAATAAGAAAATAGGCAAACAAGAGGGGACCACAGAAAAGCTGGGGAAAACACAAGGTTAAACATAAACTAAGATAGTTAATAGTTAAGATTACAAAATTGACTATGTACTTGTGCAAAGTTGCAGTTATATTGTGACGGAGTACATGATAGAGGAATTTGGGAATAGAAGTCGGGAAATTAAAGGACCAATTGCACAGCTTATATCTGCTTACATTATTTGATACAATTCTTGGTTAAGTCTATTCGACTTACTAGAGGCAATTTTAGCATGTCTTCATCTTACAACTGATGATGATATGATATAATTAGCTAATAGTGGCATGTCAGTGGCTAATACCAAAAAATTTTTAGATGCCCTTAGTTCGTATACACGCTAAACCCCAATTTAATTTTTACTCCATTTAATAATCGGGTGGAGGTGGCAATGGGGGTGGTAGAGGGGGTGGCTAACGTCAAGAAAATTTTTTGAGACTTTGTTCTTGTATACACACTAAATCACATTTTAATTTTTTTTAATCCCTTTTCCTCTATTTTTAGTAAAAGCCCTTTCCAGATGTGAGTTCCAGGTAAGTTTTTGATCCAGGATTACTCCTAGATACTTGACTTCACTGGAAAGATTTATTATCGTTCAGTACAGGAGTTCTAAGATTGAATTTTCTTCTTTTAGTGAACGGGACAATAGTTCTTTTGCTCGGATTGACATTGAGCCCCTCTGACGAGCACCATTTAGATATTATATTTAAGGCAATTTGCATGAGGTTGGAAATCATGACCTCATTTTTGCCTCTCACAGTCACGACCAGGTCAACTGCATATCCCTGGACGTTAAAGCCTGAATTACTCATTTTATGTAGGAGATCATCGACCATCATTGACGACAGTAAGGGTGATAGGACTCCACCTTGTGGACAACCCCTGACTGCAGCCACCGTAGCCGACTCATCCCACATAGTTGTGGTAATAATTCTGCTTTTGAGCATGGATTGTATCCATTTAATTGTAGGTGACTGCATTCTCCTTTTTTCCGCGGCTTTTTGTATGGATTCATAGGAGGTGCTGTCAGAGACACCCTCTATATCTACGAAAGCACACATAGCCACTTCTTTTGCTGTAAATGTCTTTTCAATGCCTTGAACCAGGCAATGTAGAGCATTTATTGTTGATTTGCCAGATTGATCGACAAATTGTTTTGCGTGAAGCGGGGTTCCTGTAAGGATTTCGCTTCCAATGTGTCGATCTAAAAGTTTCTCCATTGTTTTTAGGAGGTTAAGCTAATGGGGCGATACGACTTAGGTTCGTCTGGTGGACGTCTGCCTATTTTTGGAATAAACGCCACCTTAATTTCCCTCCAAGCTTGGGGAATATACCCCAGTTTATATCTTGCTATAAATATACTTCTCAGGCATGGGACAAGCTCCTCAATTCCGTGTTGAAGTAGGGCAGGGAAGATATCATTTCTCCCCGGTGATTTAAAGGGTTTAAAGGTCGATATCGCCCAGTTAATTTTGTTGTGGGTGAATAATTTTTCTAGCCAGGCGTCTTCCTTCTCTGGTAGGACGGTGAGCATCCTCATCTAGGTAGTCCTGTAGAAATTCACCCTTAATTATGCGGGAGCCTGGGAAATGAGTATCTAGAAGCACTCTTACGTTTTCCTGCTGACTCTCTGTGTGCTTACCATTGGGCTTTTTGGGTAGTCCTATTCCATTTGAGTGGTCTTTTGCAAGGACTTTTTGTAGGCGGACTGCTGGGGCTATTTCATCTATCCCTTCGCAGAACCGTGTCCATGATCTTCTTTTAGACCTTATCAATTCTTTGTTGTACTCCGTAAAGGCTTTTTGTAGTCCTCCCAGTTTCCAGTGTTTTTGTTTCTGTTAAAAGCTTTCCTAGTCTCAGCTCTGAGACGGCTGAAATTCCTATCCACCAGGGCACATCTCTTTGGACTGCCCGTTGTTTAATGGGACAACTTTTTTCGTAACATGATGTCATGATATTTTGTAGTTGATATGAGGCTATATCTAATTCCTCTATTGTGTCGATGGAATGTGTTACGCCTTCGACCTCTGCCCTCAAGTGTTCTTTATAAACACTCCAGTCCGTCAGTCTGGGTATTCTACATTCCTCGAGGCTTGTTACAGCCGCCTCCAAGTCGAATCGTATGTGTCTGTGATCCGACATGGAGGGCTCGTCTGCGACATGCCAATTTTTTATTAAATCAGTTATGAGTGGATCCGCGAGACTTACATCTGGAACTTCTTTTCTGACCGCATTCATAAAGGTGGGCTCATTATCTTTGTTGATGATGTGGATGTTGTTAGCGAACAAATATTCAAATAGGTATTCACCTCTAGTGTTGGTAAATGTGTTACTCCACATATGATGATGTGCATTAGCATCACCACCTATTATGTAGGGTTTATTCTTTCTCCTGCAACAGCTGATAATGCTTCTTACTTCCTCTGGGGTGGATTTCCTCCCTCGCCGGAAAAGTAGGCCGATGTCACTATGACTTTCCTTTTTCCCCTTTCCGTAGGCACTTTCACTGCTGCTGCTACAGGGCCCTTGTTAGGAATTTTGAATGGAGAACAAAATTAATATTTTTATCGAACAATAAGGCTGTTCTCGGATAGTCATGCAAGGTAGAATAAATTAACTTACATGACTGCTAAGCACACTCGAGGCTGCTCGAGTTTTTTAATCCGTCCTCTGTGAACCCAAGGCTCTTTGAATTAGCCCTATGTTTAATTTATCCCTAATAAATCTCCTGCTAAGCACACTCGAGGCTGCTGGAGATTTATTTGGAGACATTTTATGACGGCGAGGGACCTTTTTCATGGCCACTTTTCGCTGTCTTTTTGCCCGTAGGTTGTGTGCTCGGCCTATCTTTAGCCTTCATCGCTTGTACCCTCAGGCTTTTCAGTCGCCCGACTGGATTCTATCCTGGATTGATCCTGTTCATCAGGCCCTTTTCCCAATGAGGTTTAATTTAGGGCTTTAGGTTTTTGCTCCTCGTCCGAGAAGGTTTAATATGAGAACCAGTGGTCTAAATAAGATTTTTTGTTCTGAAAATATTTACATGACGCTTACCTAAGGCTTAAAATACTTGACAACAATTTTCCATGTAACTAACTAACATTTATTTGACTTTGTATAAGTGTATGTAATGTATCATTGTAAATATATCTTACATCGATTGTGTATTTGTCCTCTATGAAACCCACACACATTTTGTAATTATATTGTAAATGGATTATATACCTAAAAATAAAGCTTCATTTATATTTGGTACAAAAACTTCTCCGTTCAAATAGAGCATTAACAATAATCTGTGTAAAAAAAATAATCATAGAGTAAAGAGGATTCTTGGATTTTGCTAATAGGACAACTTGACTTTAATACTTTAGTTAAAAAGGATTACTTGAAAACGTCGATTCTATCAGCTTCAAGACTCAAGTTTAAGAAATTAGTCTGTTATTAAGCAGCGTACGCTCAATCTTTTATAAACATTTAATTAGGAATAATGTTTGCTATCACACATATGACAGAAGCCTAGATGATTCTGTTTACTACTGCGGTTTGGAATAGTTTACACGTTTTCTAATATCACATAAAATAAAATATCACGACCTAAAGAGAACGTAATATATTTCTCATTATTGAATTCCTTTTATGACTGAATGTCATACTGAATATTTTATTTATTTTCTTCCAAAAACCTTGATGAAAAATCTCACAAATATTATTTAAGGTAAAAATACCTCCGTTAATATTAATTTTATGAAATATGATAATACAACATTAAAACTATGTTGAAGAATAAAGTAAAATAAGAAGAAAAAAAAGAAGGGAAGAAGCAGAAGAATATGCAGGGGAGAAGAAGAAAAAGAGAAGAAGAGGAGTTATAAAATAATGAAAGGCCAGACCTGTATCAATATTAAAATTTAAATTTCTTTTCATCCAAGTTATAAGATTTCTAGATCCATCTTGCAAAGTAGAACTCAGGGATTCAAATTATTTTTGCAATATTTATTAATAATCTGATAAGCACGTTCACACAAATGTATCTGGGTGTAATCTCGAAATTAATTTCTCAAATATTAGCAGACTACCTGCAATGCAACATAAATCTACTAAATTATGCTAAAATATTCTTTTATCATACGATAACCCATTTAGTGGGATGCAACATAACCATTAGATATATTTATTAATGCAGTGGCTTAATTAAATAGAAGTACGTACCCAAACAACAAAGCTAGGCCCTACAGGGATAAATTAATTTTAGTTAGGTTTACCGTTAAGTATGTATATGTTCTCATTCCAACGACAAAGTAGACGAACGCATTATCTAAGGTATCAGACCTGAAACTGAAGCCGTTATTAAGAACAGGAGATGTGTATCTTAAATAATGTGAGCAGTTATATCATACGAAATATGGTTCTTTGAAATTTATTATACCACTTAGGATATCTTTTATAAGAATACAAAAAGAATAATTACCAAATAATTGTAATCGTCAAAAGAAATTCGTTTTCATGCATTTATACTGTGATGGTTGATTATACTAAAAAGTTTTATTGAAAAAGAAGTTATTCCTAAGGGTTCTTCTATGAGGCTACATGAAAAGCTAGTTGTTTTAAAAATGTCGCCATCACTATTATCTGTTTGATTTATATGAAATTTGCTGCAATATCTGCTGCTCTATAGGTCGCATGCTCCAGATGTTGCAACGTTTGACAGGTCTTAAAAGAAACACAGAGCAAAACGAAATTCCTTCGGTATTAAATGATGACTGATTGAATTTTCCATAATATTAGTGTTTTTGTGGATATTATGTATCATGAAAAATGTCATGTTCTGGCTATGATGTTCATTGATGATGTGTGGCAATCCGAAACAACGTCAGCATTTATAAAATAGCTTCAATTTACAACTAGTTTATGCGCTGAGACTAAGGGGTTGTAAAGTCGTCAGCTAATAGGATGTAGTTAAATGAAAAGATTTTATGTAGTGTTCCAAGCATATTGGAGCAACAGTCAGTATGAAACTGAAAGCGGTAAGACAAAATAACTGCTGAGAGAATAAGCAACAATCAGTTCATAATAAAAGATGCTGAATGTTATATTGATATTTTTAATAAATGCTTTAGATAAGTAAAGATACAGGTAATATGGAAAAAGAAAAATTGTAGCAATAACAAATGTTTCATGTGAGGACATTTGATGAAGTTACTAAATTAACAAAGTAAGTTTAAAAAAGAATTCAGCTGTCACCAAGTGATCTGTTGACTGAATTTGTTTTAAAGTATATTTCATTTTTAAAATTTTAACATCTAAAAACCGTGAAAGTGATTTGGAGTCAATATTAAGACTATTTATGAAAACGTTTAATCGTATTATAAATATTTTCGAGTTATATATTATATCATTACTTATCAGATATTAATACTTAATAGGAGCAGTAATGGAAACGTATGATCATAAAGAGTTATATATTTAATAGACATATTTTGTTTTATTTTTATTTCCAAGCATGAATTTAAAACTCAATTTAATGTTTCAATTTAGTGCTAACGCTTATAGTAAAACTGTTAAATATAACATGCAATATAATGGAAATGTTTAATAAAAAGAGAACGCAGTTAACAATTGATTCACATGAAATAATAAAATGCATACATTATAGATACATTATGTAATGCGATGTAAGATTAATAAGACAACATAAAAAATTCTTAGGGAAATTCCAGCTTATATAGTTTAATCTACAGAGCTTAATTTAAATACGTTAATATTATAGGGAAGTATTCCTTAGGTAATTTTAACAAATAAACTTCACATAAGCAGGTGTTCAAAAACTTGGAGATACTGGAGTTTTGAAATGTCCAAAAAATATCGACAATTATTTATATTATTATTACAGTTGCTTAAACCAAATTTGAAATGCAGTGCACTTATATGAGATGTTTTAATGTGTGATGATATTATGCTCTACAATTATATACTGGCCGAGGTACGTGTATTGAGTACCACAAATTTGGAAAATAAATAATAATCTGTAGCACATTAAAAGCGATCACATCCTAAGGTTTATTCAACCGTGGACAAAAGTTGCATCTTCAGTATTTTTGCTGTCTCTGGTAGGCCTCTGTTGATAACCTAGGAACCGTAACCTGACAAATGGATATGTACGTTAGCAATTATTCACAGAGCAGCATCCAATTAGGTAAATATATGGGAAAAATTGCTAATCGATAATTAATCCTTATTCTTGCAACAATAAGCTTTTATCCTTTAAATTCGTTGAATAAAATTTCTTTCACTCAACACCAAGACACTGACTGTGATTTTCAAAACTTTTGAATGTCTTGAACTTTTCTTTTTTGTATCCACTTTTCTTAAAAATCAAACAATTCACAATACCCTGACGTCTAGCATTCATTCATTCGTTCACCAATATCTGCACAAAAAGTCTTTTTTTTCCTTAAGCCGACGGAGCACAGTTTTTTGCATTTATCTGGACTCTACTTCATGGGGTCTGGATCTGGACAAGAAGAGTTATAAGTAAATTTATATATTTGTTTACTTAAATTCACGGCAAGTTAATAAAAATCCATCTTGAGAGGAGGACTAAAGTATAATAAAAACAATATAGATAATAAAATTGCGACATCAAATACCTAGCATTGATAGGATTGCTTGTATGCTTTCCCAAGAAAGTCTATTATAATATTAATGATTTTTAAAGTAGCATTGTAGAGTTTTTATGTGAAGGTATGTAGAAGATATTATGGACCTCAATTTATGTTGTATGTGAACTTTCGTACATCATGAATTCTGAGTTGTTTCGAAATATACGTCCTTAAGTTATTGTAATGTAATCAACGAATTGTTAATCTTAAATATTTTTTTTACTATGTGCGTAAATAAAATAATTCAAAACTAAACCTGTGTACCTTCATTAATAAACATTATAAATAACAAAGGGCCAAGCACAGAGCTTTGAGGTGAACCAAATGAGGCGAAATAATCTATCGATTGAAACTCATTGAGAGCTACAAATCGTAAATGATTTGATATCATTGAAAAGGTAACAATACAGAACCAGGAAAGCCATAATTTCGCAATTTAGTAAGACAGTATGGTTACTTCGATCAAAATTTAGAAAGGTTTGTAAATCAACATATCAACATGTGTGGTCAACAAATTGAGTAATGGACTGAGTAATACAAGCAAGTTTTATTTTAGTGGATCGAGTTTTTACAACACCATGCTGAGATTCGGATAATTAACTGTGAACATTGCAATAAAAAGAAATCTCTGATAACTTCTCAAATGCCTTGGCACCCAGACATTTGGAATATGCTAAAATCATGGGGCTATTTTAACTTTCATTTTGTTTAAATCACCTAAATTCAATCAATAAATATTAGGGGAATTCATTCATTTATTTAAATATGAATAAAGTTTGTTGTCGCTAAAATACAAAAGGTTGGATGCTAAATGTAACGATCGGTTGACATAGCCAATTTATATTGGAGGGACCCATTTGTACTATTGCAAGTCGCCGATACGGTGTTACTTGCGGTGTATAACATCAGGAGTCCGCAGCATCGATGGTGTCTTGGTCTGCTCTGCACTGATGAGAGCCAAAAGCTCGAAACCGGTATGCAGATGACTTTGCACACTGCCGAGGCGGCGGAATTCCTCTCTTTTAATAATGGGTACCTTCACCGGTATCTGCTGTAAACATTTTATTGCGTTTCTAGTAATTGGTAACTAAAATACCGTTCAGAGCGCACATCCTAACAAAATGGTTAGGTTTCAAGAAGAATACGACGAAAACTGCCTTTGTGCATTTTAGCAAACGACGTTTCGGCAGAATCTCAGTGCAATCTTCAGGTTCTCACTGAAAGCTGCCAATTGCTGCTTCTCGTTGCTCGAACTGAACTGACGTTCCCCGCGTTGTGCGGCTCGTTCGACTACGTGTTACCGATCCCCCACCACCTGTGGTAGACGTAGCGGGCGCCTGAGCCAACCCGACAGACGGCCTCGCTAAAACGTCACACTCCACGTGACTTCTCGCTGGTGGTCGGGCATCCTCGTATCCAATCGGTGCCGCAGAATGCCGTGGTTTTCCTTGATTGGTCAGCGCTCGGTTCTGACTCCTCTTGATAGGTCCATTTCGGGCAGGTTGCTGGGTTTCTTTACTATTTGTCATTACTCGCACGTACGTCCTCGTAATTGGTTCATCCACAGTGGTTCGTCGTATGTTTTCGGTTACGTATCTTCACACAAGAGCTGGCTTCCAAGAACTGGGCAATGTCTGCATGTCATCTCAATATTATCGCAATACAAAAGTCGCAGGAGCCATACAGACAAAAAACCCAAAAGGAATCCGAGAAACTAGTGGCAATTGCATATCTACCTTACGTGAAAGGGACGACAGATAAAATTGGCAAACTTCTACATAAATATGACATAGAAACAATGTTTAAAACAGACCGAAAAATCAGTGCGGTCCTCTGTAATCCAAAATCAAAAGATACCCTAGAAAACCAAGGAGTATACTAAATTCAGTGCCAAGATTGCAACAAATCATACATAGTATAGACCAATAGATGTATTAGTGTAAGAAAGGAAAAACATATAAATGCAGTACAAAAAGAGGAGAAAACATCATCCCTAGCACAGCATGTAAAATCCACAGGACACAAAATAGACTTCGACAGAACAGTAACTAATATCGAGCATTATAGGTCAAGGTTTACCAGAGAGACCATAGAGATCGAAGAAAAGAGATCACAAAATCTTAATAAACGAGATGATATCAGTGTATCATCTATCATCTCATATATATATGTTATATTAGAAATATACTATGATATATAATATTATCGAGACAGGCTTAACCTTCTCAAACATATCGTATTACATACTGCGTAACAGCTCTTCTCAATAACCGCTCACGCTGCATGAGCATTGTATTTCAATTCTAAGTAATCCTGATTGTGCTGAATCAGCAACACTGTTTCCTTTGTTCTCAAAACATTATAAATATTACCAACAACCTTTTTGTAATCAGTCTTATACTCATTTTCGATTAAACACATTCAAAATCATTATTGTTATTTTTACAAGAGTCAAGCTCGACTCCATTATAAGTGAATAAATCTTTTTAAAAAGTTATTCAAACAATCCACTATCTAACATTGGCGCAGTCGTGGCGGATCTGAAAAACACACAGTTCGGGAGCCTAACCAGTAGCAAACATATCCGAGGGAACAAGGAGTCCATCTGAAAAAGGTGCCTAACCGGACGAAAAGAGCTTCTGGAACAAGGAGAACTTCTTAGCTGTAGTGGTGGATCCCAATCCTTTGTTCAGAAGAACCTACATTATTCTGAAACGCACAGAAGCGAAACAATAATAATTATCAAGAAATACAAGCAAAGCAACATATCAAATCAACACGATTCAACAATTAGCAAGTAAGAATTTCATCCCGTCCCATCGTTGGTGTCTTCGGCATCAAAGGCAACCCTGTGGAAGGAACACCCAGTGACACCCCTGGCAGAGAGAGACCTTTGGTGAAGCTAAGCTCACGAAGTCGCATTCAACTGGACCACGAGGAATGAAAAATTTAGGGTAAGTCATTTTTGAATCATCTCGCAAACATTTATTTGCAAACAACGACATAATTTTACATTTTATTTTATCAAAATACATTGCATTGCTACATACAGTTCTAATATCTAAGGTAGTAATTTTATTTAAACTTGAAACAAAATATCTTGATTATAATTTGTGTGACCTATATAAATAACCGTAATCATACACTGTTCCTATCGTAACATTATTTTTATGGTAATATCATATACTCTTTAAGTGCGAATTTATCTAATTAACTGTAATCACGTACCATTGTTATCTTAGCATTTTTATCGTAATATAATATTGCATACCACATAAAAGGTTAAGGTTAAGGCCGTAAGACAAGCTTGTGTTCTATAATACCGTGTGTGCAAAATATAAAATTATCAGAGATATACTATTTCCAAACTCAAAACGCTTTTTAAACCAAACGCGTTTTTCGAATTAATCTAGCTATTTTATAATATAAATTTTAAATATTACAGAATAAATTCTTGCACGTTTAATATAAAAAAATTTATTAAACACCAGTAGCGTACTAACTTAAATTGGAAAGAGGCGTTTTAAGTTATTTAATTATCTAAATATTATAAATAAAATGGCTACCGCTACAAATTCCAATGCAAACAATTCAATCACGGCGAACGAAACCATAAATATTGAATCTTATAGGTTAAGCGAAATATTTTCCATAGTGCCCGAATTTGACGGCAACCCCATATTCTTGCAAACATTTATTTCAGCTTGCATAACCGCTCAGGGGATCGCTGTTGATGATCAGCGCGTCTTATTAACGCTTCACATAAAAAATAAATTACGCGGAAAAGCCGCAGAATTAATAAATTCCCGAAACCCTGCTACATGGGCAGAAATCAAAAGCTTACTTGAAGCTCATTTTGGTGATTCTCGTGACCTGACAGCACTAATTCAGGATCTACAGAGGATTCGCCAATCATCTAACGAAACTGCATTGGTATTTGTATCTAGGTTGCAGACACACAACGCGAAAATGCACGCCGCTATACAAAAACAAACTCTAACCCTTGAAGAAAAAACGGCTCAATCAAATTTGATTGAAAACATGACATTGACCACTCTATTGACCGGGTTAGAACCCAAATTAGGCCAAATCATTAGGGCTGGTAATCCTAGCAACATGCTAGACGCCATAAACAGGATCAAACGAGAACTACAGTTGTCATATTTCGAATCACAAAAAATTTTCCATTAAAGCCCCAATCAAAAACCCTGTCCAAAATGTTCAAAGACGCCCAAATTCTCATCAATTCTGCACATTCTGCAGAAGAAATGGGCACCATGTTAACGAATGCCGCACAAGGCAAAATTATCAGTCCCCATCTCCCAATTTCACACCAAATGCTTATTCTAATCAAGCACAGCCTCCAAGGCCACATTTCCAAAGTACATATAATCATAGACCACAAAACTTCTCTAACCAGCAACAAAATTATTCTCAACAGAACAGGCCCTCAGCTATCAGGCCAAATCCAAACCAGAGACCTTCTGCCATTCAGCCAAACCCAAATTTCAACAGGCTCAATCAACAAAAAACGCATCATTTGAACCAAGAATTTTACGATAGCTCAAATCAATATGAAGACTATTCCGCAAGTTATTCTCCCAATTACCAATACCAAAATAATTTCGAAATTAATGAAAACAATTATGATTACGATTTTGGAACCCAACAATGTGAGAATTATACTGCTAATTCTCAACCCCAACAGTACGAGAATTATACTGCTAATTCTCAACCTCAACAGCACGAGGATTATACTGCTAATCCTCCGGATTTTTGCATAGGCCCGGAGTATTCCACGAGTACTCCAACACAACAAACGGACGAGCTAGACCAAATTTCTCATCAAGTCCAAGCGATAAACCTCCAAGACAGTTTCGACCCAAACCTGAACTTCCCGGAAAACCAATTCATGTAAAAACACCCCGCTACAAACTAAATGTCGTAAATTCTAAAAATCTATTTTACATAAAAGACTTCACAAATCGTTTCAAAATTCTTGTCGACTCAGGTGCAGGCATTTCTGTATTTAAAACCAAATCAGCGGAAAGGTACAAACAAAGATATCCTGAAAACGTAATTATACAGGGTATAACAGATGAAAAAATTAATATCACCGAATCTGTACTAATACCATTCAATATAAATGACCCATACAAGGTTTATGTTCACGACCTAGATATAGAATTCGATGGACTATTACGTGCAGACTTTTTAAAATATTATAAGTGTCATGTGGACTTTGAAAATAATCAACTTATTACCAATTTTAAAACCGTACCACTATTTGAGGTGACTGAAGTAACATCAATCAGGAACCACAATAATTGTAACGAAAACAATAATCCAGGTATTAGAATTTCAAACCCAAATTTAAATGTTAAAAACCAAAATGTAATTTCTATCGAACCACGCACAGAAAAGATTTTTAAACTTAAATGCAATTTACAAAATACTGAAGCTATACTAATAGCCCAGGAAAATGAAAAGGTACGTTTACCGAATGCCATTGTCAAAATAGACAACAATGGTGAATTTTTGACAACGATAATAAATGCAAACGCGATTCCAAAAACAATACATTTCTCGGATCTTAAACTCGAACCCGTTCAAAAATTTAGATCAATATTTAACGTAAATCTTCAAAATCCGGATTCCCAATACATAGACCGAAACTACGAAATAAAAAATCAATTACGCTTAGACCACTTGAACGACGAGGAGAGTGAATTAATTACTCAACTCTGTTTAGACTTTTCAGACATATTCTATTTAGAAGGTGACAACTTGACATTTACCAATGAAATCAAACATTCAATAGACACTAATGATTCCAAACCAATTTTCACTAAATCTTATCGTTACCCCCAAATTCATAAACAAGAGGTAAAATCACAAGTTTCAAAAATGCTCGACCAAGGCATTATCCAGCCTTAAATTTCTCCCTGGTCCTCCCCAGTTTGGGTAGTCCCCAAAAAACTAGACGCTTCTGGTAAACAGAAATGGCGCGTCGTAGTTGACTATCGAAAATTAAACGAAGTAACGATAGGTGATAAATATCCTCTACCTAACATTTCCGACCTTTTAGATCAATTAGGTAAATGCCAATATTTCACAACTTTATACTTGGCCTCTGGCTTCCACCAAATTGAAATCGATCCCAATGACATTCAAAAAACCGCTTTCACAGTCGAAAATGGTCATTTTGAATTCGTACGAATGCCTTTTGGACTCAAAAATGCTCCATCAACATTTCAAAGGGTGATGGACAACATTTTACTAGGAATCCAAAACGAAAGGTGTCTCGTCTATATGGACGATATCATTATCTACTCCCCTACTATCCATGAACATATTTCTCGATTAACAGAAGTCTTCAAACGTTTACAAAAAGCCAACCTCAAAATTCAGCCAGACAAATGCGAATTCCTTCGCAAAGAAGTTGCCTATTTAGGACATCTTATTACAAAGGATGGTGTAAAACCGAACCCTGCCAAAGTCGAAGCAATTCTAAATTTTCCTCAACCCAAAAATCAGAAAGAAATTAAATCTTTTCTAGGTTTAGCAGGCTATTATAGACGTTTCATTCCTAATTTTTCCAAAATTTCAAAACCCTTGACTAAATTGCTACAAAAAGATATACCTTTCAATTTCGACAATGACTGTACAAATTCATTCGAAACCCTAAAACAAACTTTGACAACTACCCCGATATTGATCTACCCCAACTTTGATGAACCTTTTGTCCTAACTACAGACGCTAGTGCATTTGCAATAGGTTCTGTACTTTCACAAGGAAGTATAGGAAAAGATTTGCCAATCGCATACGCATCTCGAACTTTATGCGGCGCGGAAACTAAGTATTCAACCATTGAGCGTGAACTTTTATCTTTGGTCTGGAGTGTAAAGCATTTTAGGCCATATCTATTCGGAAGGAAGTTCAAACTCGTCACCGACTACCGACCACTCACTTGGTTATTTTCCATAAAAGACCCAGGTAGTAGACTAGCGCGTTGGCGCTTAAAACTCGAAGAATACGATTACGAAATAATATACAAACCCGGAAAGATCAATAAAAACGCGGACGCGTTGTCCAGAATAAAAATTAATCACTTTTCAGAATGTTCCAAATTTTATTCAAAAATTCTAGCCGCAAACGAAGACTCAGATGAAGACGAAATTTCAGACAATGACGACGAAATTACCGACGAACAAATCGCCCGAGAATTTGACACATTTTCCCGACTTTACAAAACCAAATCTCTAATAGATTATTCCAAAATTAAAATTACAAATAAACAACTATTAGATCGAGAAAATAAAAATATCATAACGTTCTTCCAACAAAACAACTTGACAGATCTTCACCGTCAAATTATCGAAGATATTTTCGAGGAAAACCCAGAGTTTTATAACAACACAATCAATATCGTTTCCAGTAAATCAACCCGACAAAGAAACTATTACATTATCGCTCTACCCTTCGACCCAGAGTCTGTGGTAGAACACCTATTTCTAACACTGTACAAACATCGAAACAAATTAGACCTTTCCAAAACTTATCACGTTGAAAATAACTTAGACTTTCCAATTCTCGAAATCCTATCATTTATTTTTGCAGAAAAAGACTTAAAACTAATTATTTGTCAAAATTTAGTACGAACTCCCGATGAAGACCAACGTCCGATCATTCTCGACCAGCATCACACCGGAAAAAATAATTTACATCGTGGAATAAATGAAACGATACGTAGAATCAAAAATAAATATAATTGGCAAGGCTTAACAAAAGACGTCGAAAATTTTATAAAAAATTGTGAAACATGTCAAAGAACAAAAGTCTGTCGTAAAAACCTCAACAATCCCTTAGTGATTACTGAAACCCCTAAAACTCCATTTGAGAGAGTTAATATTGATCTATTCGAATTTCCCACGCGAAACTATGCATTAACTATCCACGACGAGTTAACCAAATTTACTCAAGCTTACGCAGTCCCAGACAAGAGCGCAAAATCAGTCGTAAATACCCTGTTGCTTTATTTTCAGCATTATGGTACCCCACTAAGAATTCATTGCGATTATGGCGGTGAATTTGATAATAATTTATTAAAAGACCTTTGCACCCTTTACGACATAAAACTAACATACTCAAGCGTAGGACATCCTCAATCCAACGGATCTATCGAACGATTCCATGCCACCCTAGCAGAAATGATAAGAATACACAAAACCGAAAATCCCAACGAACATCCCTTTACTATATTACCCTATGCGGTGATATGTTACAATAACTCGGTAAACAAAACTCATGGCTTTACGCCATACGAGCTTATTTTCGGACATACAGCTAACCGACCACCTGAAACTCTTTACAACCAAAAAGACCTGATCACCAAATACGTTAGAGACCTAAATAATCGAATATCCCATTATTACAAAATTGCGCGAAGTCGAACAGAATCACAAAAACAAAAAGCCAAAGTTCGATTCGACAAGAACATTCCCGAAAATAGACACACATATAATATTGGCGACAAAGTGTACGTCAAAGAATCACAAATAAAAAATAAACTGCAAAATAAATTCAACGGACCCTTTGAAATTACAGAAATCTTTCAAAATTCCGCTACATTACTAAATCTCGAAACAAACCAAACAACCAAAGTAAATTTTGATCGAATGAAACCATATACTGAAGATTAAATTTATTTTCAGGTTTCTCCTGCTGATCGGATCAGCATTTGCTCAATTTAAAATAACACCTATTAACAATACGATCGGAGTATATTATCACCAAGACACGGACATTGTGATTTCTCACAAGAAATGGACTTTACTGGTACACAAAAACATATCTACCTTTAAGACAGCTTTCGACAAAAACGACAAGATCTTACAGACACTATACAACACACTCGACCCAGCATATCATTACATGAACGTCTTTTCAGGAGATGTAAAAACTCACCTTAGCTTATTGACGCAAATTTCCCAATCAATACAATCAAACTTTGACGAAATTTACCTTGACACGAAACGATACAAACGAGGAATACTAAATGGCATCGGAACGATTTTCAAATCAATAACTGGAAGTACTATTCTGATTGTATCAACAAATTGAATAATGACGAACACCAACTCGAAAACCTAATTAAAAACCAAATATCCGTTACAACTTCAGTAATCAAAAATTTCAACGCAACTATTCAAAAATTGCAAGTTGACGAAGAAACTTTCAATAAGGATATTAAAGAAATTGAAACCTCAATTTTAGACAGGACTAAAGACATAGAAAACGTCCATGCAAAACTGAAATTTATCGAAATCTGCGAACAACTTATGGCAAGTTATTTATTTATCGAGGATAACCTAAATGACATCCTAAATTCCATCACTTTCGCGAGGCTTAAAATAATTCACACGTCAATTATAAATCCAAAAGACTTAATAAATTCTCTACAGGAAATTTCGCAAAACCTACAAAGGAACAATTTACCGCTTCCAATCAAACTATCAAAGGTTGCACAGTACTTAGACATTATAGAACTAAAAGCTTTTCAAACAAATTCGGATCTAATATTTGTGTTAGACATACCTTTAATAGACCCTCAAACATATTCAGTATTTCAATTATACCCTATCGCTATTTTGGATAATAGAACTGGTTTATATCATGTATTATCAACTTCTCAAAAATATATCGCGAGAGATGATGATTCATTAATGTACATACCTATCTCGAACCCTAAAGAATGCAAACCACTTTATTTCAACACCAAATTATGTCCAAATTTATTTTCATATCCTATTGACAACAATGCCATATGCGAAGCCCGTCTCTTCAAGAACCTCAAAACTCTGCCAGAAAACTGCCAGACGTCATTTATCATCAGCCAAGGCTACAACGTCCAAAAAATAGACGAAAACACATGGTTAGTTATTAACGCAGAACCTCTACAAACAACCATCAACTGTCCAGAAAGAAATTCAAAAACTGAAGTCATCTACAAAAATTCAATAGTAAAATTACAACCAAATTGTTACGCCTTCATAGGCATCACAAAAATTCAAGCCAGTACCAATGAAGTAACCGATGTAAAAGACGACACTCATCCAATCCAAATTCCATTTGAATGTTGTAAACATATTCCAGACAAAATCCGAGCTCCAAATCTTAAACCACTAAAATTAAACAATCTCAATACGGAAGACCTCGAAGTTGCCAAACACAAGTTGGACCAATACTCCAGAGATTTAGATGATTTGATCAACAAACCCTTTATAACAAAACACATATCCTGGTTCACCTATTTTATCATTGTGCTAATAATTGGACTGTTATTTCTGTACCTATTTTGTAAGTGCAGAACAAAAAGACGAAGACTAGCCATCGATGTTTCTGCATCACCCCCATCTCCACCGAGGCCTAGCAAACCCTACAGGACATTTGCTAACCTATTTCCTTCACGAAGACGACCTACCTTAAGAAGAGAAGACAACGAAGCCGAAGACATAGAACTTACATAAAGACAAACTGTTTTGTGCCTTTTTACTGACTTTCAGTGCTGGACTCTTCAGTGAATTTAATTTCATTTGTTTAATCATTATATTTCATTATTTTTCTATCATTTGTTAATTTCAATTTTATTAACATTTTTACGTCATTTTCATTCAAACCCATCATGCTTATATTTTATGCTTTCACAGTAAAGCTATATTTTAACCTTAGGAATATTTTATCCTATTTTACAATTCAAACCTAGTATGTTTGTATTTTACGCTCTCTTGCCAAAGCTATATTTTAACTCTAACATTTTTATGTTATTTTATTTTATGAATCAAGCTTATTGTGCTTGCATTTCATATTTTAGACGCTAAGGTTATATTCTGTGTTTTAAACCTTACGATTTAACATTTTTGTATCTTTTATATTTTTCCAAATTGTACCATTACCTTTTATATACATTTTATATTCATTTCAAAAGTTGCTGCATAAAACACCAACTTTTTTTTATAAGGGGGAAGCTGTTATATTAGAAATATACTATGATATATAATATTATCGAGACAGGCTTAACCTTCTCAAACATATCGTATTACATACTGCGTAACAGCTCTTCTCAATAACCGCTCACGCTGCATGAGCATTGTATTTCAATTCTAAGTAATCCTGATTGTGCTGAATCAGCAACACTGTTTCCTTTGTTCTCAAAACATTATAAATATTATCAACAACCTTTTTGTAATCAGTCTTATACTCATTTTCGATTAAACACATTCAAAATCATTATTGTTATTTTTACAAGAGTCAAGCTCGACTCCATTATAAGTGAATAAATCTTTTTAAAAAGTTATTCAAACAATCCACTATCTAACATATATATATATATATATATATATATATATTGTTATTATACATGATTTGCAAGAAACAACTACTCAGCGGGCAAATACCCCGACCTGCATTGAATTACACCTTACAAATCATGAAAAATTGGTAGCCAATGTCATTTGTCAACTCCCTGACCAGAATATTGAAACGAAGCGTTTTTCGTTACCGCAATCTGCACAAAATAGTTATATTTGTTAAAATTGTTTATATGAATTATACCTTTTATTTTGATTATTGTATATATGTTGTACCATCATAAGCGAATTAGTTTAAAAGTAATAAAAATATTAGTTGGTAGAAGCACCGAATACACCCTATCAACTGTAAAGTATGCACTCGCGTAAGGGGGGAGCACGACAAGAGGTATAAGCTCGCGAACTACCAGCAAATATTTTAGTAGCCCGTCAACAGCCACGCGAAATTCTCCGTCCTGCACCAATTTACGCGAAGTTTAAGTCCTAACAAGCAAGGTAATAAAAATATTTCTACAAAGGAATAATTAAAATATCTGATAGTGCAGTTCCCTGGCTGCCATTACGCGCGAAACACGTGTCCAGCTGCTTGCTCCGGTCTACAAAAAAAAATATTCTAAATATAGAATTCGGATAATTGCATTATTTTTATTAAGTCACGAAATATTCCAAAATATAAAGTCCGTTTGACGTCACGTCAATCCATCTGTTTACCGCTGTTTCTCCCACTTGTAACTAGGAAATAATTAAATTTGTCCTGTGTTGGCAGTCAGCCAGAGCGACTTATCGGTAGCAGACGTGTCCACTCCTAGATCCAAATCCCAGTGCCATATATCATATTTAAGCAGCGGGATTTTGGCCAAGCTCGTACCATGGCATCGACCAACAGCGCATCCATCTGGCGTCTACTTCCACTCCGATAGTAAATTGACTCATTTTCAGAAAAGGAACTGAGGAGCCGTGCAGTTTGATTCCATTCCAATCGCTAGACCGCAACAGACGTGACCGACCGTAACTACAGGAAGTAAGTCCACGGAGGAGTAACTAAACTGATGTACTATCTAAGTACTGTGTAAAATTTGTGTCACCGCTTATTTTGTGCTAACGCTTTACCGCGTATTTTTATTTTGCAGCTTGCTATCTATCCCTGTCATCTGAGTCATCTGGTTGCGTCGCTTGCCCTCATTTTGGTATCTAGAACCTACAAAGCTTTGGTCGAGGTATTCGATTAGAAAAGTAGAATTGTAAATAATAGGTTTAATTGAATGTACTGATATTATTGAAAATTTTGAGTTTTACTGTTTGTGCGTGAACATCTAATTTCCCAAACTGACCAACTTGAGTATACTTTCTCCAATTTAGCTACTCATCCTCGCGTATTCGGCTTGTGGGTAGTGTGTCCTATCATTTAAACTATGACTGGCGCCCTAGCTTAAACCAAAAACTCGTTTCTAGGGCTCGAATCTCAAAGAGTGGCCATTGGGCGCTTCACATTATTTACATTTTTCATTTTCGAATCTAAGAGGCACAGCACTTCATTTCCTGGGAATTTTTCTAAAAAAAGTGCTGATATTCTGAATTTAGAAATGTGCTACGAGATTCACGTACATAAACAAATAAATACGTTGGATATTAATGATTATAAGATATTACATAACGAAATCACTTGGGCTACTGTAGCGTAGCAGATATCGTAAGGCCACAAACTTAACCCGGAAAGTGATGTACGTGCCTACAATAAAATTTCTCTAGCTCAGGCTATCTCAGGGCGTTAAGCCCAAGCTTACATAAACTATGATAAATTATTAGTTTACTTAACAATTCACTTAAGTATCCAGCTGAACCACTGAAGGTGGTCCCCGGTAAGTAAAAAAAATAAACACAACACACTTATTCAGGGTGGTACGATACCGAGTCCGGACGTGGAAGAACCTGTAGCCCTACGGAGATGTCTTCGGGGCACAAGAAATGGACCCAAGGATGGGGTTGATTGTAGCCTCACCAGCCCTGGAACCTTCCACTGTGTGTGGATGCCCCGTCCGTGGAACTCTCACTGACGTGTGTAGAAGCCCCGTCCGTAGAACCCTAAAGATACCACGATTTAATTTACAGTCAGAAATGCACGTGAAGCATGCCTAATGTGAGTAATTCTGACATAACCTACAAATGAAACATAATTTACCTCACTGAAGAGGGAACAATCCACCAATACTCCGGGAAGCCACAGTCGGATGAATGGGGTCGAGTCCGCCTTTTAAGTTGGCACGGTATTTCCAAAGGAGAGCCTGCAAATTTGCGAAACACGTGGGTAGAGAACGGGCAAGATGGCGTGAAGAGGTTAGCTTACCTTGTGTAATTAAATATCCTGCTTCCGCAGATAAAATTTACTCACAACCACAAAATATTCCGCTAAACGGAACAACAATAGATTGAGGAAATTTTCTTGTGTTGATAATTCTAAAATCCACCAGGATGCCTTGGATTAACCGAGGTTGGAAGAATTACCAACTAATTACCAAGCCAGTAAAAATGGTTGCCTACCCGTTTTCCGCTCTCTGCTGATCACGTGCCACCATGTGTCGCCCTCCCGTGGAGAATAGCGAATGTGTTATGGACGTAGCAGTTGTTATTATGCGGCCCACAAAACGCTAAAGCGTATGGTGGGTCGCATACGCTAGAGGTCCGTAACAAATGGACATTATACAACAAGATAACAAAAGGAATTCACTACATTAAATAGTCGACATTAGCTTTTTCTTGTTCGACGCACTTTATAAGTAAGTGGACAATACTTTGAAGATATTATTGTTAAAAGACCTGCATATTACATAAGCAAGTAATGTTTTCAATTAAATAACTCACCTATTGACGTACAGTAGTCCTTATAAACAGAAAGGCAATGCATAATATATTTTTTAAAAGAATCCTTTTATTTGCTTGCGTTCTGTGGGGGCTTATAAGTATTGAAAAATATTTTGCAATAGGATTGAAGGTACTTGAGCTACTTAGTAAGAATGAAACAGATTTTTTTTACAAATTCGTTTGTTTGTCATATTAAGGTGTCATAAGATGTCACATTATAATTAACTAAGTAATAATTAAGGTAAATTTCTACTTATTATAACGAATTTTATAGACTACAACTTAAAACATGACTAATGTTAATTTAATTCAAAACTACACTTGTGTTCACTCGGATATCGTGCTTCTAGCTCATCTAGCTAGAATTAGTTATAAATATGCAAGCTGATTTTAATATTTACAAAGAAAATGTCGAGGCATCTTAACAAAACCTGGTAGCTACCTGTTTTTACAAAATGATGAACTTATTTTGAATTAACTTTCATTGGAAATTAGGTATTTTTAGCGGTTCAAAATGTTACATTACCCAGCAAAGCAAAAAATAAAGTTACTATAGTTAATATCTGGTTGAATAATTTATTTGAAAATAATAAATTGAGCTTGTTTACGTCATTTATTTCTCGTCAAGCAAATGATCCTAAAGTAATATAATATTGACTGATAATATTAAACAAAATTATGGAGCTGTTATAAACATAATTGGAACAAGAAAACAAGTAATCTACTTCCTGCTGCTTGTAAACCTTCAGAGAGAAATTTATCTCCACACGGTCGAGAGAACACGCATAAAAAATATAAACAAAAATGTAACGTAAGTAAGAATATGAAAAAACAATGTTAGAATCCTAAATAAGTGTGATAATGGAGGTACAATGTCATATAATTTACATAATAAATATTCTGTAAAATCAATACGTATAAAAATATATCACTGACATACTTCTGTTAAAGGGGAACTGCTAACTAGTTTGAAATATGTCTTTCAACAAATTTAAAAAAGAAGATATACACAACATATTTAAAATTCAAAATAGAAATTTTATAATGCTGATAGACACAACAAATTTTATCAATTAAAACGTGCGTTTGAAACCATAGATAGAAGTATATTAATTAACAAACTTAAAAGTTATGGTATTGGAGGCAATGTATTAAATTGGAAAAGGGCTATTTGACTGAGAGATACCAGGTAACTATAATAGGTAATGTAACTTCATCACGAATTAACAACAGTGTCATTGGGCCCTTGTTATTTTTGATATATATCAATGATATTAGTATTCACCAAACATTTTGATTATGTATATAAAAAAATTTCAAAACAACTATTTTTTTTTCAAGAGTTTCATCCACTTTGTCAGTTGAAACAAGCATTACTGTATACAACACAATAATTCAACCGCATTTTGACTACTGTGTAAGTTTACTACACTCGCTAGGGTCTAACAAAATATCAGCTTTGCAAAAATTACAAAACAGAGGGATGAGAATAATTTTGAAATGTAATGTTTTTTTCAAATAGTATTTATGTTGGCCTCTCTTCAGTGGTTATCAATTACGGATAGATTATACTACTTAGCCATGATTTATATATTTAAAATTAAAAACAAATTGTTACCCCCTTATTTTGATGAATTTATAATAATGAAGTAATAATAATAATAATAATAATTTATTTATCCATAAGACCAATTATATGGCATAGGACAAGTCAAAGAAGAGCTAATAAATAAATACAATAAAAACAATCAGTATACATATAAATACAATAAAAGTAAAACAATTTTTAGGAAATACAATATGTAATTAGGTACAGTAAACAAATATCGCAATAAGAACACATGGCAGAGGTATATCTATCAATAATTATCAATCACTATTTAAATATTCTTCTATAGTATAGCAACAGTTCCCTATTAAATAATTTCTCAAATATTTTTAAACTGATTTAGATTGCTTATAGTTTTAATATGTAAGGGCAATTTATTGCAAAATAGCATACCCATATAAGCAGGATTTTTCTCATGTATGTATTGGTAAGCATAAGGCATTACCCTTCCTCGTATTGTAACTGTGAAAATCATTATTTTTGATAAACTTATCTATATTTTGCTTAACAAATATTAATGTTTCAAAAATATAAATAGGTGTGATCTCAACTTCTTAAAAATTTATCTACATGATGTTATCCTGGAAACACCTACAATAGTTCTAACGGCTTTTTTTGCAAACGAAAAGCTCTTATAATGTGATGCGAGCCTCCTCAAAATAAAATCCCATACCTCACTATAGAATAAATTAGTGCATAGTAGTATGATAACATTACTTTCTTTGAAGTGATTTGACGTAATCTGTACAAAGCGAAGCAAGTAGACGACAATTTTTTGCAAAAAACATCTATGTGCGTTTCCCAACTTAAGCTGTTATCTAAATATATACCTAAAAATTTCGTGCTCATAACCTGTTCAATAGTTTTGCCATTATATTTAATAAGGTGACTTTCGGATATCGTTTTCAATCTTGGTGTAAAGTTTATAAATACTGTTTTGCTAGCATTTAAAAATATCTTACTTTGATTAAACCACGTGTGTCCTATCTGCAAGATATGTCTTTATTGAGTTGTTTACTGTTCCCCTTAAACCATAAGCTTCTAACTTTGTTAAGAGCTAATCATGATCGACCAGGTCAAAAGCGTTACTCAAATCCAAGAATAAACCTACACATTTTTTATTGCTATCCAAACTTTCATACAACGTATTTAGAAAATCATTAATCCCTGAACTTGTAGATTTGCCCTTTCTAAACCCTTACTGAGCTTCGTTTAATATAGTATTTTCTGTTATGAATGTAGTAATACTGTTAAAAATTATTCTTTCTAATATTTTAGAAATTGTGGATAACAACGACACCGTCCTGTAATTATCTACATTAACAATCTCTCCTTTTTTATGCACTGGAACAACTTTAGCAATTTTTAAAATATCGGGAAAAATGCCATGTCTAAGTGATAGATTTATTGGATATGTTAAGGGAGATAAGATGCAATCAATACAAGACTTTAAAAGGTTTGCACTAATTCCATCTATTCCAGACGAATTTGACTTTTTCAGTCCCTTTACCACACTAAGTATTGTTTGTTTGCTGACATAACCAAGAAACATCGTAGGATACTCCTTGTCAACATTGAAATTAATAGGACATAAATTATTGTTAGCTAGTTTATCATTTAAAACCCTCGGACCATTTATGAAAAAATCATTAAAAACATTTACTATCCCCTCTATATTCTTTATTATTTTATCTGTATGCAGTTCTTTGATTTGTTGTTTGGTAGAGTTATCCACATTATTGTTTATAATTTTCCAAACAGCTCTTGTTTTATTGTCGGTGTTGAAATATAATTCATCATGATATAATTTTTTAGCTGCACGTATAACCTTTTTATATATTGTTTTATAGTTTTTATAGAACAAAATGTCATTATTATCATTTGTGATTAGCTGCTTCGAATGCTGCTTTTTAAAAGTTTTTTGACAAAATTTGGATTCTCTTACTTAGCCATGGTTTTTTATTATGTCATTGTGATCTTGTCTTTACTTTTTTAATGGAAATGCAATGTCAATATAATATTTTAAAATATTTATAAATAACTCAAAAGACTTATTTACATTATTACAATTATATATTATATAATAAATACACAACTATGAGACTAGAACTAACAATAATTTTTATCTAAGCAGGCAGAATCTTTCACAAACTATGAATGAATTGTTTTATAAAGGTCTTAATGAATTTAACAAACCTCCAACGAGTATAAAAAAATCAAATAATCTACCAGAATTTAAAAGAAACATTCTAAAATATATCATAAGTTAAATGGAATGTTATAATTCAAGTAATATTATGTTGCAAAACATGATGTTTATGTAGATTGTTCCCACTAACATATTATTGCATTTTACTTGTTTAGGATTTTTTGTTCTGTTATTTAGTAGTAAAGTATCTAGTCGCATTCTTATAAATTTTCTGTAAGTAAATTGATATTACTATTAACGAGCTACGGATATTTTTTGTATTTTACTTACCTACTTTAATTTTCTGTTAAATAAACTCAGTAGTTATTTATTTATTATTCGAGTAGTTGTATGGTTAAGAGATTTATGTATATACATTAATATTACAATAGATGACCTGTGTATTAGGATTATCCTACTTACCAAATAAATTATTATTATTTTTCTGAATAAAGTACTTTGCTTATTGTTGTAATGAAGCTTTTATACAAGAACTTCTTGACCGCAAACATATTGCCTTCCAAAACGCTATCAACCACCCCAACGACTCATCAAAAGCAGAAGCTTTTTACCCAATCTAAGTATGAAACGCAACGCGAAATCAGAAGAATAAAGAACGAGTGGTGGGCAAGCAAGGCCAGAGAAATTCAAAGGTACGCCGATTCACACGACTACAGGAATTTCTTTCGAGGAGTAAAAGCAGTGTACGGCCCCAGTCGGAAAAATATGTGCCCTATTAAAGATTTAAATGGAAATCTCCTCAAAGAAGACCAGGAAATAAGAGCCCGATGGAAAGAACACTACTCTAACATTCTTAACCAGCAAAGTCAAGCCGATCACGATATTATAAATCTTATCCCTCAATATGACACCTTCGAAGACTTAGATAAACCACTAACAACGGAAGAGATCTTAACCGCCATTGGGCAGCTAAAAAATAACAAATCTCCCGGCGCCGACTCACTCCCAGCTGAGTTCTTTAAAGCTGTGTCGTCAGAGCTCATACCCTACCTCAAAAAACTGATTGATGTTGCGTGGGAAAGTGGTCAAGCTCCGCAGGAGTTTCGTGATACACTTTTAATCAACTTCTTCAAAAACAAAGGGAGCGCTGCGGACTGTGGAAATTACAGGGGTATAGCTCTCCTGGCTATTGGAGGGAAGATACTCACTAAAGCGATGGCAAATAGGCTAACACCTGTTATGGAAAAGTTACTTCCCGAAACACAGAGTGGCTTTAGACCAAACCGAGATACATCGGACCTAATCTTCACACTTAAACAGCTTCAAGAAAAAGCACTCGAACATCAAGGAGAAATTCACATGGCCTTCATTGATTTAACCAAGGCGTTTGACTCGGTGGACAGGGAAGTGCTCTGGAAAATTATGGTCCGCTTAGGTATCCCTAGAAAATTTGTGGAAGTATGTCGCAGTCTACATACAAACAACAACGCCCAGGTTATGTATAATAATGAGGCAACCGAACCTTTCCAAACCCTCACTGGAGTTAGGCAGGGATGTGTCCTGGCACCCCTACTTTTTAATTTGTTTACCACTGCTCTAACAATTATTGTTGACAACAAACTGACAGTCAGAGGAATAGGTCTCAGATACCGTTCTGATGGCGGTCTCTTTAACATAGGGCGCTTTAGAGCTTTCACGAAGACACGCACACGATTCATTTGTGATTTCCAGTATGCGGATGACTGTGCACTTTTAGCCTCTACGCCGGAAGAGCTTCAAGAACTTTTAGATGTGTATGCCCAGAGCTATGATTCCTTGGGACTTAAAATCAACATTGGAAAGACTAAGATTATATCAACTCCTCATCAAGTGAACCAAATAGACATTACACTTAACGGAAATTCTCTTGAAGTGGTGGATTAGTTCAATTACTTAGGCAACGTTGTTAATGACAAAGCAAACATGGACAGCGAGATTCGCAATAGAATTAACGCTGCATCTAGAGCACTCTGGGGACTTAGAGAGAGAGTATTTGACAACCACGACCTTGCTTTGTCAATGAAAATGGGAAAATGGCTGTCTACAGAGCAGTGGTCATTCCAACACTGCTATATGGATGTGAAAGCTCGGTCACTTACCGTCGTCATGTGAAAGAATTAGAACGTTTTTAGCAAAGACACCTCAGAAGTATGATGAAAATCCGTTGGTTCCATCACATATCAAGCGTGGAAGTACTCAGGAGAGCAAACAGCCTTCCAATTGAGGCGCTTATTTCAAGAGCACGCCTAAGATGGGCAGGTCACGTTCATCCTACGCATGATAACCGCCTTTCTAAATGTACACTTTATGGTGAATTGCTAGGCGGTAGAAGAAGGCGTGGCGGTCAACGAAAGAGGTTCAAAGACGTTCTCCATGAAAATCTAAAATTCTGCGGTATTCCAGACGAGCAATGGGAACAACTTGCAGCGGACAGAACCGAATGGCGAGGGGTTGTTGCCAGCTATCAAGAAAATGTTGCTGCAAGAAGGCCGAATCCAAGACCTAGCCAGGTCTATGTTTGTCCTGACTGCGGTCGACATGTGCTCTCCCGAATTAGCCTCTATAGCTATAGTCGTGTGCACCGTAGATCAATGGGAATTACAATAGACTACACCTTTTACTTGTTTTTTATTACACACAATCTATCGACTGTAACATTTTTTTATACGCGGACTCGAGTAAAGGCTAATAATAATAATAATTGTTATGAACATACTATTACTCTATTCTCTCACAAGAATAATATTATTGAAATAAAATACAGAAATGTGACTATTATTATTTGTCATAATTGCTATTACAACCAAATAAAATATAAAAGCGTCAGAAAACAAAAGCCCCATTCTTTAAGAATGACGAAGTAATTCTAAAGGGAAGTTTTTAGTGTCAAAGACTGTAGATATGATAAATCACCTTTTCAAGTTTAAGAATGTCTATATTGCGCATATCCGTTAAAATCTGATTATTGGTTTTTCCCGCTATCGCATTACTTTCTTTATTTAGTAAGTAAATACACAAGAAGGATATAAAATATACCGTCGACGCCAGCAATGTACCAAAATCTTAACTTATGTTCACACAATGGATTACTTATTTATAACCTCTTGTTCTCAAGCGACCTAAATATTCTACCAGAGCTGAATTTTTATATGTACGGAATAACTTATGATATAAAGAAAAGAGTAATAATCTTGTCTCGTATCTTGGACTTTTCACGTCAATTTACATTGCGGCAAATAATGTAATTTGGTGTGATTTAGGTTGGCATGTGAGTGTAGAATATCTCTAGATGATTATTTCTGCGTTTTGACTTAGCATTTATCTCCTATATTAATTTGATTTAGCCTCTAAAATTGGCAAAATATACTTGGAAAATGTTAGAAGTTATTATTTGAAATTTATTATACGGAAACCTTTATTCACATTAATTTTAATAACTGTTTAGTTTTATCAACTGATTAGTTTCCGTTATGTGCAGTATTTAACTTGTCCCTTCCTCAATATACAGCGAGGTCCATAATTAATGGATAAACTCATTATCTACATAATTAACAATTTATGAGTAAAATCCTAAAACACCTCAATTTTTAATTCTAAAATGACACTTCTTTAGCATAATTTTATATCCCCCTCTCCAACCTCCTTGGAGTGACAGCTATTCCTTTAAAATTTTTGAATGGAACGAAGGTGCATGTGATATCTCATTTGAAAGGATTGTTAATTCTCTATTCAATAATATAAGATTTTTTGAATTTCTCTATTTTTTTATTGAAAAATTGTAAGGTATTAAAAAAGTGTTGAAGCTTTGGTCGCCACTGTACACCCTGCGGTAAAAAATAAAACTTAACTTAGATGCAGTACCTTTGTATAGATGAGCTTACAGTATCTCGGTGTTCACTGAGGCAACTGACGTATATCTACACAAATTTACTGTCCACGACTAGACAACTATTCTAGGAGGCAAGGGTCGTAAGTAAGGGTGATAAGGCCACTAGTTAGAGTACTATACTATAGTGAGTAACTTAGAGGTTCTTGGGTGCCATGGATATAGTAGTCAGAAAGATAAGAAAGAAAATAAAACACACGAGATAATATAATAAATTTAATCTAGTATGAAAATATAAACGGTACACCAAAATCACAAGCTACAAAAAATAATGTATATACAGCAACGGGCAATAAGCAAAAGCTGTAACAACAAGCAGACATATGTAGCGTAAGCAATACGATACCTACTATCATAGAAGTTACAAAATTGACTAAACTACTATTAAAAGTCTCAAAACAAATATTTTAACTACTGTACTCTATTTATACTTAAAACATAATATTTTTAGTCGCAATCTCCTCTATAAAATCCTTATTTTACTATAAGGGACGTAACCAGACAGCAACCAACAGCTACTCTCCGGGATATGTGCCCCGCCGAGGGCTGAATTACAAGTTACAAGTCTGGCGCGTTAAGTACAATAATTACATATTACCATCAAAACGCTAATGCTGCGATTGCAACAAACACGAGCCGAAAGACTGATTCTACTTAAAGAAGCTCTCGTGCCAGTCGTCATACACCACTTGTAGACTGCAGTTTCGAGCTATTGGCTCTTGCCAGTGCAAGGTAGGCATGTGACGACCGACACGAGGATCACTTGACTATTTAGTACATTTCGGTATCTTTGGAATAACGACATGTAAAATAGTCAGCAGGCGCCATCTAGCGGTCCAGTGTCTGTTGCAATCGAAAAATAGCCTGACTGGGCTTAGCATAGTTCTATGTGCTTTTAGAGGGCGGAATATTAAAACATAATATTTTTAGTCGCAAACTCCTCTATAAAATCCTTATTTTACTATAAGGAACGTAACCAGACTGCAACCAACAGCTACTCTCCGGGCTATGTCCCCACCGAGCGCTGAATTACAAGTTACAAGCCTGGCGCGTTAAGTGTAATAATTGCATATTACCATCAAAACGCTAATGCTTCGATTGTTCCTTTAAGTAAGATCAGTCTTTCGGCTGGTGTTTGTTGCAATCGAAGCATTAGCATTTTGATGAGAATATGCAATTATTACACTTAACGCGCCAGGCTTGTAACTTGTAATTCAGCGCTCGGCGGGGCACATAGCTGTTGGTTGCAGTCTGGTTACGTTCCTTATAGTAAAATGACGATTTTATAGAGGAGTTTGCGACTAAAAATATTATGTTTAATATTCCGCCCTCTAAAAGCACATTTGAACTCTATTTATACTAACCAATACTAGGGCCTAAAAATTATATTTGGTACTCGCTAGTTTCACAATTATGATGCTTGTTTTGCTCGGGTAGCTGGTTTGGAGATTATTCCAGGGTTCAATGTTAATATTAATTAAAATCCAGATCCAAAATAAGACATTTATTTTCCTAATAATTATATGTACAGTGTGGCCATATCTTTTATGGCTTAGGTTGCGACAATCTTGTTATTACATAAGTACATCATAGTAATCGGAGAGAGAGAGAGAGAGAGAGTGTAACATATTTCCTCTATGTACGTCGTCGTAACCCCAATTCTCTAATCGAAGTTCCAGGACATAACAGACGCGACTAAGAAATCTGTTTCAGGAGAGATCCAGTTCAACACACTTGAATCAATCTAGCAGGAGGTCCAGTTCAACGCACTCGGATCCTCCCTAACAGATACTTGGCCAGCGGCTGCCACGACGCCGGAGAAACTTGAGCTTCCGTTATCCCAGTTCAACACACTCGAGAATGGTGAAAGTCAAGCTCTGAATTTACTGGTTTCTGGCTAGCTCTTTTATACCCAAAAATCACGGTCACGTGGTTTTGCACCCGGCACGAAATGCACACGGCACGCAAGTTGCGGCCTGGTGAAGTTAGAATTAAAAGTTAACAAAAGAACTAATCAGGTATTGAACTAATCTAAAACTGAACTACTTGAGCCATGCATGATTAAAATAAGTTAAAACTGGAATGAAAGTATACAGTATTCCTGTAGTATTGTATACTTCATTACACAATATACTCCCTAATCACGGATGAGGAATGTCGACACCGACTAAAAACTATGGCAAACACAAAACTAACAAAACTGTGTCGACACAAGTGCTCCAAAAGCAAAATAAATAGTCCGCATGGACATTTATAGCCAAGCTATAGCCTTGTGTTGACCAGACACGGTTTGACCGTACTTAACTGAAAATATTAAATCGTTACAACGAACAAAATTCCCAGAACAAAAGTTAATTACGTGGTTACCTCATAGTACCAAAATTAACTTTCCTAAAGTAGTAACACTAAAATACAGCACATAGTAAAATATAGGTGTCGTATGGCCCAAATAGCTAAAAGTTATGTAAATGCTTTAATAAACTGCCACAAAAAATATCTCTAACATACATGAAAGGCAGATAGTATAAATGGGACTATACTACAAGAATCTTCGTTGAGGACCTGATGTCTGGTGAGTTGATCTTTAACAGGTAAAGAATTACAGCAGCTGATATGTTGCAATTTAGGTTAAGTGAAAGTTACGAATAGGTGGTACTTATCTTATAATAAACTGATGTGGGTGATATTTATGTTCCGGCCATTGATGTAAAGTTCCTCACTTCAGTTGAACCCAATAGATATAAGTCCTCCGAGAGGCATAAGATTTGTCATATACAAATGTCACAAACTCACTAGGGTTATGTTAATTTATCAGCTGTTTATTGACCCTGAATTGCCATGTCAAGTACATGAACTGCTGCTTCACGCTTGGATCTCTAGGTGGCGTGGGAGTTAAAAAAACAATTTCTGTGTCCAGAAAAATTGCTTCGCGTGTTTATGATTTTCCTCGGCTATACTGTAATAGACCCAATTCAAATTCATAAAAATAGTTCCAGATATTCAATTAAATGTACTGGTTCCCATTAGTCAAGCAATGTCTTGCCTTATTGTTTTTTAAATCATCTTTTCAAATTTAATTTTGTTGTTGAAGATTACGCAAAATTCAAAAAACCTTATTTTGTTGGATAGAGAATTAAAAACCTTTTCAAATGAGCTATCACACGCATTCTCGTTCCATTTAAAATTTTTTAAGGGGTAACTGTCACTCCAAGGGGGATTGAAGGGGAGGTATAAAATGATGCTCAAAAATGTCAGTTTAGAATTAAAAATTTACTTAGTTCCAATGGGCTTTTAGAGGGCGAAATATTGCAACAGACACTGGACCGCTAGATGGCGCCGTCTGACTCAATCAATCAAAATAACTTTATTTACATTACAGAATAAATATCTAACCAGATATCTACCTCGCATTTGACCCTGTAACCAACGCATATTGTTTGTCACGTTGGTGGTAACAGGGTCCAGCTGAGCAGTGCTGGTTCAATTTATAATCCTGTTGATTGTATCTTGAATATATTTAGTGATGCATTCAAGACGCAAACAACACACTCATTCTCCTATTTACAGATAAAATTTAAATTGAGTAATATAATAATTGTACACTAGTAAGTAGCTGAAAACAATTAACAATAAAATTTGATGGTATATCACTTATTTAATTTTGTGCTACTGGTGCGGGTACCAAAGCCTATAATGATGGATCCCGTTGCAAGATTTCCAATGGCGAGCAGAGTTACTGCTGAATCTTTTGTACTTGATAAATTTATATAACAAACAAAACAAACAAGAACAAATCAAACGAAAATGTACAAACATAAACCAAGAATAATAGGAAAGATTTAACAGTTATGAAATATCAGTACAGATAGGTAGGGGAAGAAGAAGTTATAGTTGGTGAAGATTTGGCTATAGAGGTTGCCGGAAGATGGGCAGCGTCTGGTAAGGTAAGGTGTGTTTTATTCGAAAGGGGGCATTATGCTGTCTAATTTGTGTTATATTTTGAGTTAGCGGACTATCACTCAGTTTGAAGGTGTAGAATTTTTGAGATATATTCTGGATGTACTCCGCTATTGGCGTTATGTCGTGGCAGCGTGCATAGAGATCTCTTAGGGGGGTGTACCTGTTGGAATTCGAAATGAGGAGCATAAATTTGTGTTCCAATACTTTCAGTTTGTTCATTGTCGTGGCCGACGTGCTGCACCACACCGGCGCCGCGTATGTGATTGCTGGCCTGATCACCAATGTGTACAATAATTTTTTATTTTGTCTGTTAAGTCTGCTACCCCTGACCATGAGCGGATACAGACTCCTGGACAAGGAGTAGACCGTCCGTATTGTCTCATTTATATGCGTGTTAAACGTCAGTCTTTAGTCCAGTCTTACCCCCAAGTACTTCACGCACCTTTTGGTTGGAATTTGATGTCCCCTGATCGAAATTGGCGTCAGAATTTTGTTCTCAGTGAATCGGCGCGTGAAAACTATCGCCTCTGACTTTTCGACGTTTATCCGAATCTTCCACTGAGCGTAATAAGCCGTGACACGAGCCATGTGCGTCTTCAGCAGCATATTAGCCGCTTGTGCGTTGTGCGAATGCGCATACATGGCTGTGTCATCGGCGTACTTGGTCAGCTTAGTATTCGGGAACTCCGGAAAATCGGAGATGTAAATATTGTATAACTTTGGTGATAAGCACGATCCTTGCGGGACTCCTGCGCGAATATCCCGCCGTGTTGATAGTTTATTATTCACTCGGACTTGCAGGGATCTGCCTGTCAGGAACGAGTGAATAAGTTTAATGATATAAGTCGGAAAGTGGTAGTCGTGCATTTTGTAGAGTAGACTTGAGATCCAGACGGTGTCGAAGGCCTTTTCAATATCGAGGAGCACCATGGTGGTACTCCTTCCCGAGGTAGTATTGCACTTTCACATCGTTAACTACCCTAACGACCTGCTGCACCGTGCTCGAAATGTACCAAATAGTCAAGGGATCCTCGTGTCGGTCATCACATGTCTACCTTGCACTGGCGAGAACCAATAGCTCGAAACTGCAGTCTGCAAGTGGTGTGGAACGACTAGCGCGAGAGCTCCTTTAAGTAGGGTCAGTTTTTTGGCTGGTGCTTGTTGCAATCGAAGCATTAGCGTTTTGATGGTAATATGCAATTATTATACTTAACGCGCCAGGCTTGTAACTTGTAATTCAGCGCTCGGCGGGGCACATAACCCGGAGAGTAGCTGTTGGTTGTATAAGGATTTTGTAGAGAAGTTTGCGACTAAAAATTTACTTGTTTTAGGATCCCACTCATAAATTGTTAATTACGTAGATAATGAATTTATGCCTTATTTATGGACCGCACTGTATAAGAATCTGAAGTGTTACTTATCTCAAGATATATATGTTTACGGTAGTGAAGAATTAGGATTAGTTAATAATCAGTGATAAGACCACTATTTTTCTAATGAAGATATTAAAATCAAATTTATTTAAAAAAAATTGTATTCTTTTAATTATTTACAAAAATAAATAATTTCATTTAATCAGTTCGGAAAGGGTAGACGGCGGCGAAAGAGATTTAACTGTTGAGTATAAGTAGTTACTAAATGCGAAAGTTTACTTTTAGGAGCACCTTGATTGGTCGAAGCGAAGCCGAGACGTTTCAAAAAACACCGAACACTTAAAAGCTATTTCGCATCGTGTAATGTATAGTATTTTTTTTTTTTACTATCCAAAGATATTATGTGGTTTAATAATTTAAAACAAATTATGTCACGAAATTATTTGACATTTTTTATAAATTTCATACTTTACAAGGCTGCCTGTGCCTTTTTCCACACCAACGAAGCAATTACTATCTGTTATCAAGGTTTATGTTAAACATTTTAATTTCCTGTGGTTTCAAACTAAAATAGACAAATATGTCTGGTGGTGATGAAAATGGAGTACGACGAGAAGCAGCCAATATTGTTTGTGTCTCGCTTTAATTCAGGAAATCCAAAGCAAGGTATATGCAAGCCTATGGAATAGTGTGCCGACAAAAATGTGCGGAAATTGGCGAAAATGTAATGTTCGCGTACTTCCTTGAACGATCGAAAGTTTTATCACCGGGAATAATATGGTCAGTGTATTCAATGCTGAAAAGGACAATTTCAGTTCACAAAAAAATTTTAAAAAAACTTTTGAAAACTTCGCTTTTCTTACAGAATCGTACTAAAAAGTAAAAAATTTCCTCTTTCATACAATCATGCGTACAATCATACAATGTGCGCACGCCTTACTTTTTATAAATACGGGTTTGTAAGAAAAGCAAGTTTATAAAGTTGTCTGCTTTTTAGTCATACTTTAGTTAAATGATTATCATATATGAATATACGATCTCCGTAGAAGTCTCCAATCAGGCGAGAAACTTTTTGTATTCTACGTTTTGCCGGAGGTGCCGGTTGTATAGTTATATTTAATCACTTTTTCACCTCCGCGCCCCCTACGTACGGATATTTGCAAAAGTAATGATGGAACACTGTATTGTTATCTGATATTAGTAACTCTGCAAAATTTCATCAATTGATTATGTCAGGAAGTTAATATTATATTTCCAAAAACCCGCTCCTGTGAAATTTAGTAGAAGAATATTTTCAGTCGTTAATTATTTATCAGTTCGTTATTCATTTATTTAATGATTTACTATTATGTTAGGCAACTTGTACGATAAAAATATTGCGTTATGTATATACAGTACTTCATGCCCCGGGGAAAGGCGAGAGCATATTTTAAACAGCAAAAGTGCTGTTTAGGTTCAAATTCAAGACGGACATTTTTCATTTTTAGAGTTATAAGTATTTACAATTAGAATATGACTCTTCATACACAGTATATATTACTAAACAATTAAATATGTGTATGTAATCGATTTCATTAGTTTCCATGTTATATTACAATGTACTCACATAAATTGCTAAACCATTAACATCTATAAAATAGTAAAGTCCTTCGCAATTCTGACCTAATTACCGAATCGTTTTAGAAAGCCTGGGAGCTATAATTAAAAGTTTCTCCAATCCAATTACTTCCTAAGATGGTCAAAGTTAATGTTCAGTGACTTCAGTAACATTTTACCTTTATATTCCACAGAGTAATATCATTTAATTTATTAGATATTATCTAGCCGACAAAGTTAAATAAAATATGTATAACTTTCAGTAAATTTGGAAACCGCATTAAATTATGCCGCGGATGATTAAAAAGGGTGAATATTATGTTGAAGTTCTGTAAATTGTTCGGGATGGATACATAAAGAGAAATAATAACTACATAGGTAACAAGGAAGTATCGCTATATCTGTCCATTTTGTCCGCCTGTCTGTTTATATGAACGAGGAAATCTCGAGAACAACTTACTTCTTATATAATAATAATATAGACACCATAGAAATTAGACAACCCCCAATTCCTCAGAGGCTCGTGCGAAAGGAGGTTACACATTGAGAAAACGCGGACATACAACCATTTCCTCAGGCAATGCCAGTGCCGCACCCAGGATTCGAACCCGGTGTTGCGATACCCATGTAATTAATCCCTATTGCCACCTCGCGCCAATTAAAGTATTTTTATTTGACTTGTATGTACATTTCATTTAATTTGTTTTATTTGTTTTATTTTTCTAGATAATTCATTACCATAATCCTGCACAACGTGCTTACAATAATTTTTTTTCCCTAACAAATTTCCTACAGAGCTTCCATCTGTTAGGTGGCTGGTGGGAACCGAAATTACACATATACAAATATTGTTATTGATGGGGTTTAACCTCGCTCTCCTAAAGAGCTTGAGCGCGTTTTTATGTTGTTTTTCTGCAAGCAGCAGGGTGTATATAAATAGTTGGAGTTATTTAAGAATTTTTGTATCTATTGTATGAAATAAAATTTAAAAAAACCTGTTTAACATTCAAATTAGGATAGATTAAAAATATGCTCTCTAATGAGAACTATTTATATAAGGCTGTTAACATAAATAATACTTCTATGCATTAAAAATGCGACATCAATAAAAGGAAGGGGGGGGGAGGTAGGCAGGAGGAAGGAGGGTAGAGGAAGGAAGGGGGAGGGTATGTTGGTGCAACTGTTGTCTGTTATGTGGGGGTTATGTGTCTTACTCCATCGTCAGTCTAATAACTCGTCATACAAGGGTAGATTCTGATGGAGTAATTTGTGGGCGTGTCTAGGGTCATTGTGTCTACGTCTTTTTGTTAAGTTGCGTGTCAGCTCCGATCGCTGAAATTTCGTGGAGAGGAATTTTTGTGCGGTATCGTTAATGTACAGTCTGATGTAGGGTACATTCGCCCTCTCGTGCAATTCCGCGATCGGAGTGTATCTGTTAAGGTTTAGTGATAGTCGAAGTAGTTTGTTCTGTTAGGTATGTAGACGCATGCATTGTGCGTCCGAGATGGTGTTCCAGGACACACAGGCATATGTCATTATTGGTCTAAAAATTGTCTTGTACAGTGTTAGTTTGTTATCAGTAGTTGTCGTAGTAGTAATTAGTTCTACAGTGTATTAATGGGTGGAGTCTACTTAGTGCTGTGTGTGTCCCCTGTATCGTATTCGTAATATGAGGACCAAAGTAGAGCCTCGTATCCAGAGTTACCCCTAGATACTTGACTCTGTTCTCTTCCCCAATGTCTCGCGTCTTAACCAACACGGCTATCGGCCAGTCAACAAATAGTGCAGATTATTGCGTGTTTTCTCACAGGCGTCACTGGAATTATTTTGGTACTGCCGAATCCGTTAATGAAAACTTGTATGCTGTAATTTCCTACTTTATAGGTAGTCAACTGAAAATTCAATGTTCCGAATGCGACATTGACTGTGTTTTCCGAGTAGATTGCGGGAAACAAAAATAATGGAAAACCACGAATTATAATTGCTCGTTTTACTTTCAATAATATACGAAACGAAATGCTTAAGGTCCGTAAAATTATTAAAAGGATCGATGTTCATTAATAGGCAGGCTTGACTATTAAACGGTCTGAATTGCTAGGACTTGTGAAAAAATGTGGTAACAGTAAAACTTTGTTGTTTTGTGGCAACGTGTACTACTGGGATAGAGAAAATAACAAGAAAGTGTTGGTTCGAGTCAAAAGTAACTTGTGAAGTTTTAATTTATTGGCCATTGCTTTATTAGCATGAAAGGTTCATAGTCCATTACTTTTTATTTTTGCATAAAGGATATTTTCTTGATTAACAGATTTTATTAAACCGTTGGTTATCCAACACTTTTTTTCATTTCCCTTTTTTTGATTTTTATAAGTTTCGTGCAATATTTTATTTTAGTCTTTAATATATTTTCTCAGATTTTGAAATTTTGAATAAAGGGAAGGATACATATTGGGCTCCTTGTTATTTGCTTTTTTCAGTGCAGACATAGTCAAATTCAATGGCGGCTTATTTTTGATAAAAATAGATGAGAAACTATGAATAGGGACTACTTTATCATACACATTAATAATATTAACTTAAATTTACAGAGTTTTGCAGAAACTTAAGGGTTAATAAGTCTGTGCTTTGAATACCACGTATCAAATATTTTGCAGAAAAGCTTCGTGAAGCTGTACACCTTTTATTTATTTAAGGATTTTTCTCTATGAATATAAAGCTAAAATTATGTGACGCATTTGTCTGGTCTTTGCTTATATACTATGACGTTGTTTATTGCCTGCTTTGTTAAGGATAAAGATAGTGTTCAGTAACTTCAGAATAGTTATATTAGATATTGCTATGGACTAAAATAAGTTGACCATATTTCTGCGTATTACCAGAAATCTGTATAATTTAAATTGGAACAAAGTTTTATTGTGCAAGTACTTTAATATATAAAATAGGTAAATTTTACCATCTGATAGATCTCTATGGTAAGCTTATTAAACAACACATATCTAAGAGGTACTCGTCATAATAGTTTATAGAGCGTTCCCAGGCATAGCACTGTTTTGTTTTGTCCGTACTTTTAATTAGAATGCCTTTAATTCTTTACCCCCTATACTAAAAGTAAGCTCAACTGTTAAATCATTTAAAAAACTTTTAAATGAATTTGTAATTAAATGTATTGTAATTAAATTTGTCTAATTAATAGTTGCATGTTTTTTGCAGTATGTTCTTATTTTCTATTGCTTACCTATGTGGACGGTATTTCAATAGTGTGTAGTTCAATATATTTTTCCTTTTTAAAATAACACATGTTGACTTTGTTATTACGCTATTTCCTTTGGAAATGATCTTAATTTTCATGTTCCTATTGGGCGGCTAGTTGGAGAGCTGCTAGATCTCTCCACTTTCTGAATAATTTTATATTATGCTATATTTTCATTAATAACAATGTCATGTTATTATTATTACTATTATTATATTTATATGTGGTAAATGTGTGTTATAGTTTCCGTACTATTTAAAACTGATATTACAAAATACAATATAATAGTCGTAAATAAACATTGCGTGTATCTTTACGCCCTTGTCTTGGTGTTATTAATTAAACACAGATCTGAAACTCCTACCTCATCGAATCGTTGTTTACTACTCATAACAAAACACCGTCTACCCCAGAACCTTTAGTAAGGGTCCGTTACGGAGACGGTTTGAGAGAAAACATGAAATACGGTTAAGAATAACGCCATTACTGGGGTTGCCTTAAGTGGTGTAGAAACAATGTCTCCCCAGCTGCTTCCTGGGGGGCACCTGGGCACATCTGGTATGATCATAAAATACACTTAATTCGGAGAAAGCATTAGGTTATAGATTTTGTCTGAAGGTAACGTAAGGAGTCTTTTATATAAAATTTGATATTGTCTATCTTCTGTTAATAAACTTTAATACATACCTAATAAGTAATGATTTGATATTGTATGGTCTAAAAACGGAGGATGAGGAAAGTGCTACCTCAATTGAATAGTGGTTAATAAAAATAGTAGCTAATCACTCGGAGATAATAATAAACTCGTGCTGTATACAATTCATTCCTTGTATTGGTCACAACCGTGGGAATAAAGACAGATCCGTAGTATTAAAATTCATGAATCAGAAATTAAGAAATTCTATACCGCATAATGGGAAAATGTTTTCCAAGAATTTACCGATAGAAATAAGGGAAACGAGAAAAATTGTATGATTATCTGAAGGAGATCCATGCCAAGGAAAATTATGGTGTTCTAAAATATAATAAACTTCAAATCAATAAAGGTCTTTGCAGGCAGCAATCAAAATAGGCCAAGAAACCCACTTAACTAAAGCAAAAAACTACAACCAAATCTCAAGTTAATCGTCCAATCACAAATAAATCCAATAAATAACAATCACATTATAGGAAGAATGCCATTAGTGTAATTTATCAGAATATCCAATCTCTACTAATAAGGCGAACGTTTTGACAGTGGCCCCAGAAAATGTTCATTTAGACAATAAATGGAATATAGACATTTTAGGTATCTCAAAATATTTCTATAATGAAAATGAGATTAAATTTATTAATATGCCAAATTGCCAAATACCTTCAATTTTCAGTTGGAAAAACTCAAATCACAGTGACTTGTTCATCTTGATAAGGCATAAGATATAAGGAATAAGGAATAAAGAAAATAAACATTAATCAAATTAATTCTGATAATTACTACAATGTTTTTATCTAACCATTTAGCTGGTGTTCCTAGATACAGACAACAGTACAAAACGTAATAATACATGAGTATTATGGGTTACATTTTAGGATCCATATATCGAATCCCTGCTAGTATTTTCATCTTACTGCCGTATACAATAGAATTAGCTATATGTTAAATACGATGTGATCCATTTGAATATACAATCATATATTGGAAACATTCCAGCACCACAGGGAACGTATTTGATTTTACATTAATATACACAAAGAGTTTTATCGAAAATCAATAAAACAGCAACTGAACAGATTGATTCCAAATTGTGTTTTAATGAGGTAAACAGGTTTGTATAATAATGAAATAATTATTACACTTCCTCATTCAATCAGTACTGGCTTAAATTCATAATTTGGTGAATACATAATCCTGTTTAGTTACTGAATGTAAAGAGAGAGGTTGAAAAGTATATCAGTTGCAAATTTTAGAACCTCAAAAAAATTTTATTGCACCAAAAATAATAAAAAACTTATCACAGCACACTGAATCTATTGTGTTACGGTAGTAAGAAAATCATTAAAAACTGTGTATCTACAACGTTATTTAAGAAGGTCATAATAACCCCCATATTCAAAAGTGTAGATAAGATACTGATGGAGAAATATAAACCCATATCTTTAATATTAAAAATTAGTAAAATTACAGAGAAAATAGTGACATTATGTTTAAAAAAGTATTAGTTAGTATCTGAAATTCAATTTGGGCTTCAAGAAAAAAGAGCCTACAAATGATGACATAACCAATATTAGTTTCTCAGTATTGTCTAATTTAGTAGAGTAATCAAAGTCTTCGCTGGGGGTTTTCAGATCAAGCAGAGGTTAGGCACAAAACATTGAAATAAGAATTACTGCACTGCAAAGCTCTAAGACAGTAAAAATGGAGATCAAATGAGTGATTAGGAAATATAAAAATATGTTATCCTACAAGGAACGATACTAGGACTAATTTTGTTTTAGTGAACTTTGTCTAAAAGCACCCGCAACACTTTCGGTTGATGCCGCTATATTTTACAAGAGTAATAGATGGAAAAACTTAAAAATATATATAGAGTAATACCTAATAAAAAATTATAGTTTAAAAAAACTAAAAAACACGTTTTAATAGCAAAAGTAAAAACTAATATTTAAATATTAAGATTTTGTTCAACAGCGATAGAATGTCCACAAACTCAATATAATTAAATGATTTTTAGTAAGTTTGAAATAAGAATGAAGTGATTGACAAAAAGAAATCATTTTATTGCAAAAAGCATGGGGTGCTTTATCAATAGTTACTAATAAAATATTTATAACAATTGACATCAATAAAATGATTTTTTTTGTCAATCACTTCATTCTTATCTTAAACTTATTAAAAATCATTTAATTATATTGAGTTAGTAGAATTTCTATCGCTATTGAACAAAATCTTAATATTTAAACATCATTTTTTACTTTTTAGTTCGGCTTTCTATTGAAGCGTTTTTTTTTTGTTTTTTTAAACTATAATTTTTCGACAATATCCTCATTTTCGTGTTGTAGTTTCATTTTTCATTGTTGTTCCCACGAGTAATGGACAATTAAACGGTCAACCCTCCCAGAGGTCCGATAGAAGAGTAAGGCTCTTATACAACAGGGTGTGCCCGGTTCCCTGAGGTTGACGCTAGCGACATAACATAATCACGTTCAAAAATTCCGTTACAAACAAACAAACATACAGGTGAAGCTAATAAGATAATAAAATGTATATTAATAACAGTGGCGCCTCTGGCAATATCTCTACAGTAGATTAGTATTTTTTTTTAATTTTACCCTGATGATCCTGATGAGGACATTAGGACAGAGTTATCAAATCATTGTATTGTCACCGGCCCTTGATAAGTGTGCAAAGTTTCAGTTTAATCTGAGGTTTTGAAGTGGGTGAGAATCATGTTCAAAGATTCCGTTTCAAACAAACAAACATACAGGTGAACCTAATAGTTAATAAAAAATAATAATAAAAAATAATAATATAATATTGTCTGAAAGTTATTTGTGGCATTCTACGAATATTCTTTCCTATTATTTGGGTTTTCTACCACATGTACTATTATCCTCTTCAAAACAAATCACCGAATCTACAAAATAATAGAATTATTGGAAAAAAGCCTCTGCGCCCGTGACGTTTACGCCAAAGGAAAAGTCAGAGGTTATGTTTTGCAAATAATATAAATCGGAATAAACACAGAAATAATGTATTTTGCTGACGTTTCGGAAAGTAATCTCTTTCCGTTTTCAAAGCTATTTTTGGAAGAACTCTTATTTTGCTGTGTATGTCAAATACACAGCTTTAAGATTCTGTTTATGTTATTTCCATAGATACTTACTACTTACACATAACATAGAACTGATGATATTTTCTTTTAGATAATATTGAGTTTGTTAAGTTCTTCTTTTAACATTGGTAGCCAGGTTGTACAGATATCTACAGAACAATTCTATACGCACTTATCTTCATTTAATAAGATTATTGGTGATACTTTAATTTTTCTTTTTTTTGTATCTGTTTCTTTTATCACATTCGCTCGGGATACTGTAAATACAGTTTTTTGAATTCTGCTCCCTGTTTATCGGTTTTGTTTTTGTTAAAATAGATCTTAAAGTGTTCCCCGTTTGAAATATCGTCCTAACATCAAATTTGTCACCTATACGGCGTACCTTTTCCGATAGTCCGTATACATAAGGAATAGAAATGAACTACCGTTTTTAGATGTTCTAATTAGAAGGGTAAATAATACAATTGAAACAAGCGTTTATAGAAAACCAACACATACTAATAGATATCTAAATTTTAACTCAAATCAGTCAATAAATGTTAAAAGGGGTGTTGTAAAATGTTTATACGATAGGGCCAAAATAATTTCATCTAATAATGAAATATTAAATAACGAGAAAAAATTTATCAAAGAGGTTCTAGTACAAAATCAATATCCTGAAGCCTTTGTTGATAGAGTTTTCATAAATGTTGAAAATAGGGACAATCAGGTACGACAAAAACCTTAACGTCATTATACAGCAATAATTCCTTATGTATACAGACTATCGGAAAAGCTACGCCGTATAGGTGACAAATTTGATGTTAGGACTATATTTCAAACGGGGAACACTTTAAGATCTATTTTAATAAAAACAAAACCGATAAACAGGGAGCAGAATTCAAAAAACTGTATTTAAAATATCCCGTGCGAACGTGATAAATGTTATGTGGGTGAGTCATTCAGACCTTTCAGTGTGAGGTTGGATGAGCACAAGAATTACATTAGAAAGAATGAAATTCAGAAATCAAAGATTTGTGAACATGCTTGGGAAAACGGACATAGAATAAACTGGGACTCGGCAAAAATTTTAACAAAAGAAACGGATACCAAAAAAAGAAAAATTAAAGAATCAGCAATAATCTTATTAAATGAAGATAAGTGCGTATCGAATTGTTCTGTAGATATTTGTACAACCTGTCTACCAATGTTTAAAGAAGAACTTAACAAACTCAACATTATCTAAGAGAAAATATCATCAGTTCTATGTTCTGTGTAAGTAGTAAGTATCTATGGAAATAACATAAACAGAATCTTAAAGCTGTGTATTTGACATATACAGCAAAATAAGAGTTCTTCCAAAAAATAGCTTTGAAAACGGAAAGAGATTACTTTCCGAAACGTCAGCAAAATGCGTTATTTCTGTGTTTATTCCGATTTATATTATTTGCAAAACATAAACTCTGACTTTTCCTTTGGTGCAAACGTCACTGGCGCAGAGGCTTTTTTCCAATAATTCTATTATTTTGTAGATTCGGTGATTTGTGATTTGAAGAGGATAATAGTACATGTGGTAGAAAACCCAAATAATAGGAAAGAATAATAATATAATAGAAAATAAAAATAACACTCGTCTGTCACCAAGACGATTATAAATGTAATACATTCATGGAAAATATAATAAAACCAAAAAACAATCATAATATATTATCCTCTCTTATAATAAGAGTTGAAAAAAAATATGAGCGTTTAGAAAAAGAACTTAATATATATTTTATTTCTAATGTTGATCTAATTGTGGATAGGTTAAAAAATAATGGCTATTAATTACCCTAACAGATATGCTTTATTTGATAACAGAGCATTGCAGATATATATTTAAAAAAAATTAATATACATCTCATAGACTATGAACATTTTTAAGCTTGCGAGAAGCATTTTATATAGCAATTTTGGAGTTTTTGAGGATTTTGACCCGGCTGAATCCGAAAATACCTATTGTCAGATCGAAAAATGAACCGGAAGCCCGTTATTCAAGATGGCGTCTAATATGGCGGCAATTTTTGAAATATTCCTAATATGAACTTATAGAAAGAATATCAGGGAGTTGCTAAAACAAATTTAATAATTTTCTAATCACCGGAAGTCCTTAATTAACGATGGCGTAATATGGTGGATATGCTTGTAATATGACGAATATGAACATGAAAGAGAGTAGGGGCGTATCGGGGGTTTTCGACACCGTTAAAGACAAATTTAATAATATCCTACCCATACAACCAACAAGAAGTTCATAATTTAAGATGACGGCTATTCTTATAGGATTGTTATGTTTACTACTGACATTGTTTGCGCTCAGGAGAAAAAATCAACACATTCAGGAAAAATTGTTAGATTTATTACTTATCTAGGAAGAAAGATAGCAAAAAAAATATTAATTTAAACTGCTGAAAACTAAATAATGGGCCAAATTGTCTAAGACTAATTGCACGTCTCTAATCAAGTGGCACTTAAGATATAGTACAGGTATAAGTTTTAAAATATTTCAGACTAGTAATCACTCAATCCTGCTTGCGTATCGTACGTTGGAGGCACTGCAGGTGAATGACTTTAGACAAGGCAAATTACTTTTCCGGCAACAAAAGTTCCGAATGGCGCATCCCGTCTTGCACCCACAAGCTAGAATCTCCTTGCAGGATTGTGGAACTGATTGCACGTCGTAAGAATTGGAACAAAATTCCCATCTACAGCTTTCCATCCCATTTTCTGAGGGTCTGGTAAGGGAGGAGCATTTTAGTGAGAAATTTGCGATATAGGGACCAATTACCATTTCTTATAGATTTTGTGAACATCAGAAGCGTTGTAACCGTGTCCTTGTAAGACAATCAGTAAGAAAAATTTGCGCTCTTTTCTGATTTTAAAGCAAAGAAGTTTACCAGTGACGATTGCTTCTTTTCATTTTGGAAGTATAAGAGAATTGCAGAGGAGTCAGATGATATCGACACGAACTCCGATGCAATATCAGGGCTTTTTTGATGCACGAATTCTATAAACTGGGGAGTTAGAATACGCCAAAGTGCTTGATACGTAAGATTATGAGCTCTCATTCCCGTCGAGTATTTTTTACCAGTGAGAACTTTATCAGCTACAAGGTCTCCTAACAGACCACTGTCCCGCCATAGCTCAGTGAGTCCACTGCCGGCCATGTGTTTTCCAACCATTTCCATAAAATTTATTGCTAAATGAAGTCCTCCCATTCTGATGATGACTCTGTCTATAAAAAGCTCGGACTTCCAGCGCAACTCAATGAGCTTGCAATACAGATATATGATAATATGATGCTTTCCGAAATGATCAGCGAATGCAATCGATCTCTGAAGTACGGTGTACAGAGTGTCATATTCATGAGCTGGGTTCAAAATAAGAGGCAGATATCCTATTGATCAAACTTGGAATTTCTTCAGCTTAGTTTCTCAGAGGATTCACCGCGTGCTATGCAGGAAGCTATCTCCTCTAATCTTGAAGCAAAACGCTCACGTCGGAGGTGGAAAAAATACTTTCATTTTATGACAATTAAACGTTTGATACCGACCACAATTATTAATTATTGATTCGCAGTGAGTTCTTTGACTGTGATATTGTCCTATTTAGGTTCAGCCGTGTCGAAAACCCCCGATACGCTCTAGAATCCCTCTATAAGTACACATTTGCAACGTTCTAAAAATGGCAGCCATATTGGCCACCATCTTTAATTACCGACTTCCGGTGAGCCATATGACTATGGTATTATCAAATTTGGATTTAGCAATATTTAAAAAATTTTCGTCATCTTGGACGCCATCTTGAATAACGGGCCTCAGGTTTATTTTTCGATCTGGCAACATTCATTTTGTTATACGAAATGCTTCTCGCAGATCGAATTTGCATTTCTGTTCCTAGTCTATCACTAAGTTACGTAAAATTGTCTTTAAACAGCAAAATAAATTTTCTGATGATGGAATTCAATTCAAATTAATAAAAAATACGTTTGATGTCATCGGTTATCCATTATTACATATTATTAATATATCCCTAGATAGCGGAACATTTCCAAAAATTTTGAAAACATCAATAATAACTCCTGTAGCAAAAGTTTCAGGTACAAAATTATCGGAAAGGCATAGACCCATAAATACATTGCCTTCACTGGAACCATTTTAGAGTAGTTGTTCAAATTATTACATGAAAACCAATCAGGATTTAGAGAAAATCATTCGTGTGAAACGGTTTTGCAAAAAATAATCAATGATTTCAAATATTCTATAGATAAAGGTGAAGTTGTGATAACCGTCTTCCTCGATTTAAAAAGAGCATTCGAAGTTGTCAACAGAGAAATTTTATTAAAAAACTCCAATATTTCGGGATTATTGACACGGGGTACCAATGGTTTAAGTCGTATCTATATGGAAGGAGTCAGCAAACCAAAATAAATAAAATTAAATCCGAAAAACCTTTTTAATAATAATGGAGTTCCACAAGGTAGTGTACTAGGGCCTAAGCCTTTCACGCTATTTATGATTTACTTCTAATCAATTCAAAGGAGTGCAAAATACATTTCTTTGCAGACGATACTATAATATATTTATCTGGAACTAATGTGAAACAAGTTATCCAAAGAATTAACATGACACTGGAATTAATTAATGAATGGTTTACAACGAACGGATTAAGGGTAAACGCCAAAATATCCAAATATATGATAATAGGCTCCAACAAATATATAAATCAAAACATTGATAATATGTGTGTAAAATTCAACGGTGAGCAACTTTGAAAATGTAATAACTATGATATATTTAGGGATAATCATAGTTAACAAACCAACATTTAACGACGATATAAACTACATATGTAAAAAGATATAAAAAAAACTGGGATTCGCCTACCTTGTTAGTTAACATTTGACTTCAAATACAAGGAAAACTATTTATAACACAATAATGAAACCACACTTCGAGTACTGCTTAAGTTTATTATATATGTAAATGACACCAATATATCTAAACTGCAGCTACTTGAAAATAGATGTATGCGTCTTATTTTAAAATGTAATAAATAGATATGTTAATATGAATACAATGCAATGTACACTTAACTGGTTTTCAGTAAAAGACAATATAAAGTACATAACATTAATATTCTTATACAAACTTCACAATAACTTGCTACCAACACATTTGTCAACAAATGTACAATATCGTAAGGATATTAAGGCAAAGAAATTATATAAATATTAATTACTCAAATTTAATGAAAACGATATCCCCATACTTATACGACAAGGGAGCATCCGAATTTAACAAATTACCAAAATTTATAAAGCAAGCTAAGAATATCTTTCTGTTTAAAAAATATTTATATAAATTCATGTATAAATAACTTGGTTTTATTTTACTAACTAGGCTTGTGGGTATGTTATAGATTATTAGATTGTACTACAATAAGTAACAAATATTCTAAATTATATAAAGGAAATATTTATAATAAGTTTTGTTAAATACAGGTAAATGTACTGTACTATACATATGTTACACCTGTGTAATAGCTGCTTGTGCTAAATAAAAATTGTTGTTATTATTGTATCTCTGAACATTGTACATAATGTACTCCTAAATGAATAGGAATTATTAATACTCTAGATATAAGAATTGTGTAAGGTTTTCAGCTGCTAGAAAAAATTTACCATATACATATTTCAGTATATTATTTATATCGTCCAGCGCTTAGAAGTGATATACAACACGGAAAATAGCTATTGCAGTCTTTTTATATTTGCGCAGATTATTCTATGTATTTCTTGCATTGACATTTTTATATATTATAATTACTTCATTAAACAATATTTAAAAGTATGGTTTGTATAAGTCCTGCGTTTGATGACTTAATTATTACAACACAAATCATGAGAAGCATATTTAGAGAACGGTATGTTAACTTTTCGTAATATCACGTGTGAAATATTTTCACAAATATTTGAACCGAAATTGTAAATGACCCAATTAATCTGTATGTGTTACCCTTCGCGTTTGTCAGGAACGAATGTTTTTTTTAAACAAGTGTGCGGTTTTTATGGTCTGAAAAATTAAAATTGCACGTGATAAATTTAATATCATTCTAAATGTCACTGTTGTGTATGAGACTGAAACTTGGGTTGTCATACAGGGTGTCCCAAAACCTCAGAGCAAAAATTCACGGAGGGTAGGTGGGGTCAAAATAATGTACTTTTACAAGAAAACTTTTTTCTACTGGTGTTAGGATATTATCAGTGATGATCTGTAGTGTTGAAGTACAACGTTAGATGATGATGGTAATTATTAATTTGCATATTTAAAACTATTTCTAAATATTTTGGCAGAGCAGAAAAATTGTTTTAAAACCTTGTCTTCTGACTTCAGAAATTTCAAAAAAAGGCAAGAATTGTAAGTATTTTCTATGCAATAAGAGTGAAGATGCTGAGTACGATGGTTTTGGTAGAATTTCTCTTTGGAGTTGCGCAACCCAAAAACCACCCCTAAAAGGGATTTTAAACGCTTATCACATCTTTTCCAACGGTGAAACTTAGCGTACCCCCCATTTTCGAGGATGTTGAACACGGTGATGATGCAGAATGTTTCTTCTGACCCTGTCCAACCTCTCTACAGGCTAACAAACACCCCCGTAAGGGGTAAAAATGTTTTTTTATATCATCGGCAAAAAGTATGTAACGCCCGTTAGCGAGGATCCTGAACATGGTGATGGTGCTGAATCTTTTTTTGACCCCCTCCAACCCCTCTATCGGTTAACAAATCACTCCCGAATGGGGTGAAAACTTTTTTTTATCTCACCAGTTAAATGTATATGCCGCCCGCTTTTGAGAATGCTGAGCATGGTGAAGATGCTGAATGTTCTTTTATACCCCCTCCAACCTCACTAACGGCTAATAAACACTCCTGACAGGGAGAACATTTTTTTTGTGAACGGTATATACATTTTGCTCGTGATATAGAAAATATTATTTGCACCCCTTTGGGGGTGTTCATTAGTCATTAAGGGGGTTGGAAGGGGTCGGAAGAAATGTTGACTATCACAACCGTTCTCAGCATCCTCAAAACGGGCGTTACATACATGTTATCGGTGATATAAAAAATTACGGTTTCACCCCATTCGGGGGTGTTTATTACCGTTGGAGGAAGTTAAAGAAAATATTGAGCATCACCATCCTGTTCAGCATCCTCGAAGACGGGGGTAGGTTAAGTTTGACCGGTGGAAAAGATGTGATAAGCGTTTAACTCCTTTTGGGGGTTGTCTTTGGCCGTTCGGGGGATTGTACAAATCCAAAGAGAAATTCAAACAGCACCAACGTATTCAGCATCCTCAAAAACGGGGGGAGGTACTCTCGTTGCATGGAAAAATATTTACAAGTTATTCCGACTCACACACTCCACTAAATATGTCAAGTTTGTTGTGTATTAAGTCGTTGAAGTTTAAAATTCAAATTCGCTTTCATTTCATTTCCTATTCATGTAAAATTATGTAATTGTTCTGTAGTTTATCGTTTCCTATTATAATATCGAAATACACCCCATACTACTAATTCTGGAGCACCTGCAAAGATGTTGATGGGTAGGTTTCTGCGTTCAAATTTAGATAACGCTGATCGCAACAACGCGTAGCAGATGATATTAATTGTAGCAAAGGCGCATTTCAAACATTAAACTGAAAGTGGAGACAAACTCATAATTTGAGTAAGACAGTGGGTTTTTCCCGGCCAAGGAAAACAACTGCAGGAAATTACAATAACCTTGTGGAACGTATGTGGCAAAATCCATTTCATAACTCCATTCAAGCCAAAGGGGAAATCAACTTCCCAGCATCCGTTAGGGCGGCAAGAAAACGGTTGTGAGGTCAATGCCTTTTTAATGGTACTAGTGTTAAATATCCTCGAGTATAGGATGTTTATAAACAGGCAAGAGTGAAGTTTGCAAATGTTGTAGCGGTAGATATTCTATCCTCATGTGAACGTAAATATCTTCAGATGCCTGGTTGAATGCATATCATAGAAGGTCGATTAACTGGTAACAGATTGTGGATATTTTGAATTATGTACGCTTCTCTCAGTGCAAGATAGATTTAAAAAACAATTTTTAAAATTGGATATCTCAAAAATGGTTAATAAACTTACGTGTTGAAATATAAAACCATTATTAAAGGACAACGGTCCGGTTCATACCGCACATGTGGCTCGTAACTGGTTTGAAGCAATTAAAGTAATAATGCTTCTTCCTTGGTCATATTGAAGCCCAGATTTAATCCTGATGGGAAATATTTGGGGTCACATTGTCAAAAAGATGTACAAATAGTAATGTTTGCCCAGAAATAGAGAAGAGTTAATAGTAATGCAAATCAAAATGACCGGAACAATTTGGATGAAAATTACAACATGCAAAATTTAATTAACCTAAAAGATTGCAAGGTGTTGCTGGAAAAAAATGGTGATTCAACATGATGTTAATTATTTTTTATATTTATAATAAAGTTAAATACGGCTCTACCCAGTATTCCTTGTCAGAATAATATAATAATAATAATAATAAATTTATTTACCATTGATGAAGAACATAGTGAGTGGTACATAATACATAAGAGTTATAAAATAAATGGTATATTATAGGTAAGGGTAATGATATATAGTAGTTATTTCAATTTGCTCAATTTAGTATAAAGTAATAATTATGTTACTACTAATAATGATTTACATAGTTTGAACTTAGTACATAAACAGGGTAGAAACAACCCGCAAAAGAAGATCTTGTGGTGGGTTTGTCTGCTTAACGTATAAGTTTAAAAACAGTGATCATAACAGAATTAAAAGAAATATTTAAAATATAATCAGCATATTGTATTGCTTAACGAATTATTGATGCGGTGCGTATAATTAAGAGCAATTCGTAGGAATACATAAATCAATTATTGGAGAATTTTCCCTTTTTTAACACGCTTTTATTAGCTTCAATTGTATGTTTGTTTGTTTGTTTGTAATGGAATCTTTGCACATCATATTAAAATGAAATTTTGCACACTTATCAAGAACCGATGACAATACAATAGTTTGACAACTTTGTCCTTATGTACTCACCAGGATCATCAGGATAAAATAAAATTGTAAATAAGACTTACCTATTGTCTATATTTTGGCGAAGGCGCCGCTGTTAATAATATATATTCTAATAATAAAAGCGTGTTAATTAAATGATTTTTGGTAAGTTTTAAAAAAGTATATTTTAAAAAAACTAAAAAAACGCTTTAAAAACCAAACTAAAAAGTAAAAAATAATAATGTTTAAATATTAAGATTTAGTTGAACAACGATAGATTGTAAAAAGCTCGGGGTTGTTTAATCTAGTACTTGTGCCAAGGAATGTAACGTGTCACTGGGATAAATATGTTTTTCCCGAACTTTATTTTTAGAATCCATTTTTGTATTGCCTCTATTTTTTTTATTTGTACGTTGTAGGCCCCTCCCAGGCGACAAAACCTTATCTCAGTTAGGATTCAACGAGAGCATAATATATTATTTTCATCTGTTTAAGATCTAGGATGTGACTTAAATGTTTAAATGTAAATAGAAGACTTCTAACTTTTTTCACTAGGGTTTTTATATGTTTATCCCATTTTAAATTACAGTACAACATTTTTTTAAGTATTAAGCCCTTCCTCAATACCACATTTTTTCCTGCAATCATGGCTTTATTTGAGTCATTTTATTAATACAATTCCGGAACTTTTTTGATCACTTCATAATCTTATTTACAAAATCACATTTAAATAATGTCTTAAAACTTTTATGAGTTGATTTTTAGGTAAATTATAAAGTTTTCAAAGCTTTTATCAATAACAAAGTTACTGAAACATCTTTCCAAACTTTCAGATTAAATATATTTAAATTTATACAGCAGGAGCAAAAAATGCATTACAGTGTAAAACAAGGGCTTTAACAATACGACTTTTATAAGAAAATATGGTAATATTAATAATGTGCCCTTGTTAATAAAATTTTCAAATAAACTTGTAAACGGCTTGTTTTTTGTACCAGTATTATCACGTGCAAGACATCATAATTAAGTGAAGAGAAAAAGGGATATAAAGTGCAGGAAAAGTTTATTTGTTATTATTTTCTAATATTAGTTAATTCATTAGAGGAGGTAATAGTAAATTGTTTTGTAATAGAGTAAATGTGTTATTTTTCTTGTAAAGAATACTTAACAACTTGGCAAGAACAGTCGAGACACAGAAAATCATTAAAAGAATATGTCTTAGTAAAATATTGCTGTGGAAAAAGATACAGGGTGTCAAAATTCAAATTATTTTTTCGTTTTTTTGCAATAACTCAACAGTCTCTTAACTTATCTTCGCCAAATTTGCTAGAGGAACTTTTTTTATTCTAAAAAACAATAATTTATGTATTATATCGCGTTAGATCATCGAGAGGGCGTCATTTCCATGTATAAAAGGTACACGTTAAAACTTTCAATAATTTTTTGAAATATAAATTCAAATTTAATGAAACAAAGTGTATCTATTGAAAAATGTGCTTTGGTTACGTTTTAGTTCTGTCATTTAATCATTTTATTTTATTCTTGTGTTCCTTGAGCTCATTTCTTTAACTTGTTTATTTACAATGCATAGACATAATAATTTTAATTTTTCAAATAGGGAAATGAGGGATATGATATGAGATTACGCACAAAATAATTTTAGCGGCCGTGCTGCAACGAGGAGATACATGAGTATTGCAATGATGCAATATCCAAATAGAATACAAAGATCTGTTTCGTCGTTTGGAAGAAACGGGTCCATTTCACCATAAAAACGATGTAGGACGACCGAAACGAATTACTCCAGATCAAAAAACAGAAATTTTAGTTCGTGTGGATGAAGATCCTGAAGTCAGCTCAAGTCGTTTAGCAGCGGCAACGAGGGTGAGTAAACAATCTGTCCTAAGAGTCTTACGTAAAGAACGCATCTGCCCATATCACCTCACTCCTGTACAAAACTTACTTCGAAAGGATCTTCCACAAAGGTTAAAATTTTGTCAATTTGTTCTAAATAAACGCAACAGAGATCGAAATTTTGTTAAGTACACTTTAATTACCGACGAAGCAGCTTTTACTCGCCGAGGCGTTTTTAACTGGAGAAATAACCATTACTGGGAAGTAAAAAATCCTCATGTCGTTAAAGAAAGGCATTTTCAGCAAGAATTTAAGATTAACGTTTGATGTGGTGTCATAGGCGATTAATTATTGGGACCATTTGTCCTTCCTCCAAATTTAAACGGACAGTCTTATCTGTTTTTTCTTCAAAATACTCTTCCTGATATATTACATGTTTTCATGCTAGACATAGGGAACAGAATGTGGCTCATGGAAGATGGAGCTCCCCCACATTTCTCCATTGAAGTCAGGAATTATCTTGATGAGACTTTCCCATGCAGATGGATCGGTCGAGGAAGTGAGGTTGCTTGGCCACCAAGGAGTCCTGATTATAATCCTTTGGATTATTATGTGTGGGGACATAGGAAGTCCTTATTCTATGCAAATACTATCAACTCAAGAGAAGAGCTGTGGGACAAAATACAATGTAGCGAATTTTATTAGAGGACAGGAAAATGTATTGTTCAATGTAAGAAAATCTTTTATGAATAGAATTAGAAAAGGCATAGAAGTAGGTGGAGACTGTAACGTTGACTTGGTCTATCATTAATATATATTATTATTTTTTATATGATGACAAAAGCACAAGGTTATATGGTTAGTTAATTTACTATTAATGAGAACTAAGATAAAGTCCCACTACCAGTAGCTCAGTAAATCGGAAACCCAGGGAAGCGGATAAGACGCACTTGCTCAAGATCTTGATTTTTGTTGTTGTTGTTATAATTTACCCTCAAATACGTAAGAGTCTCTAAATGTTATTCAAACGGTGAGAACTATTCTTTACACAGTGTTACTGGTGAAAATCGAGAATAGTAAATGATTTTCACATGTAGTTAGGTAATGAAGTTATTATAGTACAAAAAAAATATATGATTAAAGTGACACGATCATATTTGAACTTGTAAGCCCTACACTTGTGAATAAAAATTCTGATAAAAATTTAAAATCGGTTTTATTATAAATCGATCAAACTAGGTTACCATTTTACGTCTGGAACGACTACAAACATTACAAAACATATACAAAAATTCATGTGACGTGAATAACTATATATGTTTTTAACAGAAGTATTTGCAAAAATTTAACCTGTATAATATTACTTTTACTTTATGTAAATTCTAATTTAAAGAACAACAGAACATTGTTTAAAGAAGTAGTTTACCTTCATAAATATATTAACTCTTATGTAATGGTTAAAATTTTGTGATCACAAAACCCTGTACAACGGTACATAAGAGAGATTACAAATTTATAAACATATAAAACATGTACGATTTTGAAAACGAATTTTAAATTTAATGTAGTTTAAGTTTATGCTTATTATTAATAAAAAATTTAGAAAAGTGTATATAATTCTAAGAAACAGGATGAAGTTACTTATTATTTTTCTTTATGAAGAGAATTTTTTTAAATAAAGTATAATCACTCATTTAATGATAATCGCATCTTTTTGACAAGATTAAAACTATAATATTGTTTTACTAAGAAGAAATATTTCAAATTTATGCATAGGTGTATCCCACTTAGCTGTTATATCGTCGTTCTGATCCAAAAAAGACAGGCATTCCTTAGGTTGAAGTAGTAATCCTCAATGTCCATTATTGGGGTCCCAAAGACAAGCAACCATTACAGGAAAGTCCACACCCTTGATCCACCATTCCAGAAATGATGACGATAAGATAAAATGGCGTCAAGTTATCAAAAAAAAGGCAGTCCATATGTACTAGTTATTCAAACATGTTTTAAACATCACATAAATTTTTGGATTGGAATTTAAGAATAAGACATTTTCCGACATTGTTAAGACCCTGCAATTCAAAAAAACAATAAAACAATTGCCTATTTAGAACTGCAAAAAAATAATAAAAAAAACTGGAAATCACTTACGGAAATTTTGCCGGACTTCTAAAAAGTTTTATAATATGCAAAAACCAGGCATGATAATTCGAATAATGCTTTCTAACCCACTATAAATTGAAAACTCGTTGGGACGAAACTACATGTGACCAAGTTACTTCGAGGATCAGCCAGCAAGTGGCGTACGCACACGTAAATTAATTCTACATCGACACCTGGAAACCTAGTCAATGCAGCAATGAAATAGCGAAGATATGATATTTTATTTAAACCTTAAGTAATCTTATGTTTATGTAATTTTACTCACATTAATCTAATTTGATATTTACTAATAGAGTTTGTTGGTCAATTGTGCTGAAGGCTTAAATTAACTATAGGCTGTAATTCTCTCCATGACTACAAATCTGAATATTAATTAGGTGCAGCCTGAACTATAGGTGACTAATCATACATGAAAATTAAATATAGGTCACATATTCTGACAATGAACTAAATCATAATCAGGTGGCAATTCACATGCTATAAGGCCATATCGAACATTTACTCTAAGTTGCAGCAATAGAGTTTTTGCATGGGGGGAAAGTTTATACTGTCATTAAGTCAACTTTTACGTTATTTTTTGGTCTTCTAATAATATTAAATCCTTATTTTAGATAATCTTTTGATTTATGTATTTATCTCAATACCATAAAAATAATCCATTGGTTTATAAGAAAGTGAGACAGAGTTTACGCTGTTATTACGATTTTGTTTTGCCTCACGTTTTGTACTTTTTTCAATAAATACACTTTGTTTCATTAAATTTAAAATTATTGAATTTAAAATTATTGAAATGTTTAACGGCACTTTCCTCTAAAACGGTTGGAATTATCAAGTTCTACCAAGTGTATATTTTATAAGTGGAAATGACGCCCTCATCAGATTTTCTGGTCGGAAATACCACAACGTTTCGTCAAAAAAAAAATGAAAAAACATCATCATCGGATACAGGTCCTGCGGTTCCCTCTATTATCTAACGTAATGTAATACATAAATGATTGTTTCTTGGAATAAAAAAGTTCCTCTAGCAAATTGGCAAAGATCAGTCAAGAGGCTGTTGATTTATTGCAAAAAAACGAAAAAATAATTTGAACTTTGACACCCTGTATCTTTTTCCACAGCAACATTTTACTAAAGCATATTTGGTTATATTCTCATATTTTGGCTCAGAGAATCTATCCCTGAACTATGGCTTATTATTAATGGTATTTTAAAAATATTTCATTTAACCACAGAATCTATTGAAACAATTTCATTTTCTTCAAGATGTTCGTAACTATTCTAATACAAGGAATATCACTGCCAATCTCTATTTAAATTAGGTTAACGAGGTTAAACTAATCTTAAAATATGTCGTAATGGACTTTTAATATAGGTAATTTATCCTATTTTATTAAACTGTAAAATATTAGCTTTTAGAAAAAAATGTGTTTATTATCTAAAACTATTTTATTTGCTATATGGTGTTTACATTATTAACTTTTTTACTGCTAATCGATTTATAAAGAGAATTTTAAGTATAATATTTAGTCTGTTGATGTTAATAACACTATATATATAGCAGAATTATATTATGTTATCTTGTATTTGTATAGATAACAAACTGCTACAAGACTAGATACACAATTATCTTGTTGATTTTACTCATGTAATTATAAGTATAATTGAAAATGAAGAAGATGATGAACGCAACTAAGTATAATTAAATAATTCTAATTATTTTATTTTATTAATGTTATTGACAAATTGATAAAATACCGTTTGAAATTTAGAAATTTAATAGTTTTAATGAAACAAAACTCGAAAATTCTAATCAGCTGAATGCATATTGGACCATTAAAAATACCGTGCGTCACGTCGTATGGATTTATGAGCGCAACCATACGTTATTACTCCAACTTTCGGTCTTTTCCTCACTATACAGGGTGTTGCATCATGAGAGGGACATAGCTTAATAGGAGGTGATTGATTAAAAATTTTGTTATTTCATACCCGATTACTTATTAGGACCACAGTTTTTTACCAAAATGGACCTTTAAAACATGCCGGAATTAGGATTCACCCAGACCACCTAGGCTCAATAGAATTTTTGCAAATTTTAGTTATAAAACTATTTATTTCACATGCCTCTCATTTAATAGGGTTCTGTAATCCATTTTCTTGCACATTTAACAACGTATTTAAATAACCACGAAGGTGTAACAAAAAAATGAAATAGGCCATTTTGTTTGTTTTTTCTTGCTCTTTTCGAATATCGTATCGAAATTTCAAAAAAATATATACAGGGTGATGTTTTATTGATGCAAAGAAGAAACATACATTATAGTGAGTCCGGACCTGGATATATTTTTTTTTATACATGTACCTCTTGGGGCTCGTTAGTACATTAGCCGTACCAAATATGAATCCGTTATTTCATTCCCTGTCAAAGTTATGACGAAAAACAGGTTTGGCCAGAAATTATAAAACGCCCTGTAACTTCGTAGTGAAGGCCCAATGAGACATTTCTATGGGAGGTTCCGGTTACCACTGATGTTCTCTACCTCCTATTAAGCTATGTCCCTCTCATGATGCAACACCCTGTATATGTAGCTGATTATTGTTTTTATACTTCTATATGCGTAAGAAAATATTTCATTCGGCCTGAAGTGATTTTACTTTATTTTTTTCTTGCAAGTTCATAGGACCAGCTGACGTGCAATCCCCCCTTCACGATGCAGTTATTTTTTTCGGACGCTACCTGACATCAATAGTTTATTTTAAAAAAATCAGCTTTACTGAAATAATTTTTTTTTGACAAATTCCATAGCCCCCCACAAGCGCCTCCACCCCTACTGGAGCAGCTGACGGTCATTTCGGTTATTAGCTACATAGTATCTGCTATGTCTATGACCAGCTAAAAATGTCCCTGCCTCTCGGGCTAAGAGTCAAATTATCTTCTTCTAATGAATGATGATTCATCATTCAAATAATTTTAGTTTTTTTCTTAAACTGGTATTGTTCAAGAAGGATTGTTAACTTTATATCTTCAGGCAAATAATTATATAATTTGCTTCCAGCATAACATGGGGTCTTTTCATATAAACAAGAGTAATATTTAGGTAATTTTATAAGAGAACCATGTCTCGAACCATCATTATGTTTAACTGCATTAGCTTGAATATTTCCAATATTCTTTTTTATGAACAGAATACAACTGTAAGTGTAAAGACAAGGAAAAGTTAATATCTTTTGCCGTCGAAATAATGGTTGGCGCGAATCTGTAGATTTTAGTGAAAAAATAAGCCTTATAATTCTTGTTTGCGAAATAAATATTCCATTACAGTTGGAAACAGTCATATTTCCCCACAGGATGACAATATATGAAAGCACCGAGTAAACAAGTGCATGGTAAATATTGATTAAAATTTTTGTATCGACATTTTTTAAATGCAATATAGCGTGGTAACTACTGTTAATTTTTTTACACGCATGTTCGATGTGGCCATTATAACTTAAGTCCTTGACTTAAGACTTTCCTGTTAAAAAAATTCATGGCAACTGTTTTTTTCTGCATTGACAATTAAACCGTTTTTCCAGATGTAGTTGGTCAACTAATTGGAGATAGAATTAAATTTATTTTTAAGTTCAAATCCTAGTGTGATATCATATGCATATATTATAATACAATTTGCAGAAACATGTGTTGGTCGGTCATTAATAAACAATAAAATATGAGAAGGCGCAGCACAGGTCCCTGTGGCATACCAAGTTGAATTTCAAATTTGTCAGGAAAAATATTTCCAATTTTAACTGATAGTTTTCGTTTCCTTAGATAGGAGACTATCCACGATAGGAATTTGTTTCTAAAACCTATAGCATGTAGTTTTTGTTCAATAAATTCAAAATCAAAATAGTCAAAAGCATGTAAAAAAAGAGCTCACCAATTTCATATAATCAATGCATTTATGTGCATATACAGAAAAATCATAGACAGCTGTCTCTCTAGATCTAACAGGATGAAATCCATTTTGACACTTTGTTATTATATTATGTGTATTTAAGAATAGCATTATTTTATTACAAATTATTCTTTCCACAACTTTACATATAAATAATGTAGTCAGAATAAAGAAAGAGTCAGAAATAATTGGACGATAATTTTCTACCCAGGTGGAATCGTGTTTCTTATAGACCGTGCAACTATATCCGTTTTTAAGTCACTAGGAAATTCTCCAAGTTCAATAGAGTGATTAACTGTACATGATAAAAGTTTTGCTATAGTTTTTATTATTTTTGCAGGTATGCAGTCACTGCCGTAAGAATCAGTGTTTCTTAAATTGTCATTTGCAGCAATTACATCTTCAGTTTCCGCTGTAGAAAAGAGGGAATTTGAATGAATTTGTGATCATAGTAGTACACTCGTTGGATATATTAGCACCAAAATAATTTTGAACGACATTAGCAGCTACCACTAAAAAGAATTCGCCAAAGTAATTACTTACTATATATTTATCAGAAGTGAGATTATTTTCAACTGTAATTTCTGTACTCACCTTAGGTTTAACTTTCTCAGTTTTCTCCCGTATTAAGTTCCATACTCATTTTTGTTTTGACGATGTTAAGAATTTTTCTATTATAATTTTTTTTTGCCAAATCTACTTTTTGTTTGTAAATATTTTCTGGGATATATATTTATTTATGATACCTTTATCTTGTTTATAAAGCCAAAATAGACCCATGTCAACAATCTCTTTTGTAATCCAGGATTTATTATTGCGCAGTCTATTACTCTGAGTGGTTAGCGGACAAGCTCTGTTGACATAAAATAAGAAACAATTTAAGAATTTCCTACAAATACTGATCATTTTAAAGCTTCTGCGAGATGAATTAATTTTTGCTAACCGACTTATTGCTGAAAACAACTAATATGTCTCTTATTCTAATGATAACACAGTGTGGCATAGCATATGTTTATTCTGAAAGAATAGTCTACCGAACAGTGAAAGTTTTTTCGAAATCGGTTGATCAATTCTCGAGTTCTGAGTGAACACACAATGCATGACGTACTTATTTATATACATTTTTTTAGATGTATACATAGTTTTAGAGCAAAATATTACTAAAGATTTTTATTAAGCGCACAAAAATATGTAGAAGTTGCATGCAAAATAAAAAACCAATAAAGACATAAGCGGCCGCATTAATCGAATAAGTACTTCCAATCGATTATGCCCTACTGTTCTACTCATTTTAATTAAATTGGCAATAAATCATATGTCATCCCTAACTACTACGGCTTACTCCTAACAAATAACCTGAAACTTACATCTAAGTATTTTTAAAACTTAAAATCGAATCACAAAAAACGGAAGAAAATATTGTTTTAAAACAACTGATTAGTTTCAGTGTTTACGAATCCAGTTAGAAATAACTAAAAAGTTTATATTCACGTGGGAAAACGCTTCATCCCAGTTTGACTTATACTTTTATTATATTTTACTCTAGAGGCCAAAGTTTCACGTATGTACAATATAAAAAAAACATAAACGATCTGCAGTTCCACTATGGCTGCATTATAAATTATTATTACTAAGAAATACCAAAATAACTCGCAGGAAACACGTCACTCATAAATAAATATCATAGATAATAAAATAGATTGTGATGATGTAATGGTAAGTTACTCAGAATTTTTTTGTGACTCGACAGTTTTTTTTAATTTAAGCTGTAAAATATAAATAAAAATTATGTGAATATTAATAGCGTATTTATGGTAACAAATAGTCGATTTTAGTATTTATAGGTAATTTTTTTCTGCACCCATATTCAAGCATTGGCAAACCTGAAAAATTTTTCGCAGTGAATTGTTCAACACTTTTTATATATGCCGTGATTTCTAGAACTATTTCTAAGCAACAACAGTCCAGATATCGTATAAATCTAAGTGATAATGCATATGTTTTAACGAAACTATAGGAAAATGTACTCAGTAACACAATGCTTATACGTGGTTGCATAAAATGGTATCTATTACGTACGGCAGCTGTTTTTTTGTGTGAGAACAGTGGGCTATGAGTACGGAATGCGAATTAAGAAAAGGCGCCACTTGGTCCCTAAAAAGTCATTTCAGAATTTTGCCCAGCCAAGAAAGCAAAATTATGCTGACCATGTTTACTAAGAATTTGAAAATTATCGAAAAAAAATAATGATTACTTATTTGAAAAGAAACGATAATAATTTATTATTAACAAATTATTTCAGACAATTATTGTCAGGGGCGATGCAGGTTCACAAGAACAAGATTTTAACAAAAGGAACATTTATTATATACCGTATATAAACACATGTTTTATTTTAATTATTAAGTTATATAGCAAAAAAAAATCAACAAACAAAAGAACAATACGTATGAGCGTAGAAATAACGTTTATCTAAAGGTATTATACATTTTCGATGTTAAATTGTCAAAGCTTGGTAGAGGTGATAGCTAACGCCAAAAAATTTTTTTTATACGTTTCGCTCTTGTATACACCCTAAAGTGGGGATGGCAATGGGGTGGTAGAGGAGCTAGCTAACGCCAAACAATTTTTTGAGAAGTTTCGTTCTTGTATACACACCAAATTACATTTTAATTTTTTTTACCCCCTTTATAATAGAGTGGTGGTGGCAATGGGATTGGTAGAGGTAGTAGATAACGCTAAAAAGTTACGTTTTTGTATGGACATTAAATCACGTTTTAAGTTTTTTTACTCTCTTTCATAATAGTGTACGGGTGGTATTGGGGGTGATAGTGGGGGGGGCTGATGCCAAAAAAATTTTTGAGACCTTAACTTTTCGTACATGCCCTAAATTGAAATTCTATGGACTCTTACTTGCTTGTTTTGCCTATTTATCCATATTTACCCCATTTACCCCCGAACCCTTCAACGGAATTAGATCAAAATATAATATAGTTCCAGATCTCGTTACAATACATAAGTGTACCAAATTTCAAGTCAATATCACAAACGGTTCCAGAGTAATCGTGCACACAACAGAAAGTTACAGACAGACCGACAGGCAGGAAATTATTATTTTTTTTTTGCGTTACTATACTTCCACCGGACGTAGAGGTAAAATTAAAGAAATGCCACAGCTTAAAAACAAAATCTAAAAAAAAATTACGTCGGCCAGTGGTGTCTTTTTAGAAAATATGATCACGTTCATTACAACGTCTTATAACCAAACCATGACAGCAAATTGAGTTCTATGAGAAATCAATTAGATAGAATAGGTAAAAGTAGAAAACTCGATATTTGAATCTGTATACTTGTATGACTTAAATTATTTATCTTCTTTACCACGTAATTGAAATTAACATTTCTGCGGGTTATTAATTCAGAGCGGAAAAGTAAGAGAAAACATATAAATGCAAACCTGCGGCTCAAATTCAATTAGATTAATTAATACGAGTAGTAGAGATTTCATTAAAACTTTGTTTTCCTTCACTTTCTGAAAAGCAAACCTGGTGAAAGCATACCAAATTCCTTAGATTGCCAAGCAACAACTGCATTAAATGAAATTGAATCACAGACACAATGTAAATTAGCCATTATTTCAAGTTTCCTCCTTATGCGTTTAGATCTGTGTGCATACTAACTAGTTACTCATGCTTTAGTTCCAATTTCAGCTCAATTTAAATACATTTAGATGGTAATTTATTAAGTGACTGTAAACTGAAACTAATTTCAGGATAAAAAGTTTTAGTTGGTTAAAAAAAATTAAATATATTATCTCTTAGGCGATTTCGATACTGGAGACCCGCCTCACAAGTTATGTCTAGTTTGATTTATATATTTCACGAAAATGAATCTGCCTCTAGAGATGTTTGTAAATATTTGTAATTGTTTTAACCACTTGCAACCTTCTGGGTCACCCGAATTACTCTCATAAGTCTAACAGATTTAGATTTATCTAAATACAGGACACGAGGACCTACAGTTTATAATGAATTCGAATCTTTACTACGGGCTTTACTAGGTATGCTCAGAGAAAAAGTTGGAAGCGTTAACTACTGAGTAGGTCCCAGATATTCTGTATAACAGTGAACACTGTATACAAATCCTGCTAGTGGTTCTCGAGAAAGAATTTAAAGGAGGTCTTTATTTGCTGTATTTAGTGTCTGTATTTCATATATCAATAGAGATATCCTGATTATAGCAATTTCATATTAGGCCAAAAGGTGATTGACAGCGGTTTCCGTAATCATAGAAACAATAAACAAGCTTACCACATATAATAAACAATCGTCAAATGCAAAGCTAAGGCGCACTTCCATTCTCTCCAGTATTCGTTAGGCAGTTTACCAAGCATATTCATCGGATCCAGAACTGACACAGGAACAGGTTCTGCAATATATATGGAGAAAACCCAAGAACAGACCTTAGCTTTGCTCTTTTGAAATACAGCACGGTATTCCAGGCAGAAGTTCACGTAATACTCGAATGTATTCGTGAAGTTATATTTGAGACAGTCAGATGGCACTGAAGGCCACAAAGTGACATCAAGATTGGTCTGGGTGTTCCTAGAGGAACTCAAGACACTGGCAAAACAGAATTCAGTAAAATTGATCTAGGTGCTAAGACACAGTGGGGTTCAACAAAATGAAAAAGCCGATGAATTTACCAAACAAGAAACCAGCCCTGGCAGTGCAAAAGTGCAATGCAAGGAGGTGCATGACAAACTGGGTCAAGGAAGAGTATATCAGATACTGGCAGAACATGACAGGACCTAGACACGGTAAGGACTAAATCGTGTACAAAATGCACTCAGCAACTGCTTATGTCAAGCAAAAATTAGCTATAACAGTAATAAGGTTACTCACAGGACATGCATCTTTGAAAGAACACCTGCATAAAATGGGACTGTATGAGGGTATCCTAAACTGCAGACTCTGCGGAGAGATACCTGAGACAGTAAGTTATTTACTCCGTCAATAGGAGGGCATTGCTAAACATCTGCCAGTGATAAAACTGTTTCGGCTAGTCAGCAATATAGGAATCACCGACACAATCTAGAAACAAGGAGAGGCCCAATAAGCCAATTCAGATTGCAATGCCAACTGGAAAACAGCCCTGAAAACTACGAAAAAAGCACGTTCATCACAAAACACGCTGTAGCCCACCCATATTTAAGATATTTTCAATACTGCTTCAACTAGTGACTTCCTTAATTGCGCAGTTTTATTTTTGAGAATGCAGCAATCAAACCGTTTACAACTAACAACTCGCAGTAAAGCTTTGATCCGTGGACGTAACATACAAAATTAATAGGAAGCTTCCCAAATTGCATTTAACATTAAAATAGTTTATGCGAACACCCGTCTCTAATTTTCGTCAAAGAATTTATCTGCCAAATAATATCGGAATACAATAAATAATATTATTAAATAAAATAGAGAAAATCAGCATTAAAGGTAAAGCCTATGATCATTTTTTTTACTATATGAGAGAAATCATTTATAATAATACATAAAATACATAAATATTATTTACCAGTTGAACCTTAGCGTTAGACTCGAACCGCAACTAAATTGAAGACTCATATTAACTATCTAAGTAATAATATACATATTTTTAGGCAAAATATATGCTATTTGCGGGACAATTATATAAAAATTGTATTATGCATTTGCACAAAACGTTTTATTTATTTATTTATTTATTTATACACCATCTAACAGTACAAAGACCATTTACAAGATGGGAAAACAACACATATTTAATATACTGTACACATAGTGAGTAGCTTAAGTATATATAATAAAAGTAGGAGAGAGAGAAAAATCTAAATCTAAAATCTAAACTGACTAGTATAAGACAATCAAAAAAGATACAAAAAATAGCTAAAGAAAAACTGTATAGTGCATGGAAAAATTAACAAGATTGCTGTACATAAGGAATATATAATTAAAAATATAAAAATAAAAATATAGTGAGGAAAATTGATAGGCGAACAAGAGCAGGAAGCCCCATTATTGAAAAATATCAATATTCGGATTGTTATTGTAACAGGAACAAATACTATATACAGGTGAGAATTTTAGGACATTAGTCCGAGCTCTAGGCAGATAAAAAGTTTGACTATGACGTGAATTAACTCTAGGAATATAAAAGTCCAATTTATGAAGTACCTCGCTGCAGTCAATTTCATGATGAATTAATTTCTTCAAAAAGTTGATAGCAAAGTTATTACGTCTATCACTTAAGCTGCACATAGAAAACATGTCAAGCAGATTTGATTGAGAAAAACCAATAGGCGGATATGAATTTAGAGATTTGAAGTAGAGATATTTAAGAAAGTGACGCTGCACGTTCTCTAATTTAGCGATATGAGTGTTATAGCAGGGCTGCCATACAAGAGATGCATAATCTAGCTTAGATCTCAGAAATGAAAAGTATAATAATTTTAAGGTTGAATTATTAGTGAAATCGCGACCATTACGAATAATAAAACCTAAAGTTTTGTTTACGTCACATACAGATGTATCAATATGATCGACAAAGGTCAGTTTTTTATCAAAAGTTACACCAAGATCTTTAAACGTAGACGGTCGCGTTAGCTGTTCGTCGTTCAACGTGTACCCATAGGTATACTCAGAACCTCTAGCTGTAAATTACATTACATTGCACTTTTGTACGTTTAACGAAAGATTGTTTTTAACACACCAGGAACTCAGATTAGAGATATTATTTTGCATTATAATGCAATCGTTTAAACCAGAGATTCTGTGTAGAAGTTTTATGTCATCAGCATACAGTAAGAAATGCACATCTAAAGTATCGCCTATGTCATTAATAAATATATTGAAAAGCAGTGGCCCTATAACAGAGCCTTGGGGAACACCTGAGGATGAGCCATAATCATAGGACTTAAACCCATTATATGCGACATATTGAAGTCTATCAGTTAGATAAGATCTAAAGAAAGCTATGAGCGAGTCCGATATACCAAAGGTGGAAAGTTTTGCAATCAATATATTATGATTAAGCCTATCAAAGGCTTTAGTAAAATCAAAGTATATTACGTCCGTTTGCAACTGCATGTCAATGGACTCAGATATGAATTGCGTAGCACATATAAGGTTGGTAGTAGTAGAGCGACCTTTCATAAATCCGTGTTGCTGATTGGAAATGATATTTTTAACATTAAGGTAAATAGAGTCATGTAATAATAGTTCAAAGGCTTTGCCAAAGTTACAGATTATAGTTATTGGGCGAAAGTTAATTATTTCGTTCTTATTTCCCTTTTTATACACCGGGCAGACTTTGGAGTATTTCCAAATATCAGGAAAACAGCAGCATTTAATAGATAGATTAAAAAGTATCATGAGCGGGTGAGCAAAGATAGCAGCACAGTCTCTCAGCAGAAATGCGGGGATCCCATCGGGACCCATGGTAAGCTTAGGTTTTATCTTTTTTAGTGCCAATAACACTTCATTTTCTGAAAAAGAGACTATATTAATACTATTGACATTATTGTCACAGAAATCGTCTAACAAGATGTTTTCTGGCTCTAAAGTAGAGAATGATTGCTCAAAATAGTCGGCATAGGTATTTACAATATCATTAGGGTCATTCAAATACTCCCCATTATAAACCATATTATTGCTGATGTTAGTCCCTCCTTTCTTGCTATTAACGTAAGCCCAAAACTTGTTAGGGTCGCTGTTAATATTACTTTCAGCCAGATGTATATAGTTTCGGAAAGCAGTTTTAATGTTTAGTTTAATTTTGGACCGGAGTCTCATAAATTCATTATAGGCAATATCATCTCCAGTTCGCTTGTAAAGTTTTAAGTGCCTTTCCTTATTTCTTATATCTCTGATAGTTTCAGCATTGAACCAAGGTGGAAATTGTCTATTATTCTTTTTTACGTATACATATTTGGGTACGCAGGCTGTGAAAACCTCAGTTAATTTCTCATAAAAATGTTGACACGCGGCGTTAATTTCAGTATAGTAATTTAAAAAAGACCAGTCTATCTCAAGCAGTTCCTGATATAGTAAGTGAAAATTAGCTTTCCGAAAGTTAAAAGTACTTGTATAATTAATTGGAAATTTATTATTAAGGTTTTCTTATTCAACGTGTAGAGAGATTGCAAGTCCGGGATGATGGCTATCTTCTTTAACTAATACCTCTAAAGCTTTCTCAACTGTACAGCCGACGTTAGACAAAACCAAGTCGAGTAATCTATTATTATTGTTGTACACAAAATTATGTTGAGAGAGGTCTAGGAAGTTTATAAAATTCAAAAATGTTGTAACTTCGGCAGTGTTAATGCCATTTAAAATAGATAAAGAGTAGGAGGGAATATTAAAATCACCTACTATTAATATGTCGTTATCATGAATACTATTTAATGACTCAATAGATTCAAAAATTGATTCGTAGCCTACAGCGTTTACAACAGGTGGTATATATATAACAAAGATATAAGTAAAACGGTAATTGATCATGATCCTAACTCCAAGGATATCAAAATTTGGTAAATTTTGAAAGTTAGCCTGGCTCAGGTCAAGCCTAACCGCATTAAACTCATTTTACAATATGTATAATAGTGGAGTCAGACAAGCAAAACATAAGGAATATTTTCCAGTGTCCAATTTTTATTTTTTTTTAACATGTTAGTTACATCTAATACTATACGAAATAGACATCTTCTATCTCTAGCAACCGCCACTACGCAAGTTATCAGCCATTTTGTGAAAAATCAGCCATTTTTGCCGTTTTGGTTCTTTCTAAATATAGATGAGTATATCTCGATATGTGTGGGTCCAAAAAAAGCTGAAAAAAATTGAAGTTGTTAGCTGTGATATAGGCCATGAGTGGTTACAATATGAATTTTTTATCTGCACACATAACCTCAAAAAAAAAATGAAAACTTAAAAAACGGTTAAATTTTATTTTTTTGGGTATAACTTCAGATCTTTTAAGTGAAATTTGATGAAATTTTCAGAAATTATACTCTATAATGTGGACAATAACTGGTTAAAATTTTCTCAAAAATTTACTTCAAATTTTAAAATTGATTGGCCAATAATTTTGGCCAAGTCGATTTTTGAGACTTTTATTACATATTTTGACTTGAAATTTATTGTTCACATTATAAAGTATAATATCTGAAAATTTCATCAAATTGCACTTAAAACGTTTGAAGTTATAACCAAAAAACCAATATTTAGCAGTTTTTCAGTTTTTATTTTTCTTTTGAGGTTATGTGTGCTGATAAAAATTTCATAGTGCCGATATGTTTAATTGCAGTAACGTGTTTGGTAGCTTTCACATTACTTGTCAACGGATGAAATCCAACGCTGAAACGCTTCTGCGTCGAGATGAAGTAGTAAAATGTTATAAACAATAATTAAGTTTCATTATTTAGAAGCAAACCATAACTTGTGATTTAAACGAGTAAAATACTTAGAGTAACATTATATTCTTGAAATCCTTAAAGAATCGTGCAAATTTATTAATTCCAACTTCTTCAAATGCTAACATTGTATTTTTTAAAAATCCAATTTATTTTAAGAGGAGTCTTACCGAATAGGTCAATTCAGAGTCAAAGTGTAAAATTCCCTGTTGAAAGTTTGAGAGCAATCGAATAGTCTTTATCATTGCGGGAAAACCTGCCAGCTGAAGTTTAAATACTAAAACCGAAGGAACATCAAAAAGATAGAACTTTTATATCCCTACGGAATCAGTGGAAATCATCGCAAACCAAATGAGTTTTTATATTAAATGCAAAGTATTTTATACAATAGTGAGAGTTTCTTGAACCCCAGTGTTATTTTATTTAACGCAATTCGTTTAAGCCTAAACGAAATTCTAAAATGCCAGTCATTCAGTTTGCTTAAATTGATTTACTAACCCGAAAAATATATCGTATAATACAACTACAAGTATTGCGGAATAGATATACTATCCTTTGGAGAGTATGTTTAGTAGTCAGTCCCGTGTTTAGTAGGTGATAGATAAGTACAGAATCCATAATTCACGACAAAGTAGAGATTCTATCACATTTTCAGGTTGTTAATATTAAGTATTCTGATGTCGGCGGTTGGTCCTAGTTGCGTAAATAGTTATAAGATATCCATAAATAAATGGATAGAAAAATATTGCATAATAAATAATCCACTGATTTGCGACGTTATTTTCGATTCCGATCATATGAACTTATAAATCTTCTTGTGCATTTTGTTTGTATAAAAGCCAATTTAATTTAGGGCCACAACAAGTCACAAGATCAACTCTATACTTCAGTCCAGATACGTGAATAGTTTTAGTTTGTTGCAATCAGAAACAAACGCAGACCCAGAATTTTCGAGACCAACATGACCAGTTTGCAATATGTTCATGTTTTTGTAAAAGATGCTTGAGTATTTGATTGTTTTTGACAAAGGCTTGAATGTGGCAAGAATTATTTATTTTCTTACATTTTTGAATCTCAAAATAAAATAGTTGAGGCTCTCGTCTGATGAGCACAGATGCCTCAAAGATATTTGGAAGATTTCCTGCCCTTATAATTGTTCCTATATTAGGTTCTATACCAATAAGGAGGGTATTAAGAGTCATTGCCTAGATGAGTTGAGACTAAGCGTCCTTTTGTAGAAGTCCCAAGTTGGTTGCATCTTGGCATTATGAGATTGTATGAGTATGAGTAAAGTCACGTGAATTCCCGAAATGACAGATAAAAGCTGCTTAATTTCAGCCCAAGTAGCTGCGTTTCTAGAATTCGTTTATTAAGCTGCTCACCCACAGAGCTTATTTTTAATATGTTAAGTTAGCAACGTTAGTTGATCACCAGGAGCCAAATGTATTGACAAAAATTTGATTGCCCTCGAACTCGTGGACGATTGGAAATATTTCAGAAATCAAAGTTATATATCCTGAGCTTTCTGTTCATCGGCCATTTAAAAAATTTGTTTGGTAGAGTTTTTGGGAGGAGATTGGGTCATTGAACGTAAAATTAATAACGCTAGATGAAGTTTCAATGAATTTGAAATGATTCAAAGTTAAAAAGTACTTACATGAGTAGTTTCATGGAGTATTGGTCGACTTGGGTGTATAAATTATCTATATGCGTTGACGGGTTTTTTAAATGTCTATTTTTTGAGTGATAGTTTGGTTTCTTGATTTTCTTGCAATAATCGTTGTTTGCTTTACCGTTGTAACTGAATCTACCACTACCTCCTTGTTCTCGTAGTATTTTGTGAATCCTACCGACTGCACCAATTTGTTATATTTGAAACTTACTTTTCAAATGTTTAACTAATTTATTTGTCAAATTTACATGAGTTATTTTTGTTGCAGTATCACTATAATGTTGACTTAATTTATTAATATATATAAATGCATATAAAGCTTATGGTATTAACCCAGCTGAAAATCACAAAATAATTTGACTTTAAATAGTGTCTCGTGAATGAGAAATATAGTGTTTAACAGTAATTGTTACCAGAGCCAGGCCTCAAAATAAATGATAGAAAACCAATAAAACCTTGTGGATAAAATTGTTAATTCTTTCAAATATTATATTGAAATTCAATCATACTGTAGCCCGCCAGTAACAAAAAAAAATTAGTTTTTAGTGAATGGCGATGGTAGCCACGCACTCCGGCCAACTAGTCGTGCGGGGTAGGTAAGAAGGGTAAAATCTTGTGATAATTGCCCTGGATAGATATTAGGTGGTATATCAAAGAAAAATATCATACATGTAATAATAAAAAAATATTTTAATACTTATGAATTTTTACACACAGTTTTGACCATATATCCCCAAGTATATACAACTATAAATTATTATCGGCTACTAAAATTTATGCAGTTTTAACTCCACAATTTTTTTTTTTTTAAGACAAGAAAATATCTACACTAATTATATTGTGATTAATTATATACAATACTTAACAGAAAATTATTAAATCAACTACCCCACCGAAGGTGATCACTTCCGATGTTTTTACAAGCAAAATACCCCTATTTTTTGTTTGTCTAACCTAGTTATATTTATCTCTTAACATGTGTGTAAAGTGAAAACTGTTTAGTGAAGGAAACCTACGTTCCCACCTATTATAGCTAATGAATATTTAAAGATATCTTTTATAAATTAAAAAAAACACACATATATATGGTGTGACTATAAGATATTGTAGCCAATAGTTCAATAATAGTAAAAATAGGTACTTCAGATCGGATAAAAAAACATATATATTTTTGACACTTAGCTGTGTTTCCATGTAGGGGTGGTTTCGTTTGCTGTCAACTTTCCCTGTAGGGTGGTTTGTCAGAATAAATGTGCCTTCAACAACCATTTACTGCCGACCATTTGTTCCGCGGCTGATAGCCAAGATTTCTATACAGGAAAATATACACCCAGGGGCTCTGCTTGATGTATCGAATTTTCTTCAGAATAATTGGCAATTTGCATACCATAAAGAAATGCAAGGAGACTAATGAATTCGGAATTCGTAAAAATAAAAATTTTATTGAAAATAAAAGCCCTGAAAGAAAATTACACCAAAATTACTTTAAGGAAACAAAATAGAATAGGTCCTAATTACTTACTTCTACACCTCGTACACCTTACTTCTTTGACTATATAAGTTTATCTGAGGGTGGTTTATGGCAAGATGGTCATGAGCTGATATTAATCCGTTAAACGGCAACTGCAGGAAATAATACCACTCAGAAGAAAATATTCCTCACAATCCTTTCGATACTTTTGTAGTTTATTCCCAATTAAATGGACACAACACAATATATATATCGACAAAAGTATCACAGCTCGAAAAAGCCTATTCTGGTTTCTAGAACACCTCAGAATGTGTACTCCAAGAGATTGTAAAGTACCTTCTCGGTAAAGCAACAAAAAAAATATTCGAAAGAAAAACGACTGCAAAACATTATAAACACCAATAATACAACACTTACAAAAAATCTAGAGATTAGACAATTTCATAAATACATTATATCTTATCGTTACTACTTAATTTATATTTTATTTTGGGACTACTTTTCAGCGGAGGAGAAACCTGCGTAGCTGTTTCTTTTTTGTTGCGAATTATCGGTGTGTGGATTTATGTTAAATCGATAGGTCCTAGCAATATTGAAATAGGCAACCAATTATTCGTCAGCGGTATTTGATGGATGGCCGAGTTTCGAGACAATTATTATTTCTAATAATTTTAAGGTGTCTGAATTCCTTCTGTCATTTATTAAATTCTTAAGACAAAATGAACCCGTAACATAATCTACTAACTTAATGGCGTATGCCTTTTCGGTTCAATTTATGATATTGTCTCAACCGTTTGAATGCCGAATCAACATTAATTTGTTATATTACGAGTTTCACGTAGTAAACCAAACCTGACTGTTCCTTTATATAGCAGATGTATTATTTTCCAAAGGTAACAAAAATTAATATCGCATAATTTATAAATTTATTTGTACTGTAATTGGATTACTTTATGAATGTTGCTGATAATGAACTAATAATAAAATATGTACAATGTAACAATCTTATATAATATGCTTATAAGAAAAGAGTATTGCGTCGTTAACATTTGTATTCTTACAAGACTTTTTCATGTAACAAATAATTTGTAATCCCACAGAGTATCTATATGTATATTGCAATAAATTTATGTCTAAAAGTTTGCATTAACAGATCAATCAGTTTAGGTTAACCATTGATAATAGTACTTATCTTGTTTATTGCTTAGGTAAAATATTAGAATACTTATAATGTCGGCATAAGCTTTTAACAGAAAATTAAATCCACATCAGAAAGTAATATGTTATTTAAGTATTCCTTTTGTCTAACATTCATATGATTTTTATTATTTGCCAGTACCCTTTGTTCTAGGTTAAATATTATTACATATAAGTTGCAACTATTCAATTATTTTCTATCGTTTTTCATCTAAAGATGGTAATTTGATTTAGTGTATCAGACGAATACTCGAGATTGATACAATATTAACTGAAAATAAATTATTTACAATACTGGGATTTCCTGTTTGCACCAGTTAACTTTGAATATTTAATAGCATATTAATATTTTAGTTCATGCTACAATGATTTTGTCGCAATTTCATTTTAATCGGTAACAGATTAATAACATATGAATTTAAAATAAATCGTTCTTTACCATCTTTTACCACCACCAAGTAAAATTTTTAAATATGTGATCACATTAGAAAACAATGGAAAAGGTACCGAATCATAAATATTATATTTCCATTTGGAAGTAATGTTCACTAAGCAATATTTAACCTATTCGATAAACTTTGATGTCAGAAACTCGGAGGTTGTTAAATAAAATTACAAGTAGATATATTTTCCCGATGTCAATGTTACAGATGGTTAGGGACAATAAGGATAATAAGGATAAAGTGTAGGTAGGTGGCCTCCAGCACCTTACTGAAGTCACCGTGAAATTGTAAATATGTACTATAGTTCATTGCCTAGTTGATGCTTCCAGTCGTTATAGAAGGATTATCATTGAGTTGAATATTGAAAATGATACGGTGACTTAGCAATCGTTCATCCCTAATATCGGAAATACAGCAGTAAAGCTCAATGGTCTTCATTCGTTTGTACCGGTCCGAGAGAGAAAGATATATTTCGCTGAATAAGTTTGGAGTGATTGTTGTTCTTTGGCACAGTCTGGAGCCGATATAATCGCTAATATTAAACTTCTCATTAAGTTAATATCATTTCCAAAACTTATTAATTAAAATTCGTCCACTTGTTGACTTTGTCGTTATTTGAACAGCCTCCAATACATCTTTTATACTTTGTAAAATTTAAAATATATTTATAACCTGATATAAAAGTTTTACTTTAGAAAAGCATTACTATGCTTCCACAAACAAAACTGAGACAGCATAAAAACTGAATTTCAGTGGAACATTGGCGGCGGTAGAAATGTAAAAATGTTTTATATACTAAGTAAAACAATTATCATTTATTGTTAAAGGAACCTCTATAATACCTTTATTCAATAGAATGGGGCATTTTATATTGTTTTAAATTTTAGTTCTGGTGATATACAGTGTGCTGCACTTAAAAGTGTAACACCCTTATTATAACTTTTTTCTTTGTTTTCCGATTTGGAACAAATTTAACTCAAATATAGAACAAAGTAAGAAGTATTTATGGTAAGAAAACATCCACCCCCCTACAAATTGAAAGTCACATGTAATACCAAGATAAACGAAAAAAATGAAAAATGTCATATTAAGCATTTTTTTATCGAAAACATTTATTTGTGAAAGTTGTTCAGAATTGTCTTAAACCTTTAGTCCAAAATTTCATCAAAATTAAAAAAAATAATTTTATTTAAAATAATGTCCTAAAACATCATTTTAAATAATTTACAGACTATTTGACAAACACCTGGCAGCTTGCGTTTAATTTAAAACAATACACACTTTTCTAAGCAAAGAAACACATTACAATTAATTATATTTTTGGACATTGTTTTAAACAAATTTTAAATTTTGATGAAATTTTAAACTCAAGGTTTTTAGACAATTCTGAACAACTCTCAATAATAAAAATTTCCGATAAGAAATGTCTAATAAGATTTAAGATGTTCTGATTTTTTTCCATTCATTTTGGTATCGTAGTTAGCTTTGCAATTGTAGAGGGCGAATGTTTTTTTGGCCATAGGTAGATCCTACTTTGTTTTATATCTGAGTAAAGTTTAGCTCAAATCGGAAAAAAAAGAAAAAAATTAAGGGCGTTACACTCCTAAGAGCGACATGCTGTATGCTGTATATAAAGTATTATTATTATTTTAGCAATCACTAAGTAGTCCATTTATAGCAAAATAGTAATTTCTTAAATTTAAATAAAACATAGGGATACGGCCGTCTAAACACAATAATTTATTCTAGAGTTTTTTTTTATTAAGCATCAACCACAAGGGTTATTAGTTTCGGTACATTAGAGTATTATTTTAAAAGTGCGAGTGAGGAAATTCTTGGCACTGCAGCAAGTAAAAAACAGGAGGACTGGTTCAATGATAATGAAGCTTTTATACAAGAACTTCTTGACCGCAAACATATTGCCTTCCAAAACGCTATCAACCACCCTAACGACTCATCAAAAGCAGAAGCTTTTACCCAATCTAAGTATGAAACGCAACGCGAAATCAGAAGAATAAAGAACGAGTGGTGGGCAAGCAAGGCCAGAGAGTAGAGGAAGTTAGCCGTAGGTCGGTCTCCCCCCACCACTGACCTTGACCTTGACCGTGCACCTGTGGTCCGTTCCTTCAAGGCCACGGTGGCACCGCAGGTTCGCATAGCATATACCGTGACCTTGACCTTGGACGGCCGCAGTGCGTTTCGACTTCAAGGGCGCAGTGTTGCTGTTACCCAGAACGATCACTTGCTGTGGCCTTGGCCTTGGCTAACACTATTAGAGAATGCAAGGACGGAGCTTCCTCCTTGCCACGCAACTCGTAATGTGCCGTGGTTTGATATTTTGTGACGTAGTATATCTTTTCTATAAAAGAGTGAAAGGAGTTAATATGGGATCATTCTTAACGTCAATTTCCTAGAGTAAAGAAGCAAATATGTATTCGTGCAGTTTTTGTGGTGCAAGCTTCACTCGCAGTGACAATATGCGACGTCATCAGAGGGAGGCGTGTAACAGTTTAAATGGTAATGGACCGCCAGCAAAGAAAGTGAAATTGGATTCGAATCCATCAACATCGGTAATTATGCAGACGTGTTATAGCTGTAATGTGACTTTAACAACTAACCAAATGAAGTCTCATAAAAGAACACTACAACACAGAACAAATTCATGTGTACGTTTGATGGATGGTACAGAAATTGTTCGCAGTGCTTTCAAATATAGAATCATAACATACCGAGTGCATAGTGATAATGAGAAACTGGACTATATAATATTTTTCAACGAAATTCGACATAAAATATTGAATTTACTAGAAGAAATATTATTACTTCATAAAACTGTGAAAGTAAACATGGAGACATTTGCCAGCTATATATTACAAGCACAAGAAATAGCTGAAATTAAATCGTTTAATACGTGTAATAAAATATTGGATCAAGGTGTGGATTTAAACATTGCACTCGACACTTTTATAGACATGATGGTTGCGCAAACTACTGAGTTCCAAGAGCGTGATTCTGGTATGTAAATATCTTCTGGTATGTGGAATAACAATTGACATTTTTTTTTTTATTTTTAGGGTGGGCCCTCGAACAAATAAAATTTGTTGAAATTAATATAAACAAGTACAGTCCAATGGGTGGTTCATCATATATCAAGTTACCAAAGTTCATCGCAAATAAGAAGGCCGTAGTGAATATAGAAAACCAGGACCAATACTGTTTTGCTTGGGCAGTCACTTCAGCATTGTATCCTGCAAATGGTGGTACATCTCAAATGTCATCTTATCCACATTATTCAAGAGTTCTAAATTTGACAGGTATGAATTTTCCAATGAAATTGAGAGACATTTCAAAATTTGAGGAATTGAATAATATATCTATTAATGTGTATGGGTTAGAAAAGAAATTCGAGAATAATAAAGTAAAATATGATGTTGTCGGACCTTTGCGTTATTCTCAGAAGAAACTACGTATTCATGTTAACTTATTATTAATTTCCGCGGAATGTGATCAGAATCATCATTGTAAATCGGATTGTGCTAAAACTCACTATTGTTGGATAAAAAATTTATCTGGATTAGTATCAAATCAAATATCCGCTCACGGACATAGAAAATATTTTTGTGATGGGTGTTTGCTGTATTTCTGTAACGAACGTCAGCTAATGTCTCACCAAACAAATGATTGTAATCATATTTACACTACAACACCATCGACACAATTTCGGGTTGATAAATATGGGAAACGTGTACCGGAAAATATATTAAAATTTGAGAATTTTGACAGACAAATGCAAGTACCATTTGTAGTATATGCAGACTTTGAATCCATTTTGAAACCGATAAATACTTGCGAGCCAAATCCTGAACGCTCTTATACCAACAAAACGTTTATTCATGAACCTTACTCTTTCGCGTATTACATAAAATGTTCCTTTGATAATAGCATTTCTAAATTTGAACTATATCGCGGATCTGATGCAGCAAAAGTATTTGTATCATGTATAGAGGCTGATTTAAGGGAAATTTATAATAGATATATGAAAGATGTAATCCCCATGTCCCCGCTTACAGCGATAGAAAGAGAAAATTTTGACAATGCAACCATCTGTGGTATATGTGAGAAGCCTTTTGCAGAAGGTGATATAAAGGTGAAAGATCATTGCCACTTAACTGGTAAGATACGATTCGGTGCCGCGCACTCGATCTGTAATTTAAATTATAAACTACCAAATTTTGTACCTATCATATTTCACAACATGAGTGGATACGATATTCACTTATTTGTAAAAGAGTTATGCGCTCATAAAGATAAAGTTGACGTAATACCACAAAACAAAGAAAAATATATATCTTTTACAAAACATCTTTACATGCATGATTACGTTACTGACAAGGGGGAAACAAAAAATAAATATTTGCGGTTACGTTTCATCGATAGTTTTAAATTTATGTCAGCATCACTACAAAATTTAGGGGAAAATTTAAATGAAGGTCAAATGGTTACAATGAAGAACTTTTTTACCGATAATGCAAAATTTATTTTAATGCGACGGAAGGGTGTATTTCCATATAGTTTCGTAGATAACTTAGAGAAATTAAATAATCGTGTTCTACCCACCAAGCAGGAATTCTATGACAGCCTAAATGAAACACATATATCAGATGACGATTATGAAAGGGCTAAAAATGTGTGGGAATTGTTTGAGTGCCAGAGTTTGGGTGACTATTCAGACCTGTATTTAAAATCAGATGTCCTTCTTTTGTGTGACGTATTTGAAAATTTTCGTAAAATTTGCGTGAATAAATATAAATTGGATCCAGCTCAATATTACACAGCTCCAGGTTTATCTTGGGACGCTATGTTGAAACTAACAGCGGTAGAACTTGAATTGTTAACAGATATCGATATGATACATTTTTTTAAAAAAGCTATACGCGGTGGTGTCAGCCAGTGTACAGAAAGGAAGCATATCGCAAATAATAAGTTTGTACCCAATTATGATCCCTCAGAACCGTCGTCATTTATCACATATCTTGATGCTACGAACTTATACGGTCATAGTATGTCCCAAGCATTACCAACAGGGGGATTTGAGTGGCTGTCCGAAAGAGAAATTATCGACTTAGATGTTACTAATATTTCAGACGAGAGTCCACACGGGTATGTTTTTGAAGTAGACATACATTATCCGCAAGAGTTACACGATTTACATTCAGATCTCCCTTTCTTAGTAGAAAATATTATACCCCCCCAATCAAAATCAAAATCACCAAAATTAATCCCAAATTTGAATGATAAGAGACGATATGTTGTGCATTATAGAAACTTGAAACAAGCCATTGAAAATGGTTTAATGGTGTTAAAAACCCATAGAGTACTTAAGTTCAAGCAGTCGCCCTGGTTAAAAAAATACATCGATTTAAATACGCAAATGAGAAATTCAGCGACCAATAAATTTGAAAAAGACCAATATAAATTAATGAATAATGCAGTATTTGGTAAAACCATGGAAAATGTTGATAATAGAAGAGATATAAAGTTGATTACTCATTGGGAAAATGTTAGAAGAACTATAGGTGCAAACGCATTAATCGCTCGTCCAAATTTCAAATCTTGCACAATTTTTTCTGAGGATTTTGTAGCGATTGAAATGAGCAAATTGCAAGTAGTCTATAACAAACCAATTTACGTAGGATTTTGTATTCTTGAATTATCGAAGACGGTACTGTATAATTTTTTTTATGGTGTTATTAAACGTCAATTCGGTGCTAATGCTTCTTTGTTGTACACCGACACCGATTCCTTAATTATGAAAGTTTATACAGATAACTTCTATGACTTTATTGTACAAAATCCAGAAAAATTTGATACTTCTAATTACAGGGAGGGAAATAAATTTAATATTCCAAAAGGCTCGTCTGTGCTTGGGAATATGAAAGACGAATTCCCCGAAGATCCTATTATCAGCTTTTATGGTACTGGAGCGAAAGCGTACTACGTGCAATCGGTCGGTAATGAGTTGAAAAAAGCCAAGGGAGTAAAGAAATCTGTGATTGAAAAACAACTTACAATAGATGACTACAGAAAAATTGTTGAGCAGGGCGGGTTAATATTTCGTAAAATGAATACTTTCAGAAGTCACTTGCATGATATCTATACAGAGATGCGGAATAAAGTTGCTCTTTCTTATTATGACGATAAACGTTTTGTGATTCCCAATACCACTAAAACTCTACCCTGGGGTCACTCAGACATAACATTTTTTCAGAGTGAACCAGAGCAGAATTTAAAGTGGTTAATATCAGCCTTAAATAGTGTCGTTGAACGAAATGTTTTAAAGGATGATGATAAACTAGATGTGTTACTCAAAGCAATGAATGAGTTGAGTGATTAATTGTTAATAATGTTTCTACTTGTTAACGCAAAGGTCGACAATTATAATATTCAATTGAAAAATTCATTGTGATATTTCATGTTATGTGTAAGCCGAAGTAAGAGATATTTGTATGAAATAAAATGTTAATTTATAAATAAAGATTTAAATTACTAAATGGTATTTTTATTGTATGAGTACTGTAGGCAATAAGATAGAGAGAGACGATAGGAAGAGTGGGGTGGGAAGTAGGGGGTTAGTTAGAGTGTGTAGGGAAATAATTTGAACCAATAGGAACAAGAGTGGTAGGGAGTGGAGGGGTTAGTTCAGCGTTATGGGCTTCAGAGATGCTACAAAGATTCTTTCCGTCTCCAGCTCTCGAGTTGTAAGGAAGTGTGCAAAATAGTGCTGTCTGCTCTATTCCTAGCATTCTTTGTGTTCTGTGTTTTGTGTTTCGTGCCCGTTTCTCGTGTCCGTTTTGTGTTTGTTGTGACAATGGTAGGACAAAAAAAGATTGGTGTTTCTGGTGGTAGCGGTAAGGGAGGCGCTTTGTTGAGTGCTGTGGCTGCATACTTAATTAATTATATGCCAGGGCAAGACGACAATGGCGACGCTTGTCCGGGTAATGGTGTGGCGAACAATGGCGACGCTTGTCCGGGTAATGGTGTGGCGAACAACCAGACGAGCCCTGGCGTGGGTGACAATGGCGACGCTTGTCCGGGTAATGGTGTGGCGAACAACCAGACGAGTCCTGGCGTGGGTTTACTACCGGATATTGAAATCCCGACGGATTTGACCGATTTGAACGATGATTTGCTGGGTGATTTCGATTTCTCCGAATTGGACGCGCAGGCTTTGGCTTCAGATGAAGCCAGAGCTAGTACATCTAATGGAGAGGCCTACCCGAACGCCGCGTGGTCTAGGTTCCCTACGGTTACGGAGACAAATTCTGAGGACGAATTTCAACCTGCGCAACCAAAGATTTATTCGCAGAAAGGCCAAAAGAAGATGACGACGCATCCTTCAACATCTACAAAGCAGACGCAGGTAGAGAATACCGAGAAAGATGATGACGTGTCGATTCTTAGAAGAATTTTATCGGCGCAAGCATCTGTACCTGCCCGCCTGAGCCCTATTCCCGATGTTGGCTCAGACGAGGGGCAGGTAGAGATACCTGAAAAGCCTAAGAAAGCAGCAGCTAAAAATAAAAAGCCGTTATCGGGAAGGAAACCGGTGGTTAAAAAAGCTGCTGCAAAAAAGTCGGTAGCTAAGAAACCGAAAAAAGATGCTGCAAAAAAGCCGACGAAAGTGCAACCGGTATGTTCGAGCGCGCCGTTGCCAGGATGCTCTCATGCGGTGTTGCCAACGCAGGAACCCCGTAACCGTGCTCTGGTTGTGAATGAAAGTGATTCTGATTCACAATCGGAGTTATTCTCCCAAGAAGAGCAAAATGAAACTTTCAAAAATTTCTTGAACATGTATGAACAGTTGCAGCGGGAGGATAGGGAACTTAAGAGTGCAACTGATGATGACAGCAAATTAAAGGATCACGCGCAGTCCCTCAAAAGGAAGGCGGAGATGTTGAATTCTCGGGCCGATGAAATGCTCAGAGGCATTGCGAAGCGTCGCAAAGCCTCTGAGAGATGTACAAGGAAGCTAAATGCTATAAAAAAGAAACTGGGAATAAGGTAGTGCGTAAACACACTACAGAATGTTGCATTAAAAATGTTTGTACATAAATTTAGTATTAGGTTAGGGTTAAGAGAAAAAATGTAAAAAAATATAAAAGTAAAAATGTAAAACTGAAAAAAAATGAGGTTAGATTAGGTTAGAAAAATGTAAAAAATTTAAATGTAAAAAATAGGTTAGGTTAGAAAAAATGTAAAAAAAATTTAAATGCAAAAATGTGAAAAAAAAATTAGGTTAGGTTAGGTTAGGTTAGAAAAAATGTAAATGTAGAAAGTAATAACCCCCCCCCCAACCCCCCCCCCAACCCCCCCCCCCCGCGTCACGCGCTGGGTTATGGTTAGTTCAGGTTTATATATTAAAAAAAAAAAAAAAAAAAAAAAAAAAAAAAAAAAAAAGCGGGTCAAAAAATTAAAAAAAGGTTTATGCGGGCGAAGCGACCGAAGGCTGCAAGCGTCGCCCCCGCCTCTGCCAAAACCCCCCGCGCCCACCCACCCACCCGGGGGGGGGACCAAGGTAGCGCAGTGGTATAGCGGAAAATTGTTATTTAATTTTATAATTATAATTTTATAACTCTATAATTTTATAATTATAATTTTATAATTCTATAATTTTATAATTCTATAATTTTATAATTTTATAATTTACGTGTTGAAAAAAATCCCTGCAAGTGCTAGGGATTGAACTACCAAACCTTCGTTCACAAAGTTTACAAAGCAAGCCACGTTACCACTGGGCTACCTTGGTCCTAGGAAACTCTTATACTTTACTCTTATACTTACCTATAACGCGAGTTTATATATATATTTCATGGAATTTTTGGTAAATTGTGTATTTAAGTATATAATTAGATTAGAACTGTTGTATTCATCGTAGATGAAATAAAAAATAAATTTTAATACATTTATTTATACACAAATATTGGACAAAAAAATATATATATATATATATATATATATAAACAACTGAAAAACTTCCAAAGTACACTCAGACACGCGTAAGGGGTCATTTTCGACTAAACTGACCACTGGGAATCGATTCCGATAATTTCCGAATCGATCCGAACACTACCGAACGCGTTATTCACTGTTTTGTCAAGGATTGGGGGAATAAAAAAATCAAAACACGTTTCAGGGGAGTTCACACATGCAAAGGCTGCAATTTTAAGCGAAAAGCCGAACTCATGCCGAACACTCCCGAAGTTTCCCGAAGCCACCCGAAGACGCCCGAGGACACGCGAGGTATCGTTTTCGACTAAATCGATCACTGGGAAGCGATTGCAACCACTTTCGGAGCGATACGACTAGCCGTTCCGGGAAAAAGTCTGCTGCGGCAAAACTAAAGGTCGGAAGTGAGTAGAAACGGTACTGGAGGACAACTGTGACCTCGATACACCTTTTGCAACACTTTTGACCGACAGTCCAAATACGAATAACCAATTTACTTAAATAAGTACCCCGTTATTTCTTATATTAAAGCAATTTTTTATTCTTTACTTTACTACTGTTATTTATTGTATATGAAATGAAATAAAAAAAGAATAACTCTTAATACATTTATTTATAAATAACAAAAATATATATACATAAAATAAAACAGAATTATCCGTCCGAATCATGCTCCACCAGAATGACTGCATCCTCATCTTCATCGGCAGATTCCTCCACCAGAATGGCTGCATCCTCATCTTCATCGGTAGATTCCTCCACCAGAATGGCTGCATCATCTTCCGAGTCAGACGATTCCGCTGTGTCCGTCGATGATTCCTCCAGAATTACTCCATCCATCTCGTCTTCGGAATCATCATTGGGCACAGTGTCCATCGACCATGTGGACGGAGACCTCTCCAATGGTTGGTATTCTTCTGGTGAGGTGGTGCTATCTGCTACACCACCCCTTGTCGCCTCTCTAACGCGCTGCAGGTAGGCACGATACCTTTCGCACAAAACGAACATGGTTGAAGTGGAAGATACAGTATTGTCTTGTACTTCAGACATGTTGGAGCGTAGAAAGTAAACTGAGGGTGGTGAGGGCTTTCTTATGTATATATAGCCCCTACCACCACCCCCACCTCATCACTCCCCACCTCACTACTCACACAAATAAGAGTAGAAAGTGTCCTAATACTCATATTTTTAACACCATCAATATCAATAGCACTGTCAACATAAGCAATAATCGAAGTGAAACACAGATTTCTCTAGTAACATTGTGTTACTTACATTTAAATATTTAGTAAATAAAACAAAAAATAAGATTCAATTTAACGTTTATTTAACACTTAAACTAGTTATATAATATTTACAATAAACTAAAAATTAAATATATACATTTATTTATCACTAAAACTAATTACATAATTATTTACAATAAACTAAGAGATATATACATATTTACAAAAAAAAACTACAAATTATCTGTCCATATTGCAAATATTGCAGATTTCCACTCGCCTAATCTGATAGAGTGGATCTCTGCAAGATTTGCAATATCCCCGCCTGCCTCTCATTATCCTTGTAGTGGCATGGTAGTCCACATGACGATGTCTCCCAGGATCCACCCTAGACTGGTATCCCAGAAAACATCCGTGGCAAAGATTGTATTCCATACCACCCACTACTTGGACCGCAACAAAGGTCATGGTGGTGCAGAAGATGCCATCCATCGGGTTCACCCTTGCTAAATATTCTGATGTTATCCACCGCTGCCCTCTTTGGTGGGGAACATCTACGACGATACCCTCATCATCACTTGAATCGTCTGCACCCTCTTCAGCGTCAAAAAATTCCTCATCGTCTTCCTCGTCGCTTTCCTCATCGCCTTCCTCATCGTCTTCAACTTCTACCTCGTCGTCTTCGGGAGCAGCCAAGTCGTCCTCTACCTCTTCAAGGTACCATATATTGTTGAGGACATCTAGGGATGCTAACCAGTCCAGGAATCTGAGGTTAGCCCAACCAGCAGGTACAGCAGCCATATTAATACTTGGAAACGAATATATAAGACAGTAGACGGAATGATCAACGTTGAAGTTTGCAAAGCAACTGATCTAACGTGGAGTTACACCTCCTCTTTTAAACATGTTGCTGGTGACGTCACATCATCTCTAACGACATACCATGGCTCTAATATCGGCAATTCCAGCGACTACTTAAACAAACAAGACCATGAGGAGGAACTCAGTTATTATTCAGCTGTCATACCGTACACTTGTTTTTAAAACAGCAATGTCTTGTCCAAGAGAGTGGCAATCGAAACCAACAATCGCCGTATATCCATATAGTATGGATGGTGCAATTCTGTGCTATAATTGTTCCCAATTCTGGGCAAAGCAGCAAATTAATCCATGTACTGGACTATGTTCAAATTGTATAAAAGAAAATCCAGTGCCAGTGAATACCGTCCGAAAAGCAGCATCACGTGAGCGTCTGGAGCAAGAGTGCTACAAGTGTCTACAACCCACGACTCGTACAAATTTTGGAATTATCCGAGATGTTTGTGAGACATGCAAGGTGGAGCACCCATTGAGGCAGCGGTGTCTGGTTTGCAACAAGTACACTGGTGATTGTTGGAACAATATTTGCAGCAAATGCAGAGACGAGAAGACATACAGTGTTTTACTTTGTGAATATGTTGGACATATTTATGGAGGTGTGATGAAACACAACAGAGAATGTTTCTGTCAGGAAGCGTTACTGTCGAGACGGGGGGATTTCATCTGATTAATTCCATAAATATGTATTTGTATTTTTTCTGTATTATATACGTTTTAAATAAATATATTTAATCTATAATTCGTTGTAAATATTTTCTTCTCAATAAAATTTATTAAAATGATTTTCTTGATTTCATCTAATAATTTTTAGGAGTAAAAATTAATTCAAAAATTTTAACAAATTTGCATTTGTATATATTTTTTCGTTAATGTGTATATAATTACTAAGGCTTTGGAGTCTTATATGGGGAAAATAAATAAAACAAATATTAATGGAATACACACATTTTATTATGAAATTTCTAAACATAAGTAAAATATTAGTTGTTATAAATATACACATTTTATATAAAGAATGTGACAATATTAAATAAGAGCTGCTTCGTTAATCCAAGAGTTGTGGTCATTAGAGAATCCGAGCCACTTCACAAAAACCTTGTTCCCTCTCCTTCTTAAAACCTTTTCCACCAAGTAGACATCAGGGTATTTAGCTTTTTGTAGCTCCATTTCATAAAAGCACCCCTTTATTGGTTGGCCATGAATGTCCTGGAGTGTATATGTTGTGGGATTTGTTACATTTATTTTAACGATCTTGAAAAGTTCAGTTGAAAAATTTGGTGTGAACCCCTTTTCAAATATACCTTTATATTTACTGATTCGAACTATATCGCCAATACGAAATTTAGGTTTCAAAGCAATTTTAATGTGATTATAAGCATTTAAACGTGTAGTTGGTTTAACATCAGCAGGTTTCATACCAGTCGTACGATGTATTTTATTATTGTACAATTTTGTAATGTCGGATAGAATGTCAACCCATTTGTATTTACCTCTAGCTGAGAATTCTTTATATAACCAGGTTTTTAATGTTCGTATTACTCTTTCTGCAATTGCTGCTTTTTTCGTACTATACGTGGAGTAATGATTAATGATGTACTGTTTCATTAAAGCAGAAAAGTTTTTGTTGTAAAATTCCGTACCCTGATCGCTTTGTAGATTTTTAGGAGAATAATTTGATTCTTGTAAAATACTTCTCATAGCCTTAGTAATTTCAACACCAGTTTTATTTTTTAGAGGTTTAGTCCACAAATATTTTGAGTAACAGTCGATCACTACGAGAATGTATCGATAACCATTGTTTTCATCAGCGTATGGTTGCATTTCAGCTAAATCCATTTGCCATAAATCACCATAACCTTTGATTATTGTTCTTCTTCTACGGAAATTTCTCCTACAAGCTTTATGCAATTCGTTAACAACTTGTAATTTCTCATTACTAATCACCATAATTGAAGTTTAAGTCAGGCGTTTATATAGATAATTTAGGTCTGTTTTTTCACTTTTTTCCTAATGTAGCAGCGTTGTCCGTGACTTCAGCCACTATTTCATCTATCACTTGTTGATTACGATCGTTCCTCCCAGCTTGTGCCACAATATTTCCAAGTGATTTCTGTCGCACTGTCATACCTTTCAGACGGGATTCATCGAGAATGTGGTGCACTTTGCTTATTGCATCATATAAAATAGTATAATTGTCCTCGGTTAATTTCTTAACTCCAGAAATTTCTTTATTAATGTGTTGCAGAGCGTCATTAATCATCTCGATAATTTTGCTGTGTACAAACTTACTATATTCAGTCCACTGATTCTCCATAAAAGCAATGTGTGACTTTTTAATGTCTTTCATACATTTATCGATATTTTCGTCTACATAGTTACGAGTTACACCATCTTTTTGATTTATTGGTTCACCAATGTTCAGTAAACGCTTATTTTGCATATCAAATTGATTATCTGCGGTAAGTTTAAAACCAATACCTGGAGGTCCATGTACGATAATCGATTTATTATTCTTACTTCTTCGTCTACCGAACTTGTCAATTGTGTTGTTTACAACAGCCATTTCTGTTTACGTCTGACCCCGTTTAAGCATTTCACAATATTTTATACTAATTAAATAAGTGTGAAATGAATTTTAACTTCACTAATAGATTATCCTTTCTTCCCTCATTTCTTCCAATAAACTGACTATTTCGTTATTGACACCATTGTTACCAACCATTTTTGAGCTATAGAGCAGGCGTAGGCGGTCCACCAGTTCTTTCGGTTTATTCCAATATACATAGTCAACACCTCTATTATTGTATAATTTATTAATAGGAACACCTAAGCCAGTTTTAGATCTCGTCACAACTGTAGAAGATACCAATGGTTCTATAATATTAGTGAATTTCTTCCATTTAGCTTTATTCAAACCCTGTTTCATATCATAATTTTTATATGGTGCTTTTGTCTGTTTTAAAATCCCCCCATATAATTGACACTCTTTGTCGCCAATAATAGCCTCATTACTACGCGAAATTTGTGGTTGTTTCATAAATATCATATCATATAACTTAGGACTGCCAGAATACGTCCCCACCTTCTTAGTTCCACGCCACAATGTGATATTTCCATTAGAAAAGCGTATTTCAGCATTACCCATTTGTAGTTTTTCTGTATGGGGGTCTAAACGTACACCGTATATAGTATCATACCTAGCATTGTCGAATTTCAGATTTTCTAAATGTGTTTGCACTATATCACATTTTCCTTCTGCGCCACTAATAGAACTTTCTGAACATGGAGTGCTCATTAACGACGATCCCGGTGGTGTTTCCAAAAAATATTGTTGACTTGCATTTTTGTCACCATCTTCATCACTAGTTTCAGGTGTTGCTTTAAATGTACTAGTACTAGCTCTTGCACTTTCTATCGGTTGTGTTGGTTTCTGAGGTTGTGTTAGCGATTGGTTATGTGAAGCAGATGATATAACCTTTAATGGTTTTGTTATGGGTTCATAAATTTTTTCGAGTGTTAACTGATTCTCAACGTTTCTTCTCTTCACAGAGTTGAATTTTTTGCGCACTGAATCGGTGGCCTCAATCAATTCACGTTTCAGTCTTATTTCTTCTCTCATGTTTCTACCTATAGCACTACTGAGTTTATTCTCACCATTGTCATTCATGTCTAACAAATGCAGCCTCACTGCTGAAGTTATCCCGATGCTATCTGTAGACCAATTAAAATTTTAATTACAATACTTCATGGATATATGAAACTATCAAGTTCTTTGCGATATCTCCCTTCATTTACTTCTCTATCCTTGTCAATTACAAGAAACCCATATTTGTCTTTCCAGCACTCTGCACACATTTCTTGAAATTCTTTATAAGTCACATCCGGTGAGACATGGTCTGAGAAAATGTGGTGTAAATTCATATCATCCTGCTTAAAAATTGCTATGAAATTACTATTATCCCTTACCAACTGTTTAGGGACGCGGGAATACGTTTGTGCCAAATAGAAACAATCTACATGTTTATGACGCCCCATTGAGAAGTATGCTCGAATAACATCTTGCTTTTCACATATAACATCATCAAATATAAATATAGACTCAGGCTCAGCGTCGGATGGTTGCACTATTTCCGCGTTGTTACTGAAGGTGTAATATCCTAGCCCCGTAATCGGTGCTAATATATCGCGTAAATATTCATACTTGGGTTGATGTAAGGACTTTGAATATAAGTAAATGTTTGAAAAACGTAGCCCAAGTGGATGAGTAAGCAAAGTTATTAGTAAATTTGTTTTGCCACAACCACTTGGACCTATTAAGAGTCCGCGAATAGTTGAGGGAAGTAGCGGGCCATGGCGTGATTCGACTTGTAGTCCACACCCTACTTTTTCATCTAAATTATCTACAGCAAGTTTCTGTTTCTGCTTCACAATGCGCATCGTAGCACGGATGGATACTATATAAATAGATGTACGTATTGTGATTGTTATTTAAATGGTGTCAACCGAGAAGCACACACGTGAAAATCGTCGTGGTTTAAAGATTGGTAAGGGGGTAGTCAATTCTCTAATAAATAAGCTCCCATTTGAACTACACTTACCGGGAGGTTACCAGTATTGTGGTCCAGGCACCAAATTACAAAAAAGATTAGCCCGAGGTGATCCAGGCATAAACAAACTCGATGCTGCATGCAAGCAGCACGATATTGCATACGATCAAAACACCAGTAATTTAGCAGCCCGACACAAAGCAGACTATCAACTTGAACAAGCTGCCTGGAAACGAGTTAAATCAAAAGACGTAAGTTTCAAAGAAAAGGCCGCCGCGTGGTTAGTTACAACTATAATGAAGGGAAAGCAACGTCTTGGTATGGGTTGTACGTCAACAACACCCCGTACTACAAAGAAACGTATAATTAAAAAGAAAAACAAGAAAAAAACTAGAAATATAGCTTTTGGTGCTGGAATAGTACGTAAAGTACGTGATGACATACGTAAAGCCGGTGGTAAACGAAAAATCGCTAAGGACACAAAAAAAGTTACGCAAATTGCGCTTCAAGCAGCACGACGACACATGAGAGCAGCTGGTGGAAAACGTAATATTCGTACACCTAGGATAATACCAATACCGAAAGTGGGTGGAATTCTACCATTAATACCCATTTTTGCTGGATTATCAGCTTTGGGTAGTTTAGCTGGCACTGCTGCTGGTATAGCTAAAGCTGTAAATGATGTTAAAACGAGTAGAGAGGAATTAGCTGAAAAAAATCGCCATAATAGGCAGATGGAGGCGATTTCTATAGGAAAAAGTGGTAAAGGGCTATATTTAAAACCATATCGCAAAGGACTAGGACTTTATCTAAAACCACAAAGTTCAAAAAACTTCTAGATGCTCTACCCCGAAAACCTCTCACTAATATCGATCTTAAATATTATGCAGAGAAGATGAAAGTGCCCTATTTTCGGGGGATATTTATGCGGGACACTCTACCATATTCTGGACCACGTCATAATGAGTCGGCCATCATAAATCTAGACAGTATAAATGGCCCTGGAACACACTGGGTTGCATTTAAAAAACGTGGTAGTTTAGTCACATATTTCGATAGTTTTGGTGATTTACCCCCACCGACAGAATTAGTTTTATATCTGCGCAGAGGTTCAAAGTCGACCGACAAAATTTACTATAACTATGAACGCCAACAAAATTTTAACACAGTGTGGTGTGGTCATTTGTGTTTGAAGTTTCTCACTACAAAATAACTACAAACGCTTGTGAAATAACATCTGCAGACCTTGAAATGGATCGGGAAAGCATCAAGCAGATGGGTCAATCACTAATCGCATTCTCCCGTTTACGCAGTCTATTGAAGATGAGCAAACAACAACTGGCAAATATGCCTAAAGAAGTAATGATTGGATGTGCTGCACATGAAATTGCATTAGTATGGGACAAACTACCCCAGCATCTCCAGAATGATATTGATATTTTAAAATATCAATACTGTCAGGAACATTATCATGATGATGATGATGATGGCGGTGGTAGCAGTGTTGATGTTAATGATGGGCCGCCGCCTCGAAGAATATTTTGCTGCTACTGTAAAGTGCGCGATGTCAATGTTGCATCAAATAATGAGATACAAACGTCTCCGTCATCCAGCAAAAAACGAAAATTACACCACGATTATTGCTGTAGTTCACAATAAATTCATGAGAGAACACTAAATATCATCAGTCATGTCGTATACGTTCACTCTATCAAACCGATCTAGTGTGCTCAGTGCTGAGTTTTATCCTCCCATTGAATTAGATACTAATAGTCGATATGGGTTAGGATTAACAGGCTTCTATTCTTACAATTCTATATTCAATGTGGACGAAACCAACAATCGTTTTTGCTATCGAATTGGACCAAAAGTAGCCCCCACACTTATCCACATACCTTGCGGAGCCTATGAAATTGAAGAGATATATCGTGCAATACTGAAAGCTATGCCCGGTGATAAGAAAGAGGAAAAAGAAAAACTATTTCGACTGCGAGCGAACAACAATACGCTAAAGTGTGAGATTTGGTCAAAATATGGAATTGACTTTACACAAGCAAACTCTATTGGTAATTTATTGGGATTTGAATCGACTTATTTGCATCCAAACACTAATCATGAATCAACATTACCTGTTGATATTATGAAAGTAAGGATGATACGTGTAGATTGCAACATTATCTCTGGAGCATATCTGAATACCCTTAAATCCCATACCCTTTTCGAGTTCGACATAGACGTTGAACCAGGTTACAAACTTACCAGAGAGCCAGCGAACATCATATATTTGCCTGTTAGACCTGAAGGACGTCAGTTTATCGACAACATTACACTACGCATATTGGATGATAATGGAGATTTAATCAATTTTCGTGGTGAGAAGATTATCGTAAAGCTAGAATTGAAACAGTTTTAAAATCGCAAACACAATGGGTTTCCGATATAATCAACAACGATTAGCACACAATCGTTTCAATGTGATTGACGATAAAAAGACTAATGACTGCGGAAATCGACTCATTCAACGTGTAGAGCTTAAACGGTTAAGACATAACCTGCCAGCTAAAGATCGTGCATTTCTTCGATCCATCGGATTGAAACTGAGAGAAAAATAGTTAATAATGGTGACTTTTACATCTAGTGAAAAACTTGAGGTGTTCGAGGAACCTGTATTCGATCAGTCACTCGTTAGCTTACATGAGCATACATATAAACCACACGGTTCACCATATTATAGAAACTCTGATGAAGTACGCATTCCTGTCAATTTTCAGGACTTAATACTTGACATTACAGAGAGTTACATTTATATAGAAGGAAAATTTACCCCTAGTGATGTTACCAAGAAGTGTTATCTATCTAACAATGCGCTAGCTTTTCTCTTCGAAGAAATAAGATATGAAATGGGTGGTGAACAGGTCGCTGTCGTTAGGAAGCCTGGCATCACTACTACAATGAAAACTAGGGTGTCATATGGACAAACATCCCTCCCATCGCTACTAACTATAGGTTGGGGTCTCACCGAGAAAAAACAGGATATTTTAGATACTACCAGCCACGTTTTCAGCGGTAAACTCCCTCTTAAGTACCTCATGGGTTTTGCAGAAGATTATACCAAAGGTATTTTAAATACAAAACAGGAATTAATTTTAATTATAGCACGTTCCTTTAAAGACTCTTACATTGGAGAAGTTGATGCACAGTTAGAAATTAACAAAATCGAATGGAAGATAAGACATATTGTGCCTGAAGTTAGACAAAAGGTTAAACTATTAAAGAAAATTGATACGAGCAGTAATAATGCTAAAGTTAAAATGGCTTACCGTATGTGGGATCTCTATGAGCTACCCACTCTACGTGATACTGCTTCTGATATATGGGCTGTTAAAACCACTAACAGTCTTGAGAGACCTCGATACATCATTATCGGATTTCAAAACAATGGCAACTCTAGTGACAGAACCAAGGACGCCGCAAGTTTTATACATGCAGATATAAATAATATTCGGCTATATTTAAATGCCGAAGTATTTCCATATGAACGTTGGAATTTAAATTTCGATAAGAAACTCGACTCTGCAGCCTACTACGCCTATGAAAATTTCCAACGTAGTTATTACGATAAAGATATGAGTGAACCTATGATGGACCTTGGCGAATTCAGAAAAAATCCATTGTTTGTTATTGATTGCTCACACCAACCAGATGCAATGAAATCATCCACCGTCGATATAAAAATTGAATTTGAGACACGGAAGACGAAGTTCCCCGAACAAACTCGAGTATATGCACTTATACTTCACGATGCGTATTTAAGTTATAGCGCATTAGATGGTTCAGTTCAGTGTGGCATTGCTGGTGCTAAGTAACGAATACCTATTACCATGACGTCATTAGGTAGCCAATTTCCTACTTTGATAGTTGACTTGCAGGGGTTTCAATATAAAACAAATGATTTTACCGTTAAAGAATTAGCTGTTCTATGTTGTAACACTAATCAGCAAGCACACTATTTCTTCAAACCACCAAATCCTTTCTCATCACTAACCCAAGGCGAACAGACTCACTACCGATGGTTAGAAAACAACTACCATGGGGGCATAAAATGGAGTGATGGATATATTCAACTGTCAGAATTCCCACTAATACTTCATCGACTTTGTCAAAACGCTGTTAATAATTTTCGACGCAACGTATTGTCAGAGGATGTTATAATTGTATGCAAAGGCAAATTAAAGAAAAATGTTCTACAGCATCATCTAAAATGGAATAGAGTTATAGATCTAGATGACTTCTCACCCTGCATACCCAATCTAAAATCGTTAAAGGTACCAAGATGTATGGAACACACCCAACCAAAATATAGTCACTGCTCTCTTGCAAACGTTCACTTTCTTAACAAATGTATTATAGATTTAAATATAGAGTTAAAATAAATATCTTTAAATATGTTTATATTTAGGATTAATAATTAATATTTTTTAATGTATGTCACCAAAAATAATTATAAATAAATTAATGTATAATCTAATAATGTGTTTCATTTATTTCAATTTTAATTTTAAAAATAAAAACAACTATATTTCCATAATAATAATTTTATTACACCATTTACATATTAATATTATTAACAGAAGAATTACAATAAGTGATTAACTACTAATTGAGTTGTCTTCATCCTGTTCTTCATCAGATTGGTCGAGTTGATACTTTTCAATAATTTTCTTAGGTAAGTATTTTTCTATGTCACATAGGAAATGTTTTAAATTTATTTCCACTAGTTGCTCACAGAATTCTTCTAAATTCACAATACCACGAGAGAATTTACCACATAGTTGTGCACCTCTGTAATACCTCTCAGAATCCTCATTAAGCTGTTTAACTTTTTCAGCATCGAAGCAGTAATTCAGATCATAATTTATTGCATGGAGTCTATCCATACTTAAGTCGCCTAGTACAGAAGATAGTCTTTCAATTGCCGAATTAATGTCTTCTGCCCTTACCCAACGTTCTGCTGAATATTGCATCCACATTCTTGCCAGTTATAGTGAGGCTAGAAATTACATAAATAAAATTAGAACAAGTTATCAAATATATGATAAAACTACTTACATCTCTACTACTATTGTAGTGTATTTATAATATTTCAGTCTAAGTTATACTTTCACTATACCTTATTTATTGGTCTGATAATTTAAAGTATACAAATATTTTAAATAGTTTAAATCACGCAATAATTTCGAATTTTATTAGTGACCTTGATTTAGCACCGGTATAAATGGGTGAATTCTCTCCTAAATAAATCAACGCATATTTACCACTAGACGAATTTATTTCTTCTATAAAAGTTATATTTAATAGTTCAGCAATACGTTTAGGCAAAAATGATTTAAAGGTAGTACTTGTACTTTCATCAAATAAATGTACTAATATCGATTTTCCAAAACGTGTATTAAGCATTAACATTTTTTTAATGGCGTAAACCTTATTTAAAATTAACGATGAAATAGGTTTTTGGTCTAAAACTTCAGTATCTTTAATAATAAGTTCATTAAGGGCTAATAAATCGATATTGGTAGTCATATTTAAGTAGTTGAGTACAGTGAAAGAATTACTAACCAAGAAATATTACAGAACTTTGCTTACTTAAAATATTTCAGATCACAACACTATGCTCACTTATTAACTGTAGGTGAACCAGACTAAATATGATTTTGTTCTAATAGTCCGTGCTTTTTTTATAGAAAAAGTATACTACGTCACAAAATATAGAACCCCACCACATTTTACTGTGTACGTATTGAACTAATGTGATTTTAGAGGTCAAGTTGCGTGGCAAGGAGGAAGCTCCGTCCTTGCATTCTCTAATAGTGTTAGCCAAGGCCAAGGTCACCGCAAGTGATCGTTCTGGGTAACAGCAACACTGCGCCCTTGAAGTCGAAACGCACTGCGGCCGTCCAAGGTCAAGGTCACGGTATATGCTATGCGAACCTACGATGCCACCGTGGCCTTGAAGGAACGGACCACAGGTGCACGGTCAAGGTCAAGGTCAGTGGTGGGGGGAGACCGACCTACGGCTAACTTCCTCTACTCCAGAGAAATTCAAAGGTACGCCGATTCACACGACTACAGGAATTTCTTTCAAGGAGTAAAAGCAGTGTACGGTCCCAGTCGGAAAAATATGTGCAATATTAAAGATTTAAATGGAAATCTCCTCAAAGAAGACCAGGAAATAAGAGCCCGATGGAAAGAACACTACTCTAACATTCTTAACCAGCAAAGTCAAGCCGATCACGATATTATAAATCTTATCCCTCAATATGACACCTTCGAAGACTTAGATAAACCACTAACGACGGAAGAGATCTTAACCGCCATTGGGCAGCTAAAAAATAACAAATCTCCCGGCGCCGAATCACTCCCAGCTGAGATCTTTAAAGCTGTGTCGTCAGAGCTCATACCCTACCTCAAAAAACTGTTTGATGTCGTGTGGGAAAGTGGTCAAGCTCCGCAGGAGTTTCGTGATACACTTTTGATCAACCTCTTCAAAAACAAAGGGAGCGCTGCGGACTGTGGAAATGACAGGGGTATAGCTCTCCTGGCTGTTGGAGGGAAGATACTCACTAAAGCGATGGCAAATAGGCTAACACCTGTTATGGAAAAGTTACTTCCTGAAACACAGAGTGGCTTTAGACCAAACCGAGGCACATCGGACATTTAAACAGCTTCAAGAAAAAGCACTCGAACATCAAGGAGAAATTCACATGGCCTTCATTGATTTAACCAAGGCGTTTGACTCGGTGGACAGGGAAGTGCTCTGGAAAATTATGCTCCGCTTAGGTATCCCTAGAAAATTTGTGGAAGTATGTCGCAGTCTACATACAAACAACAACGCCCAGGTTATGTATAATAATGAGGCAACCGAACCTTTCCAAACCCTCACTGGAGTTAGGCAAGGATGTGTCCTGGCACTCCTACCCTTTAATTTGTTTACCACTGCTCTAACAATTATTGTTGACAACAAACTGACAGTCAGAGGAATAGGTCTCAGATACCGTTTTGATGGCGGTCTCTTTAACATAGGGCGCTTTAGAGCTTTCACGAAGACACGCACACGATTCATTTGTGATCTCCAGTATGCGGATGACTGTGCACTTTTAGCCTCTACGCCGGAAGAGCTTCAAGAACTTTTAGATGTGTATGCCCAGAGCTATGATTCCTTGGGACTTAAAATCAACATTGGAAAGACTAAGATTATGTCAACTCCTCATCAAGTGAACCAAATAGACATTACACTTAACGGAAATTCTCTTGAAGTGGTGGATCAGTTCAATTACTTAGGCAACGTTGTTAATGACAAAGCAAACATGGACAGCGAGATTCGCAATAGAATTAACGCTGCATCTAGAGCGCTCTGGGGACTTAGAGAGAGAGTATTTGACAACCACGACCTTGCTTTGTCAACGAAAATGGCTGTCTACAGAGCAGTTGTCATTCCAACACTGCTATATGGATGTGAAAGCTGGGTCACTTACCGTCGTCATGTGAAAGAATTGGAACGTTTTCAGCAAAGACACCTCAGAAGTATGATGAAAATCCGTTGGTTCCATCACATATCAAACGTGGAAGTACTCAGGAGAGCAAACAGCCTTCCAATCGAGGTGCTTATTTCAAGAGCACGCCTAAGATGGGCAGGTCACGTTCATCGTATGCATGATAACCGCCTTCCTAAATGTACACTTTATGGTGAATTGCTAAGCGGTAGAAGAAAGCGTGGCGGTCAGCGAAAGAGGTTCAAAGACGCTCTCCATGAAAATCTAAAATCCTGCGGTATTGCAGACGAGCAATGGGAACAACCTGCAGCGGACAGAATCGAATGGCGGGGGGTTGTGGCCAGCTATCAAGGAAATGTTGCTGCAAGAAGGCCGAATCCAAGGCCTAACCAGGTCTATGTTTGTCCTGACTGCGCTCGACATGTGCTCTCCCGAATTGGCCTCTATAGCCATAGTCGTGTGCACCGTAGATGAATGGGAATTACAATAGACTACACCTTTTACTTGTTTTTTATTGTACGCAATTTATCGAGTGTAACATTTTTATACTCGGACCCGAGTAACGGCTAATAATAATAATTTTTATAAAAAAAATTTACATTAAATAGATTTACATCGTATATATATATATATATATGTATCACATTAAATATTGTTTAACATGTTAATGTCTGAGAGGTATGATAAAAAAGTTTTTATGTTGCAATCCTCCCCCAGAATGGATTTCAGGTCCTATTTCAATTTGTGTTTTTGCCTTTCCCTTGCAAATTTGGGGTACTCCAGTAGAAGATGTTGAACTGTTATTTTCACGTCACATACAGGGCATTTGCTTTCTGGTTCCTTCTTTAATATATATTTATGGGTTGATTTGGTATGGCCTATACGGAGTCGGGTTAAAATGATTTGATGTTGGCGTTTATTTGGAATCTTTTTCCAGGGCGATACAAAAGGTTTGATTTCTTTTAGTTTCAATTCTGTTCTTAGCCACGTATTTTTCCATTTGTCTCTTAACTGAGTTTTTGAGAAGCTTTTAAAATCTGTGTAAGGCAGTTTCGTTTCTGTAGTAGCATTGTCGTCTGTTATTGCAATTTTGGCATGATGGTCGGCTGCTTCGTTACTTTTTATTCCTATGTGCGATGGGATCCATAGAAAATGTACCTCGTTTCCGTGTTGTTGCATTTCGTACAAAGTTGCTTTGATTTTTATTAGGATAGGATGTGAAGTGTACAGGTGCTTCATGAAGTCTACTGCGCTTAGAGAGTCGGTAACTATTAGCGTTTTCATTACATTGTTGCTTTTTGCAAAAAGGAGTGCTTGGTGTATTGCGTAGAGTTCGCCTGTATAAGTGCTACTCATGTTTGGAAGTTTAAAATGAAAACTTTGGTTGGCTGTGACTGCTGCGGCACCAACTCCTTCTACTGTTTTTGATGCGTCGGTGTAGGTAAAAGTGTACTCTTCATATTTTGCACATATTTCCCGAAAATTTATATGAATTAGATCCTTTGTTTCTTTTCTTTTGTTGAATATGGTAAGTTTGGTATTACAGATTGGTCGATTAAGAAGCCAGGGTGGGAAGGAGCATGGAACTGTAGGGAAAATATCCGGGAAATGAATGTCTAATTGAGACATACTGGTTGATTCTCTCGTAAAACGGGGGTGCTAGTCTCTTCCTTTTAAATGCATCGGTGAATCTGGATGCGAAAACATTGTTAAAAACCGGGTTTTCTTTGTTACTAGCTACTCCTGCAGAGTACGTTAAAGAAAGATATTGTCTTCTCCATTCTAAGGATGGTTCGTTTGGCTCGCAGTAAAGGCTCTCTATGGGGCTGGTTCTATATGCTCCTAGGGCTATGTTGAGTTGTTGACTTGAGTGTAGAGAGTATTCCATATCAATTGGGGTCATAGGAGGGCACGGTTCATTAAAAAAAAGTAGTAAGGTGAGGGCATGTTGCGGATAATGTAAGAAAAGTGAATAGAGTATCCTATTATGTTAACCAAAATGAGGAAACCTCTTTGAGACAAATTCAGAGAATCTGTCGCATAATTAGATACAGTGCAAGGAAAATATTAAAAAAAAAACAGATTTCGATGCTGCATAATCAGGAAAGTTCAACATTTAAATGAGGGAGATAAGCCGAGGAGAGTATGATTTTGTAGATGGCGGTTAAATGAAAAAAGGAACCACCTGCTGATATGTAGCAAAATTCTTTGATCGAACGAATCAAATTTTTCTAATAATGGATTTTTCAATAGAAATTTGCATTATAAGTGAACACGAGAAAATAAATATTGGCACAGAGAGACTGGGCCAAGAAAGATTTTCTACGAATGTTTGGGTGGGTCTTTTAGAGACTAAAGTAATTGGACCGCTCCTAGATATCTTAACTGCCTGCAAACAGAATTTCAAGATTTTCTTTATGAATTAACAGTTAAATTAAAGATTAAATTATTCATATTTTCAACAAGATGGGGCTCCACCTCACACTGCTGTAATATAAATCAATAATAATAAATAAATAACACCACAGGTAATTACGACCCTCTTTGTCCCGGAAGGAGATTGTGGAAAGGGGCTATATATTTAGAGACCAGGGAGACACATCCAATATCCGTGTATAATAACCGAGAATCGAACCCGGAACTTTTGGGTGAGAGGCAAGTGCGCTTACTTCTCGACCATCATATTATATGTACAAATTATTTAAATCAAGTTATGCTAGATAGCTAGATAGGCACCTATGGACCCATTCTATGGCCAGCTCGATCACCAGATATTACTACCTTGGATTTTTTCGCCTAGAGTTACATTAAAGACAAGGCATTTCAAACTGCCCCTGAAAATATTGAAGACATCAAAACGAGAATTAGAAACGAATGTGAGGCAATTACTCCTGAAATGCTCCAAAATGTAATGCGTGAGGTGTCTTGTAGAGCACATTTGTGTATTAGAAGGCATGGTGAATTTGAGTATTTATAGTTACAAAAATAAATACACACATTTTCTATTCAGTATGGTAGTAGGCAGTACTGTTATAGATAGTTTTTCGTTTTTGGATGTTCATTTTGTACTTATATTTTAATTTATGACATATTTGTTTGTATTAAATTGTAATAAATAATTACTGAATTATAATTATTATAAAGTGAATTCTTATTATAACTGTTTTAGAATTATTATAGGGCGAAAAAAAAAGTGTAAGCAGTAATATATGACGTATTGTTGTCCGAATGCTTTAAGAAATTGAAAAGACGTAACAAAAACCGCTGCAGAATGAATCACTACTTCCAAGTATCTTTAAACGAAAACATCTCGATACTATATTTACACTCTAGTATGTGGAAATAATTGTTCATAGAATTTTATTTGTTTTTTTTACCAATACTTTACTTTTACTGCTGTGGGGAGTGGGGATGTAGTAGGGGTGGCTCATGCCAAAAAATTTTTGAAGATCTTTGCCCGTTCTATACACATTAAATCACAATTTAAAAATCTAAAATTTTAGATATAAATCCTGGGATGTCCAAGGTAAAACATTATTCAACGATGGTGGAATAAATGAACCAGGGTCGGCTCTAAGTATGGCCAAAAACAGTTTGCCTTCGAGCCTAAAAATATTCCTTTAAAAATCGTTTATGATTTATGACGATGAGAGTATAATGTAATGATTAGTTTGGGTGAAACAAACTTGAAACGAAGTTACTACAAAAAAATTAAACAGGAGTATGAAAATTGACTGAAAAATGATGAAAAATTACTATAATGGAAGAATAAAACTATGTTTATCCATTGCATAAGTAAATATAGTGGAGTAGATCTGGTGGAAAAAAGGGAGTCAAATGCAAGTGTTTTTTTTTTAAATTTTTTCCATCTTATAGAGGACGATTTCCCTCACTTCCCTGACACTTTCACATCGTGCAGGCAGGTGGAGGGGGGGGGGGTAGTTGAACATGTGGAAAATCGGGTTAGGATGTTAATATTTTTCTGTTGTGGGTGGTCATAGGGAGGTCTCTAGGATAATTAAGGAAGGGATGGGAGGGGGGAGCGTGCAAAATGGGAAAATTGCCATATATCCGACGGGATCTTTGTCTTTATGGCAGCTACAACTTCCATTTGATCCGAATTGATTTTTGGCAAAAATTCAAAAATGGGAAGCATAAGAGAGCAAATTTCTATTTTTGTTAAAAAAATTAATTAGATCGGACGGTAACTTGCGCTACGCATTTATAAATTTATTTCACATCTGCCCCCTCCGTGTTCATTTGCAAATAGCTAAATGGTTACTGATAGAAAAAAATCCGGACGAGTATGGCTGTTCTCTTGAAAATGAACCCTAACAGAAAGGCGTATGACTTTCCCTTGCCTTCTATAGGGCTTAAACTAAAAGTTGACGTCCTGGCTCTTCTAATTAAGGAATTTGAAATTTTTATTTTTCATTTTGAAGGGGATGAAAATCCCCGTCTTTTGAGGACATTTCATCTCCTCTCCTAACCCCCTTCAGTAAAAAAACGAATTTGAAAAAAATTCATTTTTCTTTGGCTTCCCATTTTCGATTTTTTTCCAAAAATCAATTCGGACCAAATGGAAGTTGTAGCTGCCATAAAGACAAAGAAATCCCGTTTTGATTTTTTAAAATCGCACGAGCAGGTCCGGAGATATGACCGTTTTCCCGTTTTGTACGTTCCCCCCTCCCATCCCTTCCGTAATTGTCCTAGAGAGCTCCCCCCGCGGCTTTGATCTCTTCTTATGACCACCCATAACAGAAAAAAATTACTCTCCTAACTACATCCCTTTTAAGTCTCTGAACACCCCTTTCCGATCCCTTTCTCTACTCTCAAACACAATCCCTTCAAACGGCCATATCTCCGGCCCTAATGGCCGATTTTAAAATACCAAAAAAAAGTTTACGCGCCTCGAGGAGACCTTTCTTTTTTATCCGAAATATTTTTTGTTCGGTTCCCCGAACGCACGCACACAAAGTGGAAAAACCAGATTTTCCATATGTTCCCCCCTTCCACCAGCCTGGAGGATGTGAAAGTGTCAGCGAAGTGGGGGAAGTCGCCCTCTAAAAGATGGGGAAATTTTTTAAAATAATATACGCTCTTTAAGCAGAGGTATTACACTTTCAAATACAACATGAAATTAAAATTAAATTGGTTTTATAAATTCGTAAATATCCTGTTTTATATTAACAGAATAGTCGCCATTTTATGATGAAGTTCCGTCACTGCTTTTAAGTGTTATTTTTGCAACTTAAGTGGCAAAAAGGAAAACCGTTTATGAATCACTTTAATGGAAAACTGACCTATAAAGCCATATACTTTATGATTCATTGTAGAATCAAGAACCGAACAGAAATTGTGAATGAGTTACGAACTTGAATATTATCACCTTCAATTTATAAGTCGTGCAGACACAAAAGTGTCAAGTCTTAGAATGCTTTGAAATTATGGTCCAAGTTATAACGCCAACTGAACATTCAAAAGTTGCAACAAAAGGTCATTTCACTGCCTCGCAATGGATAGTAGGTGAGCTATTGTCTGTGTTAGGAGCGAACATAGATAGTGCTTTGTAAATTTCCGCTCACAACACGAAGCGACACAGAGTGAACAACAAAACGTTTACTTTGGTGAATAAAACGAATAATTTTTCAATTAAAATATTGCGTCATAAAATCAAGAACTGACTCTAACTTATTAATACGGAGTATTAAATAATGTGATAACACAGATTTTTGCTAAAATTTAAATATCTGCACGTATGTGGGGTTGTTTAAAAATGTAATTTTCTGACAATCATTGTATCATTTATATTTACCTTTAACAAACAAATAGGTAGAAAGTATATCATATATTAATTAAACAATAAAATTCGGAATAATGCCAAAACAGTCGATGGTGATTAATGAGGCAAACTGCCCTGTTCGGCAATGTGAATGTGAAAGAACACGCCAAAACCCTCGATGAACTTTTCGAAACTGTAACAAAATCCGAAACTCATCAAGGAGTGTAATTTTAGAGAGTATACTAAATGTCGCCGCACGGGGACGTAATGTCGCCCCGAACACAAAATTTAGAAAGTATAACGAATGCCGACAGTTTTAGCGAAAATAGCCCTTAGCGTCGAGGGTGCCCTATCATTTTCTATCAGTCGATTTTGATGGGAAAATGATAGGTTTTAACGGTATTTGCCCTAAACTGATTCCTCAGTGATTCGGTGTCAAAAAAGTATAGTCACCATGTACTCAGAACGTGCATGGGACCGCCTTGCCTGAAAGTATGAATCTATAATTGTAGAATACAATTCAAAGTCGTTGCCAATTCAAGAACTTTTAAGCTCCGAGGAGCGACCAAAATTGATATTGAACTGAAAATACGTCAATAGACAGGCAAGCAAAAGCCCACCAAAAAATTATAAACATTGAACTTTTTACTTAATCTTTTGTGTAATCGTTAGCTAAAAACTAAGCATTGATTGGATGGTAGTTGGTACATTATGAGTCGTTCCGTTCCTGACTATGTGTTGTACATGAGCCAGACTATAGTTTGTCAACACATTTTTCTTGAACGTTTTGTAAAAACATACTTTTTTAAAAAGATTTAATATATAACTTTGAACTCTATATGGTCTTTTTCTTGTTTCAAAATTCCTTTTCAGGTTTAAATACAAGAAAGTGTTAGTATTTACTGTGTTAGATTTATAGTGTTACGACGATGAACTAATTTGAAGCATGTTAAGAAAATATAGAATTGTTAGAAATTCTTATTCAGTGACAGAGAAAGGCAACTGCTTAACAAGACTTGAATTTAGTTAATAATTTAAGAGCTAATATATTTTCAATAGTAGTGGGTGGTATTATAGCAGCAGATTTTCCTGCACTTGGTAGTATGGGATGTCAGAGGACTCTGAACAGCACCAAGGAACTAATTGATAAACAGTTGCACATGGAGTCGAGAATGAGTTTTGTTTTAGGACATAATGTTTATGATGAATTTTGGAACCGTGCTCTCTTCACTCACAAGAAACTTGTTCAATCCTTAAACGGTGGCAATTCTTAATATTGTCTGAAAGTTATTTGTTGTATTCTACGAATATTCTTTCCTTTTATTTGTATTTTCTAGCACATGTATAATACTCTATTATTTTGTAGACTTGGTGATTTGTTTTTGAAGAGGATAATACATGTGGTAGAAAACCCAAATAAAAAGAAACAATATGGTGGCAGTTCTTGTTTAGCGTCCACAAAATATGTTGTTTGCGGATAATTGTCTCGAATTTACTAATAAAAGTGGACGTTTTCTATTTGTATGTGGACATGAATACACAGAATACACAGTACAGAATCTTGGAGTTCTGTAGTATAATAATGAACTATGTAATTGTGAGGCATATATCAGAATCTGCTTCTAGTTATTTTGATTTCTTTTCAAACAATTATTCAAAATTTCAACATGCTTTCACACTGTGCAAGAAGAATTATCTTATGTTTCACTATTTGCAACTATTCTTTAGGTGCCAAAGATAAGGCGAAAACTCATATGACCAGAGGATCAGAAGAAATAAGTAGCAGATATAATAAGACAAGATATCAATTGCCAAGTATATTATACAAGCATCTACCCACCTCTTGATGGCTTCCTCAAGAACACGAATTCGCACAACTCTACTAACGTTCCTGGAGAATGTGATGTTGACAAAAACAAAAGGAGTCGAACAAATGCAGAAGAAATGAGTTCCCATTGCAAACTTCATCGCTTCCATTGTTCAACCACAAATTTTCATGTCTTATATATTGAGCAGCTTTACTCTACTACTTTACAGAAAATTTGCTTTCAAAAACTTGGTGAAATTTGTTTCAAGTTTGGGATTCTGTTCACCCTACTATGAAGCTTAAACGTTGAAAATATCAGCAACGGTTTTTGCTCAACCTGGCTTGAAAGCAGGGTCATTCAGTCAGCTTTTTGTAACATAATTTTTTTGAATAATCCATTTTTCATGCGCGCCCGGGCTATAATGCGGCTTCTTGCATATTTCACTTGACGACCTTATGCAACACTCAATACATTGTAGTAAATTAAGACAACAACAGAGGGTTCTACAGTCTATAGTTTTGAATTGGAAGGCAATGTCAGATGACATTAATATTATTATTATTATTAGCCGTTACTCGAGTCCGAGTATAAAAATGTTACAGTCGATAAATTGTGTACAATAAAAAACAAGTAAAAGGTGTAGTCCATTGTAATTCCCATTCATCTACGGTGCACACGACTATGGCTATAGAGGCCAATTCGGGAGAGCACATGTCGACCGCAGTCAGGACAAACATAGATCTGGTTAGGTCTTGGATTCGGCCTTCTTGCAGCAACATTTCCTTGATAGCTGGCCACAACCCCTCGCCATTCGGTTCTATCCGCTGCAAGTTGTTCCCATTGCTCGTCTGCAATACCGCAGGATTTTAGATTTTCATGGAGAGTGTCTTTGAACCTCTTTCGTTGACCGCCACGCCTTCTTCTACCGCTTAGCAATTCACCATAAAGTGTACATTTAGGAAGGCGGTTATCATGCATACGATGAACGTGACCTGCCCATCTTAGGCGTGCTCTTGAAATGAGCACCTCAATTGGAAGGCTGTTTGCTCTCCTGAGTACTTCCACGTTTGATATGTGATGGAACCAACGGATTTTCATCATACTTCTGAGGTGTCTTTGCTGAAAACGTTCTAATTCTTTCACATGACGACGGTAAGTAACCCAGCTTTCACATCCATATAGCAGTGTTGGAATGATAACTGCTCTGTAGACAGCCATTTTTGTTGACAAAGCAAGGTCGTGGTTGTCAAATACTCTCTCTCTAAGTCCCCAGAGTGCTCTAGATGCAGCGTTAATTCTATTGCGAATCTCGCTGTCCATGTTTGCTTTGTCATTAACAACGTTGCCTAAGTAATTGAACTGATCCACCACGTCAAGAGAATTTCCGTTAAGTGTAATGTCTATTTGGTTCACTTGATGAGGAGTTGACATAATCTTAGTCTTTCCAATGTTGATTTTAAGTCCTAAGGAATCGTAGCTCTGGGCATACACATCTAAAAGTTCTTGAAGCTCTTCCGGCGTAGAGGCTAAAAGTGCACAGTCATCCGCATACTGGAGATCACAAATGAATCGTGTGCGTGTCTTCGTGAAAGCTCTGAAGCGCCCTATGTTAAAAAGACCGCCATCAAAACGGTATCTGAGACCTATTCCTCTCACTGTCAGTTGACATTAATATAACCAACAAATAAATAGTGTGAAAATACAATGACAACATCTCAGGAATACTGGTCTATTAAAAGACAGATCAAATGGGGCATTTCAAACTTGGCTTACTCTACTATAGGAATTTTATGCTATAATTGGTAGCCCCGGATTAGAGGGAAAAATGATAGTTTTTGTGGCGGATTTTTTTGGTCATTTTTTGTGACAAAGTGAAAAAAGGAATAGTCATGTTACTAGAGGCATTTTTGCTGTAACTCCAGCCAAGTGCAGACACCACCTTTCTGTAATAGAAAACCTAAGAACATCTAAGGTCAGTAAATCTGAAGTATATTCATTTAAAGATCTATATTTTGTTTAATTTAATATAAGTACAAATAGCATAAAATTCAAGAGAGTACCAAGTTTTGATACTAGTAATTTTTATAGGTTTTTTTGGAGGGCCTTGCCAACCCTCACCCGATAATCTGACACTCAAAGATTTAAGCCAGTCGCAGGTATTACCCACTTATGTGGCTTGAGGACACATAACACCTGGCGTGGATGCCGGAACGGGTCATGTAATCTAAAAGAACTAAGACGTTCCACCTGAGATGTTCGGTCATCGTTTTCAACCAGCTTAGTTTTGCTGAATGGTTTGTTGGTCCAGCTAGTTGGTAACTATTCTAATTCTCCAGCCTTCGCCTTAACAACTGTAAGTACAACTGGTCTAGTTTACAACTGCAGGGAGGAGCCTCCAACATTTCATTATTTAGGGACAAAATATTGCATCGTAAATGGATTAATATTTTTTGGAAAAGCGTCATAATTAAATATTTTTTTATTGTTAACTAAACAGCTGTTTGGGAATTTAAATTCCATCTTGTTTTTTTGAGATTTCTTTATCCCTTCAGGATTACTGACAAGGTCAGGGTCATTTGTACTGTACCTTTTTTATTTCTAAAATCTGAAATATTCTAGAAGTTAAAATATTCATAGCCGGAGAGGCCATAAAATCAATTTAAACTTTTTAACTTTTTTTGTTCCATTTGCGCCTCACACCCTCATAGCTTAGTAAATCTAATTTTAGCAATTGTGTTATACCTTATCCTGTGTATTATATTATTATTTGTTGGTGGCTTTGTATTTATACATTTTTTTACTATTATTATATTTAGTATACATTACTTAATTTTTTTATTCTGGTCTCTAACCCCTTCTCTGTCAAGAAATTGACTGGCGCCCCAGAGCTTACAAATTAACAACTCTTTCTTCAATATAAACTGTTGGTTAAGTTAAAGTTATCGAAAGAACCTACGACCCGCCTCCGAACAGAAGAGCAGCCGGCGAGTGCTTAACCGAAAAGGCCATTTCCTTACGGTTCACGTCACATTTTGTCCGGAAATACCGACTTCAAATTAGGTCCCTCGACGGATTGAACACTTTTCATGTGATGAGTGACATTAGATCCATTACCCCAGTAAGTTAGTCAAAAGGATCTAATACCAAAATTAACCAAGATTCCAAGTTCAAAATCTTGTGGGGAACTTAAAAGTTATTCCACTGGATACATTCAACGCGACGGGAAATTGTTTACGAAATGTGATTGTGAAAGACCTTCCAGATACGTAAGACATATTGTCTGAAATTATTTGTGGCATTCTACGAATACAATTGATACAAGCATTTATAAAAACCAAGACATACTAATAGATATCTAAATTTTAACTCAAATCAGTCAATAAATGTTAAAAGGGGTGTTGTAAAATGTTTATAAAATAGGGCCAAAATAATTTTATCTAATAATGAAATATTAAATGATGAGAAACAATTTATCAAAGAGGTTCTAGTACAAAATCAATATCCTGAAGCCTTTATTGATAGAGTTTTCATAAATGTTGAAAATAGGGATAATCAGGTACGACGAAAACCAGAACAACAATTTCTTATGTATACGGACTATCGGAGAAGCTACGCCGTATAGGTGACAAATTTTATATTAGGACGGTATTTCAAACGGAGAACACTTTGAGATCTATTTTAACAAAAACAAAACCGATAGCAGAATTCAAAAAACTGTATTTACAATATCCCGTGCGAATGTGATAAATGTTATGTGGGTGAGTAATCCAGACCTTTCAGTGTGAGGTTGGAAGGGCACAAGAATTACTTTAGATAAAATGAAATTCTGTGTAATTGACATACGCAGCAAATAAGAGTTCTTCGAAAGAAGTTTTGAAAACGGAAAGAGACTACTTTCTGAAACGTCAGTAATTACATTATTTCTATGTTTATTCCGATTTATATTATTTGTAAAACATAACCTTTGACTGTTCCTCTGACGTAAATGTCACAGGCGCAGAGGCTTTTTTCCAATAATTCTATTATTTTGTAGATTCGGTGTAGATCATGTGATTTACACTCTGAGATGTTATGTTTTTGAGAACAATGCAGACAGATCACATACTGGAGGGCACATTTATTTGACGGATGGTGACAACCATTACATTTAAAACAGCGTCTCATTTCAATAGCATCAAAAACATTACAATAGTCATAGACAACGAATAATTTACTCTGCTCTAATATATTATAAAGCTATCATAATACACAATGATAATTGTTTTTGAAAAATCATGTAACCCCTGGGTGGTCTTATTTTAAACAACTTACAGTCAGCCTTGAGTGGGAATGTGGAAAATACATTTTTTCGGTAGAACTATGTTTTGAATGCTTAAACATTGCTTCAATTGGTTATTTCCTTAATAATTTATTGACTATGTCTTGTCATGCAATGTAAATGTTAACCTTCTGATTCACTATATATTCGATAATAATTAATATCAATCATCCTAAGTTAAATAATAATTTGCCCATAATTGAACCAACAGAAGTAATTAGTGGAAATATTTTATAGCAATTCAAATTCTTTTTCTCCGAGTAGAATAGGTGTACTGCGGCAAAGGATTAAACATACACGGGTCTAGTAATTGAGAGCAATTAATTTCCATGATGGCTATTTCCACAGAGACCGCTTTATACATCTGAAATTTAACGTATTTGATCCGATGCTTGTCGAGTACATTAACGGGAAATAGCAGTAGGAATTCGAAATGTAGGTTAGAGTAACTGCTACAAACGATTGAATAAAATTTATTATAATTATTTTTTAAATAACTGTTAGGAATACTTAACTTATATCAAATCGTTTTAATTAATGCATCTTTAAAAATTGACAATTAAATAATAATAATTAATGGCCATGCATAATTACAATAATAATAAAGTAAAATTTGAAGTTTATTCTTTGGCTGAATTTTTAATTGTAAATCTCTTACTGACAACAAACCTAATGAAATCAGCAGACATTTTTAAAAAATAAGTGAATGTATTCTATAAGATGGCAAAATGATATTATTTTTACTAACACGGATTGAAGATGGGCCAATCCAGAGCAACCAATACTTAATTTTTCTGATCAAATTAATGTGATTTACATAGTCCTCTCCAAGGTCTTCGACAGACATAATCACAGTGTTTTGCTTTCAAAGATGACCACATTCGTTTTATTAGTGGATCTAATAAACTTAAAGCATAGCTGCAAAATAGATACCAACATGTTCGATACTGACTGCAGGTTTGTCAAATTCTTGCAGTCCAGTGTTCTTCAAGGGTCTATGCTAGATCCGCATCTCCTTAACTTGTTCATGCCACTTACTACATCTGAACTTGAGACAGAAACGATACTTTACCTAGGCGACTCAAACATATTTATTGAAATAACCCTTATTGAAAAATGAGATATTACAAAACGATCTAATAAGCGCCGATAATGCGTCATTAGTAAGCGGCACTTAATGGGCAAGAGTGTAAATCTTTTTCATATTCTAGAAAGCGTTCTGTATAATCATAATTTACAAGGTGTCGTGCACAGACCAAAGTCTTTAAAAAATTTAAAACTTCAGTTTGATCCTAGACGTAACTTTATAAAATATATTGAATCAACAGAAGCTGGTGCCATTATATTAACAGGGTTTCTCACATGGAACTGTACGGGGTTTGTATACATTTATAGAATTTGTATACTATATGTTACATTTGTAAGATCCTGTCTCATGTATATATCAGCGGTATGAAGCCCTACTTCCAAAGTTCATTTTCTCCAACTCGAACAAATTCAACGTAGGTTTCTCAAATCCGCTACCTATAATTGATCAACCCCAAATTGGGTTTCCTCAAGAAATACTGCTTCATCACTTTGATGTATGTGAACTAGACAAAGGGAGATTAGACGATATAAATAATCGCCTTGACTGTATCAAATTCTTTTCTTCGCCCCACTGTCACAACAATTACGTCATCACCTCTGTATCATATGTACATTAGCTATCAAACCCACACAGTCGACTTGATATATTTTACACTAACTCGTCGTAAATAAATAAATTTAAAAAACATATTTTCATTTGCATTTTTTAACTCGCAATAATTTTTCATGTACGTCTGCAAGAAATGCAAGGCGTGCGCACTTTGTATGATTGTAGGCATAATTATATGAAAGGGGGAATCCAAAGTGCGCACGTCGTGCTTGTCTTACAGACGTACATGAAAAATTATTTTTTACTTTTAGTTACGACTTTATAAGAAAGCAAGTTTTTAAAAGTTATTTTTTATTTTTTTTGCCTACGATTGTTTATCTTAAAAGTTTGTCATACTTTGTCTGCCGTTTTATCTTTAATAGCGCTTTTCCTATGTTCTTGTAATTAATTGTTATTATACTGTAAGTTTATATAGCTACTGTGTGTATAATTGTTTATGTTTATATTATTTAACATATTCTCGTATTTCATTGCATTTAAAATTGCAATTTTTCTCTCCTTATCCTGTAATTGGGCAATATGCCTGTCGGATTAATTCACCATGGAAGATCTACTGAATTTTATTTTATTTATATTTTTTAATGTCCTGTTTCTCGTTGATTTGTTTCAATTGCTGCAGTCATGTATATTGTATATGGAAGTTGATTACTTTCTTTATTTGTGATATACGAATACCTCTGTTACGAATGTAACATCATCAGAATAAAAAAAAATCGGTTAGTAGATGCACGTTGACAATACTTTCTCATTATCAGAGTAGTCGTCTCAAATTTTGAATTTTTAATTCCAGGAAAAATTGTTTTGCGATCTGCCTAGCAGATTTTCTAGTTCACTATTGAAAAACGTACCAAAGATCTTTTCGATGCAATTGTTCGCGCTGAGCATTATTTATTTAAAATATTTTTGATTTAACAAAAAACTGTTACTGGGACCTCCCTGCAGTTTTTTATTAGTTTTCTGATAAGAAATTTACGAAATACCTCTCGGACACAGTTTTCCTATTGAACAATTGAATAGACATATGTAACAACTAACCTTCAGTATTGCGCTTTTCGAGATTACAAATAAGCTGGTATAATAATAATAATCCAAATTCTCCATTAGACCATACAAGAACAGGACATAGGATAAGTCAAATACGAACAGTAGTGTATAAGATAATACCAATATAAAGCTACAATGTAAATTACAAACAATAAATTGAGTAAAATACAATAAAAACAGCACGAACATATTGTTTTACAAACAAACTAATACATAGTTCAAATGTGCTTTTAGAGAACGGAATATTAAAACATAATATTTTTGGTCGCAAACTCCTCTATAAAATCCTTATTTTACTATAAGGAATGTAACCAGACTGCAATCAACAGCTACTCTCCGGGCTATGCGCCCCGCCGAGCGCTGAATTACAAGTTACAAGCCTGGCGCGTTAAGTGTAATAATTGCACATTACTATCAAAACGCTAATGCTTTGATTTACTACTAATATGTTATTGCAAGACCAAGACTTTTTAAGTTCATTTAGTGCACTCTGCGTAGAGTTCCTTAAATGTACTATACTGTTGCAAATACATAAGTAAGACACTTCGTCTGCAAACAAAGTTGAATTTTTGACAAGTCATTAGCAAACACTAAAAACAATAGCGGTCCCAGGTCAAAGCCTTGGGGAACGTCATATAATATATTCAATATGCTGAACTGGTGCCCATTTATTGAATCTTATTGAGTCTGATTGGTTAGATACGACTTCAACTAGTCACCACATTTGCACCTAAATCCATATATAAGCAATTTGTTCATGAATATCTCATGATCAACACGATCGAATGCCTTGCTTAAACCCATAAATGTTCCAAAGCATTTTTGTTACTGGTTAAATTATATTTGCGTTATTCTACGGAAAGTTGGTAGGTTTATAGTTTAAATAAACATGTGCATAAATAAGTAGTGATTATCTTACCATCAATATTTGTTTCTAGCTGACTGGACTAGATCAATAGTGCCAAAAAATACACAGGATGATTATGAACAAGGTTCACAAACTTCTCCACATATACTTTAACTAAAATTAATGGAGGTTCTTCAATCTTCATATAATATTTTCTTAATAAGCCTTTACTATGAAGTCACATCCATGTATAGTAAGTGCGGGACAATTCCCTGGACCAATATTTGAAGCGGAATCATGAAATTTATTATTTAGCTATTTAATACTTATTATTTTCAGATACTTCTGCATATTATTTTTGAACAAAAATTGATCAATAGGATTTATGGCCCTTTTCTAATGTGCCCATATAAGCCGAATTTAATTTTTTATATTTTTTTTATGAATACCAACATAATTTTTGTTTAAATAGTTTAAATCTGGTATATCTTCTTAAAAAAATATATGATAATATTCCTCATAAAACACATTAGACAATCTATATTATTAAAAACTTAGACTGTCAAATTATATAAAATAATAGATAAATAATATATTAATTTCTAACCGATATTTTAACCCTGTTTATTTATGTTAAATTTTAAATCATTAAACTAAAAGGTTGAAGGTTGCGAACGGTCATTGGACCCGAACCATATTTGAAAACATTTTAGGGTATAATTCAATTTTAGTAGGGTTGTGCAAAAGGTATTTCTATAATGAAAATTTTATTGTACTTTTAGGATCGCTTGATATTAACACAGTTCAGTATGGCAGTTTTTGTTACAGCAACTCATAAAACCAAACTACATAAAAATCCCGGCTACCAGTTATAAAAGAGAAGTAGTATTAAATGGAAAAAATAATCTCAGCAGGTCCTTCCCAGTATTCCTCAATCGCAAATTAAAGTAAAAATGATACTAAACACAGTATTACATTTTGTTACATTAAATGCCCTGTTAATCATGTAGGATTACATTTTCTCCAATAGTGGAAATACATTTTGGTTAACTATTATTTAATACCGAGCCAAACAAATTAAAACAAACTGGTCCAAATATCATGGTTATTTTAGAGGATGGAACCTATTTTGTACTTTATATTTTACATATTATTAAGAGCAATTTGTGAATTCCAATATTGAGATGTTTTTGAATAATTAATAAAGTCGAAAAATGCCAAGAAATCTTGTTTTGTATTTTTTATCTTGAAACGCTGTCAAGACAAAGCTAGATAGAGACAAAAATTGTCAGAACTTTTTTGGACAATATTAAATTTTATACACAGAAATCTGTATGTTTGTAGAGTCCAATATAGGTGTGGGAGTTAATCGAATCCTTTCCGATGCGTCGCAAATCTGTGTAAAGTAAATAAATACCTGAGTTCCACATAAAGTAAACTTAGATCATGGACCTCCGTCAAATTTATATACAATTATATTGTACCTATGAACTTTATTTAAACTTTTGGCATTTTTTATGTGAGTAATTAAATTATAAGAAGTTGTATTGTCCATATTGTAATTTTCGTATAAAATTGCATAAATGCAAAAGTGTCAATTGCATAGTACTGCCATTTAATTATTTTATACTGATTCCAAAATGTTATTAGGTTATTTCTAGTAACGTCATATTTAATTTCTACCTAGTAAGAAGATAAAATCATGTTATGATCTTAACAAACATAGATGTATGAAATGAGAAACCAAACCATTCCATCTTTTATTTCATGATTGCGCCAAATTTTAACGTACCTAACTTTTGAAATGTAAAACCAACCTCCTATTAAGAGGTATTCGGAAACTTTAAAGATATGAAATTACCTCAAGAGAGAGTTACCTTTATTTTTCAAAATCTGTTTTAGAATTCTGATCGTCGTTAGTCGCACGTGCTGCTTCTGTTACTGGAATATTATTGATGTAATTTTTGATAGGTAAAGAAGTGAAATCACGCTAGTTTATTGAAATTATTGAATAGGGTCAGAGACAACCCTAGAGCCAACCGCTATTCCCATGGGCACCATCGGAAATAATTTAATCAATGAGATTATTTTTCAATTTATAATAATAATATTATGGAGGTTTATGAGACTAAATAATTAAATATAGAAACAAGTTATTGCCTTATACCTTAAGAGAAACAACAATGCAGCTACAGACACGTGTTTCTGAGTTATGGCTCCTCATCAGCGTAGCGTAGCTTAGCGAATATATCTTATAATCGAGCAAAACCAACAAAGGTCGGAAAGTACAGTGCACAGTACTCGATTTGTACTTTCATACTTCATGTACCACATTTAGAGCCTCAAATGAGAGCAATCAGTATGACGAGCTCTACGTGTACTGCTCTATTTCCTCCTGGCAAACACTAAGTAAAATATGATGGGGGTTTATGAGGCTAAATAATTAAATATAGAAACAACTTATTACCTTATACCTCAAGAGAAACAACAATGCAGCTACGGACACGTGTTTCGGAGTTATATTTGCTAAGCTACGCTACGCTGATGATGAGCAATAACTCCGAAACACGTGTCCGTAGCTGCATTGCTGTTTCTCTTGAGGTATAAGGCAATAACTTGTTTCTATATATAATAATAATATTTATTCATATATAGCTGTACAATATACAGATATGAAACGCCAATAAGATAGATGGTATAAAATAGATAGTACAATAATACAATGGTAGTAACGGTTTAGTAAATATACAAATAAATACTCGGACAACCAACAAGGAGAATTCCGCGCGTGGGTAAAATATTCACTGTAACAATAAATGGAAGTTATAATAAACTACTGTTATGTATTTTGCACCTCAAGAAAGGAGAGGATAAATATTTATGCAGTTTGTATATGGTTACGTTTATTTGTTTAGAGATGTTTAGAAGGTAGGTGGGTAGAACGACGAGTTACTAGCTATGGACTAATATATAATTACTATCCTAGTTTATTAATATGTTTAAGTTTTTGGTAATTTTGACAGTTTGGTATGAGACATTCCTTATCTATATAGCAATCTAATATAAAGTTTTTAACCTCTCCACAATAAAATTGTGAGAGGTTACTAAAATTGGTTCAAAAACGAAAATTGAGATAACATCAAATCTTTACGTTTTGAGGTTCTAGGAACCCAAAAAAGTGGTTTTTGAAAAATGTCTATGTGTGTGTGTGTGTGTATGTGTGTTAGCACGATAGCGCCGAAACTACTGAACGGATTAGAATGAAACTTTGCGTGTGCGTTTCTTTAGTGCCCCAGAAGATCTGAAAAGGTTTTGGTTGAGATCGGATTACGTTTAGTGCCATTTTGACGCAACAAGTTGTTTATTTTATAATTACTTTCAATTTGCAATGGAACCATTGAAAAGCAGTTAAAATTTTGATTTCAACGATATATCACACTTCCACCCTTTCGATTTGGTTTCCGTGAAAAAAATTAAAAACAAAGCAAATATGGCATAGATCGCATTTCGCACGACATGATCGATGCGTGTAGCCGTTACGTCGTGAAACTCGTCACATCACGTGTCAATTCACGTGTGACGGTTTCTTCACTGCTCTAGAAGTAGAGCGGATACGTTTAGTGCCATTTTTAAATATATATACAGACAAATCGAAGAGTTAAACTACAAATATTCCTCTAAAATTTAGTAAAATTATTGAAATGCTAATGTTTCATTTAACAACAGCAGCCGCGAGCGATCGGATTGCAATGAGCAAATTTTGGCGATTGTCATTGTCATCGTTTGTCATCCGATAGCGTTGGTGTCATGTCATGTTAATAAGATTTCGGCATATTTGTAACTTTTAGTGGAGTGTCACAAACTTTAAAGGTAGATGTAACAATATCAATATCATATGCTTTCTGTATCTTCTTTGGTGAATTTATTATAGATTATCACTTTACCAATTTTCAGTTTGTTGCTTTACAAATCTGTAGTATTTAGGATAACTAGACTTTCTCAGTCGTTCAAGTGATGTTAAAGTTGTTATCCTAATAGTATATTATTAAACGAGCGATAATGTAGGTAATAACTCGCATAGATGATTGTAAATTCATTAAGTTGAAGGTTTTTTTTAGTGCCCCAGAAGATCTGAAAAGGTTTTGGATGAGATCGGATTACGTTTAGTGTTTTGCCACACAATTTAATGCTCTTTTCGGCTTCAAAGATCCACCGAGTGGGGAGGTCGGCAGCTACTGGAAGCGACTGGGCTTCCAGTAGCTGCCGATTATATTTGTATAGGTAAGTGTTTTTATATCAATTATACTGTTAATGTCTTTCCTTGTTGTCGTTTTATCCACAACCTGATTTCTGTTTTAAAATGTTTACATTAGATATGTGTCTTGTTTCAATTGAGAGATGGTTAAATATTTTTGTGGAGAGAATTCTGTGACATATCTGTCCAATAATTATAAAAACTCCTTGTATTTTGTATTGTGAAAGTGTTTAATTATATTTGTTTGTGTGTTTATTTCTAAAACAGTGTAATAGAAGGGCTTGGCAAAGTAGTTACCTAATATCAAATATTCCCGTTTCATTGAATAAAATATCTGATAACTAAATTCTACATTTCTTAAATATAATGTTTAATATCCATTTTTGGATAATCTCAAGTTTTTGCAATAGCTATTGTTTATGCTACCCCATGCTATTAGACCGTAAGCGAGATGTGATTGCACTAGCGCATAATATATTGGGGTTAACTGTTTTTCGCCTAAAAAAGTTTTTAATAGTTTTATTTTTGGTAGTACGCACCTCAGTTTTTCACTAATTTATCAGTATGGACATCCCATATCATGTGACTGTCCAATATTACCCCTAAATAATTGATATTTTGCTTTGACTGAATCAGAACTTCAGTATTAGCATCACGGATTGCTAAAGAATTAATAGGCAAACTATTTCTTCAGCTGCCGAAAGGTAGATAAAATGTTTTCTGTAAATTTATGGATAATAGTTTCTTATTGAAAAAGTCAATCGCCGCAAGCAGATTTAGCTCCACTTTCTTTTTTACTGCGCCCCATGTTTCATCGCCAAAGAAGATTGCCGTATCGTCGGAAAAGCTCATGATTTTACCAGCGCAATGTATTTCAAATTACTTATTTACATAAATAGTTAAGAGTAGAGGATCAAGCATAGTACCCTGTGGTACAACACACTGGGCAGTTTGAAAGTTTATGCGTATGTCCACTAAGTCTACATAATGTTGTCGCTCCGAAAAATGACCAGACAGAAGTTGTTTGACAACATTACGCAGACCAATATCACTTAAGGTATCTAACAAATCTATATGATTAACTGTATCGAATTCTTTAGCTAGATCTACGAAGATGCAAATCGACTTTTTTGTATCATTTAATGCATTATAAATCCTTTCTGTTAAGTCAGCAATAGCATCCTGTTTAAATCTGCCCTCGCGAAATCCATACTGTCCATCAGATAGTAAGTTATAGAATCTTTTCATATATTTTCACAAAATTATAATTATATATCAATGATATTGGTATGTAGTTGTTGATTTTTAGCTTGTCTCCAAATTTATTTTATCGTAGAAATTTTAAACTTTCTTGGAAAATTACCATGTTGATTAGACAAGTTATAATATGTGCAAAGGATTCTTGATATACTATTTATTTCAATGTTTCACTTGTTATGTTATCAAACCCTGGGGATTTTTTGGTCTTTCGAAAATTAAGATTTTAACGTTTTTAACTAACAGACGTAGTTTCTTCTAAATACAGTGTATTTGGCATACTCTGTTCATTTCATCTCTGACAATAGGTGCTACTTGCTTAGCTCTGATTTTTGATCAAATGTATCAAACAGGGAGTTGGGACTAGCTCCCATTTATTTTGCTTCTTAGGAAATTGAAACCGTTTTTGCTTAATATCTCATTCTGATTGATTCTCAGTTAAAAATTTCCATTATCAATTTTACACAAAAAAACATTATCTGCAACTTTCGGCTAAAACTTTGAAGAAAAAAAGTTATTTTGAGGCGATGCATCGACGGGTACTCCGCAATCTCCACGCCATCTTCGTTTACACAATTTTTTGTGAAGGTCAAATCAATCCATTCCTATCATAGAAGCTGCACGAAAATATTCTCTGTGAAATTACCATCAATTTCAAGCATTGAAGAAGAAAACACATCTGAGGCCGGCAAAGAAGCAGACATACACTTGTTCCAATAAGAAATACTCAAGATCCAGCCCCATATTTCTTCATTTATCTTCTGCAAGTGCAAAATAAAATGAGAGGCAGAGGTTGCACCTGCGACTCAGCGGTCTGCCAGTATTGCAGAAATAGTGCTGCAAAAAACAGTAGTAGAAGCATAGATCACTATCACCTTAAAGTTGTTTAGTGCGGTATTCTTAAATAATGTACTTCATTGGATCAAATTCTTTTGAGAAATGGTATTGTTGAGAATTTCTAATGTCATTATGCCAGTGTCTGAAGAAGAGAAGAGAAAGTTGTGGTATCGGCAGATGGGGCAAGTTTCTATATATATACTGGTCCAGCGAATAATTTCCTAGATAACTTCTTTAGAGGTCAATGAGTTGGTAGGTATACGAATTTTTACTGGCCTACTAGTTACCCAATTCTTACTCCTATGGCTTAATTTTTATCTTAAAAATAAAGTGTACGCAAGAAGATTATTCCAAAACGCAGATGAATGAAAAGGTTTGAAACTATGAAAAATTCAGAAAGAAAGCAACAGAGTATTCCATATGGTGCAGACTTTATGCTTTAAATATATCTTGGTGTGGCAATACTTCAACATCAACATCTCTACTGGAATTAAATATTTAATAGGCAGTATCAAGTGAAGCATTTCATTTTATTTACATTTACAACCACACAACTTATTACAATGTATAGCAATTGTTCTTCTTTGATAACCCGCAGAAATAACGATTTATTATTAACATTCAAATACTTTCTTTAAAACAAGAAATATACTGGCATATTTTAATTAAAAGGGTAAAAACAGTGTTCAACTCGGTTTTAATATCCTGAAATATGGTTTTATCTCTTTATGATTTGTTCAGAACGCTTAATATCATTCTCCATGTAATCAAATTTTATTATGAATTCCAGGGTGAACGTAAATATTAAATATTGAGTTAATTAAAAATGAAGGAACGGCTCATGAATATTAAAAATAAAATTTTTTGATCGTTTAAGTTTACAGGTGATTTTTTCAAACACAATAGCATTTCGGATATGTTTAATTGAGCATAAAATTATTCTTAAATAACGTAAATATATATACCACATATTTTTACATTTACACTTAAATTACAAAATTTCCTTCTAGCATTACATATATATACTAACAAAATGACTTAAAAAAAAAGAAAAAAATGAAAAACTTTTATAAACTTTCTTTTGCTACAAAGTCGTACCAAAAAGTAAAAAATAATTTTTTATGTATGACTACAAGAAAAACGAGGCGTGCGCACTTTGTATTTCCCCTGTCATACAATCATGCGTACAACCATACAAAGTGCGCCAGCCTTGCTTTTCTTGCAGTCGTACATGAAAAATTATTTTTTAATGTTTAGTATGACTGTAAGAAAAACAGGTTTTTAAAAGTTTTTTCTTAATTTTTTATTTTCTATTTTTTTATTATACATTAAATTATTATCATACATGAATATTGTGACGCCCTCTGTAAAAGTATATTCAGGTGAAAGAAAAAAAAGGGAGCTTTTGGATTCTACGTTTTGCCGGAGGTGCCGGTTGGATTGCATATTTAGTCAATTTTCACCCCCGCGCCCCCTACGTGCGGATATGGTAACGGTGGAATACTGTATTATCAGCCGATCTTAGTAACTATGCAAAATTTCATTAGTTGATTATGTCAGGAAGTATGTTAAATAAATACTAAATTGCGAGTTAAAGAATAGCAAGCAAAAATGAATATCCTGATTATCATTCTATCTATAGTCACGAATCAATAGTGGGTAACCAGATTGAGTCTGTATTTTATACCCTATAGATAATTATCAAGCTAAGTACAATTTGCCATTATATTTATCTATTTGTACAGCTGAATTGATAGCAATTAGAGGAGCTATGTAGTACTGTTTAAATATATCTGAATAGAGTATTATTTTGACTGACAACAAAAGTATCGTACAGGCTATAAATATTAAAATAGCATGCAAAAACAACAGCATAATAATTGATATGAAAAAGTTTCAAGATCAGTTGATAAACAACAACAAAGTTATAAAATTAGTGTGGGTAAGAAGCCATACAGATTCTACACATAATGAAATGGCAGACAAATTGGCAAAAGAAGCTTATGAAAATAATGATGTACTAATAAACTTGCAACGCCAATTAATTAACAATAAATTAGAAGACCAGTGAAAATGTGGACGATCCAACTTATGGTGTCTGAAGGACTTTTATTACCCTTTCTAAAGTGGATATTAAAATGTTCAGCTGAATGGTTCGAAGCGACTGATTCAGACGAAAAAGACAAAAATCTATACTTTCTTTTGCTTAACTGGTATCACTGATGATATCAATTGGACGTCGTCGTCGTGCCACTGTCTTAAGTCTAACACTGTAAATACTAACAGTCTCTTAATTAACCTGAAAGGGAATTTTGAAACACAAGAAAAAGACGATATTAAATTAAAAAAATATATATATTGGTGTTTTCAAATAATATATTTTTACAAATTCTCAAGAAATGTGTATGATACCAATAATCTGGCCCGTGTGCAACATATGGCGAGGAACGGAACGATTAGACAATGTCTTCAACTATCATCCAATGTTTAGTTTATAGCAAACAATTGCACAAAAAGATTCAATGCAAAATTCAATATTTATGAATAGGTGGGCTTTTGCTTGCCTACCTATTTACACATTTTGTATTAATACAATAATAATTTCGGACGCTCCTCAGAGCTTAAAAATGCTTGAGTCGCAACTACTTTGAATAATAATGTGGCAGTTATATATTCATACGTTCAGGCAAGACGGTTTCATACACATGTGAGTGGATGGTAATGAAACTTTTTTGCCACCGAATCACTGAGGAACTTATTTAGGGCAAATACGCGGAAAACCCATCGCTTTTCCGCCAAAATCGACTGCTAAAAATGAAAATACACCCTCGACGCTTTTTGTCTTTTACGCCAAATTCCCCGAAAAATTTTGACTAGAGACTCTTTTAACTTGTCCTTATATTTAACATAACGCTTGAGTTGCAGTGCTACACAACGTGGAATCGTAAAAAGAGTTTTATTTTGTTTTTCCTTATAGTAAAATAAGGATTTATAGAGGAGTTTGCGACTAAAAATATTATGTTTAATATTCCGCCCTCTAAAAGCACATTTGAACTATGCTAAGCCAAGTCAGGCTATTTATTTTTCGATTGCAACAGACACTGGACCGCTAGATGGCGCCTGCTGGCTGTTTTACATGTCGCTATTGTGAAAATACCGGGATGTACTATAGTCAAAGGATTCTCATGTCGGTCGTCGCATACCTACCTTGCACTGGCGAGAGCCAACAGCTCGAAACTGCAGTCTGCAAGTGGTGTGTGACGACTGGCAAGGGAGCTCCTTTAAGTAGGATCAGTCTTTCGGCTGGTGTTTGTTGCAATCGAAGCATTAGCGTTTTGATGGTAATATGCAATTATTACACTTAACGCGCCAGATTTGTAACTTTGGTTGCAGTCTGGTTACTTTCCTTATAGTAAAATAAGGATTTATAGAGGAGTTTGCGACTAAAAATATTATGTTTAGTCTACGATGTTGTTTAATAATTTATACAAAAATATAATTTAAGATTTCTCTCTCATGATCTGCAGGCTATCTGAGAAAAATATATCAAGCAAATCTGAAGTAGGTACACCTATCGGTGGGTATATAATCTCTTCTTTATAATAGCAAAATGTTAGAAATCTTCGCTGGACTCTTTCCAAATTTTGAATATAAACATTATGACACCAAATAATTGGGGCACTCTAGTCGTGATCTTACAAATGCACATACAATAGCAACTTTAAGATACTAATGCTAGTAAAATCAGTTGAGTTTCTAATAATCAACCCAATAGCTTTAAATAAATTGGTAGTTAAATTTCTTATATGATGAGTAAAGGAGAGCTTTTGATCAAAGGTTATATCTAAATCCTGAAAAGTTTCATTCCTATTTAAAAGTACATTATTTAGGTAATAGTTAATTACATTAATCTTATTAGAATATGTCATCACATTGAACTTAGCTGCATTTATGTGTATGTACCTCAGATAGACAAATGCTGGTTTACAATTGCGCGGGTGCAAATTATCTTAAGTGTACTTTCTTAAAACCTAAAACTTTATAGTACAAACTATATAATCACCGGCTCCTCCGCCATTTATTAGTAAACAACCCAACGAATACGCCGATTACATAAAAATTTACAATTTTTGTAAAACTTTCGCTAAGCGAATCTTCATATTTAAGGGAAAATTTTAGATATGTTAAATGAAATGATCTCAAAGAAAAAGTTCATTATAAAGTATGAATTAAATGTAGTAGTATCCACCTTTGGAATTACTGGGCCATTCTTGTTTGAAGAAAGTGACTTGACGGTTACTGTTACATCACAACGTCATCAGCAGAACTTGCGTAACTTTGAACAACAACTTAATAATGTTGGTGCGGATATTTGAAGAGAATGATTTCAGCAGGATGGAGTCAGTTCACACACTGCTAGAGATTCTACAATAATTTTGCAAATAATGTTTCATGTCATTTCGAAATTTGGGAATATCAACTGGCCGGCACGATCACCGGATCTCTCAGCTTCTGATTTCTTTTTCTGAGGCTAATTAAAGTCAAAAGTGTTTTCTAATCGACCGCAAATTTTGGAACAACTAAAATATAATATTCGGAGAGAGATTAACGCAAACCCAATTGAAATGTTGAAGTGGACGTTAAAAAAAGTTTCGTGCTAGGCTTCAAAAATGCCAGAAGCGTAGAGGAGATGATTTGACTGATGTATTATTTAAAAATCAAAATTTCCGTTTAATTTTTGATTAAAAATTCAGCCATTAATAAAAACACCTCAATTTAAAATATATACTTCCTTCTACCAGGACGCAACTGAAAAATCGCATGTTGCAATATTAGCTTTTTTGTATAAAGTTGTAGCCGATTTTAAAATAAAATTTTTACCATGTTTCTAGAGACACAAAACAACAGATTTGATACTTTAAGACATAATATGTTTTGAAATATCAAATATGTAATTTGATATAATTGAACACTGCTATTATTTGTTGTATTTCATGATCTGCGTATGTCAGTTAAAATTTTGTTCATACACATTGGTAGATAAGCTTCAATCCTATCTGCCCGGGGATTTCCTATCAGTTCTAAAACAAAAGGTAAAGTTCATGTGCATTACACCTCCCATTCATTCTGCAAATTGGACCATTTATTACTGCTAGCCAATATCTATCATGTCTATGATTGCGGTTAGTGGTTAAATATTTTGGTGAAAGCTGTACCTCTTTTATACAAATGTATATCAACAACTGCTATTTTCACAAATATATTATTGTTATTTCAATTTATAATTATCTCTGTATCTAAGTATTCAGTAAATAAATATCTATTCCACTTTTTTGTATTTAATATTAAATTACCTAACCTTTGGTAATATATTCATTTTCTTATATACTTGTGATATATTTTAGAATTCCACAATATTTACACCGTAGCTTATATTGTAATTTTATAATTATAGTTCTACAAAAGATTGTCCTAAGCTTTTAGAATTAAATTAAGACTAAGATTTAAGGTGATTGCATAATTTAACTTTAAAAAATGCAGATTATTTCTAGCGTTCTTAATTTTGTAGATTTATATGCTAAGTGCCTTAAAATTAAAATAAAAGAATTTCCTAAGCTGAGGATAATTAAACTTAATTATGCAAGAGTTTTTACACCGGACATAAACACGTTCGCAGTGCTTTTGATGCCCTAAGACAAACTCATTGTTGCGAATTCACAAAAAAATCTCTGAAGCTGAAGCTAAATTAACATTTGACAACATGTTACTCCACTAAATTATAGAATGAATATGCACGGAAAGGAGTTAAAAAAAATAACTATACCAGTCATTGATAATCAAATCGTTAACTGAAAATTTCAAGTTTGGTTTATTATGAAATTCTCTGTAGAGTATTCGATCGATACATTAGATTTCATTTTTATTAATAAAAAGTTAAAATAGTTGTCTGGCGTTATCACTAATTTTTATGTGCAAGAAATCAGAAAAATAAACTGACAGTTACTTAAGAATAAAACATTAATTTTCAAAATTAGCCACTGAGAAATCATCATGTTTATTAACCAGACAAATGTGAATTCAGATTGTATAATTTGAGTTTTGAAATAATTGGATTTACCACCATATTTTTATTTAATTTGGCCTTTAGAGCAAATATATTTCCAGATGTTTTAAAATGTCTTAAAATAATTCCTATATATATATATATATATATATATATATATATATATTGCTATGAAATTATTGAATATGAAATATTAGAATGTTAACTTGGGCGCCACCTGCAGAAATTTGCAGGAATCAATGGCTCAGTCAGTAGAGATGAGAATCTTAACCCGCTACAGGAGCCGGTTCTATTACTTGTGTGCGATTGCGTATCTTAAATCGAAATATTCGTTTGACAGGAACCTTTTATTTATGGTATTTGGTGAAACTCCAGCTAATAACAGTGAGAAAATTAATGTTATCGATTTTGTATTGATTTAAATTAAATGAAAAGATATCTTTTGACATCAGAGCTCTTTATTATATACGGTCGTAAGTTAGCTAACCTTTTTCCTCGACGTCAAGTGCGGTTGTCCTTTCCAAAACGTCCAGAAAACAGCTGATCTCGTTCCGGTGGTAGTTTGTGAACCTGAGGAATGTATTTCGACGAAAATTCACTTTATTTTACCGCATGAAGCATTATTTGGTTTTTAATGATGACTGTGATACGGCTTAAAATTATTTACGATCCGGATTTTAATAATATCTGGTAAGTACAGACTTATTTCTGCACAGAATATTACCTTGTAGGTGATGACTCTACAACTTTGAAAAATGCTCTCTTTTTGATACTGTACGGACCCATATACATCTTATTGAAGAACTCGATAGCTTGGGTAATTCTACGTATAAAACATATTAAATATTGTAGCTCTAACTGTTACGGTTTAGGAGAAAATGATTTTTGAAAATTGTGCCTCCGTAGACATAGCTGTTGTTACGTATATGTTTCTCCTTGGGTTTGCATTTTTTTTATATTAAATTCAATATGAGATGTAACAAATGCAATTACTATTCGTGATTTTTAAGATTTGAAAAATATATTATATCCACAATACAGTATGGTTTTAGAGAAAGACACTCTACTTTTCTGTACAATTTTTTTACCAAATAAAACGGACAAATATAAAAGTGCGAATTTTTCGACACAAATTCAGCATTCGAATAATGAAATTGCTTAACAAAATGTTTGCATATGGTATTAGAGTAGTGCCAAACTTTTGGATAAAATCTTGCTTGAGTAACCACACTCAAACAGGCGAACTGAAATTTGCTGATGTATCATATTAATCTGATACAAGTATAGTGCCACAAGACCCAATTCTTATTTCGATTTTTAATAACGATTTTCAAAAGTAGGTAAATTCAAGAAATGAATATCGTGGCACCCAATTTGTAAGATGTAACGATTGCAGATAACCCCCAGGAGCTTCCGGAAAAGCGAATATTTGTACTTCAAGCATGAGCAGTTATTGTACCGATTTGTTGGGTTTAAAACTCAACGCATCAAAAAACTCAAATGTTGACGTTAAAAACTCCTATTTATAGTCTGCTAATAAAAATACACCTTGTGTGTCCCCTCCCACACAAGGCTCTTCTAGAGCCTTCAGGGATAAAGGAGGTCGTCATTACCTGTGGTGTTATTTAAAAAATATTTAAATTAAAGCAGTCGGAGTGACACAAGTTTAAGTTTAAGTTAAATTTGTGATTGGAATAAGTTTAAACATAAGAAAATAGACATTTTTCTTACGATTTGCTAGTTACCGTTCCAAAAGATGGTCAAATTTCTCAAATATGAAACTAAAATAATTTCATACTTAGTGGCATAATTGTAGTCCACCAAATCAATATAAAATATCCAAATAAACAGGAGGAAACACCATCTAATAACGATGTTAACGCCAAAAGAGGACCTAAAAATATATACAAATCATTAATTAATAAGTACAATTATGTAAAATAACTTTAAAATTATAAAAGACACTAGTTGCTGTCTAAGTGCAAAGTAAACTATAAAAATAACAAAATAGTGAAATTAGTGAGAATGAATATCGGTCACCGTTAGCTAAAAACATTAAATTAGAAATAAAGACAAAATGGTAACGGAATGGTAAAAATAGTTTATAAATGTATAAATACTTACAAAATATTAAATATAATATATAAATTAAATATACATCTGATTTAATCATAGGATAAATGGTATAAATGTGACAAAATTACTTTTGGGAGGGGCTGGATATGTCACAACCGGTATTCTATCCACACAACCTTCATAAAACTTTCCAATGAAGTGTAATGTACATTCATGCCATGGTGAAAATATGGAGCGTGACAGACAGTTAGTGTTAAAAATAAGTTAGGGAAACTCTTTGAAAAATCCAGGGGGTACCGATATTTATGAGGTAACACCTAAAAATATAAAAATTATGTATAAACGTTCAGAAATTACTGAAAATATAAAAAGGTGTGTTAAATGTATTGATAAGTGTTTAGAAAATAATTTGAATGGCAAAATTAGTAGATAATAGTTAATAAGGAATATGTAAGTTTATTTCAGATATTTGAGGTTAAGAAAATGATGACAAAACCTAATAAATGGCATATCAGTTTAAAGTACAAGTAAAAAGAAACACATTGGACACATTTATTATTAGAATAGTTCAAAAATAAGTACAAAAAGCATTAATAAAGAAAATTTATTTAACAAAATGTCAAATCTAGTAGCCCAAATTGCATAGAAACGTCAATTTTAGAACAATTTAGGCATAAATCAGTTCATTTAATGTGCATTCTTAAATCCTAATCTCGAAGTTAGAAAATTAGAGAGACGACACATAAAAAAATTTCAAGTTGACATTAGTTCAATAAAATTAATTATTATTAAACCAAAAATAATTTCTTAAACGTCAAATAATATCTTAAATATCCTGAAATAAATATAAATCTTTAACTGCAACAGGTCGATACTATAACTTCGCAAAACAACTAAAAACAAATTAAACAGTGCTAACTTACCGATAATAATTAAAGTGATACAGCAAATTCCAGTATCCAAGTGGATTAATATCAGCATTTTTCAACAAGAAATTCATCACATAACCTTCATAGCACAACTTTCGACAGATAAAAGAAAATAGACTGGAACGTCGACCAGTTGTTTGTGTATCGGCAAGATGCAGTGTTAGCGAGTGACGGCAACATACCATCTCACGACCAGCAGAATTGGCCGGATGGTATATAAGGTAGATAATTTTATTTATTGACCTCAATATTAAACAGTTTATGCAAAAAAATCAATTTATTTCGACTAACAACTCAAACCAAAAGGCCAAATTAGTTTAAGAATATTTATTTGTTATAATATTATGTGTGTAAAATATAAAAATATTGTTCAGTTTATTGTGTATGAGAGCCATTCAAATTTCTGAATATATTCAATATATTCAATACTTGTTAGTATTTTATTGAGAGCTGGCTGGCGCAGAATCTACAAGATACCCTGGGAAGAGAGTAAAAGTAAAAAGTAAAAAGTAAATTTCAATTTGAAAAATAAATAAATTCAAGTATATCTTTCAACACTAATTTTCATAACAATTTTTATAGTTTAAATATAAATCAACAACTTAAAATTCCATATACCCTCATATCATTACAATTGTCTCTAAATAAAATCAACTTTTAAATTTTTGTATACAATATCCCTCATTAAATTACAGTATATATACTATTGCTGAAAAATAAAAAATGTGTTACCAATAGCACGCAGTTTTCTCACGGAAACAAATTAGTGTAATGAAATTTAAATAGTTTATTTTTTACAATTATTATAAATAACATGACAGGTAATTACGAAAATGGCTGTCTACAGAGCAGTTCTCATTCCAACACTGCTATATGGATGTGAAAGCTGGGTCACTTACCGTCGTCATGTGAAAGAATTAGAACGTTTTCAGCAAAGACACCTCAGAAGTATGATGAAAATCCGTTGGTTCCATCACATATCAAACGTGGAAGTACTCAGGAGAGCAAACAGCCTTCCAATTGAGGTGCTTATTTCAAGAGCACGCCTAAGATGGGCAGGTCACGTTCATCGTATGCATGATAACCGCCTTCCTAAATGTACACTTTATGGTGAATTGCTAAGCGGTAGAAGAAGGTGTGGCGGTCAACGAAAGAGGTTCAAAGACGCTCTCCATGAAAATCTAAAATCCTGCGGTATTGCACACGAGCAATGGAAACAACTTGCAGCGGACAGAACCGAATGGCGAAGGGTTGTGGCCAGCTATCAAGGAAATGTTGCTGCAAGAAGGCCGAATCCAAGACCTAACCAGGTCTATGTTTGTCCTGACTGCGGTCGACATGTGCTCTCCCGAATTGGCCTCTATAGCCATAGTCGTGTACACCGTAGATGAATGGGAATTACAATAGACTACACCTTTTATTTGTTTTTTATTGTACACAATTTATCGACTGTAACATTTTTATACTCGGACTCGAGTAACGGCTAATAATAATAATAATAATTACGACCCCCTTTATCCCGGAAGGGGGCTATACATTTAGAGACAAGGGACACACCCAATATCCGTGTATAGTGGAAAAATCCCTCTCACAGTATTTTTCACTGCCACGACCGGGAATTGAACCCAGAACTTTTAGGTGAGAGGCAAGGGTGCTTACCTCTCGAACATCAGTCATATATTGAATTATTATTATTATTATGAAAGAGTGCTTACTGACCAAATATTACAATTCAAAATGAAGTATTCAGTGGTGGTTAGGTAATAATAGTAGATACCACACAGTTATTAAAATTGACAACGTGTTCGTCTATATAAAAGTGTTTAAAAAATATAGCTCAGATGGGCATATTTGTTATCATGTAGTTGAAAATACTGTGCTCACCAGAAGCCGTCTTTTGACTTGTCGAGTTCGTGTAAAGCAAGGGGTTTATTTAGAGGGTGGTTTTTATTAGAAGATCTGTAAGTGCTAACAAGTCAAGGAAATCCTGAGCGATATCATCAGGACTTCCTTCTATAATTTATTCGTCGCCATACATCTGTTACGTCATCGTTTAATTTAAAATTAAATTCTGCAGAAACGCATATAAGTATTTTAATTTGTATGCATAATTTTTTTCACATGTACCATTTTTTGTATTGTTTTAAACAGTTAAAATAATTCAATAGTGTAATGATATTATTTACTAATAAAAAATTCAATAATTAACAAACATTTGAAAAGATCAGTATCTGAAAATCTGTGACACTTTGTATGTTAATATATGCGTGTACGATCCCATCCATCTTCCCGTTAAAACATTTTGTCGGATATTTTCTGGCGTAGTTGATTTACTACTTAAGAAACCAAAATTGTCCAAATGACATTTCGGCAGAATTACATCTGCCATCTTCAGTTTCTTTCTGATAGCTATTTACTGATGGACCTCATTGCGCTCACTAAGTCAAATTACGTATATTGATTATTAGATCTCTTAAATTCTATATTGAATTTCGTGATCTAAATTACCTTAAAATTATTTTCTAGTTTAATTAAAGCAAACAAAAATAATTTATTGATTATAAACTCCGAGTCTGGACAAGCTCTAAGTAGATAATACCGTAAAATTCAATGATAAGCATGCTACATAAGCCAGCTATAATCTATTACATTATAGTCCTTAGGCGCTTTACATTATAAAATAGCCTAGCTGCGATGCAGCTGATATGCTTGTTCATGTCACTAATTTTGCCTTAGAGGTCCATGTTGAACTTTGCACTTCAGTAGACTAGATCTTGTTGCATTACCATGATTTTGTGCATAGTTAATTTTATCATAAAACAAATTAACGCTCTAACTTGGTAAAGTATATGAATAACAGCTTGAAAACGTTACTGAAATTTAACTATCATAAATAAATGGATCAGTTTAATGGTGATGTTTAGGTCAAACTTGATGAAAGATATTTTTAGTTTACTCAATTTAATTATTATTATTATTTGTTTATTTATTCTTACAGCTACATAGGAAGAGCCAACTGAAAACAGAATAAGCTGTACAATAATAAAATGAAACATAGTTGCAACAGACAGTAAAATATTAAAATGCACAGAATAGAAAAATAATTACAAAATATCTTAAGCAATAGAGTATATGAAGAAACACAAATATTCTGTTATTCATCTATAATATCTATTTATGTAACATGATACTAGCTTATGGCCAAGCTAGCATAGCGAGTATACTCTTCATAATAATTTTATTTTGTTGTATTAGCAGAAACTTGGTTGTTAAATAATGCTCAAATCTTTGAGCTTTTTCCTGAAATATATCACGTGACAGATATTTTCAAGAAACCAATACTACCAGTGGAGGTGGTGTATTATTGGCATATAGAAATGGATATATCATATTCACAGAACTTTGATGATATTGTTAACACAGTACTTTTTATAGATGTTATAGGGTGTAAATGTCTACTGAGAAACATATCTTTTTATATTTTTATAGTATATACTTATAGCACCCAGAGTATCAAGTGTTGAATTGGAGATACTCTTCGATTACTTTCACAATTCATTTTCGATCAAGCAAATGTGATTATTATCAGTAATTTTAACATCACTAACTTTGTAAATGAAGATTTTTGCCCATCCAAAATATAGAACCGTGAGTAGCTTTATCAACTTTTCAAACCTAAGTTAATTAAATACCACACGTATATTAGACTTGGGCATGACAAATATTGATCCTCTATCTTCAGTTAAAGAGTACAACGAACATCCGTCCTTAATAATTAACTTTAAGTTAGGCTCCGATGAATTAGGCAACTTTTCAGTCAGTCAAGATAATAAAATTTATAATTTCAGGAAAGAAAATTATTTAGGTCTTTATAACCAAGGTTTGTAAAGTAGATAGGTAGCATGGTAACTTGAACGGAATGGAGGGGTTACGATGAAGGTGGCTATCTTGCGCGTCATCGTGCCTGCTGAAAATTAATTGTACGTATGCATTTTTTGAGACGTTGCGCTTATTTATTGAGTTATTTTTGTGTTTATAATCGTGCAGTTATAGCTATTTAGTGTATAATCTAATTGACAATTACGGTTAAAGAGAAAAGACTTATAGTATATAGAAGTTTGTAACCTGTGTATTTACAGAAATAATTTTAAGGTAAACAGTTTTTATTATTTTCCGTTCATAATAATAACAAATAAATAAAGGTTTGTAGTGTAGCTGTTTGCAAAAACAACTCAAAAAAGGCAAGAGAGTGATGAGATGTTTCCTACCCTAAAAAAATTACTTAATACAGGAAATAAAATTTATTTTCAAATGATACAAAGAAATATTAGAAAAAACCAATGAGTGATTTTTTCTTATTAATTGCTGTGTCTAATATGACATGATAAAATTTAATGGCCCTCTTGTTAACTTTTATTAATAAATTATTGTATGCACATCTAATTCTAATAAAGAATTTGCATTAAAATTGTTTAATACTACATAATTGTAAAGGTTGGCCTGGGGAAAAATTTCTACTCAGTACGTCATAAAGTAAGAAACTATTCTAAGTAACTCCTTTTCGTTAGGGCGAAAATTAGTATCATGTATGTTTCTTCATCTATCTTATAACTTATTAAATTCGCTAAGAATTATATAAAGCAATGAAATCAAGACTGAAGTCTCGGGCAAGAAATTGCATACAAGATTAAAAGAACCTATTTCAGCCCCCTGATATAAAATGTACTTATTTAACTTCATACATTAATTAGTTATAAATTTGATATATAGTAATGTCAATTTTAAATTCCAAGTGAAACGTTATCGATGTTAATAATCATTAATCAAAAAAGTCAATTTATTATTTTGTGCTTGTACATTAAAAAATACGGAATTCAAATTCATAACTTATTATACTTCTATACTAATGGTTTGAATGCCAGAAATTCGAATGAGCAGGCAGAGTGACGCGTTCCCGCATTTTAAATAGTGATCTCTGATTGGTCGAAAGTTACCATGCTACCTATCTTACCTTACAAACCTTGCTTTATAATGATATATTAAACGCTGACTGGTCATTTTTAAATAATTACAAAGACTAAATGCTGCTTGTGATGATTTTTATGGAAAACTATATTCATTCTTAGACATACATGTACCTCTCTACAAAAGTAATAAATTTAACAAGTATCCCAAATGGTACACTATATAAATAGTAAACAATATCAAATTAAAAGGTTACTACCATAAAAAATATTAAAAAATCAAACAATAACCCATATTATCAGGAATTTTCAAGGCTTCGTTCACTAGTTAAGAATCAAATATCCATAACATATAACAATTATCTTGCCTCAGTTGAAGGCAATGTCTCCATCGATCCAAAAAATTGTTGTTCTTACATACAAGAGAAAAAAATTCTACTAAAATCAATGTATGACGAGGAAACATTTTATGATTACCCCAATGACATAGTAAATGGTTTCGCGGGCTATTTTCACAGCGCGTTCTCGCCTGTGGACGACTCTGATACTACTTCAAATATTGTAAACTGCGGAAATGTTTCATGCATAGGTGTCAGTAAACTACCAAATAAATTGACGTCTGGCCACGACCGAATACCTAGCTTTTTCATCAAAGACTGTACACACATTTCCTAGCCCTCCAATTACTAGTTTTATTTAATTTAATTCTAAAATCTTGTAAAGTTCGATATGTTTGGAAACTAGGAACCGTATGCCCTACATTAAAAAATGATAAAGCCGACAATATAGAGAATTACCGACCAATCGTTATATTGTGTAACTTTGCAAAGATCTTTGAGATGTGTCTGTATACAAATACACAAGTAAAGTCGCTAATTTTACCCCAACAGCATGGTTTTATTGAAAAACAGTCAACAGTCTCAAATCTTGTAGATGTACCCTTGATACCAAGTGGATCGACAAAATAGTACAATCTGTATTACTAAATAAATTAAATCTTGCGCTGACGATAGGAATCTTTATGTCAGCTAGAATGGTTCCAATTCTAATTTATATATAGCAACACCAGGTGTCCCAGAAGGATCCAACTTAGGACCGTTGCTGTTTATCATATTTATTAACGACCTAACAACGCCTCTTAATTGTGGGGGCCTCCTCTTTGCAGACGACTTAAAATTATATGCAGGTGTGAATAATATCAACGACTGCGTTTACTTGCAGACACAAACAGATCTGGTGGAAGTCTGGTGCAAGCAAAACAAACTCCTCATGAATGTGTCAAAGTGCAAAGTTAGTTCTTAAACTAAGAAAAGTGATCCGTTATATTATAATTATTCCATTAATTCTTCTGAACTATCACGTTGGACTTTAATACGAGATCTAGGAATTTATTTTGATAATAAGCTCACCTTCAACAAACACATTAGGTTAACTTCTGCATCCGCACTTAAGATGCTAGGGTTCATGCTACAAAACTATCGAACCTTCACAGATATAAAGGCCCTTAATACGTTATACTTTTCTCTAGTGCGTTCTCAACTGGAATATGGTGGATTGATATGGCACCCTCAAAATAATATGTAAATAAATTTGCTAGAACGCGTCCAAAGACGCTACCTGAAATTTTTAGCTTTCAAAGTCGATTATTCACTACGTTACGGGCACAATGCATATACGACTAGCAACGCACATTTGTGTTTCGCGGGCCACATAGCCTTCCGGCTTGTTAAAACGAAAGGTGCTCCTGTGTGTACACTGTCGATAATTCCTGAAACTTAATTTATTTAATTCATCTTGTGTGATTTTGGGATTATTGGCAACAATAACATTTCCTTCCGTTTTGTTGTTTTTACTTGTCAGAAAATTTTGATATTACGCAGGGGTTTTATCTGCATTTGTGCGAGATTTAGGTGTACAGGTGAGATTACCCTATTATCGCCATCTTATTCGGCTTTACCCACGTGTTTCAAAAAGTTACAGGCTGATAACTTTATTTGGAAGTACCTCGTTTGCTAGAGAGACGCACTCGACCCAGTTAGTCGAGCTGCAACATTCTACCAGTGTTTTAGCCGAATTGCACCCTCGAGGAATCAGAGAAAAATTATTTCTTTTGTGAATTACATCTAATTTAAATTGCTCTCATTAGGCACGTCCTACGTGCATTTCTAACTGTGAAAATTTAATGAGTGTATCTTTAGGGTCCACGGACTAGGCCAAAACGTTCCACGGACTAGGCTGAAACGTTCCACGGTTTAGGAAGGTTATAAATCAACCACCATCGTCTGGCCCCCCCGAAGTCACCACTGTAGGGCTGCAGCTTCACCACTTGCTGGTGGTGAAACCGGAAACCAGAGCTATAAAGCCCCTCTTTGGCACAGGAATGCGTCCAAAACATGTAATTATATATTTTTGATTATGGAGAACTCAAAAATACACTTCAAAAAAACATTGGTTGGATAAATTTAAGATGGCGGCTATTAGGGCGCTAGCAACGTCATCCCCATTTCTGACGTAAAAACGAGTGTGACGCGTCTCTATACATGTTTTTGAGCATGAGGATTTGAACTACACTTTTAATTCATTTCGGAAAAAAGGCTATATTTTTGGGGAAACAAAAGCTTAGATGAGACGGTTCAAGAATTTCTGAGATTTTCTGTGGCCTGACCGTTAACCAAACTTAACGGCTCCTGACTATTTTCTCTGCGGATACCTTAAATTCCAGGTTTTCATAGGAAACTCGCCAACAACCAGGGGTGATTTGAAGGAGCAAATTCGGCAAGAGGTTAACAACATTCAGTTGGAAGTGCTACGCTACGTCAATGGCAGCTTCGCTCTCAGACTTCGAACATTTTCCAAATTCACTACTAATTTGCACTTACGTATTTTTTTAAATCAAAATGCTCTTTTTCTGACAATAGTTTTTGTGCAAATTTCCAAGATTTCCAAATACGTGTTCATTTTGTCTGGTACGATTTGGACTTATCTAATTTATCGTCGGCAAGCCATAGTAAATAATATCGATTACTGAGTTAAGTCATCACAGCATCGTGCAAAAACTGTATTTCGTCGTGTGAGAGAATATAAACTACTGGTGTTTTGTCAAATAAAATTTAAAGTAAAAAATTCGTAAGGTTAAACCCACTCGAGTATTAAGTATTGGGAAGACACAGCATCTACTTTGTGTTAGATTATCCTGTCCAGACAAACAAGTGTTAACTTATAAAACAGGTATCGCCATAATATGTGCAATTACTTCAGCCGTTTGTGCTGTGAAACCATTTTGCCAGTGATTTTAACAGGAAAAGCGAGTAGCACGTTGTTGTTGTTATAGGGAGATTTCATGCAAATGTAATTGGAGCATTTACCTTCACGTTCATTTTACAGCTTTTTTGTTTTATTTGTTCAGTCAAATATGTACAGAATTTAAATTAATAAAGTCAAAAGGAAATTGCTTTCGTTTCAGGAATGTAGTATAAATGATAAAATCAACATCTCATTACTGTGTATAGAAATGTAAGTCATTTTAAAAGTTCTGGTTACTTAAAGCAAAGCACACGGATAATTAAACGATGTCTCCTTTGCCGCAATAAAAGCAGTTCTTTTTATTTAGGCAGATGCTAAAAAATTATAATTGACGTGCCCGCTATCATAAATCATCTTCTTGCTTTTTATCAATATTGCTCACATCGAATAATGAATGTTATAAAAGGATTTCCATCACATTAAACTCAATTGTACTAGTTATACTTCAGTCACCACCTACCTTTTTTATTAACATAACTAAGGACCGAATATTATTCCCTTAAATCTCTTATATGGATATAAGAAAGTATCTTAGTTTATAAATTTAGCTTTAACTACAAAATAAGCATTAATAGTACAATAAAATTAATCTATCGTTTGGATTTTACTTCTCAGGGGATAATTTTATGATCAATCGATGGGGAAAAATGTCAGGAACAACATATTAACATGTTTAAGACTTGAGTGTTGTGAGGGTGAGCGTAGGTACGTCTTTACTATCTACATACTTCGATATGCGATGTAAAGCAACGTCAGGCGCGGCTAGTAGTTGGATAGGCGACCCTTCCAACGAAGACCGCGTCCTCGCCTTACACATCTTCCAGCGGCTTGTATATCAGTGTATGCGCGGAAGCTATACAACCTTAGGCGAGGGTTGTATAGGAGATATACCATCCTTCGGAGGGGATGTAAAGCCGTCGGTTCCTTGTCTATTAAATGTTAGGCAAGTAAAAGATCCCTACTCTTCTTAAGAGAAGAGGTTCGGCAAAATTTCTGATTGGGGGTGGCTCGTCTACAGGCGTCGGTGATAGGCCTCAGTAGCGGAAATAGGCCGACGTTAAATAAATATATATAAATATAAAAAACTTGGGTGTTGTAGCAATTTTGTAAATAAATAAAAACTATCAACAAATTGGCCTCACTCGACTTTAACACGGTACGACGGCCATAAAATGCTTCTAATAATAACAAAGATCAGGATAGGAAAGGAAAAAACCCTCCCCAAACACTTACTTAAATGCCAGAGAAGCAATGCGAGACGACAGCCTTAAAAAGACATACGGTAGATTTTGGTAAACTTTTTTGACTCACTTTCTACTAGCAAAAAAATAGTCTTCGAAATTAAAAATAATTTGTTAATTTCAAAGACTATTTTTACCTCGCTAATGCGAGGTAACAATTAATTCTAACATTTCATCAAAATTAGTCTCTGACAACTGGGCTATAAGTTGGGAGTAATAATTTTTTATAAACTTAAGACATCTGTTAATAAATAAAGTTGTACATATTTTTCTTTTAACTCTCCTATTTAATAAAATCTATATTATTAAATCAAATATCATTCCTGGCTTAAAGTTGCCGAGAAAAAGTTACACAATAAAAAGTCAGTGGCGCCCTGGACAAGTAAAAGAGTCTAATTAATAATTGAACAACATCTTAGATAAAAATTTATAATCATTTATAACACACCAAATTCACCCATTCTCTCCAAACAAAATAGCTGGCCTTTGTAAACATAACATTATAGTTACAATTTTAAAGCAACATAGACAATAATAGTAACACAAAATATTGAAATTGAAGCAAGAATACATATTTTATAAGAATTAATGTTCTAATGGGTCCCAAATTGCCATTATCTTACAGGAAACACTGGAGAACGTCTGAGGCCACGAACACCAGGGTCCCATATGTTCCTCAATTAATGACAATTTTCTACAATGTCTACTATACCCTCTTGCGAATTCAATAATGCCGTAATAGAGGCTAGACCCATTGGGCAGATGAAAACGCAAGGCATCCTGAGAAACATTTAAGGTAAAGTAGTATAAGTTACACATAGTTATATTTTTCATTTTTAAATTGACTTTCAAAAGAACTAGTATAATTTATGTAATAATCGCCATCATATACACAGGCGCCTGATATATGGTGATCCAGTGGAGTTTTCATTGCTCTTTGGCATGTCTGACCCTTATCGTATTTTTGTGTTTGGTATACGGTCTCACCGAAGCCGTTTTGGAGGGCGTCCTCTTCATGGTTTTCCATCTTTTCTTCCTTCCTTCAATCATAAACTTTTCTATATCGTTATCTCTCAGGTTACACGTGACCAATAACTGGTAGAATACCGGAGAATATGTAATTGAAATGGAAGAAGAGTTTTGGGGGGCGTTTTTCTTGGAGAATCAGGCTGCTTTTGCGATGGATTATCCATGGAATTCATAACAGTTCCAGATCCACATTTGATAAGTTAGGAAATTTGCCTACCACAATATATTTGTATTGTTCTTTGTCAGTTGGGTAGTTTAAGTAAGGGAAATAAATATATTTAAAATCTTAAAAGTTTGTATTTTCTTGACCGTATAATCAAATTAATTGATACAAGTTTTCTTGGGTCGTCGGTCACTAAATTAAAGTTTTAATTTTATTTTCTTACGTTTCGGTTTATTATCACCATCATCAGAGAATTAAAATTTGTTATTTATGCAACTGTATTCCAACACCAGATATGTAAAAACAATATAAATATCTGTATTAAAAAGTTATATTTAAATAACAAATTTTAATTCTCTGGCGATGGTGGTAATGGGCAATAGAAATGAAAGAGGCGATTTGTTGGTTGAATTCTGTCGCCCAAGCCGAATAATAAGAAACGAAGTTGACTATATCTTAATTAACAAAAGATTCCGAAAATATATAAAGAGAGTCGCTGCATATCCGGGGGCGGATATATCGTCGGACCATAATCCACTCATAGCCAATGTGAAACCTAAATTGGCAAGGAGGAAAAACCCTCCCCAAACACTTACTTAAATACGAGAGAAGTAATGAGAGACGACACACTTAAAAAGACATACGGTGAATCGGTTAATGAAGGTCTTAGGAAGATTAATCAAACGGAAAATATAGAAAAAATTTCCAGGGATATAAAAGAGGCTATTAGTAAGGCTAATGCGGATATTAAGAGAAGAATTAGAAAAAAGAAAAAAAACGAGTGGATAAGGGATGAAATATTGGACCTAATGGAGCAGCGCAGACAATACAAAATACAAAGAGATCATCGGAAATCTATAGAAACGCACAAAGAAATTCGGAAAAAGATCATAGAAGCGAAAGAATGTTGGATGGTAGAAAGATGCATAGAAACTGAAGAATTTCAGGAAAAAGGAGACACATTCGGTTTACATAAGAAAGTAAAAGAAATTTCAAAAGTTCATAGGAAACAGCATAAAGTTCGGTTAAGAAACGAACAGAATGAACCAATAACATCCGTAGAAGAACTGACGAAGACCTGGAGGGACTATGCAACAAATATCTTCAATGATCAGCGTCCCCCTCAACCATCTTGTACACTCCCAGACGACAGTTTATCCGGACCACCAATATTGCGGAGTAAAATAATATATGCAAAAAAAATAGCAAATACTCATAAAGCACCTGATCTAGACGAAATCAATATAGAGACAATAAAACTATTAGAGGAAGAGAACACTGAAGTACTTGTCAAACTATTCAACAATATTTATGATACCGGTCATATTCCATCTGACTGGTTGCAGTTCACCTTCATAATGCTCCCGAAAAAAGTAAATGCTTCAAAATGTAAAGATCATCGCCTAATCAGCCTAATAAGTCACCTACTAAAAATATTTTTACTTATTCTACACAAAAGAAATGTTAAAAAGCTAGAAAAACTAAGCGGATAGACGCAATTTGGCTTCAAAGGTGGAATGGGAACACGAGAGGCGGTATTCTGCGTGAACAATTTAGTCCAAAATTGTCTAGATCAACGAAAAGATATGTTTACGGCATTCATTGACTACGAGAAGGCCTTCGACAATGTCAGGCACGACACCCTCCTGAGATTGTTGCATAATGCTAACATCGACCAAAAAGACATCAGGTCATACAGAATTTGTACTGGGATCAGAAGGCGTGTGTCAAATTGGATCATTCAATCAACACAGACGAATTTGAAGTGAGGAAAGGTGTCAAGGGTGCATTTTGTCACCGATGCTATTTAATCTTTACGTTGAAAACATATTTTCTAGCGCTCTGGAAGGCGAAACAAGTGGGATAAAAGTGAAAGGTACAGTGATATCAGATATAAGATATGTCGACGATACAGTAATTATTACTGATAACCACGAGGATCTTCAGCGGCTGGTAAATAAAATAATCATAGTGGGTAGGGATAATGGTCTGAAAATTAATGCTCAGAAAACAAAACTCATGATTGCTAGTAGAAATCCCCTACCCCTGCAAAGTGTTGCCATAAATATCGATAATGCGCCCATAGAACGAGTACATACATTTAAATATCTGGGTACCTTATTAAATGACGAATGGGATCCACAACATGAAATAAAATGCCGCATACAGCAAGCGAGGCAGGCATTCACTAAATTGAGGCCCTTCCTATGCAACCAAAGTCTGTTCTTTTTGATCCGGTACAGAATGGTCAAATGCTATGTGTGGTCAATCTTACTTTATGGAATGGAAACCTGGACACTTAAAGTCACATCAATTAATAGATTGGAAGCTTTTGAAATGTGGTTACTGAGAAGAATGCTCCGCATATCCTGGGTACATATAATTCGTAACGACGACGTACTGCAAAGAGCGAATATGGAGAGGCAGCTCTTTAACTTGATTAAAAAACGCAAGATAAACTACCTGGGACACATCTTAAGAGGACGGAAATACAGAATACCACAACTAATCCTAAATTGAAGGCAAGAGAGGAGTAGGGCGTAAACAAATGTCCTGGTTACGGAACATTAAACAATGGACTGGAATAACCAACACCGGCGAACTATGTCACGCGGCCAAGGAAAGAACCCTCACTCTAAGATAGTCACCTACGCATAATTGCATGGTAGCAGAAAAAGAAGAAGGTGGTGGTAATAAACCGAAACGTAAGAAAATAAAATAAAAACTTTTATTTCAACAAACCAAGAAAACTGGCATCAATTTAAAATCTTATGAAGTTAATGAAAAATCAACTTACAGTGGTTTAGATTATACGTACCTTATAAAATTCCATAAAGTTAAAAAATGTTAATTTGTTAATTTGTCAATCAATTTGCTTATTTATTCAGAACTTTCAAATTTTTCGAATTAAAATTTATGCGGATATTTGTTGCGAATTTATAACGCTAATTTCCCAAAACTGCAATAGGAGGAATGATGTGCTATAAAATTGTATAAAATCGTGCGAAAATTAACACCTATCGGTGTGTAAAATTCCAAGAAACAAATCTCCAAAAGTATTTATACACGAGCCGGCTGGCTAATCTACGGTGAGTCAGGGGTGGTTGTTTTATTTGAAAACCAAAACAAGAGCCTGGTTAACTCAATATAAAGTAAGTGTTAACCAACGACACCATTTTATGATGACATTTTGAGCGCCACGTAGTTTAAATTACTATAACAGTCGGCTCATGACCAGGAAACTACGAAACTCAAATTCTTTTAAACTAACTTGTTTAAACTAACCCCCTCAATGGTGTATAGCTTTCAAATTGGTTAAAATGAAACAAGTTTACCAACGTGTACGTGTTATGAAATTCTACCTGTACGCTGGAATAATAATAAAGATCTCCATTATTAAGGGAGCATGAAAGTACTTTTATTGGAACTTGTTGTTTTTCCGAATGTTTTATAGTAGCTATTAGATTATTACCAAATGTTAAATGTCACGATATGTAACGATATTATATTACTTCATTCTTTAATGGTTAAATATTTTCTTTGAAATAAATAATGTATTGTACATTATATACGTGAAATAAATGTATCCCTAAACTGCAATAATCATTAATAGTCATTAGATGATACTTTTATACTTTTAGTAGAAGAAAAGACGTTTTCTGGTTGACTATGAAATAATAATAATAAAGAATAGATCTGACCTCTAGCTTACTGTTTATGTCTGCAGCCAGCTGATCGACAGTTCGTTGTTCCTGCGCGTCGAGGGCGACGGAGGTATCCTACAGCCACAAAAACGCTGCGGGTACTGATAACCCGAACTAGGAAGAATGTTTGGCAGCTATTTACTATCTCTCTCAGTTTCATTTAGTGAATATTTAAAATCTACCTATTACGGGATTTAAAATGGCAAAGAAAAACACCAAAGTGGAAGCGCCTAAAAATAATTTCCACAAATAAGGATAATTTAGTTAAATACAATTTATGCATACGTCTAGATGGTGTTGAGGCGTTTTCAAATAAAATGCACGACCGGGGAAGTGCAAATTTAATACTCCGTCAAAAAAAAAACAATTTCGTATCTCAAACGAAATCAGACCAATTGGAAAAATCTTTTTAGTCCGATAATAAATCGACTAGTTTTTAAATAATTATCGAAACAATCACTATAAAATTTTTCTCAACTTCGGATTTGCACCGCCGGCGTCGGTATTAACTTTTTAAGCTGTTGCCAAGCCAATTCCTTCTCTTTCTTTATTTCATATGCTACTCGCTCTACGCGCATGGATTAATTGGAAATAATAGTAGTAATAATATTGATGAAATAATACAACCTGTTTTTAGACCGTAGGAAATTGGTCAAGAGGTACTATAAAAGGCGCCCAGAACATTATTTAAACGGAGAATAAAATAAAAGCCAAAACGAAAGGAACACACACTCAAACCAACTGGAGTAAAAGGTAGGCCTTTGAGCCAGTAATTGTCAAAACTATTTCTAATCTAACTAATCTAATCTAAAACTAATTTGTTATTACAAACAAAACGTCTATTATCCCCTATGCATAATAATCTAAGGATGTAAGATTTGGTAATCATGGGAACAAAATAGTTTACACATACGATACGAGTCCGGTGATTCAGATGTGAGTTATGAAACAGCAAATTTAATTAAGGGTCTATATAATCTAGGTAACTGATTGACACCTAAACTCTCTAAAAATTATTTGTCAATTAGGGGCTCTACATAAATGCAACGTATGTGGAGATAAATTTTCCATTTATTGCAAAGAGTCATTTTCTTAAAAATCCTGCAATTTTTGTAGATAATATGAATGTTATACAACTGTGCTGTGAACTATATGTGGTGGAATGTAACTTTAAGAGTAAGTCTTCTTATTTTGATTATTGGATCTGCCGACAATAGAATTCGAATAGAAAATTTTTTCTTCTATCCTTGAATATGTCCTAAAACATCATCCCATTCCTCGAAGTATTTGGTGAAGATATAATAACATTTAATTACATGATGTTTTGATATGAAGCAGAAATCAACTTCTGATATCTAATCATCAAAAAGTTGTTCTTCCTTAACGAAATTTATCATATACAGGGTAGGGTGTCCCAGCTTTATTTAGACAAGCATTATCTCCGAAACGGTTACACATAGAAAGGAATGTATAATAGAAAAATTATTCTATTTGAAAAGATGCATTAACCATTTTATTTTGAAATGTATAAGGGGCCTCAAAAAGACGGCAGGTTATGCAACTTTACATTTTCAAATGGAACACCCTGCATGTTTTTGCATTTTTGGATTTTCGTTTCATTTTCGAACAAATTTTATTAACCATATCCTATACCTATCATTAACGGTTTACGATATATCAACGGTTTAATCTTGATTTAGTCATGTTCCATATTCTTAAACTAATCAGACAGACCTCGATTACACTCAAAAATAAAAAATATTGACTATTATTCTGTGGCAGACTCACTGATTGTTGTTCACTTTAAGACTCTATTTCAAATCAGTAATATGCCCTCACTGTTTACATCTAATGAATATGTTGTTGATATATTACTTATTTATGGCGAGCGAAAAAAAATCACGAGCTGCAGAACAGAAGTATAGAGAAAGATTTCCTAACAGACGTGTACTGTCGTGAGCAGAAAAAATAGGACAACTTTTTTTTTCTTATGTAAATCTGTCTCTATTTGAATATGTAATGAGTAGCCGAAATAAAACATATATCACTTTTAATTTATTTTTTATTTTAATGCTGTAGTTATTGCTATAGTAAATGATTGATGGTTAATTAGACAGATTGCACTGCGTTGTAACATGAACAAAAATTTGGTGTGTAACATTTTAAGAAAATGGAGAATAAACGGTACGATTAATAGAAATCCTGGAGCAAAGGACAAAGGATATCCTACTTAACAAGGAACTAACTATTAATATTTCGTTATTGCACCATTTCTATTTATAACTTCTATAAGCCTGTTTGGCATAGAATTAAATAACCTTATACAATAATCATTAGTAATAATATTTTTCCATGCATTATTCATACTACTCCATACTATTTCCAGTAATTCTTCGCCATTCCGTGGTCTCACATTTCACTTCTTACGAATAGTCTCCATACTTCTTCCACAGGGTTAAGATCTGGACTATCACTGGGCCAGTTAAGAACATTGATGTTGTTATCTTGAAACCAGTTAGTTACGGTATGAGCAGTATGAACTGAATAATTGTTTTGTTGAAATATGAACTCATTATTAGGAAATAATTATGACACAGAAGGTAGCATAATATTGTCTAAAATCCTAATATACGTTTCACGATTAAATCGTTCCTCAATATGCCACAAAACATCAGGACCACGTGCCGATATCCAAGTCCACATATTGACGGAAAATCTACCACTTTTATCATTGTTAGATATATATTTCTCATCAAATCGAGTATTCGGAGGGCGGTAAACACGAATACGACCGCTGTGAGTTGACTGGGAAGTTTTTTCGTCTGTAAAGATTACATTGTTCCAAAAATTTACATCATGCGCTCATTTCAATTCAAGCGCAAATCCTACTCGAGCTTCTTTATGTTCAGCTTTAACTAAGTATTTCTGTGTTGCTGCATGACAGCATAGCTCCGCTCCGATTCCCTTACTCGCCGGCGACCAGTACTACTCGATCCAGGAAAATTCGTTTCTTAAGCAGCCCGAATAACTGAGTAAAATGGTTTTTCTACTAAAGCATTTACCAATTGCAAATCTTGTTGTTGAGTTGATATCCTTCGTCGCCCTGATCCAGGATTTCTACTAGTCGTTCCGTTTATTCTCCACTTTCTTAAAATGTTACACACCGAATTTTTGCCAATATTATAAAGCAGTGCAATTTGTCTCATCCATCTTTTGCTTTAGAAATAACTCCAGATTTAACTAAATTGCTTATATGAGGCAAATTAGTTTATTGCGCACTTGAAATAAATGATGACAACTAACTGACAATGTCACAAAAATTAAAGGTAGATGTACACAACTAGATTTTACCAAAACACCGTTATAAGACTTGTGCTCACGACCGTACCATCTCGTAAGACATTTAGAAATGGAAAGAAAAATGCGTACTGGTTCTTTTCCAAGCCCCAGAGGAGTTTATCATGCCCGTCAATAAAATTATGTGGACTGATGAATCACAATTTCACAATAATGGTGCGGTTAATCGACAAAACAGTCATTATTAGTCAGTGGGAAATCCTCGCTGGGTAAGAGAAATCCATTTTCAAACTATTTGGGGTGGAGTATTTTCCCATATTTTTTAAATTTGAAAATCGAGAACTAGAGAGAAGAATAAAAGACACTTGTTATCCTTTTTTATTTATTTTTTCTTATTTAAGCTGAGAAAAAATAAATTAAATTTTCGCGATGTTACTAAGCACAAATTCAAATAGGGCGAAAAAACATAGTTATTTTTTGGATATTTCATTATATGACGGCTGTATGATATAGTACTTGATTTGACAGTTGTCGTCCTCATGGAAACTGCATTTTTGGTTTGTTTATTAATTTTACATTTATAATTTTGCTAGTTTCCGCTTAACGAAGTCATTATAACTTAACAACATACCAATTTTATAGCAATATGTAATAAATATTTTTCTGTAGCAATAATAATAAAATAAATATATTTTTAATATACAAATATTTCCACTTTCATCTCAGTTCAATGAAAATACCCCATTAACGTTTGGTGCGGCTTATTTAATGGGCATGGGTATCCTTGAATGGTGAAAGATATTTGAAGTTTTTAAGAAATATTATTCCTGGTCTTGTGGAAGAAATTTCAATAACTATGTGGTGGCAGCAAGACGGAGCGCCACCACATAATTCGGACCTTGTAACACGCTTCCAGACTGAGAGTTTTGGAGGGAACTGGATTATAATCAGGGACCTATTAATGGCCTGCACGGTCACCTGATATGAGCCCCCTAGATTTTTTCTTATGGGGTCGTTTAGAACAAGCTGTATAAGCTGAGAAACCAAATAATCGTAACGGTTTAAGAAATAGGATAACTCATGCTTGCAGCCAAATACCCCAAGAGGCCATAAGGAGTTCTTGTACACGAGAACATTTAAGGAGATATTAGTTATGTCAAATAGAATATAATCAACAATTTGAGAAACTGTGAAATATAATAATTATAATATTTACTGTTTTTTGTATTGTAGTATTCCTTATAATTACGTTAATAAATTTTTTTTTCCCACAAATTTAACTGCAAATATCACAACAATAGTTAATAATAGGTATAGGACATTGTTAATAAAATTTGTTCGGAAGTAAAAGAAGAATAAAAAAATGCAAAAATATACATGGTGTTCTATTTGAAAAAATAAATTTGCATAACCTGCAGTCTTTTTGAGGTACCTTGCACATTTGAAAATAAAATGGTTCAATGCATCTTTTTAGACAGAATTACTTTTCTATTAAATATTTATTTCTATGTCTAAGATAATACTTGTCTAAATAGAGCTGGGACACCCTGTATATGAGAGAAAATTTCTTACTAATTTATGTGTATTTGTAGATTTATCGATTATTGAGAGAGCCAAATTGACTCTGCTATGCTCTATTAACTTTCATGTTCTTTAATACCTTGTATGATTTAAGTTTAAGTATGATTTGGAAGAATAAAATTCATAGAACATTATTTTAGCTTTTACGATATATATTGGTAAACAGTAGCCGAGTCACCTTAAATGTCTCACTTGTACAAGTGACCTACAAGGTACGTTCTGGCCTCTGAGACCATCCATAGCGCTGAGCTAGTCGCGGTATTTATATTTGTTGAACATAAATATTGAAGCTTCGAATTATATCGTTTGCCATGAAAGGAATTTGTATGTGCTCATATTGTTATACTGAAATAGGATTGCCACTGAAAGCGGAATAACGTAATTTCAAGATTTAAACGTTGCAATTTGTTACTATTAAGCCTGGCGGAAATGCATATGCCGAGATTATATTGATTATCTCTGCTGCCGTTACGAATACTCACGGATGTTAAGATAATAACATGCATATAGAACACTTTGGAGTGAGCTTTAGTCATTACAGATATCTCAGGTTGCTTAATTCTTGACACATGCATTTAAACCTCTATTGCACAGTGGGACCAGAAGCCATCAAATTGTGATAAAATCACTTAAGCTATATCGTTATGTGTAGTAAATGTGTATGTGAGTGTATTAGTGCTTATGTTTACAACTGATTTAAATCTAGTTAAATGCATTAATATAATTGTTTTAGTGGTAAAATGTGTTATTTACCTTGTGGACATTGATAATTAATGAATTAGTTCGTTTTGATCCAAAGATTATTAAAAACTATTGTGAACATTGATTGAATTATTAGAGAGGTTATATTGCTCGATATCTAGTGAGTGATCATATTGACTGGCGTATGCTAGTCACTGTTAGCTCGCGCCAATGCCTGCCAGCTGTCCTATATGTAGCAACGATTTTAAACGCAATGAAAAGAATCTCAAATGTCTGTACTGCAAAACAAGTTTTCATAGCAAATGCTTAAAGATCGACGACGATGAACTTAAAACGCTAACCAAACTGAAAAACTTCAAATATTTATGTGACGAATGTGGTCTATTGAATGTCTCGTCCAAATTTGATGAGTTAAAGCAAATTATAGACAACTATACTAAGAAATTAGAAAAACAAGATGAAAAACTTATCACTCAAGATAATCAAATGAAAAAACTTACTGAGAATATAGATAAACTAACTGACTTGATTAGTAACTCAAAGTCTGATAGTATTAAACCAACATATTCACAGACAACAAAAAAGAAAGAAAATTAACCTGTACTTATAATAAAACCTACGTTAGAAACTAAACAAAAAAGCAGTGAAACACAACTCGATATTAGACAAAACATTGATCCTAGTAATTTGGCAGTAGGTATAAAAACTTTAAGAAATATAAGAGATGGGGGTGTGGCTATAACTTGTGAAAATACTGTATCTCGTGAAGTAATGAAAGCCACAATTACAGAACAATTAGGTAATAAATACAAAGTTGAGGAAAGTACATTGAAAAATCCAAAAGTAAAAATCAGGGATGTAGAAAACAGTATTTTAAATTTAGATAATAATGCACTAATTGACAAAATACTCAAACAAAATTTTATTGCACAATATGACAAAATGCATTTCGATGTAATAACCAAATACGAAAAAAATCAATATAATGGAAATATTATAGTACAAGTCGATTCAAAAATGTTTGACATTTTAATAAAAAAATCAAAATTGTCGATTGGATGGAAACGCTGCCATGTCAATGAATATTTTGGGTGTGTCCGATGTTTTAAATGCAATAGAAATTCTCATAAGATAACTAATTGCACGTATGAAACTACTTGTGGAAAATGTGCAGGCAACCATCGTAGTCAAGATTTCCAAGCAAATGTATATAAATGCATTAATTGCCTAACCAGATGTGAAAAGTTAAACTTAAAATTAGATTGTAATCACAAGGTGAGCGATATAAACTGTCCCAGCTATCAAATGATCATTCAAACTGAAAAGAACAAGAGAAACTATACAATATAGCAATCAACACAGTCTAACCAGTTTAGTGGAAAAGATTTTCAAACAGATGAAACCAATAACTTAAATTTATGTCATGTTAATATTCGATCGCTTAATTCTTGTTTCGATGATTTTGCTGCCTTTGTTTTCGAAAATAATTTCGACCTTATCGCTTTATCTGAAACATGGTTAACTAAAGAAGATTAATCTCATAACTACACAATAGCTGACTATACCCTCATTAGAGCTGATAGACCAATGAGGGGTGGAGGAGTTTGCTTGTATATAAAACGTAACCTTATGTTCTCCATTATATCTACAGACTATATATCGAAAGAGGACTTAGAACAGCTTTGGGTATTAGTTAGAATAAATAAGACCAAGATTGCAATCTGTGTAGCGTATAAATCTCCACACGCACCTATTTCGTGCATTTCGGAATTTGAAGAAGTTCTTACAAATGTAATAAGCATGGCAGATGACATTATAGTCACTGGAGATCTTAATGTGGACTTTCTAAAAAATGACAGCCGCCATTTAAAATACTTGTCAAATATTCTTGAATGTTTTTCCCTGAAGCAGATTATCGACGAGCCGATAAGAATTGGTGACAACTTCCACACTAATAGATATTATATGCACTAATAGACCAGAAAAGGTAATCAACCATAGTACTATGGACCTTCTAAATATGACCGACTACTTATTAATATACTGTAGTCTAGATTACACAGTTGCAAAAGTACGTTCCCAAAAGATCACATTTCGAGATTACCGCTTTTTTAACGAACAGGAATTTTTTAAGGATGCGTCAGCTATACAGTGGATGTTTATAGAAAATTTACCTGATATTGAAGATAAATTGGATTTCATCAATAAAGCCATCTTAATACTTTACGATATACATGCACCATATAGAACTGTAAATAAAAGAAAACCATCAAAACCCTATATTACGGACACAATAAAAGAAATTATTCGCTTAAAACATTCCACATATAACAAATATAGGAAAACAAAATCTAATATTCATTTGCAATTGTATAAAGACATCTCCAACTACTTGTCTATAGCCATACGCAATGAAAAAACTGTATATATTCGTCGTCAAATAAATGAAAGTAAAAATAATCCGAGAAAATTATGGGCTAATTTGGAAAATTGGAATGTACACAAAAAATAAATAATATCATATCAGAAAGTATTAAGGATGTTAACCAAATTAACAATTACTTTATCAATACTTCACGTTTCGAAATAAATGAAGATTCGCTACACTTTTTACAACAGAATAAAATGCCTAATATCCCTACTGAACTTACTGCTGTAAATGTCACTGAAGAAGTACTTGAAAATGCACTAAATCTGCTACGTTCCGACGCCTATGGAGTAGATTCTATAAACCTGAAAATGTTAAAAGGTGTTTTTCAGTTTTGTAAATATGCATTGTTACATATTATTAATTATTCTTTAGAAAATGGTACAATACCAACCATATGGAAAAAATCAGTAATTACACCCCTGGCCAAAGTTTCTAATGCAACTGAACTACAACAATTACGACCTATAAGCATATTGCCATCTATGTCTAAATTACTGGAAAAAATTATTAGCATTAGGTTAACTTACCATATGGTTAGTAATAACATATTGCCACAGTCTCAATCTGGATTTCGTAAGCATCATAGTACTACTACATCATTACTTAATATCTGCAATAATATAACAACTGCGATTGACAACTCAGAAGTCACGTACTTAGTTCTCCTCGACTACAGCAAAGCATTTGACCTGATGAATCATAACTTATTAATAGCTAAGTTATACTATTATGGAGTAAATGACTTGATGCTCAACTGGTTTCAAAATTATCTTTCCCAACGTAGACAGATGGTAAAACTAGATGGAATAACATCTACAGAACTTTTAGTTGAACAAGGTGTACCTCAAGGAAGTATCCTAGGTCCGTTGCTCTTCACGATATTTACTGCTGAGTTGCCTGGAAAAACTTCATATTGTAGAATTCATCTTTATGCCGACGACACCGAATTTCCTGTGATCCCCAACAATGCAATGAAGCTATTGAGAAACTCAACAGTGATCTATTAGTGATTTCACAGTGGTCTAAAGATAACGGTCTTACCATCAATCCTCAAAAATCATCTGCTTTATGCTTAGGAACTAGTGTGCAATGTGCAAAAGCTAAATCTAATTTAAACAGTGAAATTAGAATAAATGGAAGTGAAATTCCTTTCAAAAATAGTGTTAAAAATTTAGGTATAATATTTGATGAGCATTTGAATTTTGAGAGTCATGTCATACAGAAATGCCAACAGTCATATTCTAGATTTAGATGTTTGTATAAATTTAAATACATTTTGCCAGCTGATACTAAATGGAACCTGGTAAATTCTGTTATATTAAGTAACTTTGATTATTGTAGTAGTGTCTATTTTCCCCATTTAACAAAATATTTTCAAAATAAAATACAAATTGTACAAAATAGCTGTCTAAGATATTCATATAATATTGACACAAGTGAACATGTTACACCCTACTATAATAGGTACAACATCCTAAAAATTGAAAATAGATTTATGATATTATTTGCAACATTAATATATAAAGCTATATCATTTAAAATGCCAACTTATCTATATGACTGTCTAATACCTAGGTCACAGATACACGGTGTCACTCTTAGAAACATAGACATTTTTTCCATTCCTCAACACAGAACTGCGAAATTTGAATCTTGTTTTTTGTATTTAGGTCCAAAGATTTTTAATCAATACAATAATGTGTTTACGTCCAGCAAAACACCTTACAGCTTCAAAAACAAAATTAAGGCGCTTACGTTAAAAAATCAAAAGGAAAATTAAAAATTTAATTACTGTCAACTTATGCTATGTTAAAAAGTATCTACATCATATTTTGTTTTTTTTTTGTTACAATTCTGATATTTCCTGTAAATTTATGCTAATTTGTATTAAGTTTTAAGTTTTTTGTATCTAAGGGAGGGTTGAAAAATGCTATGCAATGCCCTTTCCTTTTGGAAAAATGTATGAGTATATTTTTTATATATATATTTTTTCAATAAACATTTTTATTATTATTATTATTATTATTATAAATATATGTCTCTGTGGTATTCATGTTGTATTATACTCAATCGACAAAGTTTTTCATGTTAATATGAAATAATACTTTGTTTTGCTCGTTTAAACAAATAGAATTTTAGCCCTTTCAAGAAAAAAAAATTGAAAAAATTCCTAGCAAATGTATTAAGGTAAAGAAAATTATTCTTAAACACTGTTTTTTAATTACTTAAATAAGGTACGAATGTCAATGTCCAGCAATTTATTCCCACTATTGTACCGAAAAATTAAATAAATTTTGTTGTTGTCGACAAACAGTAGGTCTCATTCACTACAAAATAACCTATTTCATAAGGGCCAATAACAGTAATAGCGAACCAGTTAAATAACGACAGACGAAATACTTTGGAAGTACTACTATATCGATGTATATTATTAACTCTTTGTGGTTTTCAATCAGGTATATGACAGCATCCAGAAAACCAGCGTACAATATGATGCTGAAATGGGATCGTCTACGATTTTTTTGATTAATTAAAATTACTACATTAATCTCCTATTCCAAAAGAGCGTTAGTGTATTTCTGTTATGATATGAGAAAATTTGGTTCTTTCCAATTTTTGCCCAAGAAGAATTTTCAAATGATATAAAATTTAAGAAAAAAATAAGTTATTGCCTTATACCTCAAAGAGAAACAACAATGCAGCTACGGACATGTGTTTTGGAGTTATTGCTCCTCATCAGCGTAGCGTAGCTTAGTGAATATCTTATAGTCGAGCAAAATCAACAAAGGTAGGAAAGTACAGTGCACAGTACTTCATTTGTACTTTCATACTTCATGTGCCACATTTAGGGCCTTAAATGAGAGCAATCAGTATGAGGAGATCTTTGTGCATTGCTCTATTTCCACCTGGCAAACATTAAGTAAAATATTATGGGGGTTCATGAGACTAAATAGTTAAATAAAGAAATAAGTTATTTTCTTATACCTCAAAACAACAAATGCAGCTACGGACACGTGTTTTGGAGTTATTGCTCCTCATCATCGTAGCGTAGCTTAGCGAATATATCTTAGGCGAGCAAAACTATTAAAGGTAGGAAAGTACAGTACACAGTACTCTATTTGCACTTTCATACCCCATGTGCCACATTTTGGGCCACAAATGAGAGCAGTCAGTACGAGGAGCTCTATGTGTACTGCTCTATTTCCATCTAGCAAATACAAAATAAAAGATGGAGGGCTTATGAGGTCAAATAATTAAAGAAAGTGAGTTAGTGCCTTATTCCTTAAAAAGAAACAACACAACACACACAACACGTGTCCGTAGCTGCATTGTTGTTTCTCTTTGAGTTATAAGGCAATAACTTATTTCTTTATTTAATTATTTAGCCTCATAAACTTACACTAAAATTAAAAAGTCACTAAAAGAGCCACACTCACAAAACTATCGACAAGTTGTTCTATTGAAACTATTTTGATTTCCAAGTTTGTGGAGAAGCTCGTCCTGATCAGATTTGACGATGCTCACGATGAATATCAATTCGGTTTCCGGAAAGGTCGGAGCACGGTGCAGCAAGTCGTTAGGATAGTTAACGATCTCGAGATGCAATATAACCTTGGGAAGAATACCACCATGGTACTCCTCAATATTGAGAAGGCCTTCGAAACGTTTGGATTCCGGGCCTACTCTAGAAAATTCACGACTACCACTTTCCGATACACATCATCAAATCTGTTCATTTGTTCCTGTCAGGCAGAACTTTTCAGATTCGGGTGAACTACAAACTTTCAACACGGCGGGACATTCGCGCAGGAGTCCCGCAAGGGTCGTGCCTGTCACCAAAAGTTGTACAATTGATATGTATCCGATTTCCGGGAATTGCCGAATACTAAGCTGGCCAAGTACGCTGATGACACAGCCATGTATGCACATTCGTATAAAGCCCAGGCAGCAAATATGCTGCTGGACACATATGGGTCATGTAATGGTGTATTAGGACCGGCAAAAGATTCGGGTAAACGCCGAGAAATATAGTCCATATTTTTCACACGCCCCTTCACGAAGAATAGAATATTAACGTCAGTTTTGATTAGGGGTAATCCCATTCCAGTCAATAATTGTATAAAATATTTGGGGGTCAGACTAGACAAAAGACTGATGTGCAATACTCACATAAACAAGACAATGCGAACTGTTTCCTCCATGTCCAGGAGTCTGTATCCGCTCTTAGTCAGGGGTAGCAGACTAAATAGATACAATATGAAATTGTTGTGCACCATTGGTCAGGCCGGCCATGACATACGCAGCGCCGATGTGGTGCAGCACGTCGGTGATGATGTGAACAATCCATGCTTTGATGGAAGTCTGAAGGACGTATTTTCTGCTCGAAAAACTTAGAAAAATTAAAAAAAAATAGGAAAAAGAAAAAATTAATTTTCTTTTTCCTCAACCTTTTCCCAATTCTAAATAAAAAATATTACGTTCACAAAATTTTTAGGGTTCAACGTGACTGTTTCAGACGGAGATTAATGGATAAATCATACTTACTGTCGTTTATGCTTAACTGCGGCTCTGATGGTATCAATTGGAAGACGTCGTAACACTATAAATCTAACACTGTCTGTTTCACACTCTCTTAAAATTAAATCTGAAAGGGAATTTTGTTAGAAAACACAACTAAAAGACAATATAAAGTTCAAAATATATATATTAAATCCTTTAAAAATTTATGTTTTTACAACAACTTCTCCAGAGAAAATGTTAACAAACAATGGTCTGACCCGTGTACAACACATGGTGAGGAACGGGACGATTCATACGGTACCAACTACCATCCAATATGCAGTTTGATAAGCTAACGATGCACAAAAAGATTCAAGAAAAGTTTCATGTAACTGAAATTTTTGGTGGGCTTTTGCTTGCCTGTTTATAAACGTATTTATTAATTCACATTAATTTTGGTCGCTCCTCGGAGCTTAAAATTGCTTGAAGCGTTTCTACTTCGTTTGTATTATGCAATAACAAATTTTACGTTCAGGCAAGGCAGATCCCATGCACGTGTGAGTACATGGTATAGATACTTTTTTGACTCCGAATCACTGAGGAACCGGTTTAGGGCAAACCCCGTCAAAACTCATCATTTCCCCGTCAAAACCGACTGCTAGGAAATGATGGGGGTCCCATGTCGCTAAGGGCTATTTTCGCTATAACTTCCGATATACTTTGAATAGTCGTTGGACTAACTTGTCCTCATATTCAATACCTCGTAAGAGTTGCAGTGCTTGACAACGTGGATTCGTAAAAGGGTTTTTAATCTTGGAAATTTGGAAGTTCAAGTCCAATTTTAGTATACTTTCTAAAATTGGGTGGTCGGGGCGACATTACGTCCCTGTGCAGCGACATTTACTACACTTACCAAATTAACGCTCCTCGAAGAGTTAGCGAAAATTTGGCATAAAAAACGCTCCGAAGAGCAAAAATATATTTCCAAGAATTAAAAACCTCCTCCACGGCGTTTTTACGTGAAGCACGCTTTTCTTACGAAATATTTCCTAAGTCGGATTTTGTTACAACGTCGAAAAGTATATCGGGGTTATAGCGTTCTTTAACACTCCCCTCCTTTCCGTGAATCTTTTTGTGTAACGTTTGGTAAATTGGTTGTTTGAAAATAAAATGGATCATTGGATGTAGTCTCCCATGTGTTGTATTCGGTTATAGTTCAGACCGGCCTATCTGAACAAAATATAGATGCAAATCTAAAAAATGATTATAAGTTTGAACATATATCGATGCATCGCATCCGATTGAATTATTGAACATTGGGTTTCCAAAATGGCATAAAAAAAAAAGAAAAAATCGAAAATCCTCGGATTCTCGATGACACAACACAAACACTTTCGACGCACTTATCTTTCTTAGTGTTCTTCCACTAATGCGGGCTTGCGTCTGCTCCTCCTCGTGTCTATGCCTCGTCGATCACCTTCGGTGTCGAACTGCCTTCTGGAACAGCTTAGGTGGTCCTCGGACTGCTTGGCTCCAGCTATACTATGGCTCTGCTCAGTTTATATGAAACAATATAAAACAAAATTTTAGTAAAATGTTTGTTCACATCCCGTCTGGGGATCTGCGACCGATAACGTATCGTCGTCTTTGAGAATAGGAACACTGAATTTTGTTGACTTATATTGGTTGAAATGGTTTCCGTGTAGTTAAAAAATCTCTTCTTGGGAGAAATCTGCGACCGATATCACATCGTCGTCTTTGAGAATATGAACATTGAATTTTGTAGACTTATGCTGATTGAAATGGTTTTTATTAAAATCTCTTCTTGGGAGAAATCTGCGACAGAATCTGCATCCGTCGGATCGTTGCATCTGCCCCTCCAGCAGACGTGGCGGCATCTCGCCCTTGAGTTGCTAGACTCGTCTGAATCGCGCTCTTGCGTCAGAGTTGTCGTCTTTCCATGCCGTGCCAATGGAACATTTGTTTGGACCCTTTGGGTCGGACTCTGCTTACAGATGAATGTTTAATAACATTTGATGACTTTGAAAAATTATAAAAAATACCAACTCTGCCGGACACGGTCAGAGTTGCTGCAGTGAATTTTGAAGAGTTGTATGGTCGATACAATATCCTCAATGAAAAATAACTTGTAAAAAATGCATAAAAAATACCAACTCTTGCCTGACACGACAAGAAGTTGGTATGGAAATTTTGATATAAAATAAACCTAGCACTAAGTTAAAACTTAGCCTAGGTTGAAAAATGTTATAAAAATATAATTGAATCTCCAGAACTTGATTCTGAATCAGAAGTGGAAGCATCTCGTGGCGGTGCATGAATTTGTACAACCGTTTGCTCCGGCGGTGGAGGTTCTGTGGAATCGTCTGAGAACGGGGAATCATTTCCATCGAGTGATGTTCCGCCTGGACTAGCATTTTCTTCATCGGAAGATTCGATTTCCAAGTTGTGCTCCTCTGGCGGGGCTGGTCTCAAATCATTTACATGTACTCTGGTCGTTACATTTCCCTTTTGCACGAGATACACTTCGTCTGAAAACTTCTTCAGAATTCTGGTTGGGCCTGACCAAGACGGCGTGAAGGTATGTACCTTCCTTTTTCTTTTACTCATGACTCTGTCTCCTACTTTGAAAACGATCGGAGTGACGGCCTCTTTCGGCGCATATTTTTGTTTGTAATTTTGTTGTGCTTGACGGGCTTCCTTGACTCGCTCGTATCGTGGAAGCGTTTGTTGCTTGGCTCTTTCTTGCCTCCAGGCATACAAATCCCATTCGCCTCTTTCGGCTGGGTCATATCCTAACACGATCATGCTAGGTGTTTGATTTGTAGCGGCGTTCCTACGATTTCTTAAGATGTATGTCATCTGATGCACGTAGCGATCCCAAGTGTCGTTTGGCTTTTTGAATAAAAGAGTCTTTAAAATTTTCTTGCATTCCTGAACCCGTCGTTCCACGGGGTTGGACTGTTGGTGATATGCCGGAATTAAGTATCGTTCGATACCATTTCTTTCACAAAATGTGATGTACCATTCGGAATTGAAATGACCTCCATTGTCTGAAATTATGACTCGAGGGACTCCGAATCTTGCTACTATTTCTTCGTCGATAAATTTGGCTATCGTTCTGCCGTCGACCTGAATGTATGCCTTTGCCTCTATCCATTTACTGAAAACGTCTTCGACGATAATCATGTATCTGTTTTCGGCGTCTTTAGTCCTCTGCAGCGGGCCAATTACGTTGACGCTCAAGGTTTCAAATGCATTTTGTGGTGCATGACTTCTAAATGGAGCATTGGGTTGGGCTTGTCTTGTCTTTACAGATTGGCATATCAGACAGTCGTTTATGTATCTGCCTACGATCCTGGCCATATTATTGAAATAGTAGCGTTTTGCTATTTTCCTGAGAGTCTCGTCTCTTCCTGGATGACATGCTTCATCTCGGTCATGATAATGATAAATCAATTCCTTTATTTTCCTCTTTGGAACTATCAATTTAAAATTTCGATCGCAATCTTTAAAAAGTACATCGTCTTGGACGTGAAAATTTTTCATAAAAATAAGATCCGCATCGGAACGTTGTTCCTGTTGAAATAGATCATTCCAACGGCGGATCTTGTCTTGAATATCTCTTGAACTCAATTGAGCCTGTACGATATCTTCGTATATTTCTGAGTGCGTTAAAACAGAAATACGTTCTGGACACTTATAATTTGGTAGGAACATTCTTTCCTCTTCATCGTCTGTCTCGACATACTCATTTTGTGGGTTACGACTGAGAAAATCTGCTAATAAATTCTCCTTTCCTGGACAGTGTTCAATTTTGAATGCATATTCTTGCAATAGTAATGACCATCGTGTGAATTTTGTTTTGTCGTCCTTATGTTTGTTCAACCAAAGTAACGCCCTGTTGTCCGTCTTCACCAAGAACGGTTTGTCTGCTAAGTACATCTTGTACTTTTTAATATAGTTCACCACCGCCAAGCATTCCAGCTCGTTTATGTGGTAACGTCTCTCTGCTGGAGATAACGTGTTGCTTGCATACGAAATTATATATTTTTCGCCGTTGTCGCCTAATTGATATAATACGGCCGAAAGGCCTTGTAGGAATGCATCTGTTTGCAAAATGAATTGACGTGAAAAATCCGGCCGATGGAATTCCAGCGGTCCGGATAATAATTCTTTTAATTTTCTAAACGCTTCATCGCATGTATGGTTCCAGTGAAAACGATTTTCCTTCGAAAGAAGTTTCGTTAGTGGCTTCGTGATCATCGCCACATTTGGTAGATATTCTCGTACCCAGTTGCAAAGTCCTAGGAAACTTTGTAGCTGCTTTTTGGTGACTGGAACAGGATAATTTTGAATTTGTAAGACATGTTTTTCTAATGGTTGGGAAGTATCAGTTCTAATGGTGTGGCCTAAATATTGAATTTCATTCGTCGCTATTACACACTTTTCCGGTGACACTTTTAGATTGTGCAGACGTAGTCTTTCAAAGACTAACCTCAAGTGGGACATATGCTCCTTCACGTTTACGCTGTAAACGATTATCTCATCTAAATACACTTTACAGAAATGGTGCAGGTAACCCGTTAAAACGTCCTTTGCCATGAATTTCTGAAAGGTACAGGGAGCTGTCTTGAGGCCGAAAGGCATGACATTGAATCTGTAAGCTGCCCCATCAGGAGTGGTAAAAGTCGAGAAATCTTTTGATGCTTCATCTAGCGGTATTTGCCAATATCCACTTTTTAAATCCAACACAGAAAAAATCTTCGAATTGCCTAAATCTTTAATACTTTCGTGTATTTTGGGTAAGACGGAAGCCTCGTCTTCAGTCATTTCGTTCAAATGGCGATAATCGATGCAAAAACGTGGTTTCTTGTCTGAGCGTTTTATTATCACTGGTGGTGAACTATATTGGGCAGTGCTAGGTTCGATGACGCCAGCTTTCAACATCTCTTCGATTTGGTCGTACATAATTTTCTTAGTACTCGGAGACATCGGATATGGTCTGATATTAAATGGTTTCGTGTCTTTTACTATAATTTTGTGTTTCACAGTCACTGTGGTTGCTTGAGTCGGTTCCGCAGTGAACAGATCGACAAATTCTTCGAACAGCGGCCGTAGAAATTTGTCTTTTATAACAAGCTCTTCAGAAAGCTTTGCCTGCTGTCTCTCCCTCTGAGAAGCTTGATTCCAGAAGACGGTAATACGCTCTTCCGTGCCGGCATATAGGCATTTTCGGCCATAATCATATGCGACATTGTTCATATATAAGAATGGTGATCCTAATATTATCGTTTCGTTCAAATTTTCGATTACTTGAAAATCAATTTCAAAAGAGGTGCCTGAAATTATTACTTTTAATTTTGTTGTTCCAAGAGAGTCCACCATTCGATCTCCGCACGCCATAGCAAATGATCGACGTGTCGTGAGATTTTTAAATTTATCCAACATCCTCGGATGGATAACGTTTCGCGTCGAGCCTGAATCGATCAGTGCGTCGACCGCATGTTCATTAATTTGAACTTTTATACGAGGCAAAGGGAACGCTTCGCTCATATAATTTATTGATTCTCTTGTCTTGTGCAGAGGAGCGTCGTAGTGGTCATGAGTATCGGAAAAAATTACTGGACATTGCTGCCGCCTTGGTTCGGCCGTTGTGCCGGGGATCTTGCAGATGGACCCTGGCCTGGGTCTCTGGCCCCTCGAAAGTTTCCCGGTCTCCTGTTGAGATGAGGGTTATTCGGGCATTGGCTATGGAAGTGCCACTGCACTGTGTCTGTACAGTATCGGCACGGGGTTGCCGGTCGGTCGGGTACTCGGAATTTCCCCGATCCGCCATTAAAATTGTTTTGCCTGCGGTCAGGATTCACTGATCCGCTTGAAGAATTAGGCATAAAAAAGGACGACCAGGCGCTCTGCCTGGACCGTCCTGTCGAGAGACATCCTCTCGGAAGTGCACCCTCGGTTCTGTCGGAGTTGGGCTTCCATTGCTCCTGTTACTAGAATTTTGTTGACTTATGTGTCCCGGCTCTTGATAGAAAGACGCGCGGGACAGACGTTGATCGATAAGCTGGATTAGCGACGTCTGTTCGTCAGCTGAATCCCGCTCGACGTTAGTAGCCGCTGCTATTAACATCTCTGTGGTTGAAATTAGGTTGCTTCTCAAGCGTGACCTAATTTCTGGACGCAGTTGGTCCATGATGACCCGAGCTCTGATGGCTTCGGATTTGAAGGGATCAATACGATCGAAAAGACAGGTTTTCCTTGTGATAAACACTGCCGTGTCGTCTAAAGACGTTTGCTTGACGGCATACAGTTGAGCAATAGCTCGTGACTGTATGTCGGAAGAATTAAATCTCGTAAGGAATCTTTCCTTGAATAAGGTATACGAAGTAGTCAACGTCCTAAATTGTTCGGACCATCGTTGAGCTTCGCCCTTGAGTTGGCCGGTTACGTTATGGAGGCGATCATAGTCGTGGCTTATGCGAGCTCTGTCGAAATATTCCTCCATAATTTTCAGAAAAGCTTCTGGATCCTCATGATCAAGCCCATGGAACGTCACGTTCGGACATCTTTGTCTCTCATGGGGCGTACAGGTCGACACGTTCTGTATCGCCTGCACGAAGCCCTCTGCCATTTTCAGAAACATACTTTCCATCGAATTAGCAGTTTGCGGCTGTGAAGCAGATAAATTTACATTATTTCCCTCTGGAAACAGTCGTTGTGGTTCTATCCCTCTAGAACCGTCGTCGACGAGCGGTGCGGTGACTCGCTCGTAAAATTCTCTTGGGGTCGACCCCTCGGAGTCTTCCGCCATGAATGAGAAAGGATTTGTTGGGTTTGGGGACGGCATGGTCCCTACTCGGGCGCCATGTGATCGATCCATGCTTTGATGGAAGTCTGAAGGACGTATTTTCTGCTCGAAAAACTTAGAAAAATTAAAAAAAAATAGGAAAAAGAAAAAATTAATTTTCTTTTTCCTCAACCTTTTCCCAATTCTAAATAAAAAATATTACGTTCACAAAATTTTTAGGGTTCAACGTGACTGTTTCAGACGGAGATTAATGGATAAATCATACTTACTGTCGTTTATGCTTAACTGCGGCTCTGATGGTATCAATTGGAAGACGTCGTAACACTATAAATCTAACACTGTCTGTTTCACACTCTCTTAAAATTAAATCTGAAAGGGAATTTTGTTAGAAAACACAACTAAAAGACAATATAAAGTTCAAAATATATATATTAAATCCTTTAAAAATTTATGTTTTTACAACAACTTCTCCAGAGAAAATGTTAACAAACAATGGTCTGACCCGTGTACAACACATGGTGAGGAACGGGACGATTCATACGGTACCAACTACCATCCAATATGCAGTTTGATAAGCTAACGATGCACAAAAAGATTCAAGAAAAGTTTCATGTAACTGAAATTTTTGGTGGGCTTTTGCTTGCCTGTCTTATAAACGTATTTATTAATTCACATTAATTTTGGTCGCTCCTCGGAGCTTAAAATTGCTTGAAGCGTTTCTACTTCGTTTGTATTATGCAATAACAAATTTTACGTTCAGGCAAGGCAGATCCCATGCACGTGTGAGTACATGGTATAGATACTTTTTTGACTCCGAATCACTGAGGAACCGGTTTAGGGCAAACCCCGTCAAAACTCATCATTTCCCCGTCAAAACCGACTGCTAGGAAATGATGGGGGTCCCATGTCGCTAAGGGCTATTTTCGCTATAACTTCCGATATACTTTGAATAGTCGTTGGACTAACTTGTCCTCATATTCAATACCTCGTAAGAGTTGCAGTGCTTGACAACGTGGATTCGTAAAAGGGTTTTTAATCTTGGAAATTTGGAAGTTCAAGTCCAATTTTAGTATACTTTCTAAAATTGGGTGGTCGGGGCGACATTACGTCCCTGTGCAGCGACATTTACTACACTTACCAAATTAACGCTCCTCGAAGAGTTAGCGAAAATTTGGCATAAAAAACGCTCCGAAGAGCAAAAATATATTTCCAAGAATTAAAAACCTCCTCCACGGCGTTTTTACGTGAAGCACGCTTTTCTTACGAAATATTTCCTAAGTCGGATTTTGTTACAACGTCGAAAAGTATATCGGGGTTATAGCGTTCTTTAACAATGACATTGAAAAAACTTAAAGTCTTGGAACATAAGTTCATGCGCCTCATATCAAATTTTGACAGGTACACCTTCCTCAGAGATTTGCATGCACATTGTAACAAAATAATGCCAATAGCCGACTACGTCTGAGAAATTTGTAAAAATTTTTGTCACTAAGCTGGCTGATAGTCGGCTAATTAGAAACATTACACAAATCAGAGCGCATAAAGCCCCTTTCCGAATTAAACACAATCTTCCATACTATGCGGTACCTATCTTTCTGCAAACCCTTTAGCCAACCTTCCTCTTGCCATAACTTCTTTTTAGTGAAAAGTAAAATATTTGACTCAAATATAAAGTAATTTAAATAATAAAAAGAAATATTTGTAATAAAAAGACTGACTGATCCAGAGGTCGAAAAATATTATGTTGCTTTAAATAATCATATCAGTACTGTCTCTAGCTTCAAACAAACAATCATTCAATTATATAAAAAATATGAACATGCTCATACCCTATTTATAAGTCTCTTACAAACAAAGAAATTTTCCAATCTAAAGACTTATTTAGAAAATTGTAGAAGTAAAATAAAATATAACGTAAGTGACTGTAAGTAATTTAATAAAGAGTGCTTTGTATTTTTTATTTCAATCAGACATGGCTTCAGAACCTTCTGAGTAGAAAACAAGAAAAGTGGAAATCCAATAATTTCTTGCTTCTGTGTAATTCCAGCAGCCACAGACAAACAATTTTCCAGTAAAAGGCAACAAAACTTATCGACAAGTCTTCTAAGTTTGTATTGTTTCTATTTATCTTTTCAATGTATAAATAAAGCGGTGTGTAGTACAATGCATAACAAATGTTTACGGTATATACAAGATGCATAAGTATTTACACACATCACTTTACAACTTTTGTTTATTTTACTTTGTTCATCTCTTCTAATTTTAAATAAAATGTTTATGTGTGTAATTATGATAATACGAGCTTAATTTTTATAGTTTAGATAACACTGGTCTACATTGAATTTATAACTGATGTAAACCTTTGTGGTATGTCTATATTTTGTATTTTCTTCACATATTCCATTTTCTAGTAACTGTTTTATTATTACCATCTGCATGACGTACTTCAAAGTAGATTAGTAAAATATTTTCTACATATAAACATTAACGTTTATTACGTTTATGTTTATTAACCTATCCACAATAAAATTGTGAGAAGTTACTAAAATTGGTTCAAAAACGAAAATTGAGATAACATCAAATCTTTACGTTTTGAGGCCCTAGGAACCCAAAACAGTGGTTTTGGAAAAATGTCTGTGTGTGTATGTGTGTATGAGTCTTACCACGATAGCGCCAAAACTACTGAACGGATTTGAATGAAACTTTGCGTGTGCGTTTCTTTAGTGCCCCAGAAGATCTGAAAAGGTTTTGGTTGAGATCGGATTACGTTTAGTGCCATTTTGACGCAACAAGTTGTTTATTTTATAATTACTTTCAATTTGCAATGGAACCATTGAAAAGCAGTTAAAATTCTGATTTCAACGATATATCACACTTCCACTCTTTATATTAAAAACAAAGCAAATATGGCATAGATCGCATTTCGCATGACATGATCGATGCGCGTAGCCGTTACGTCGTAAAACTCGTCGCATCACGTGTCAATTCACGTGTGAGGGTTTCTTCACTGTTCTAGAAGTAGAGCAGATTACGTTTAGTGCCGTTTTTAAATATATATACAGACAAATCGAAGAATTAATCTACAAATATTCATCTAAAATCTAGTAATATTACTGAAATGCTAATGTTTCATTTAACAAAGACAGCCGCGAGCGATCGGATTGTAATAAACAAATTTTGACGATTGTCATTGTCATCGTTTGTCATCCGATAACGTTGGTGTCATGTCATGTTAATAAGATTTCGGCATATTTGTAACTTTTAGTGGATAGTCACAAATTTTAAAGGTATATGTAACAATATCATATGCTTTCTGTACCTTCGTTGGTGAATTTATTATAGATTATCAGCGATAATGTAGGTAATAACTCGCATAGATGAATGTAAATTCATTAAGTTGAGGATTGTTTTAGTGCCCCAGAAGATCTGAAAAGGTTTTGGATGAGATCGGATTATGTTTAGTGCCGTGTTGTCACACAATTTAATGCTCTTTTCGGCTTCAAAGATCCACAAAGTGGGGAGGTTCCAGCCGCTTCCAGTAGCTGCCGATTTTTTAAAATCGGAATGTATAACAAAAATAAAAATTTCTATTTAAAAAATAGTTTGAAGTATACCTGTCACAAAATTAAGGAAATATATTACTGTGTCATTTCCTTTTGCATAAATCTAAAATACTTCCACATAGTTCTAAACATCTTCGAGCCCTTTAATTGAATGCTATAGCTAAAAATGCAGATACACATTTTTTTCAATCCTATGCAACTTTTGGACATAATTTTAAATCTAGCTCTTCTACGCTTGCCATGTAAAATGTTCCCCTGAATTTATTTATTTTGGGTGCAAAATGATTCGAACTTGTGTTCATCCTCTATTTTAATTCTTTTCCCTTTCTCCTTTTTGAGATAGAACTTCTGGTATCTTGAAAACTCTAGTAGGGTCAAATTTTAGATCGAGATTGAATAATGTAATGATTGCCAACATAATATTAAGAAAGTGTTGTATTTAGTTTTTTTTCAAGCGAAAAATAATGAACATGAAAGTACTAAAATATCGTAGAGAAAAATTTGATCTAGTAAAATACTAAAGGTATGATCTGAGTTGTGGGAACATTATAATAGCAAAAGCTTTAAATTTAATTTTTGTAATCCGGTTATTTATGAGAACACTTCAATGAGAGTTTCAGCAGGTCTGACGACTTTGAACATAGGAGAATTTCTCTTTATCTATCATGAATGTACAGATTCGGCTGGGACTAACCTAAAGTAATATATAGATAGTTAGACCTGGCTCGCAAGAGTCAACAAAATGTAGAATAAAATTATATTTCTAATCAAATTTCTCGACAGCTTTTATTTTTCAATGTTTGCCAAAATCTCAATAATACAATCCGTTTTTATGCTTGCTCTTCATTTATATAATAATATTAAATCATTAAAACACAACATCGACTTCCCCCAGTAATACGTCATCGTCACTTCATTCTAAAAATTCAATACATATCTTCGTGACAAGTCTTCTATATGTTTCAGTTTTAGTTTTTACGTCTACAACTCTAACCTGTTCATCACTGCTTAGATATGTTGACGCAACTTTAACTAAAGACCAATTATTTTGTGGCATTCGATTATCCACTATAATCACTACGCCGTTTTCTTTTAATGGTAATTTCTTTTCGTACCATTTAGATCTCTTTGTCAAAATACGTAAATATTCTCAGCCACTACTTAAAACACCTTGGCTGAACTGGAGGTTCCAATAAGAAAGTGATTCGGTGTAATACTTTATGGGTTATCCAAATTGACAGAAGCATATGTGAAAATTCGACTCTTTATTATATTTTCTACTTCTATTAGTAGAGTAGTCAGTACTTCGGGTTTCAGGTAAGATACCTTTAATCTAATTTTTAGCCCTTTTTGTACTGAACTAACTTCGTTGCCATGATCCCCCCCATATGATGTGAAGCTGGAGGAATAAACTCCTAACTTGTTTCTCTATAAAGTAGCTCTTTATCTAATAAATTTCTATTATATTTTTGATTCTGTCTCTTAATTCCTTTGCGGCTTCTTTAAAATTTGTACCATTGTCAGAAATTGTCACTTTAAGTTCTCTACTTCTGGCTATAAATCGTTTTAATGCTAAAATAGCAGAGTCAGTGATTAAAGAATCCATTAATTCAATATAAATTGCTATTATTGACGAACAGGTAAATAATACCCTTTAATGTTTTTCTCTCCGTCGACCAACAGAAACAGCCATTTTGGTTTCGTAAGTCTAAATTTTGGTAGGGAATGCTTGGCTTAGCTCTCATTCTTCGGCACAAATTGCAAACTATTACTTTTCTTACTTGCGTTTTCCAATATCTGTTTAATTCGTTTAATATCAACTATCTTCCCTTATGTTCTTATTTCTGATGATAATGTCTTATTAATAGCTTTGTATTTGAATGTTTGCTCTGAAGAATTCAATTTTTCTTATCCTCTTCACTGAGCTCTGAAGACTTGTCCGTGTTTCCACCTACGTGAATTATGTTTTAGAAAATTACAAGAGATGCTTTCGGAATATTATTATTATTATTATTAGCCGTTACTCGAGTCCGAGTATAAAAATGTTACAGTCGATAAATTGTGTACAATAAAAAACAAGTAAAAGGTGTAGTCTATTGTAATTCCCATTCATCTACGGTGCACACGACTATGGCTATAGAGGCCAATTCGGGAGAGCACATGTCGACCGCAGTCAGGACAAACATAGACCTGGTTAGGTCTTGGATTCGGCCTTCTTGCAGCAACATTTCCTTGATAGCTGGCCACAACCCCTCGCCATTCGGTTCTGTCCGCTGCAAGTTGTTCCCATTGCTCGTCTGCAATACCGCAGGATTTTAGATTTTCATGGAGAGCGTCTTTGAACCTCTTTCGTTGACTGCCACGCCTTCTTCTACCGCTTAGCAATTCACCATAAAGTGTACATTTAGGAAGGCGGTTATCATGCATACGATGAACGTGACCTGCCCATCTTAGGCGTGCTCTTGAAATAAGCACCTCAATTGGAAGGCTGTTTGCTCTCCTGAGTACTTCCACGTTTGATATGTGATGGAACCAACGGATTTTCATCATACTTCTGAGGTGTCTTTGCTGAAAACGTTCTAACTCTTTCACATGACGACGGTAAGTGACCCAGCTTTCACATCCATATAGCAGTGTTGGAATGACAACTGCTCTGTAGACAGCCATTTTCGTTGACAAAGCAAGGTCGTGGTTGTCAAATACTCTCTCTCTAAGTCCCCAGAGTGCTCTAGATGCAGCGTTAATTCTATTGCGAATCTCGCTGTCCATGTTTGCTTTGTCATTAACAACGTTGCCTAAGTAATTGAACTGATCCACCACTTCAAGAGAATTTCCGTTAAGTGTAATGTCTATTTGGTTCACTTGATGAGGAGTTGACATAATCTTAGTCTTTCCAATGTTGATTTTAAGTCCCAAGGAATCATAGCTCTGGGCATACACATCTAAAAGTTCTTGAAGCTCTTCCGGCGTAGAGGCTAAAAGTGCACAGTCATCCGCATACTGGAGATCACAAATGAATCGTGTGCGTGGGCATTATTGTTGGATGCCAAGTGATGCTATGCACTGATCTCATAATTTTTTAAGCGAGTAACGAATTGCGTATTAAAGTGGTTGTTGGTGATAATTTGGATGCTAATGACGCATTTAAGAGTCCAGTATGTTGGACACCAATTCGACCGGTGGTATATAGGCCTGAAAGTGGGGAATAAATCGTGTTTTTTAGAAATCTACATTGTTCTTGTTTTATCTCGGAAGCTATGTAAATTTCGTCGTTGTAAAACTATTTGATCTATACATAGTTATTTACGATTAATATTAATATAACCTTTTTATGCCTACTTTCGGAATAAGTTTATTATTTGACAACAGATTAGTTACTTGGGTTACAACTGTCATGCTGACTTTGATACACAATAATAACTATGCTTTTTTAAGCTGTGTAAAATTTCCTTGTTTTAAAGTGTCCCTACCTACTTTCTTTACGCTTGCCTTCCCACAAATATAAGCACGTAAGCTGTAAATTGAACACATTCATTTGTAAAAATGTAATACATTTGGTAAATAACAAAACTCATCATTATTTAGAACAGTGGCCAAAATATAATTTTTAGTTCAAGATTTTTCATAAAATCGGTATTATTAAACATTTTTATTTTTCCTTTAGCCCAATTTTCTGCCAAGGAATATAAAAATTCAGGTTACAAAACTATCTGTTTCTAGACGATAAATCAATGTTTTTGATATCCTTAATGATCAGCAATATTTAAATTATGCAGAGGGAATCTCCTTCATTGGGAAGTTTTAAAAACATATTTTTTTTGGCTGAAATAGGCAAAAAATGTCGTGAAACGTCAAGATTTTACATTTGAGCAAAATTTCTGTCTGTCTGTCTGTCAGTGTGTCTGTTTGCGGGTCCGTAACATTTTTGTGTACACGTTTACTCTGGAACCGAATTTTATTTGGCATCAGCCATTCCCCACTATCATCACCAATACCACCCCCGCACTATTATCAAAAGGAGTAACAAAAAAAATGTGATTTAGTGTGTATACAAGAACAAAACGTCTCGAAAAATTTTTTTGACTTTAGCTTCTATCACCCCCATTGCCACCCCCACCCTATTATTAAAGTGAGTAAAAAATTAAATTGAGATTTAGTGTGTATACGAGAACCAAAGGCCTCTAAGATTTTTTTGGCATTAGCCAACCCTCTACCACCCACATTACCTTCCCTGCCCTATTATTAAAAGGAGTAAAACATTTAATTGGGATTTGATGTCGATAAGAGAACCAAGGGCCTCTAAAAAATTTTTGGCATTAGCTGCCCCCTCTACTACCCCCATTGCTACCCCCACCCTATTATTAAAGGGAGTTAAAAATTACATTGGAATTTAGTGCGCGTATGAGAGCCAAGGGCCTTTAAAATTTATTTTGGCATTAGCCATCTCCTCTACCACCCCCAGTGCCACCCCCACCCTATTATTTAGGGAGTAAAATATTAATTGGAATTTAGTGTGTATAAGACTTGGATACAAAACCTGGATGTGGAAGTAGTGATTCTTCTGGCAGCGGTTTTTAAATTTGACACGATATAATCATACCTTCTCATACAGTGAACGTGAGATGTGGTAGGGAGACTAGAATTACCAGCTGTCAAATCAAACCGGGAGCGTAAAGTGGGAGTAGGTGACCATAATCAATGAATTCTTAAACTGAGAAACGTTATTCAGATAGTCATGAAAATACAGTTATTTAGTAAACAAAGCTACACAGTACGTGCAACTATTAGCAGATTCCTAGGTAAGGGAGAAAGGGTCGGCAGAACGCGACGAAATTATAGAGAACTCCGAAAAATTAACGTCATTCCAACAGCTTTGAATTTTTTCCTCGATTAATTACACCCTACGCTGATGAGATACAATATTGATATACAAAATTGAAACCAATTTATTTTCTGTTCTGGATAATTTTTACAGTATATTTGTAGTAAAAAAAGATGTGTATGACTAACAAAAAATATTTTTTTGTGTTATGTTTAAATTCAGTGAAGATTTGTTTATTCCATACACTTATTTCAGATCTATGATTTCAAAAATCATCTAGATTTGGTTTCCTTAGTTGTAAAAGGCCTCATTAACAAACTCTCAAATGTCTCAAAATAGTATTACAATTTTCAAATGTTAGTAAAAATTTTTGGAAATTTTTTTAATAACTCAGCACTATTTGTGATGATGTAATCCAAGAAACACCTCTGATGACATTTATACAAGAAATTTCGATAAATATATAAATACCATAAAGAACCATGTATAATTCAGAGAAAATTCCAGAAAATTCGGGGAGAATTTAGAGAAAATCCTTCTTTTGACAATGTATTAGTTGTTGCGGACCTCTAGCGTATGCGACCCACCATACGCCTTAGCGTTTTATGAGCCGCATAGTAACAACCGCTACGTCCGTAACACATTTCGCTATTCTCCACGGGAGGGCGATATATGTGCGGCACGTGATCAGCAGAGAGCGGAAGACGAGTAGGCAACCATTTTTGTGGGCGTCGTAGGTAGTTGATAATTCTACCAACCTCGGTTTATCGAAGGCATCCTGGTGAATCTTGGAATTATCAACACAAGAAAATTTTCTCAATCTGTTGTTGTTCCGTTTAGCGGAATATTTTGTTGTTGGAGTAAATTTTAACTGCGGAAGCAGGATATTTAATTACACAGGGTAAGCTAACCTCTCACCCGTTCTCTACCCACGTGTTTCGCAAATTTGCAGGCTTTCCTTTGGAAATACCGTGTCAACTTGAAAGGCGGACTCGACCCCATTCATCCGACTGTGGCTTTCGAGGAGTATTGGTGGATTGTTCTCTCATCAGTGAGGTAAATTATGTTTCTTTTATAGGTTATGTCAGATTTGAATTGCCCACATTAGGCACGCTTCACGTGCATTTCTGACTTTGCAAATTAAATCGTGATATCTCTAGGGATCCACGGACGGGGCTTCTACACACGTCAGTGAAGTTCCACGGACGGGGCATCCACACACAGTGGAAAGTTCCAGGGCTGGAGAGGCTACAATCAACCCCATTCTTGGGTCCATTTCTTTTGTCCCGAAGACACCTCCGTAGGGCTACAGGTTCTTCCACGTCGAAGTCGGTATCGTACCACCCTAAATAAGTGTCTTGTTGTTTTACTTACCTGGGACCACCTTCAGTGGTTTTTTTATACATTTATTTAACGTCGGCCTATTTCCGCTACTGAGGCCTATCACCGACGCCTGTAGACGAACCACCCCCAATCAGGAATTTTGCCGAACCTCTTCCCTTAAGAAGAGTAGGGATCTTTTACTTGCCTAACATTTAATAGACAAGGGACCGACGGCTTTACATCCCCTCCGAAGGATGGTATATCTCCTATACAACCTTCGCCTAAGGTTGTATAGCTTCCGCGCATACACTGATATACAAGCCGCTGGAAGATGTGTGAGGCGAGAAACCTTCAGTGGTTCGACTCGGTTATATTCGATTCATATTTTTTTTATATTTTAACTTGTGCATATTTAAAGATTGTATGCATTTATATTTATCTAAGGAGGTTCTTTAAATCAGACCTTTGTGGCAGAATTTATGACCATTTATGAGGACATTGTAAACCGATGTGTAGCTACACGAGGCATTTTATTAATGTTGTAACTTATTAATCGAGATATTTGCCACACCTTTTGAACATCGCCAGGTTACATGCTGGAGAACCAATATTTGTAAACTGTATAATATAGTGCATTTCATTTTTAAAGAAAGTGTCATTATTTCGTCTGTGACCACTACGTATGGAAGCCTAAGTGATTTGTTAAGTAAGTAAACTAATAATGTGTCATAGTTTATGTAAACTTGGGCTTAACGCCCTGAGATAGTCTGAGCTAGAGAAATTTTATCGTAGGTACGTACATCACTTATCCGGGTTAAGTTGGTGCCCTACGATATCTGCTACGCTACAGTAGCCCAAGTGATTTCGTTATGTAATATCTTATAATCATTAATATCCAACGTATTTATTTGTTTATGTACGTGTAAATCGTAGCATAGTAATCAGTGATACCGAAAACCCCCAATCATATTTTTCCTCGGAAAACCGGACTTAATATGTAAAAACCTTAAATTTTAAAAAAATTTGGTTTAAACAATTATCTGTCCCTTCTCTCACGTTTCAGATTTTGAATAATTGAATATAACAAATGTTTTTAAAAAATCATCATAATCGGATCTATTTTTGAGGGTTTAGAAGATTTAATTATTTTGACACCTCATTGACTCCGCTATAAGGGTGTTGCGGAAATTAACAGATATGATTGTGAATGTGCCAATGGTCGGAGAATAGTTAGTTGACTTATATTCTCATATGGCAGCCATTATTTATTATTTATTCATGTGAGATACTTGTCGAAAATCGTAAGACTTGCTAATATTCTCAGTAAACTGTTTACGCCAGACAATATTAATCCCGTGATAGAGGAAGACAGTGATGAAGACTAGATGTATAGCATATTAGAAGAAAACGTATTTTTCAAGTGATTTTATTGGGTCACAAGCTAAAAAACTAAGTTGGCCCTCTCTTATTCGTTGAATTACATACATATTAGTGGATAATGGATAGTTTTGTGTTGTGAAAAAAATTTCAATATATTATTTAGTCCTTTCTGATTCGAGGGATTGGAAGTGAATTTTTTTTTCAAGTTGTCTTAATATTCTGTAGAACATATTTTTCACCCATCAAAATCGGTACAGCCAATTTTGTAAACATCGAATTTTTTTATAACTTATAATTTGTTTTTACGTCTGCGGCCTTTCAGTTTTGCCTTTCTCAAAGCAGATAAGATATTAATTTGTCGTATTTTGTTGTTATCTAGTTCAGTGTTTCAACAGTTTATTTTAGCCTCTATTAAAAGTTTAATATTTTTGTTACATAATTTGTACACACAAATATTATTACTTTAAATAAATAAATTAGATGTCAATTAATAAGAGTTAGTGTTAGTTATTAGCAAACCAAATGACCCCAGTAGGCTCGGATACTATCTTATTTAGTACGAAATATAGTGACATATTCCAGTATATTGTGTATACTAAATGGAGATGAATAATACAATCCCCATTATTGTGCTAATGACAGAATAATGGTCTTCTGTCCACCTCAATTAGCATTTACATAAAAGGTGCACAGGGCGCTACACACGCCTCTGTGTCATAACAATATGTTACCGGAAGCGATGTGACTAAATTTCATTGTACAGTGAGGTGCAAGGGGCCTCCCCACTGTTCTGATTTTTGAACGAATCAATTTTTTTCAAATTGAAACATATACTATGGGAAACTAAAAACTTTCGGCGTGAGATTCAAATGAAATATTCGACATAATTGAAATGGAAGTATTGTTAAGTCTTTGCGAGGAATATCTAGAAACATCTATGCAGAGCTACATAGAATTTTGTTGTCAAATACAAAATCTTCAACATACAGTATAAGTACAAAACATATGAATTATTCCAATTTTTGTCAAAATCATTGAAATACAGGAAAAGAGAGATAATATTAATATGCATGATAATTTGATTTTCGATCAGGGGACTCTTAACCGTATAGTAGATGAGAAACAGATGCATTTTTGTGCTCTTCCGCCTAAGTGGTTATAGATAAAATTGAAGTTTATAGAAAAAAAAAACGCACTTGCACGCGAGAAGGTACAACACTGCAATATTGAACCAAGTTACTGGACGCAAGGCGAACTCAGAAAAATGCAGAATATTCTGCAAAAAGATAGAAGGCAGGGAAAAAGAGAAATATTGTGGCATTGTGGCAACTGTGTGTGTGTTGAAATAGTTTATATATCTGTGTCTGTTGTTTATTTACTCTAATCACGAACACCTATTGTTAAAATTGTTATTATTGTGCATCTAAAGGTCAGTAGACTCATATCTATATAAATATAAAAAAGGAAAGAAGAACACTAATAAATAACACCTAATATAACCTCATTAAAATCAAGAAGTGCTTAGAAACTATCGAACAGTGTTGTCATATATTATTCTTACCAGTTTCTTAGAAATACTCATACACCTTATTTATTAGCATTTATTAGCACTGCTCTTAATATTCTGCGAGAAACGCAACTATAATAGTAAAAGTTGTTAAGTTATTATAAGCCAAGTAAATGAAGACCTTTTTACAAAGCTGTTAGATGCAATTAAAGCGGAAGGAAAATCAACCAAAGAAGAAATCATAGCTGAAATTAAAATTGAAAATAAAAAATTATTGGACAAAATAGATGTGCAATGAAAAAAAATAGAGGCGCTACAAGATAAATACAATCAATTAGAATAAAGGTGTCTGAACATAGAAAGGAATTATAGAAAAAATCATTGTATTATTTTTGGCCTGGTAGTTCCTCAAAATGTGAACCTTATTCATTTTATAGTCAATAAACTGACTAAGCTTCTTGAAACTAATATATCTGCAGCTGATATTCACAACAACCTGTACCAAATCAATAAAAGTACACTACCATCAATAAAACTGGAATTTATTTAATATCTCAAAAAGAAAGCTATATTTAAGAACATTTCTAAATTAAAAAACACTAATACTTTTATAGCCCATGATCTTTGTCCAGAAGATCGGAAAAACAAAAAAATTCTAATAGAAAACTTAAAGGCTGCAAGGGCACAGAATCTTATTGCAAAAATCAAGGGAAACAAGTTAACTGTTGGTGACGATGTATATACAATTGATCTATTAAATAAGATTAAGTTGATCAATCAAAAGGAAGACAATTCAGATTATTCAAACGAACAAATAGTAGAAACTCTATCAAATAGTGCTCCACCCACGCCATCTTCAGGTAGAAGTAATACTTCAGACGTATTCGGAAATCAAACTGAACACCCTGATAGTACAGAGTCGCCCATTAATCAGAAACTATTCACAGGAAGACCATGCTACATACGCATAACAACAATTGATGGGATCATGAGCAGACTAGGAAAGGATCAAGTAGACTAGAAATAAATGGAAAAAGTAAAGGAATATCATACTGAAACCAAAATAATAGATGCGCTGCCGGAATCAGAAACAGAGGAAACAGAAGAACAGCTCTAAAAGCAAAGATACAAATAAGAGGAACATATACACTCCATATCACGATTCAATGGAGCAATGCTTTTTCCAAACACCTGCACTTCACATCCCCAATTGTGTACCATGCACTTTGTGGTTCTCGCTGCTAGCAGCAAGAGTGAAATCAGTCCAACCCAGCGTAGATCTAGCCGACTCGGCGATATATTTTCCGGAAGCGGCAGCAATGCGCTGGCCAATTGATCAATCAGTGATAAATTGTTTTTCGAACAGGATGTAGTTGAGGGTTTAGAGATGCGAAAAGATACATCTGTTGTACTATGTGATCTTATAAAGGCATTGACAATATCTCGTATATCATATTATTAATAAAATTGGAATATTATAGAACTAGAGATTTGCCATTATTTTTCTTTATTTAGTATTTAGTGTCAGATTTTAGAGGTAGCCAGCATTGTATCTTGCAGGTATCCCACAGGGATCCTCTATTGGACCAGTCCTATTCTTGGAGTTCATCAATGTAATCAATTTTTTGTATCGCTTAATATTTGTAGACGACTCAACAATAATTAGCAATAAAATTCAAGTATTTTTTATTTCCTCTGATAACTCAAGAACTAAAGAAAATAATGTGAAATTATTAGAAGTAGTCTTGGATATAGTAGTATAGATCAAGATACATGATTAGGATTTACTTTACTCTTTTCCATTCACGCACGTCTTATGCTTCCTTATTGTGAGACAATTTGCTTCACTTCCTTAATGTATTTAACTTACAAAAGGTAGCTATTAGAGCTGTAGAAAGTATAGGAGGTAGAGAATATTGCCGTTTTTAATCAAATTTAGCATATATCTGTAATTAGTCCCCTTTGCTCGAAATATACAAGATTATTAAGACAGTTTGTTTTAATCTGATATTCCTAGATATAATGCCAAGTCGGCAAAAATTGTTAGGACAGACCGTCAAAAATTTTCCAGTTTAAAAGCATACTCTCTAAATGTGAATTTGCGTACTAAAGTTGAAAAACGCTCTTCGAGCGATACTTCGCCTTTTCATAATTTTGTATCAGAAATTTGCAGATTATTAGTAAATTGTAATACTTACTACAAATGAATAAAGACGTATTATTATTATTATTATTATTAAATACCGCTTAGAATTGGACAATCAAATCTATATCCAATTAGCTGTAAAAAAACAGTAAAGCAATTTCTTAAAGCATTTTTTACAACGTAAGTAACGCCACGTATTCTGTTATATAATATTGAATTTTTTTGTTATTTGATAAACAAACTACGTAATATACATTGTTCTTCATCTCCGTATGTTACAAACATATTCTTATTTATTCATTTATTATAAACGTAATATTATGTAACATGGTTAAAATAAACAATATATCTACATCTCTATCTATCTATTTAATTATCAAGGTGACATAGTGTGACATGCCATCTTCCGCCGGTGTCCGCAAGATTATAAGTACATCAATTCATCAAATTTAGCTATAGTAGAAATGACCTTTAGCGATAAATGTCACCACGCTTAATATTGGGTGGAAATTATCACTTTAAGCTTTTCTCCAACAGATAGCTCTTCGTAGAAAATATATAAATTTATTAAATAATGGTGTATTATTGTGTATATTTTAGGGGAATATACAATATAGATTATTGCAATAATTAGCGTATAAAAATTGTTTACAAAGTAATAGTGTAAAGATGGTTAATGATCAAAAGTCCATAAAAATCGATTCAGTCTGTTACATTTCACAAGTTAGTACCCTGACTATCGAACTGTCATCTGTTGTCATTTCCTTTTGTTTTTGTGAGCAACCAAAGGTTATAAATCACTAAAATTGCTTAAAACTTTCTCTTTTTAAATCAAGAATTTGAACTGAAAACTCAGCTAAGGATTAATTTAGTTAAAAGGCACGTGATTGCTAATCGGTTTAATACCAGAATCAATAACTAGATTTAACCTAATATTTCAATTTATATTTTGGTTTGTTTAAATTGAAATTTCGAATTATTCAGATAAATAAGCAAGTTATCGTCTAGAAGTAATATTCTAGGTAAGTTTGAATTTATTTGATTTATTATAGACACGTGCTCACATTAGAGGTTAATCTTGAGAATAATTTTGTAACTTTAATTGTAGACGATATGGAAGAGGCCAGATTTTGAGCACAGAACTTGCCTACTGTTCTGTTATTTTCGGACTATTGGATTTTTCGACTTTGGATCATTGCTATTAGTACACGAATTTTGGTATACGATTTGGCCCTGCGTTTTGATTTATACATTACAATTAATAGAAACTTAACTAACTATTGTGAAGATTTGTGAAACCTATCAAATTCTGTTGTGAAGACTTCTCCTCGATCAGCAACCTTCAAGACTGGAGCTCCAGGAAACTCTCCAATTTTCTTTGTGAAAGTTAAGTAACAACTGTATCTCCTTTTTCTTGTCAAATTGTTTCAATTTACTAATCATTTTTCCAGAGCGTTAACTTTAAACCCTAGACTTGCTGTATTGTTTTATTGTAATATTTTTACCGTTAAATTTTGTGTACTGTCTCTTACTGATTTTTATAATAAATTGTATTTGTTTTTACTTGTTCTTTTGTTTTGTCACTCTCACTACAAGGATTTGTAAGATCTGGGACCTCGTTTACTTACCCCGACTATAGGTCGTAATAATAGTGCTATAAATTATCTAGGATTCTGTATTATAACAGAAAAATTTCTATTAGTTTTGGAAAATTTCTGCCTGTAATCAATTTAATTCTTGTTTAGCTCCTTACATTAGAATATAACTAAACTGGTACAATCCACATTAATATAAAGCTCTATGATGAATAATAGACCATTAATTAGAAGTGAGAACTATATTAATTTAAACTTTTGAGATAAATTTTCTCGATACAAGTCGCACTTTGAACTTTGTCATTTAATTTTCTCAATTGATTTAACATCAACCTTTGTACGTATGAACTACCTAATCCACTTATATTTTATGTATGTAAAATGATATAATTTAAAATAGTATTTACTTAATATCTATATAATTTTTCTTCAATTATTGTTCACCAAAGAATATCTCATTTCTAAAAATTTGATTTATGAAATACCAATTACTTTAAGAAATTAATGTTAAAAATTATTACGCAAATTTCAGTTAGTCGATCAGTCGAGTAAAAAACTGCTGAGGATGCTAATAAATAGAAACCTTGATAGTGAGTTCTTTATCTGATTCGTGTTCATTTGCAGAGTAGTGCGTACTTAAAACTTTACCGAACTTTATCTGTGAATACTTTGCATCTCTGTACACTACTCTATCTCGCAAAGTTTAAATTCTAGGTCTTCAGTTACTCTAGTTTATGGACTTTGCATGTATCTCAACGCTAGACGAATGCGGCGTGAAGTAAACCGTAAGCCTTATGTCAACTTTACATTGATGCATTGATTTAAATTTTTCGTGCATTTGATCAGTGTGTATCTTAAACAATGTTATCCAAAAATGACACCTTTTATTTCTGTTGCAACAATTATTGAATTTTTTTATTCCTAGCAGATTCATTTAAAATCTAATATGAAAAACTCTCTACCTATATTGTTTATCTAATTCTGGTCAGCTAGTATATTAATAAGGATATATCAATGAACAGATTGTGTAATAATTTCCCTCCTTACGAGAAGTTAACAATAATCTCAAAAAATACATTTTCCTGTCCTCTAATAATATTCGTTGCGTTTCGTATTTTGTCCCACAGTTCTTCTCTTGAGTTGATAGTATTTGCATAAACTAAGGACTTCATATGTCCCCATACATAATAATCTAAAGGATTATGACTAGGACTCTTTGGTGGTCAAGCAAACTCACTTCCTCAACCGATGCATCTGCGTGGGAAAGTCTCATCAAGAAAATTCCTGACTTCAATGGAGAAATGAGGGGGAGCTCCATCTTGCATGAACCACATTCTCTTCCGTATGTCTAGCATGAAATCATGTAATACATCAGCAAAAGTATTTCGAAGAAAATACATATGACTGTTCATTTAAATTTGGGGGAAGGACAAATGGTCCCAATAATTGATCGCCGATGATTCCACACCAAACGTTAATCTTAAAATATTGCTTCATCATCTTTCTTTAACGGCATGAGGGTTTTCTACTTCCCAGTAATGGGTATATCTCCAGTTAAAAATGTCTCGCCGAGTAAAAGTTGCTCCATCGCTAAATAAAGTGTTCTTAACAAAATTTCGATCCCTGTTGTGTTTATTTAGAACGGAAGAGCCCTTCTAAGTAAGTTTTGTACAGGAGTGAGATGATATGGGTAGAACGTTCTTTACGTAAGACTCTTAGGACAGATTGTTTACTCGCCCCTGTTGCCGCTGCTAAACGACTTGAGCTGACTTCAGGATCTTCATCCACACGAACTAAAACGGATCTTTGAAAATCTTATGGTCTGGCTTTCTATTTGGATATTGCAATGAGTATCTCCTCGCTGCAGCACGTCCGCTAAAATTATTTCAGCTGTTAAACCTAAATTATGTGTACCTTTTATACGTGGAAATGACGCCCTCATCAGATTTTCTGGTCAGAACTACCCCAACGTTTCGTAAAAAAAATATGAAAAAAAATAATCATCAGATGCAGGTCCTGCGGCGCTCTCTATGATCTAATGTGATGTAATACATAAATTATTCTTTGTTAAGATATAAAAAGTTCCTCTATCAAATTTGGCGAAGATCAGTCAAGAGGCTGTTGAGTTATTGCAAGAAACGAAAAAATAATTTGAACTTTGACACCCTGCATCTTTTTCCACAGGAACATTTTACTAAAGCATATTTGGTTATATCCGCATATTTTGGCCCAAAGAATCTGCTCCTGAACTATGGCCTATTATTAATGATGCACCCTGTATAGACATACAAATATACTATTCAAATGTATTACATCTATTTAAATGGGCAAGTAGTAAATTTTTTTTATTATTCTTTTAATAATAGAGTTTAGAACCGCTTGGTATTTTATTTAACATGTCAATTTTTGGAATAGGTAACTATTTGACGCGAGAAATTCAGTCTTAACTTGCTAAACTAAAAATATTTACTAAAAAGTTTTTATAAAAAAATTCACTTTTGTGGGGCGGAGAAGGCGAAATGAAAAAAATGTTGGGGCCACTTAAGGCGAAAAGATTTCCTTAAAAACTAATTGGGGCAACTTAATGCGAAGACTTAAAACTAACTCTTTTTAACCAGGTTTCGGCCTGGTAAGCTAGAGCTCGACAGCTTGTCATGAAAAGTATGCAGGGACCGAAACAGGGAAGCCTAACTAGAACGCAGGAATCTATAACTTTATTTAAATAGAATTGAAACTGATTGCACTGGTAAATAATCCTATTACACTTTAGAATCATTTTTAAAATGACTACTTGGGTTTCCATTCGCGAATAGTTAACACAGGAGTCACTGTCAAGATGTGAACTTGCCTTGGGTAGGCGACGTCTCGATATTTATACTATCCGGTTGTTGCGTCAGGTACAAGCGTTTTTACCCCCTATTTAGATCTGGATTTGGTTCCGTCAAGTCTGGATCGGCACGATTGCGAAATATTACGCAATATTGCGCAATAGTTTTGCAAAAAGTTTTATTTTGAAAATAAAAGTTATATGGAAAAATCGGCAATGAAAAGGGGATTTTTTTAATATAAAAACGAAGTTGTTATCTAACCGGGTTTGGGAGTTATTGAAGTATGATTGATCGAAAATTTAATAACTTGAGATGACCCCGTAAAGTTGATACGAAGGTTCGACGTTTAACAGTTGAATAATACGAGAATGTTCCCGATAGATGATAGATGACTGGAAATAAGATATGAGAATGTTCTCAATAGGCACGAAGTGAGTTTGAATATCGGTTGCAAGGGGAATCGACATATTGTATGCGATACGAGGGGTGATCAAACAGTGGTAAAATTTGAAATAGTAATTGGGTTGCAACAAATTGATGAAACTAAATAGAATGTTAAGACTTAAGGTACGGAACGTAGTTTGATGTATACGAGGGGTGATCGAAAAGTGGTGAAATTTGAAATAGTAAATTGGGGTGCAAGAAATTTAGTAAATGTTAAGACTTGAGATATGGAACGTAGTTTTATGTGTACGAGGTGTTGTCAAAAAGTAATAAAATTTAGAATGCAAAATAATTTATAGAAAATTAACGAAAGGAAGTAAAACGTTGTAGTTTTAGATACGGATAGTAGTTTTAGTCTTGTCGATAATTATATGGGGGCTGTATTTTTAAGGGATGTTTTTTGTAATGAATATTTTGTAAGACGACTAGAATGAATGTTGAAAGTTAGATATCGGTGAATTTATGTTATTTTTGAATTATCGACTGTTCATGAATTTTTTCAGATTTTTTTACCTTGAATGTGTTTTTTTTGTGTGAATGATATTTGATTGACTTTTTTATTATAGTTTGCCATGGTGCATGAGTAGATATGATTTTTTTGTTAATTTTGAAATTTTTTTGTTTTGATTTTTTGACTTGTAGAGGAAATACCCTACAATAATTGAAACGGTCGCCCATCAAAGTACGAACTGCGTATAACATTACTTTACATCGCATATCGAAATATGTACATAGTAAAGACGCATCTACGCTTGCCCCATCAAAATTTTGTTTCCTGTAAAATTTTAAATATTATTATGTTCGTTGCTAAAAGCGAAAATCAAAGAAATGAATCCGGCAAGGATTTATCTTGGATATACATTGGATTCACGTACGAAAACTTAAAATGGTGTCAGTTGAGACTTGTCCATTATATTTTCGCTAAGTAACAAGCTTTAAAGTTTGACATATATGTAGTTACAGAATAGCCTCTAAGATTCTCCAAAATTAGTTCGTTGACGAACGTCAAATTCTGCAAGGTTATAACACTTTAATATGAAATATTTTTGATTACACAGTAATTAAAACAATATTCATTAAAAATAAATGTGCATACAAATCTCATAATCTTTGCCAATTTAATATCTGCCTTAAGAAATCACGATTGTTGCCAAAAAATGCTGTCATCATGACTGTATCTACTCTGGGTAAATTGTCCGACTGGGCTTGCTAAAATCCCGTGTCCGTCATCGCTCAATTGAAACAGTCCTCAAACTCCACAAAACAGTTAAAACTCTACAATTAGTCTTTTTTGGATGAGTAAAAACACACTTTTACGCAGTTTTGTCATAGTAAACTGTGCTTCTCTAATTCTGCTTCTATTAACATGCCCCGATTTTGTGACTTGTGATATCAAACCAATGAAAAACCCGCTTTGAGTCACGCGGTTTTATTTATATAAAAATTCGAATTTTAAAGTCGAACATTTATCAGGTAAACTTTTTTTATAAGTTTTTTTTATTATATTCTTAAATTATGTAGTACATATTATGGAAAAATAATAAATTTAAGCATTTTATTATATATATTATATATTTCAGTTTGCAAAATCTCTCCGCCGTGTTTTTATATCACCTTCAGTCAAAATTATTTGAAAAATAATTTCCTTCACTTTTAATTGTAGACGATAAGTAATTTTTGAGAACCTTAAAAATCTGTAGGTGACTGAATAAGTTCGTTTTATGTATTTATTATTTAATTGAGACTATTGAGAGTGATAATTCATTTTTAATATCAGCGGTGTAAGGTTTTAATAAATATATTAACGTAATATTTCTATACATTTCGCATATACCAAATAAAGTAATACTACTTTTATTTAAAAAATGAATTTTGTCATCAACATGTATTATTATATTTATGTAATTCTAGTTGATAGGAGAGATATTTCACGCAAACTATTTGAGCCAAGAAAGATAATAAGACATATTTGACTTGGAATAGATGTTTACAACATAAATAGAATAGAATACGTTTATTAATCCAATTGATGATAAATTGTGATATAGGATAAGTCAATTAAACACAACATTAGATAATTATTTTACATTAAACTATTTACTTATATATACAACAACTAGTATCTCACGCACATTCATTAAACTACCAAAAATAGTTAATGGCAGGTAATTGTTATTTGTATTATTCACTAACAAATGTTTCAAATAAGATATTTTAATTAGTATAATTTAGAAAATCTTCCAAAGAATAAAATATATTTGCAATAAGGAATAATTTTAAAGTTGACAGAAATATTTTTACATTTACAACATTTCGTATATTTACACTTAATTTATTATATAACACTGATCCCGTATAGTATAGATTGGATTTATGTAACTTTAGTCTATGCCTATCGTGCTGCAAATCAGAGCCATGACGTGTAGAATAATTGTGAAACATATGTTGTGTATTAAGTTTATCCATATTTTGCTTTACAAATTTTAGTACTTCTAAAATATACAGACTAGGCAATGTAAAAATTTTATTCCGTGCAAATGCCATTCTGCAAGATTCTTTTATATTCAGTCCAAACATGGAAAGTATGGCTTCTTTGTAAAATAAATATTCTGATCGCGTATGCTAAATAACCCCAAAAATAAACCGCATCGAATTCGTGATTCAAAACTACAAAAATACTACGTTTTAAGAGTATCTAAACTGTTGATGTGGAGCAATCGTTTTAATGCAAAACAAATACTTGAACAATTCTTCCTTACAATCGTCATAATATGTGTGTTCCAGTCTAAGGATAGATCTATACTAATTCCTAAAAGTTTATGTCATGCCACTTGTTGAATTGATTTTTTATTGTTCTTAATTAGTATACTCGTTGTATATTTTTTACCAATAAGATGCAACTGCATAATCAAAGTTTATTCTATTTCATTACTATTTTTTTTATTTTGAGATAATTGGATAACGCAAGAAGATTTAAGTTCAATTTGTGGACAGAATCATTTTTGTTAATTTATCACTTGCAATAATAGTAATATCGTTAGCAAAAGCACCATATAATGTTGACAAAGAGTTATCTAAGTCATTTGTGTAAAGAATAAACAACAGTGGTCCCAAAACACTACCCTGTGTTACCCCTACTTCGACCGCCAGCTCCTCAAATTTAGCACCGAGAAAATCTACATACTGTTTCCTGTTGTTTCTGAAGAGTTTACTGCATAAACTTCTTATATCATAACATTCAATATTTTTCAAGAGAATGTCATGGTCCTCAATGTTAAAAGCCTTACAGATATCTATAAATAATGCGATTACCTTATGACCTTGTTCTAAGTTTTTATATATGAAGTGCAAAATGCTTAATAATGATGTTATTGTTGACCGATGCTTTATAAAACCATGCTGATTTGGAGCTAGAATTTTGCCAGTTTCTAGGAACGTTTTTATGCGTTTAGATAATAACTTTTTGAATATCTTGAAGAATACTGATCATATTGCTATTGGTCTATAATTACAAACTTTTTTGCGGTCACCTTTTTATATAGGGGAATAACTTTAAATAACTTTAATAAGCTAGGGTAGGTGCCCCTCCTTAAACCATTTGTTAATGATATAAGTTAATGCTTCGGCTATCTGGTTTGCACAGAGTTTTATTATTTTAGAAGAAATATTATCAGGTCCTAATGAGTTTGAATCTTTTAAATTATTTATAGTCTCAACAATTTCTAAAATTATGATCAGTTGTAAGTATATTGAATTCTCATTATTAGGTAAAATGGAATTTGAGTTATGTTACTTTGAGACGTATTATAGGTCTTTGCTAAATTTATTAGATGAGAATTAAATTTATTCGATATTTTTGGTTTGTCTGTATTTAATTGGTCATTGACTTCTATTTGGACGGGTTCGTTTAGTTTTGATATATGTTATTTTTTATAGAGCTATTGATAGGTGTATTAAGTTAATATGTGATGTTTTAGTATAAATAAAACGAGCTAAGACTTATTTAAAGTAGATATTTTATATTCATAACTTGAACTTAATTACCAAGCATGTCATAACCAAATGAATTCTTCTTATAAATATGTATATCGCATGGTGTCGCTATTCTAGATTACAATACATGTATACATTTCTAATGTTCTAAAAACATTTTTATATCTTGTAATACCAACCTCAGGTGATTTATACATTAATTATATATTCAGTAATATATATCTGACGTTTGCCGCTTATATGCAGGTGACACGTAATTTTCTTTGTGCTGTAGTTTTAAAATTAAACAAGTTGTACTAATAATCACTGCAAAGAAAAAAATGCAATTAATTTAACTTCAGAGAATTGTACCAAAAGAGTCTTAATGTTTTTCAAGAAATAATATTTTATATAAAATTTTTTAAACGCATTATTATATTTTTTGTGACATCTGAATTAATTAGACATTTTAGAATAAAAAAAAATAATAATGTATTGAATCTTGGTGAAGTAATTTTTAGATAGGAGTTGAATTTCTTTTTACTTATAAAAGACAAACTTTTCTCTCTATCCCCTGAATTTTGCAATTTTTCGAACTATTTAACAAAATTGCATTCTATACGAAAATAAGTGTAGACACAGAAAGATAATTATCATGTTTTTAATAGATTTCAATTTTTTCTGCATTTTGAATTTATTTACTAAATGCAAAGAGTAAAATGACAACATTTTTCATAAAGAAGGGTTCTCCCTATATTTTAATAAATTCGAGTTTCTCAGTTATTGGAGTAGCATTATATTTAAAATTATTTTGCCCGTCATCGAGTATCAAAAGAATATAGGGCGTTTAGAAATATTTTCCTTTCAAAAGTATCTTGCAAGAGTAGGTGTATGGTTTTCCTTTTATTGAAAATTCAAATAGATGGTATAACTATTTTATAGAAAAAAACTGCTTTATACAGGGTGGGTCAATAGTGCGTCGGGCCTCGACTTGAGTTCTACGATAGCTAGAAATTTTTAAAAATATTGCAAATAAAATAGATAAAAAAATCAATAACTGGAAATTATTTTCGAACATACAGGGCGAGCCTTGACGAAATTACAGGACCAAGTGTCTTTTTTTAAAGGAATGTTATGTATATCAGTACATTTTTCGAAGCCTCTTTCTAGGCTCTATTCATTCCTATATTAGCATTGAATATCTCCCAACCACTTAGATGTAATACATTTTTTTCTTGAAATAATGCAATCTGCAGACGGATATTAAAAAATCACCACAATCACAATTACTGGTTTTAGGAAAAATTTATATGAATACCAGTTACGAGACATCTAATTAATGTTTTTGAATCATTTTCATTTCCTAAAAATGTACAGGGTGGCCAAACATTATTTTTCAATTAAGAACATTTTAAATTGAATTTTCTCAATTTTTTCAAATGGAACCCCTGTATATTATTCTTTCCTTCATATTTTGTATTGTTATTGGTGTGTCTTTATAAACAACTTCCTTCACGTATCTCCATAAAAATAAATCCATTTTTGTAAGATCTGGGGGACTAGCAGGCCATTTAGTGGGTTCATTTCTTCCAATCCATTGATTAGGGTAGGTATTATTTAAGTGGTCTCTAATTGCATATAAATAATGTGGTGGAGCACCATCTTGCTGAAACCACATCCTATTTCTAATTCTTTCAGGGAGATTTACCAATAATTGTGGCAGATAGTTTTCCAAAAAATGAAGATACATAGCTCCAGTCAATGTACCATCAAAGAAACGTGGCTCTATTACAATAATTCCTCCAAAAACATTTATAGACCATCTGTGTTTGTTATCAACTTGCATAAAAAAGTGAGGATTTTTCGAAGCAAAATAATGGAAATTGTGCCTATTAACAAATCTATTTTTATGAAAAGTTGCCTCATCACTGAATAGAACAGTATTGAAGAAGTTGACATCATATTGCATTTCATCTCTGGCCCAATTACAAAATTGTAGGCGCTTTTGAAAATCGTCATCAGATAATTCCTGGTGCATTTGAATATATGATATGCATGCAACTTATTTGTTTTTAAGATTCGACCCACAGACCAGACCGTCTACTTATTCCTATTAATGAGCTCACTTCTCTTTGAATAACATGAGGATTCTCAGCCGTTGCCAGCACCACATAAAACTCATTTTCTTCGTTCACAACAAGTTTTATTCTTTCACTGTTTTATATTCGACATTTTCAGTTTCCAGAAATCTATCGATAAGATTTTGGAAGCTGCTATCAGGAATCCGTCTTTCAGGATAATTTTGGTGATAAATTCTATTGGCAAGTAAACAATTTCTGTCTGACGCCCAAAACAGATCATATCTACAAATTCCGCTTTATTAAAATTCATATTGTAAAATTTCAAATATTTTAAATTCAATACAAATTGTAACGACCGATAAGTGTGATAGATGCTACTTTGTACACGACAATTTATACCAAACTGAGGTTTTATTGCTTATCGAATAACGAAAACAGCAAAAAATGTACAAAAAAACAATACAGTAAAGAACCGCAAAAATATACATTGTTTGAAATGGTAGAGGGTGAAGCTCTCCCCTTAGGGGTGGAAACTTTAATTTTTAATTTTCACCTATATTCTGAACAATCACCAAAATTTCAAAGTTTAATTTTTCCCTGTATTCTAACTTCAATACTCTACCCTCACGCCCGTAATGTAGACTTTTTGTTGAAAGTGCAAAGAAATTATTATCCACCATAATTTGATAATCTATTTTTAATTATTTCAATAACTATCTAGCACCATCTTATCTTAAACACATTTTCGTTATCTCACTTTTTCTTTTGAACATTTGCTCTCCTACAGGTTCAAATCTTTGAGAATTCCAATTATATAGCACAATATCTAAACTCAATTAATTAAAATTAATGAAGTCTCCATCAGCACAACAATGTTCGTAACATTCCCCCTGTATTGCATAACATCTTTGATCTTCATCGTTTATTTAAATTTACTTCAGATGTTATTAGTGGCAAAGAAGGCGAATTTAAATCAGGATGGAATTCATTTAAGAAGTGTTTGTAGGCTTAAAATCAGTTCCTCCAGATGATACTTAATAATAATCATTATAATAAAAATAATTGATTTTATTGATACATATCTTAATGTAAAATAGTTACAAAATTAAATTAATGGTAGATCTATCAAAGGACATAGTTCGCTGTTTCTCAGAGTATGAGGAACTGTACTCTTCTATTCAACCCCAACTTCGGTAAAATAATACAGGTTTGTTCGTTTCGACTGTTATCAACGTATGGTTAAGCGTACCATTATTATATTTCTCACAAAAAACTATATTGTATTTAATTTTCACTTTTACAAAATTGTAAATATCTATCTTCAACAAAATAATTTCATGTCGTTGTATTAGACATTGAATTCCCAACAATATCTTAAATGTCTGTTTGTCCATCTGTCGCTCTGTCACATTACGTGCAAAAAAATATTACCGCTAACAATATAAAATTGTGCAATGCACCTAGTGACACACGTACGTTACAGAAAAATAATTTTAAAGGTATCAGGGCGCAGAAAGGTTACAAGGGTTACTGCTCTATTCTTAATTCAGAAACTTTAGTTCATGAATTTGCATTTTAATCTCAAAATTACTGCATTAATCACTGAATTCTGACCCTAATCTCGGATTCTGAACTGAATCTCCAGTTTGCCACTTTAATCACGGAATTCCGACTTTAATTTGAAAATTTCGATATTCGGCACAGTTCATTCTTTAAGCATGAATTGCGTTGGTATAAAGATAAAGTTGACAGGGGTTGAAACAACCCTCTATATAATGAAAAGATCATAACTTTAAAGTTGCAGTCCATCGTACTACTTTTGCCTCAGGGAGAATTGAAAGTACTGTTAAGAACCAAAATTAATAATAATAATAATAAGAAGAATAATAATTTATTTCTCTCGGGTGGAGGGGCAAAACACTGCTTCCCCACAGGAGAGGGCGGAACACGCATCCCGTATCCAATATATGATGGACTAAATGGCGGCCAACACGCCGTTCACGCTTAAAGTGCGTCGATTAGCCGCCAACTTAAGAGGCGCCCATCACACACTCAATGAGGCAGTGCTGCGAACCACCAAACAGCACTGTCTCGACAGAATACGGATGCTAGTGCAGTTCGAGTTGGACAAATGCGCATTGATCCTTCTCAAGAGAGGACAATGCGGTGAATATGGAGAGGACGCGCAACTCGTGGACAGAAGCATCTTACACCATCTAGATGCCGGAGAGTCGTACACTTATTTGGGTGTTGAGCAGCGCTCCACCCAAGAAGTGGGTGTAGTGAAAAACGCTCCCCGCGGCAAATATCAGCACCTACTCCGACAGATCTGGTCTTCAGTACTGTCAGGGAAGAACTAGGCGTCTGCTACAAATATGCTTGCCGTTCCGATCCTTCTCTACTCTTTCGGGGTAGTGAAATGGACTAAAGAAGAGCTGCGTCAACTCGATGTAGGAACCCGGAGAAAGATGCACCTCAATAGGAGCTTGCATCCTAAATCGACCGTTCCACGGTTATATCTTCCACGACATCGGGGAGGCCGTGGACTCTTGAGCTTGGAGAGTCTCCATAGTAGGATTGTTCTGGATGGAGTATGTAAGGTCATCAGGAGTTCGGATCCCCTCCTCTCCATGGTCCGAGACCATGAAATGCAGAGGTAGGAGCTTTCCTCTTTAAGGCAGCACGGAGAGCAGCCGATAAACTTTGTCTCATCTTCGACGTCGAGCGGGTAAACCCCGACTCTGTCACCGAGTGGGAACCCGTTCGACTAAAAGCCCACATTAGAGCTGCAGAACACAACATCCTTCTGAAGCTCCATAAGGATAAGCCATTGCGCGGAGTCTTTTATAAAAATAAGAAGACCTCGGCCTATTTGAAAGGCTGCCTTTTTAGGTCAGCCGGGCTGAAGTCGGAGACCGAGGGATTCATAATGGCTTGCCAGGATGGTGTATTTAACACCCTCGTCTATCGACGTCGTGTCATGAGTATGGAGGTCACTGATATCAGCTGCAGGGTCTGCCGCAGGGCGCCGGAGACTGTAATGCACTTACTGTCGGCTTGCCTGACATACGCAGTCTTGGCCTATATTCGCAGACACGACGCAGCATTACGAGTGCTTTACTATCATCTAAGGCACTCGTATGAGATAGACGAAACACCAGTGCTGCCTTACGCTCCGGGGGATATTGAGTCCGTTGTGGGGAATGAGAAGTGTCTAATTTATTGGAACTACTCGTTTCCCACCGTCAGGCAAATACAAGCCAACAAGCCTGACATAGTACTCCTCGACCACCAACTGAAGACAATGTATGTCGTGGAATTCTCAGCTCCCGTTGAGAACAACATTGTCTTGAAAGAGAAGGAAAAACGGACAAACCATCGAGATTTGCTCTTCGAACTCCGCAGGCTTTATCTACGCCATTCTGTTAAAATAGTGGCACTGATTATAGGAGCCCTCGGTGGAATGAGACAGGCGCTGCTTTCAAAACTAAAGATCATACCGGAATGCCGAGATTCGGAAGAGATTTTAGCCGGCAGAATACAGAAGGCTGTCATCCTCGGTTCATTGCGTCTACTCAAAGCACACGATTCACGGACCCGATAGTCACTGACCCCACAGGCGTGGGGAGTGACTATTGGTGAGTGTCGGAGCCATAGAGTAGGGTGACTGGTTTGTTGTAAAAAAAATATTTACAAATAAAAATACGAGTGGAGAACACAAGGAGTATTACAAATAAGAAATATGACAAACAATGTATGTTATTTGTGGGGTGAGTTAAAGTTTTAGTACATTATTTTTAAGAACCATTTAATGTTTTTAGGTAATTATTGTTTACTCCACCCCAATCAATGATTCCATATGTAAATTGTGACTGAACAAGAGAATAGTATAGTATATCAAGCTGCGGTGAGTTTAAAACTAATTTAAGACATTTAAATTTTGAGCGGAGTGGGTGTATTTTTTTACAATATTGTTTATTTGCAGATTCCATCTGAGGTGTTTGTCTATTATAATTCTTAAAATAGGATCTGTTTCTTTAATGGACATTATTGAATTATTGCCACAACTGACATGAAGAGGTCCAAGATTCGGTAGGTTATATTGATATGAGGAAAGATATTTAGTTTTGTCATAGTTAGTTGTCAGAAGATTATAGTCAAACCAATGTTTTACCTTTTTAAACTTTTCCTTTGACAGCGTTTTAAGATTATTCCAGGTGTCGGCTTTGTCTATGATTACTGTATCGTCGGCGAAACTGAGTATCTTACCCATAATTGGTATAGTTAGGAGGTCGTTAATATATATTAAACAGTATTGGCCCAAGTACCGTTATCTGGGGTACTCCAAGCTCAATATTTTTTGGTTTCTGGTTGTATCGTTAATTTTCACATACACATTTTCATTGATTTACAATGAGATCATGGGTTGAGACAACATTCGAAATAATGAAAGAATTATAATTTTAAAACTACAGTCCACCACGGTTTATTTAATTTTAGAAAATATTGCTAGGAACCAGAATATAAATGTTCATTGCTTTTCACTGCATTAGCCTGACTCTGCTGTATTCTGAGTCCGATTCCCGGCACCGACGCTGGCAATCTCGGTGGGTAATAGATGTTGTCTGCGTTACTTCAAATGTAACTACCTTTCGGACATCCTTGTGCTTTGAATTTGGTTTTTTGTTCAATAGATCTCCAAATTGAAATAAACTTTAAAATAATTTAAAATATCGTGATTTTGGGGCTGTAGCTCATTTCACCTATTTTTAAATTATTTTGGAATTATTTCAACGTCGTGATATCTTTGGAAGTCATGATATTTTATGCTGCCAATTTAATAATGTTTTCTATACCTCCTGAGACTAAAAAAACGCAACAGATACTAGTTTCATATAAACGAGTTTTAAATTATTTTTAGGGTTATTTCAATCCCAATCAATTAAAAGTTTGGATTTCAAGGTTAAAGTCAAAATTTCGAAATGAAAGTGAGAATAATATAATAATAATAATAGTGTTTATTTAGTATAATAAGCATAATTACATAGAACATAGTAATAACATAATATTTTACATAAATAAACAAAATACTCCACAAAATATCATAGATATTTGAGCGTGGGAAATTAAATAATATATATTACGTTACACAAATAAGCAACGTTACATCAACAATATTAACAAACTAGTGTATAAGAAAGATTAATATTTACATCATACAAACACATAGATAAAAAAATATATACACACATACAATATACATAGGTTTAAACAAACTAAACAATGTAACAACAAAAAAATTTATTTAGTTGACATAATATTTATTCGTATTGTGTATAATAATAAAAAGCAAATGTAAATAATATAAATGTAAAATGACAGAATACGTTAAAATTTTAAATATTTTAATAATTTGGAAATATGTAATAAATATTTTTTCTCTCAAGTTCACAGAATTCCATTGATTTAGTTATTTTTTAAATCTATTAGAGAATAGATACTTTCTCGATTTTCTAGCAGTATGTAATTTTTGCATTCCTTTTTGAATTTGTTTAATGTGCTAATAGTTGTTATTCCATAAGGTAACGAGCTAAATATTTTTGGTCCTAGATAACTTAAACTTCTCTGACCTATTGTTTTTTGCATAAATTTTACAACAAAATTTTGGGATTTTTGTCTCGTGTTATATTCGTGAGCTGGTAGCTGTAGTAGATGATTATTTCTATAGATATAAATGCAAACTGTATAAAAATAATATTGTCTCAGGTCAAGAATTTTTATTTCGTCTAATAATTTTTCTGACGGATATATGGTACTTTTGTTTAAAATTATTTTAAAGAATCTTTTTTGCAGAGTTTCAACAGATTCCAAATGAATATTCAATACACCTCCCCATCCCAATATTGCATAGGTTAAGTGTGGATTAACCAATGAATGGTATAATATTTTTAGATCTTTTCTGTCCAAAATATGTTTTATTTTGTGAAATAGATAAATAATGGACCTAATTTTTTTTGTTATGTATTCAATATGGGTATCCCATTTTAGATGGGAGTCTATAAATATACCTAAATATTTAACACTGTTAGTAGAGGTAATATATGTTACTTGACCATCTTCATTGATTTCCAGAGTATTATATGGTGGTAATTTGTTTTTATATGATGAAAAGGGAAGAAAAAAGGTTTTATCAAAATTTATGGTAAGTATTTTACTATTAAACCATTTTTTAATATAAGTGAAATCTGTCTCTACCTTTTGTTTTAATTTAACCCAATCTGAATCTTTGTAATATACAACCGTGTCATCCGCAAAAGTAATTATTTCATCACTGGTTTCGATAAGAAATAGATTATTAATATATATAATAAACAGTAGTGGACCCAAAACAGTTCCTTGAGGAACGCCATATTTAATAGTTTTTGGGTCACTGTATACTCCATTAACGCTGACATACTGAATCCGATCTGTCAAGTAACTCTTAAATAATTTTAGATTGACTCCTCGTATACCAAGATCTTCTAAAGATTCAGCAAGTAGTGAGATACTTACAGTGTCAAATGCCTTCGCTAAATCTAAAAAGACAGCTAATGAAGGCATTTGTTGGTCTAATGAATTATAAATTTTCTCCGTAAGAGATACAATAGCATCTTGCGTTGATATTCCTGCTTGGAATCCATACTGCTTTGTAGATATGATCTTATATTTTTGTAAGTAAGCTGTAAGTCTTTTTTTGATAATCTTTTCGAAAATTTTGGTGAAATTGATTATTAAGGATATGGGCCTGTAATTACTTGGATCTAGTTTATTTCCTTTTTTATATATTGGTCTAACTATGGACGTTTTAAAGGCCATTGGGATAATTCCGGTATCAATTATGGTGTTTATAATATAAGTCAACGGATCACAGATGTATTGTGCTATAATTTTCAGCGTTTCTCCCTGTATATTATCGAATCCAGGAGATTTTTTATTTTTAAGCGTGTTAATAATATCGATTACTTCCTGCTTATCTGTATGCCCTATATATATTGAATTTTGTAGAATTTTTCGCTTTGGTGAATAATTATGATCTGGTATAATTTTTCCAGCTAATTTCTCTCCCATTTCTATGAAGCTCTTATTAAATGTATTTGACATATCTTTATTATTTGTAATTATTTTATTTTGCTCATTGCTAATTAGTCCTATTTTGTTGTTAGGTTTTGCTTCAGTATACAATTGTTTAACAGATTTCCATATATTTAATTTGTTATCTTTATTCATTTCTATTAGATTTTTATAATAATCAACCTTTCTTTTTTCAATTAAGTTTTTAAGATTTTGTTTGTAATTTTTATATTCCACCTTCAATTCTAGATTTTCAGGATCTCATTTACTTGCTATAAATAGTGAATTTTTATGGTTTACAGAATTTACTAGAGCAGTTGTTATCCATGCATTTCTTTTAATATTCCTGTGAGGAATTTTTTTGTAATATGTACAGTCTTTTATTGTATTTAATATAATTTCTGTAAATTTACTTGTTGCAAACTCTACATTTGTAGGGTTATATATGCAGTCCCAGTTTAACAAACTTAGTTCATTCTTTAATTTATCATAATTAATGTATTTTACAAATTTATTGTTATTTTCTATATAATTATTCATTTTTTCTGAGACGACAATCTGTAAAGCAATAGTGTAGTGATCTGTAATATCTGAAAGTATTATTAAAGGAAGACTTAGATCATAATCAGTTAGAGTTTTTAAGAAAATATGGTCAATACAAGATGCTGAATTTCCTTGGACTCTCGTATATTTATTTATTAATGACACATAACCAAATTCATAAAGGGTGCTGAGGTATTCTGTAGAATGATCACATTTCTTTAGTATGTCAATGTTTAAATCGCCAACAATTATCTGATAATCGTATATTTTTGTTTCGTTTGTTAAAAATGCTTGTAAATCTAAATTAAATTGACCTGGGTCTAATGATGGTGATCTGTATATAGCTATTATTGACATTGTTTTATTATTAAAATATATTTCCAATTTTATTATGGATATTTCACGTAATCTAATTACGTCAGAATTATAAGACAATGTATCTTTTAAAAATATAACAATACCATCATTTTTATTAAATTTCGCTTCATTGTAAATTAAATTATATCCTTTCATATTACATAAGGCTAAGTTTGCAATCTGATGTGTTTCGGTTAATACGATACAATCAAACTGCATTTCTAGCTGACTTAATATGACCTTCATTTCATCCAGATTTTTGTTTATACTCCTGATATTATTATGCATCATTTTAAAATTTAAGAAGTATTCATTAATTTTATAAACTCTCGAAATTAATGTTGTAATACAGAGATTTAAGTCGAAATTCCGGTCCTAAAGTCGAAATTCTGGGATTAAAGTTGACTAAAAACACTATTGCTATTAAGTTAGGGTGGTTTAAAGATCTGCCCTTAAATTATTCGTTTTCTATACAATTCCCTGTAAGACAAAAAAAAAAACAATTTTTTCGCTTGGGGTTTCTACACTTCCGGTCACAACTTTGTTATTGTAAAATCCAATTCTTAAGACTGCGGTCGTGTGGGCTTTAATTAAACTAGACGCGATATAATCCGAATAGCTAATACTCCCAAGTTCGGATTTTAATTTGTTAAATAACAGATACAATTTGAACAAACTTATGTCTTTACTGAAATATTCTCTTATTTTTGTGCTTGGAAGTAAAGTATCGTGGGAAAAATCGCAATGTATCCCATCCATAAGACAATATGCAGTAGAAAATGATTGCTTGTGATGTATAAAAAACCATTTAGCAAATTAGACTTCATAATGGGTTATAACTTTTTTAAATAATACACATGTGTGTCATTTAGAGTATAACATTTGTTTTACATATTTTTGGTTATAATATGTTAAAATGTTTCTGAAACAGGTTTCGTTCTATATTTCACAATTTTCTATAAAATAGGTTTGCAGAGTAAAAATAATAATGTACTATATTTACTAAATAAACTCAGCGCTTTTAACAATCACAATGAAATAGCACACGATTAAAAACGCATTAAAATATTAATTACACATTAAAACTGGGCAAATTGTTTTCAGAACTTTAAAACATTAATTTAATAATTATTAGTTATTTCATTATACTGTCACTGAATAATTTACTGAACTATTTATTTAATAATCACGTACAAATATTATCCCAGTTGTCAGAGACCAATTTTGATGAAAAGTCAGAATTAATTGTTACCTCACTAATTGTTTCATGAAAGGCTAGTTTTTTTAAATATAATGAAAAAAAAAACGGATAGCACCACGTGAAATAGCGGGAAATTTTACAAAAATATAGTATATAAGTTTTTTTTAAATAAATTTTTCCCGTAGCATGAGAAATTATTACAGTTCGCTCTATATTTCAAGTACGTCGCACAGGAAAATGACGGCAGATACATAGTAAAGACAATTTGTACCCACTAAAAACAAAAAATTATAGTTTAAAAAAACTAAAAATCATGCTTTAATAGCAAACCGAACTAAAAAGTAAAAAATAATGTTTAAATATTTTAAATATTTTATTGTGAAAAATCGTGAGATGCTATTTACTATATTTTTATTGCGCATAATTTTTTACTTCTTAGTTCGGTTTGCTATTAAAGCGTGTTTTTTAAGTTTTTTTAAACTATAATTCTTGTTTCGCCAATCTCCTCTTTTTTGTTTTTGTGCTACAGTTTAATTTCTCATTGTTGTTCCCACGAGTAATGGACAATTAAACGGTTAACCGTCCCAGAGATCAGATATTAATAACCCCGGCGCCGCCGGCAAAATATCGGCAATGAATTAGTAATTTTTTTTATCCTGATGATCCTGGTGAAAACATTAGGACAAAGTTGTCAAATTATTGTATTATCGTCGGTCGTTGATAAGTATGGAAAGTTTCAGTTTAATCTGACGTTTTGAAGTGAGTGAGAATCACGTTCAAAGATTCAAAAGGATTACATATATCATAATACAAACAAACATAGAGGTGAAGCTAATATACAGCGTGTAAATAAAGGTAGCATTTTAAAGAGGAAGAATTCAGCTTTCCAATGGTCTACTTACTTTTAATTTTAATAATTTTTATTTCTTATAAATTGCACGTGAAAGTTGAGCTTTATCATTTTTTCCACTCTATATTAAAACATAAATATTAAATGAAATATTATTTAAAAAAATCCTTGTAGATATAGCTTGTTTATACCTTAAACTTCAATCTAAGATTAATTCTTATGCTCTAAATTATCCAGGTTAAAAAACATTTAACTTTTAAATCATTAGTAATTTAAATTTTTTAGGGATACGAAATTTTCACTTGAAAACTTGTTTAAAACTAAAATATTTTTTTTTACCTGCAGACCTTTTTGGACCGTTTTAGACAAGTTTTCAAGTCAAAATTTCCTAACTCTAAAAAATGGAAAAAATACCAAAGATTTAAAAGTATTTTTTTAATCTGGATACTTTAGGGCATAAAAATTAAACTTAGAGTGAAGTTTAAGATATAAACGAGCTATATCTACAAGAATAATATTTTATTTAATATTTATGTTTTAATATAGAGTGGAAAAAAAAATGAGAAAACTTTAACTTTCACGGGCAATTTATAAGAAATAAAAATTATAAAAATTAAAATAAGTATACCATTGGAAAGCTGAATTCTGCCTCTTTAAAATGCTACTCTTTTTTCCGTTTTTAATGGGCACAAATTGTCTTTATTATGTAGCGGCGGTCGAGAAATGTTTCATTTTCCTGTTCGATGCGATTTCAATATTGAGGGAGTTGTAATAATTTTCCGTGCTAAGGGAAAAATTTATAAAAAAAAAATACAATTTTTTTTTGTAAAATTAAATTTTTTTTTTTCATTATTTTTCGAGAAATTAGCAAGAAACTGAATATTTCCGTTTTAGAGGGTTTTTCATAAGGGTTAGCAGGGGTAAATTTTGGTATGGTATGTAGGCGTTTATAATTTAAGAAACAACCTGAATTAAGATTATTATTATTACAAAATGTGCTCATAATGCCTTCCTTCCTGCTCAATGCAGGTTTCAGCACAGCGAACAATATTATTTGTGGCTCTTAGCGCCATTTCCCTGGTTATAGTGTCTAATGCTGCAATTATGTCGGCTCGCATGTCGTCCTCACTAATTGTCTCATTAAAATAAACCAAATTCCTTATTTGACCCCATATAAAATAATCCATGGGATTTAAATCCGGCAATCGAGGAGACCAACTTATCGGGCCACTTCTTCCTATCCAGCGCCCTCGAAAAACTGTCCATTGTCCCGTACACGATTGAGGCAGCGCGTGATAACTTTTGGGTCGGAAAAATGTGCTCGTTGCGGGAATCTGAACGCGTACAGTTGTGCGGCTGGTACAGCCATATACGCCTACTTTGAAGAATAAATAATACGCATTTAGCAAACGAATACGCAATATTTCGTTTAGACCGCTTTTACTCGAAAACAGCTTGCCATATGGCTAATTGCAAAGAGGACCTTTTTTGCAGAATTGACCAGGGAATCATAATCAGGGATTAAAATACAAAAAATGTCAAATGGAAAAATATATATGTAGAAACAAAGAACACCGACCCCTCATTTCTCCGCCCCTGGATAAAATTAATTTTGGCTAATACTGTAAAACAATAACCTTCAATAATAAGTTTCATAAAGTTGTCCCAAATCATTTCCGTGATAATTAGTAAAAACACCTATTTTTGCGCTATCCTTAGAGGGCCGTAGCTCCCTTAAGAAGCATTTCCGGACACATATTTATAGGAACTTTTGTTAGTATTTTTGCTCTAATACCTAAGTTTGAAAATGGGCCAAATCGCCTTTTTCGTTTCAAAATGGCGGCGGTTCAAATTTTTAAAAAAATTCAAATTTTTTTATTTCTAATCAAATATGTACATGTGATACATCGCTATATAGTGCTCATCAACTTTTGTCTACAACATTTTTTGCTAAAACTTATAGGAAAAATGTAAAAAATGGCGGCGTTTCAAAGTCTTAAAAAATTTTATTTCGAATCAAATATGTACATGTGATACATCGTTGGATAGTACTTATTTAGACCTACACATTTTGTATAAAACATTTTTTGCTAAAACGTATAGGAAAAATTTTTAAAAATGGCGGCAGTTCAAGTATTCAAAAAATCTTCAAAATTTTATTTGAAATGAAATATGTATATGCGATACATTTTTCGATAGTGCTTGCTCATCTAGTCCTACAACTTTTGTCTAAAACATTTTTTGCTAAAACTTATAGAAAAAATTTAAAAAATGGCGGTGGTTCAAAGTCTTAAAAAATTCTCAAAATTTTATTTCGAATCAAATATGTACATGTGATACATCGTTGGATAGTACTTATTTAGACCTACACCTTTTGTCTAAAACATGTTTTGCTAAGACGCAGAAAAAACTAAAAAAAATTATATTCATATTTAAAATTTTGAAGACTACCTACGCATTAATAGTTTATAAATTGATAACAATAAATTGAAGTTGGGCAGTTATAATAAAGTTATAAGTATTTAATTACTTACTGAATCACTTATTTACTAAAATAATAGAGACCTAAAGCAGTGCAAAACAATATAGGACGAAATCTATCTTTCCGACTTGCCCCTACCATTGGGGTTTTTATTTTCAGGATTTTTTAATCCACTTATGTGTTAAATATATCTGCCTATCCGAGCTCCTAAATCTCTTATTGTCAAATAACATTTCGAAGTTTGAATCTCAATCAAATGGGACATTATTGAAAAAGGCATTTAGGCCCAGTTAATTTAGATATTGGATCTGTGTCCATTATCTCTAAATGTAGTCTCTTCCTTCGATGAAATTGTGTTTTAATGATTATTTAAGTAGATGGATCTGTAAAAGGAATTAAAGTAGATAGAATGTTTTCAAAAAATATGCATGTAAAACCGTTTTCTAATAATGGAAATAAAAGAAATTTAGCAAAAATAAACATTCTAACACAAATTATTGTTTCCAGTAATGAAAGTAATGGCTAGAAGTGACATTTTGTGTATCGAGGACAGACGAGCGGCTTTACTCCGCAATAACATGCTATTTTTCATTCAAACGCTGAATACATATTCTCATATATCAGATGATATTAAAATTAGATATACTTGAAACATACCATATTAAAGATTTCACTATGATGTCAGACAATGCCAATTAATAGGTGAAATGTGCGTTATTCGCTGTTTTGGCGTTTGTAGAAGGTAACTTAAAATTACAAGTAGTAACTTTAAACAGTACGGGGATCGCCATTAGGCATATAGGGAAATCCTATACACTTATGTACATGTGCAATATGGATTAGTATTACGAGCTCATATGAAATGGAAGGTGGGCCATAGGACGACAGTTGGTCGATCCGCTGTGGTTAGTTAGGTGTAGGTGACCCGTTGTCAAATAAGGAATTTACGAATAACCACGTGTCATTCCAAAATATTAATTTGTTGAAATTAATTATGTTGATCAACAAATAACCAAAATAAGTATCTTTCACAAAATAAGTGGGAGTGGGTCGATTTTCGTAAGCTACTATAAATAAATTATTGTATCATGCAGTATACTTTCTCTTCTGTCAATTAAATATTCATTTTAACAGGTTAATATTATTTTAAGTGCTTAAATTTCGTAAGGTTACCTATGACCTAAACACAACGGACTCTAGTAAATAATAAATAAATCCATATCATCGCAGCGCTAGCGTACAACGCATTGGATCGCCCCACCCCAATCACAATCTATTAGATGACTTTCTCACCCGTATTGCACATGTACATAACTTTATAGGATTTTTCTATACGCCCAATAGTGATCCCCATACTGTATCACATTAAATTAACTCGAACTTATGCAACCGACATTAGCCAGTATCTGTTAAGAATTCCGTGTCCCCTCATAAATTAATTTTATCAGGTTTTCCACAAGGATCCATCTCGGAGCACTGATGTTTCTTTGCTTAATATGTTTGTTATTTATATAACCGATATTTGTAACAAATTAATCGTCCGTGTTTGCAAACATATGCTGAGGACACTTAGCTTCTATACGGTTTTTCATCCTCCTCATATTATGAAATGACGTCATAAATTCTATTCGCAGATATCCAGATAAACATAACTACGGTTTATTTAAAAAATCGTAGAGGTTTTCTAAAAAACTGATTATCTCCAGTTATAGATGGTAAAGATATTACGTGTTCAGATTGTGCAAAGGATGATGGTGTGTTCTAAATCAAAATTTATAGTTTGTCAGAAGCAAACATGCAAATAGACATTTTAAATTATAAAATAAGCAAAAAATTTATAAATCTCTTGTATTGCCTATTTTAACAATTGCAGTATACCATACTACCCATGTTTAGATCAAAATAACCCTTTCCAATGGTGTTCACTTGACAAATTTATACAATTTTGTAACTCTGGCATGTGTGTAAGCTTTTATGTTGGCTGAATGACTTCGGCCTTAATGCCAAAAAAAAAAAAACAGCTTTTATGTATCTTGTCGGCCGAATGTTGCTACGATTTACATGCACATAAACAAATAAATACGTTAGATATTAGTTGTTATAAGATATTACATACAGAAATCACTTGGGCTACTGTAGCGTAGCAGATATCGCAGGCACAACTTAACCCGGATAAGTGATGTAACATGCCCACGATAAAATTTCTCTAGCTCAGACTATCTCGGGGCGTTAATGTATACTTAAATATCCTGCTTCCGCAGTTAAAATTTACTCACAACAACAAAATATTCCGCTAAACGGAACAACAACAGATGGAAAAAATTTTCCTGTGTTGACAATCCCAAAATCCACCAGGATGCCTCGGATAAAACGAGTCTTGTAGGATTATCAACCATATACCACCATCTCTCCTTGTCACCAACTGGAAGTATCTCGCGCCTCTCGTGGACAATAGCGAAACTGCTACGGACGTAGCGGTTGTTATTATGCGGCCCACAAAACGCCAAGGCGTATGGTGGGTCGCATATGCTAGAGGTCCGCAACAATATGGTTAAAAATCCTGCATCGACAGGTATAGTTACTCATCTACGGACCAGTTTTGAGCGTCTTGTATCTCATTAGCATCGAGTAAACCGACCAAACATATCGGCGCGGCTTTCATATATCTTAGTAAGGCAGTCCTAATGCAGCGACTTGTAAATCTAGTAGCCTAGCTCCATTTACCAAAATTCATTACAAATACCATGTGAAACGTCCTCGAGATTAGAGATACGTATTTATTAACATGAAATTTATTTGTGTAAAAATATATTATTGAAATTTCTCACGTTGTGTGAATCAAATAAGATGATATGAATTTGAGTAATATAGCTATTATATAAATTAATTTGGAATTTAATTTTTATTTACCTTGTTCTAAAAATAGCTCAGAATTATTTAAAGTTCTCGGGGTTTGGTGAGGTTCTCGTAGGCTTTAATTGTAATATTGGTTACATAACCAAATATTACTCGTAATTTTGTCTATTGTTAAGTTGTTTGCATAACATTTTTTGGATAATGAAGAATAATATTGAATTGAACAAAGATGATATTTATTTAATATAAGAAAATGATTATTTCTTTAAGAAATGTGCATCCATGTGCAAATAACTTAAATTAACCTATTCGTTGCGCCAAATATCTTACGTACTAAAAATATTTTAAGAACGTATCTTCGAGTTTGAGTTTTACCGGTTAGCAACAAAGTTAGTTGTAAATTTTAGTTATATTCATTTAATAGTGTTGTTGTTCTCGAATGTTTATTATTATTAAAGTTAAAATGTAGTTCAAAGATACGTTCATAAAATAGTTTATGAACAAATATTAAACAATTGGCATATAATATAAATTTAAAGTCTTGTTTTAAAAATCTATGATTGTCTTTGGTGATAAACTTCGTCCCTCGTTGCGGATTTGTTTCGTTGACACCCGTTTTCTTGACTGCTCTGCTCAAAATTTGATGAATATATTATTTATTTGTATTGTTATAATAAGGTAATAGACCGAGCGGCGGCTGCAAGGATCGTGTACCCGTCGATTTAAAGAAAATTTCATTTTCGTAGTAATAGTTTACCATTAGTAGATACGAGAAAGCTTGGTCGTTCAACCCCTGCCCTAGTGGGATTTGTGTAAGAGGGTGATTTTGCCCCACTCTGAGACTGCACTACATGCCCATATAATTAAAGAATAAAATTATGTTTTTCTAATTGTACTTAAGTAGCGCAAAAAAGTAAAAATGATCTGCCGCGTGATACCCTGGTGGATGGGGCGGACCAACCAAAAATGGTGGTCACTTCTAAGGTATATTTTTCACCCATCGATTTAAATGATCAACTTTACACAAATTAAAAGTTAAACCTTTAACTTTTTTTATCTCATTGGTCTTCCAGGCCACAGCTTGGTGATTTTTTCTGGCCGACCAATACCTTCATTTACGAAAAAGAGTTGGTGGTGAAAAACAATCATTTACAGGTAAATGAATTGCGTTTTTTAAATAATTTTCTGAAGAATCTTGCTGGACAACGTACAGGATTTTTTGTATTTTTAACTAACCATTATTTACTATCGGCGCATTTTAAAAATATTTCACTAAACAGGAGACAATTTCCCATCCCACGCCATGTTAACTCTACTAAAGCTAAATAATAAAGCCCTTTTGAAGTCCGTTGGAAGTTTCCTCATCTCATTTGTTAACAACAGCATATATGTTTTCAAGGCCTAAACATGTAAAGCTTTGCTTCCTTAATCCTTTAATGGATATTTTTTAAATTTCGCTTTATGGCATTGCATGCATCCCTTGTACTTTTATTATTATACTTCTTAAAATATAACTATTAAAGAGTTTTAGCACTAGAAACCCACATACATTTTAATGTATACTCCTTGTATTTATCCTTCACTATCTTCATTTTTCATATTCAATGCCCAATCTTTCAGAATATTGTTCAAGCCTACAATCGGTGTACGTTCATTAAAATTGTGTTTGTGAACTTCGTGAACTACGTCCACATACTGTTTCTGCTTTTTACGATATTTGCGGGAGTATCGAAGTATAATTTAAAATTTTTCGTATCATTCGAGACATTAACGTATGACTGATGGTCGAGAGGTAAGCGCACTTGCCTCTCACCCAAAAGTTCCGGGTTCGATCCCCGGTCGTGGCAGTGGAAAATACTGTGAGAGGGATTTTTTCACTATACACGGATATTGGCTGTGTGTCCCTTGTCTCTAAATGTGTAGCCCCCTCCCACACAAGACTTTTCTAGATCTTTCTGGGATAAAGGGGGTCGTAATTACCTGTGATGTTATTTATTTAGTATTATTAGTACTATTAAATCGGTTCATTTTAACACTAATCAGGTAATGTGTCGTTTGAAAATATTTGTATAACTATTTGAGCCAATACCGTGGCAACAGGAAATGGCCACTGATACTTCATGTTTCTAAGGAATTTCAAATATTGTAATTGGTTGGAAACTTTGATTTGACATGTGAAAGAAATAACCAATATAATTTTAACAATATTTTTACGCAAGAACCATTGTTCCTTAAAAAAATTATAAAAACAAAAACAAGCATTTTTTGGGAGAATTTCGTCTTTTTCAATAATACTTACTGTATATTTTTATATTTATAGTATTTTACGAGATATTTGTTAACACTTTTTTCTTATTTAGAAGCATTCTTTTAAAAAGATCGATCTATATGTGTGCAAACTATTTTTTATATTATTATAGAAATCCATAATACTATGCAAAATTTCAGACACTTTGGTAATTTTTTGATGTTTTTGTGGTTTATTTTTCCCTGACGGCTGGGCCATTTCACTATTACTTCACTTTTACATTTTTCGATTTTTTTTACCGGCTATTTGTATTACCAGCAAGGGATTGATCTTGCCAGCTTGCTTATATTTGGCAATTTTTCTTTCTTAATAAATAGATGTACCATCTTCGATCAATCAGATGATTTATGTAAATATTTGAGTTTATGGTTTATTATTTACTTTTTTTAAAGGATGAATAAGACGTTCACGACGAATAAATAAGCTAGAGTTTCAGCAGCGTCTGGTACTTACTATTCAAAGAGATAAAAGGTGGTGAATAAAGACCTGGTTGAACAACGAGAGGAGGTTTAGTTTTATTTATGGCCTAAGTAGACAGACAGGTAATAGGCCAAAAAATGAAGCTATCCTAAAAAGCGACGAATTCAAGGAATATGTAAATGGCTGCGGTAGTGTTCCCTGGTAGGAAATGTGATTTAAATTTTCGTTAGGATATAATTGGTCATTTTATTTATTATGTAATATAAAACAGTAAAAATACGAAAGGAATAGTAACAGTAATTTATATTTCGTTGGCTACACGTAAATACCCTAAAAGTAATTTTCCACCGCAATGCAATTAAAATTAAGTCAGGTTCTAATTTCTGCAATGCAAGTAAATTTGCCATAGCTGATAAGCAGACTTAGTAGTGCACAAACGCACAAAGGTAATTTTATTGCCATCAATGAAAATTGCAAAATGTGAAACGGCTTTTACAAAGTGTTGCCTTATGTGGAATACGTTTCGCTCACGTACAACCAGTATTGATTATAATGATTAGTTTTTTAAACGAACCGTTTCTATGTTGAGCATTTGACGATATTATAATACGTTATGCTAAACTCAGATACATGTACCAGTTTAAATACATATTATCTACTAAAGTAAAACTAAACCTAGTTGAATCACTTATTTTATCTTTCCCCGCATATGGTGATTTAGTTTAAGGACCTTGTCTAACAAACAATGTCCTGTTCAAAATTCGAAACTGCAGAGTTCATGTATTGGATTTGCCACTTTAGCTGGGAGACGAGACCACATAACGCCGATAATGATTGAAAACAGAATATTAGACATTAAAAAAAGATTCTTTACCTATGTTGCCTGGTGCATTCCCTTATAATAAATAACGTCCCCACTTATTTTCAAGAAAATAAATTTAGCTCAGATATACATGATAACAGCCGTAGACAAGTAAATAATATATTGCACATACCTAAGCACAGAACCACGTCATTTAAGACAGCTTTCTGTTACGGTGCCACATATTATTATAATAAAATTCAGGAGAACGTTCAAGCATCGTCATAACGTCTTTAATAAAAAAATCAAGGAGCAGTTCTTAAGAGATATTTTGAATTGAATTTAATAATGTTAAAAAAAAATACTTAAATCAATAAATTATAAGTTAAAAACAAACTGAAATAAAATATAATAATAATAATAGCTTTATTAATCCAAGAGATCAACACATTTGATATAGGACAAGTTTAAAAAGAATAAATAATAAAATATGGTACATATATAAAGAACACATAAAAGGAGTATAAGAACATATTACCACACGATTATAATAAATAAATACATATACAAGATTAAATTAGACATGACATGACTTATAGATTTTCTGATTCCAAAAATTCCTCAACCGAATAGAACGCATTATTTAAAAGATATTGCCTAACAGCTGATTTAAATTTATTAATACCAACTATATTTCTAATATTACTGCCTAATTTGTTATACAGGACTGTACCCATATACGGATTGGACTTAAACATTTCTAATCGATGTATATTGTACTGAAGGTTAGAACCGTGGTATGTATTCAGAGGCAAAAATTTTGACATATTTGTTTTGACAAAAATTAAAATGTCCAAAATGTACAAGCAGGGAAATGTTAAAATTGTTTGCTTAATATACGTACTTTTACAGGATTCTCTGTATTTAAGGCCAACATAAATCGAATGATTCTGCAGAATAAATAACCGATCCGCTGTAGTTGAGTTGCCCAACAAATAATATCATATCTAATTCTTGATTCAAAATTTGAATAATAAAAGGTTTTTACAACATTTAAGCTGGCGATCTGACACAATCGTTTTACTGCAAAACATTGACTAGCGCATTTTTTTACAAATGAAATCTACATGTTTTTTCCAGTTTAACAACATATGAATGTAAATTCCTAGAAGTTTAAAATTCTCAACTTGTTCAATGGATTTGCCTTTGAATTTAATGAGAGGACTAGAGGTATAGTTGGATCCAATTGGATGAAACTGTAACGAAAATGTTTTATCTTGATTCATAATTAGCCTTGAGTATTTAAAATAATTACCAATACCATTTATATTTTGTTCGAGTTTTGATGAGATTCTCTCCGTAGTTGTATCACTTACAATCAATGAAATATCGTCTGCAAATGCGCAATAAAAAATTGGTATAGATTCTTCTATATCATTGATACACAATAGGAAAAGTAGCGGCCCCAAGACACTGCCTTGTGGAACACCAATATCAATATCTGACTTGCTGGAAGTTACACCATAATAATCGACAAATTGGGATCTGCTCGATAAGTAGGACCTTAGCAGCAAGTTACACTGACCACGTAAACCATAGCATTCAATCTTTTTTAAGAGAATACCATGATTTACGCAATCAAATGGCTTAGATAGATCAATAAACATTGCCATAACCTTATCCCCCATATCTACATTCTTATATGTATAATCTAAAATACTGACTAGTGCAGAAATTGTAGAATGTTCATTCCTAAAACCATGTTGGTTCGATGAGAGAATTTCATTTAACTCAAGAAATTTAATAATTCTACTTGCTAATAATTTTTCGAAAATTTTTGAAAAAACAGACAAGAGAGATATTGGACGATAATTACTCAAATCCTTTATATTTCCTTTTTTATGTACACATATTACTTTCGAGATTTTCAACAAACTTGGAAAGCTGCCCTCAACAAAACATTGATTTATTATGTATTGTGACACAGTGGCTTAGCTATTTTGTGAGCACAGTGTTTAATTATTTTGATTGAAAAGTTATCATACCCAGTGGAATTGAAATTTTTAAATTTATTAATTGATTCCAGCATTTTAGATTCAGTAACAGCCCCAAGATAAATATTGTTATCTGTTCTAGGAGTAATATTAATATTCATTTCATCGGTGATGTAATCTAAAGGTATCAATGATTTGGGTACATTTACAAAAAATGAATTAGAGGAGTCGGCAATTTTCTTTTTATCTGATGTTTCCTCATTTTCTAATATTATAATAGGTGTTTCATTTTGGACATTATTTTTTATGCCATTATTTATTATTTTCCAGACTGTCTTAACTTTATTGTCAGAGTTACTTATGATTCCATCAAAATATAAACGCTTTGCTAGTCTAATAACACGTTGATAAATGGTTTTATATTTCTTATAATATCCTGCATCAATAACACCTACTTTGCGTAGTTTATGCAATTCCTTTAAATGAACAGATGATATTTTAATGCCAGATATTATCCTAGGCTTAGCAGAGAAACAAACATTTATATTCTTCCTTATTGTTTCAAAAGACAAATCATAATAGTAAGAGAGAGTATCTGAGAAAACAGCAAATTTTCTTAAACATAATATTTTTAGTCGCAAACTCCTCTATAAAATCCTTATTTTACTATAAGGAACGTAACCAGACTGCAGCCAACAGCTACTCTCCGGGCTATGTGCCCCACCGAGCGCTGAATTACAAGTTACAAGTCTGGCGCGTGGGGCGAGCGTAGGTGCGTCTTTACTATGTACATATTTCGGTATGCGATGTAAAGCAACGACAGGCGCAGTTAGTACTTGGATGGGTGACCATTCCAACGGAAATCGCGTTCTCGCCTCACGCATCTTCCAGCGGCTTGTATATCAGTGTATGCGCGGAAGCTATACAACCTTAGGCGAGGGTTGTATAGGAGATATACTATCCTTCGGAGGGGATGTAAAGCCGTCGGTCCCTTGTCTATTAAATGTTAGGCAAGTAAAAGATCCCTACTCTTCTTTTTTTTTTTTTTATACATTTATTTAACGTCGGCCTATTTCTGCTACTGAGGCCTAACACCGACGCCTGTAGACGAGCTACCCCCAACCAGGAATTTTTGCCGAACCTCTTCCCTTAAGAAGAGTAGGGATCTTTTACTTGCCTAACATTTAATAGACAAGGGACCGACGGCTTTACATCCCCTCCGAAGGATGGTATATCTTCTATACAACCCTCGCCTAAGGTTGTATAGCTTCCGCGCATACACTGATATACAAGCCGCTGGAAGATGTGTGAGGCGATAACGCGGTTTCCGTTGGAATGGTCACCAATCCAAGTACTAACCGCGCCTGTCGTTGCTTTACATCGCATACCGAAGTATGTACATAGTAAAGACGCACCTACGCTCGCCCCCCTACTCTTCTTAAGGGAAGAGGTTCGGCAAAATTCCTGGTTGGGGGTAGCTCGTCTACAGGCGTCGGTGTTAGGCCTCAGTAGGAAATAGGCCGACGTTAAATAAATGTATAAAAAAAAAGTCTGCCGCGTTAAGTGTAATAATTGCATATTACCATCAAAACGCTAATGCTTCGATTGCAACAAACACCAGCCGAAAGACTGATCCTACTTAAAGGAGCTCTCTTGCACATAGCCATAGTCATTATTCTTACATAAGTAGTTAATATTTAAATCGCCACAAATAATAATTTTATGCACATTCAAATTAAATGCCATATTTAAACAATCTTCTAATTTGGACAGAAACGTATTAACATCCGTATTAGGCGCCCTATACAAACAAATTATACAATAATGTATGTTATTAATAGTTAGTTTGATAGCTGATATTTAAAAAAATTTATCTACACTTAATTTTGTCAAATTAGTGACCTCTGTAGCAGTAAAATTCTTTTTTACAAGAATAAGCAAACCACCATGCAAATATGTGTTTCTACAATAGTAACTAATAATATTATAGTTACAAAAACAAACAAACTTAATTTTGTCAGACTGAAGCCAAGTTTCAGAAATACATAAAATATCTAAATTTTCCTGAGATAGAAACAATTCGATCTCATCCATTTTGTTTTTTAAACACTGTACAATTGTACATTATGGTGTGCAATATGTATGTGTATCATCAATTGAGAGCGAGTTGTACAAATAAAGTTCAGTTCCAGTTCAACCTAAAGTCGGTTCAAAATCCTTGACTACGATTGTTGCTATAATTGTAACCTTGGATTTTGAACTTGGTTCAAAGTTGAACCACGTTTGTACAACCCGCCCTTATTGCTATTCAACATAGTTTATTTTAGATTTCAACCACTCAATTTGCTTATTATATATAGTACAATGAATATCTTTAGCCGTATGATTTATGTCAAAAACGACTGTTATAATTCACAAAATTTATGCACTCTTTAGTATCCTTGTTGACATTCCTGTAGATTGTGATCTTCAGCACATTGAGGGCACCCAAATGCAGATTTTTTACAGTATTTGGAAATGTGGCCATATCCTGAACACTTAAAACAACGCACTATATTAAAATCCTCTTTTACGTAACATTTTCTCCAGCCAATGAACAAAAAGCCGTTGGTCATCACTTTTTTGAATAAGTTAGGGCTTAATTCAGCAATTATATTATTACCAGAGTTTATTCTTTCTTTTTTTTAAATTTTGAAATGACTACTGCCATGTTGATCGAGCTTATTTTCTCTTAAAATGTCTTTACATAATTGATCGTCTGTTTTAGACGTCACTTCAGCGTTAAAATTTTTTTATTCGTCGATGAAATTTTTTAGGTACACTAACCTCATAATCTGAACCAATATTTTTTTCATGATTTGATTTAACGTCTTGCAGATAATCATTTTTTTCGCAATTTATTACCATTTTCCCTGTATTCGTTTGCGTAATTTTCTTTATGCCAGGTCCTATATCAGTTGGGTTTATATTTTTTTTGTATGTATTTATATCGACTTTTTTATGCTTTGGCTCGATAATAAGAACATATTGTATACGTGGTTTATTTTTTATTTGATTTTTACAATAAATGATAGAACTCTCTTCAAATAATATAATAATGTTACTGCCTTTAAATTTAGTATGTTATATAGACTAATTACTCACATTATTTTTTTTATACATTTATTTAACATCGACCTATTTCCGCTACTGCGGCCTAACACCGACGCCTGTAGACGAGCTACCCTAAACCAAGAATTTTGCCGAACCTCTTCCCTTAAGAAGAGTAGGGATTTTTTACTTGCCTAACATTTAATCGACAAGGGTCCGATGGCTTTACATCCCCTCCGAAGGATGGTATATCTCCTATACAACCCTCGCCTAAGGTTGTATAGCTTCCGCGCATACACTGATATACAAGCCGCTGGAAGATGTGTGAGGTGAGGACGCGGTTTCCGTTGGAATGGTCACCCATCCAACTATTAACTGCGCCTGACGTTGCTTTACATCGCATACTGAAGTATGTACATAGTAAAGACGCACCTACGCTCGCCCCTACTCACATTATTATTTAAGTAAGTAATTCGAATATGATTGATGTTTCATCCGGTTTTTCTAATTCCTTTTAGTTTTTATAAATATAGTATTTTGTGGTTAATTTATTTGTATCCTTGTTGGAGTTAATAGCAGCTTTACGCTGACATCCCGCCAGGTTAAATAAAGGCATTTATTATTATTATTATTATATTGATAATTATTTATTAGTCTATTAGATAGAACAGTGTACACAATATCCAAGCATTTTACAATCCGCCCTGTTTCGCCAAGTGGGACTATACTTTTAGAGGCATCATGAGCACAGTATTGTACAAATCTTATGTCGATAGTAGCCTTAGATTCCCTTGTGCTCTAAACGTATTACTAGTAGCATAGAGTAGTCACAGATTGCCTATTTACCCAGATGACGTGATGAGAATATCAACTGTGTCACACCCCGGAACGTTTGTTTGTGTTCTTCATGCCTTATGTTAGAGGTATATACAATCCTTAGGTGTGTTTCGTTTGATTATTTTATGACTTTAGTTGGAGTATGAAATTATGAATAATAAGAAACTAGGTTAGGTATTAAAATTTTATGAAAACTACTGGTTGTATTTTAACCAGGTGGAGACTTTTAGAACCCGTTATTATTATAATTAAGGACAATTACAGGTTATGAACTGTTAAAGTAATACAATGAGTTTACAAATGGCTTTGAATGTGTAATATATTTTGTGTAATTATTTTCAAATTGATCAACGTCTTATCTTTTGTTACATATTTATTTAACTTTAAGTCTTGTACGTCTTAATTACTATTTGTTAAAGTGGTTATCTTTGTAAATTACCAAAATTTGTGGGATAAATGTATTAGAAGAATATAATATCATATCTTATCATTCGTTACATATTCAATTTTAAGTCTTGTACGCCTCAATAATTTTCTTTAAACTGAATTTTTGAATCACGTTTTTTCTCACTTTCTGTTGAATATCTTCGGTTGCATTTATCATATTTAGAAAACAAATATACGGGTTTCTTTATAATTGAATTCGTGATAAAACTTGATGGGTAAAAATTGTTCCTATTAACTTGTTATGTTGCAAAGAATAGGAACCTAACAAATTAACAGATTTTTTAAAATTGTTGTATCATAAATTGTTACAAGCCAATATTTATTACAACTAGTGATATATAATAGCTCATAAAATAAGATTCCTTCAGTGACAAGACCTGTACAAAATTTTAGGTGAACATTTTTAAGTATTATTGCTGAGATATTTCCTGAGTAGGATCTCTTTTTGGACGCCATCTTTAAAGCATTTTAGGACATACTGTTACCTATTTACTTTCCTTTTGTTAAAATGGCCAATAAACAAAACAACAAATACGAACGGCTAGCTGGTTTAAGTCAGAGCAAATGGTTGTAGGTTCAGAGAAGTTACAAGAGAGTTAATACTTACCCTTTTGTGTTGTGGTATGAAAGAATAATTTTGTTTTGTTTGGGAAAAAGAGACAATGGAATATTTTTGATGTTATGAGGGCACCATCTATAGCAAAGAATTAGTAGATTTATCTCTTCTTCCCTTAAAACTAGTATGCTATAGATGAAACTGAAATTTGTTGGTTAGGAAAAGAAATAATTATTATAATGAATTATAAATTTAAAATATTGAAGGCTTACAGAAGAAATTAAAAAATCAATTTTGAAATAGTGAAATCTAAAAGTAAATTTAAAAAAATATTAATTTACAAAAATGCAATTTTGACGTGTATAAAAAAGTTAAGTTAGTTAATCAGAAAAAAATGTACAGAAAGAAGTTTAATAAAAGCAATAATTTACCAACGTGATCGTAAGATTGCAAACTTAATGTACGCGAAGTTGGGCATGTGCTGGTACCGCAATCCGGACTCCAATTGTCTCACAGGAAATCTAAATGATGTTAAGCAATTTAGTTCTCTCGTTTTAGAGTATATGATTCGAAAGGGTAGGCCCTTGAGGATTTTAAGAATTGTAGAATAGCTTCTAATGCAGTATTATAGATTCTTTAAAAATTTATTAAAAAGCTAAAGGCATATTAGCATAACCCAAACATAAGTTACCAAACATGATGGTTTGATAACTTTGATATGTTTAAAATATTATTAGGTAATTATGAAATTTGCCAGATAATTACGATAGTTTCCAGATAAACATGAAAGTGCTAGGTAATTACGAAAATTGCTTGAGAATTACAAAATTGCTGATTGCGAACTAAATTGTCAAAATAAAATAGAAAAAGAATATTTTATTACCATGTGGTCACATGTAGAATTTTAGTTACGTAACATTAAAGATACTTGAATTTAATTTTATTTAAATAGTGCAAGCACAATAATAAAATAATTGAAATTGAATTTAAATTGAAATAATTAATGAATAAAATTTATCTGTACGGTGTTTTAACAAAAAAAAAATGTGGATAAAGAATGTGATGAGTATTACTTGGAGATCTCACAGTAGGAAAGTTCTTAGGTGTCAATCAGTACTTTGGAGGGCAACTTTTTTATATTATAATTTTAATTATGGTACCAATGTACAAACTTATAAATATATTGTTACTAAAGATAATGAAAAGTAAAATTTTGTGAGCCTCACGCCATCTGTTGATGAACGACTTAATGAGTTAATATAAAATTGTACTATAATCGGATTCCCTTTTTAGTTAGATTTCTATTCACAATTAAAGTACAGAACCGGTATAGAGTCGATAATGAAATTTTTAACAATCAATAAGAAATGTTTACTACGTCCGTAAATTTCAAACAACAAAATAAGTACGAACCGTCCAAATAAAGTAAATTATTTTCAAACTGTATTGTGATGATGCATTAAATACATTATATATCATACGCTATATGGCAGATGTGTTTGAAAGAAATTTTAGAGTAAGAATAATAACTACATGTTATATAGAGTAGACAAAATTAAAAAAAAAATGAAAATTTATTAATGTAAATGTTTTCCAGCTATGGTAGAGACAATTGATGACATGAAGTGCTGTAACAGAAGTGCATAATTTAGTGTAAAAAAAATGTGACTGAGTTCTGAAGATGCAAAAACAAATAATGAAACGCTATACAGTTCCTTCTAAATATAAATAAATATCAGTTATTTTTATAAAGTTGTTAACTGGATACAGTCATTAAAAGCTTTATGCTTGACATTGGCCTAATAATGGTCTGGCCGATAGCCGCGTTGGTTAAGGAGCGAGGTGGCAATTGCGATTAATCGTACGGTTATCACGTCATCCGGTTCGAATCCTGGACCCAGCGCTGTTTGAGGAAATGGTTGTATGCCAGCGTTTTTTCAACGTGTAACCCCCTTCCGCGCAAGCCTCTTGCTTCTGGAATTGGGGGCTGTCTAATATCTGTGGCGTTTACTTATTTATATTATTTATTATAATGAATTTTCTTAACATGCCCAGGAAATATCCTCTATGTTTTCGAATTTTGAAGGAATTTTGCACTACCGTCTTTATTTGTATTTTGAAGGAATCAATACCTCGATTTGCTGAAAAATTTATTATGAGCTATATTATAGTATTTGAGTTTAGTATTTATTATTTGAAATTAGAGGCTCATTTACCTTACAGATGAAGACTGGCACTGCCACAAGGTAGACATTGAGTGATTGTCTATATTTTCGGATGGAAAATCATTAGTTATGAAAATTTTGCAATTGAAATACGCTTGATTAATTAATTAAACTTAAAAAAGTATAGGTTCAAATAATCGGTTATATTTAAAATTTTCTTCAAAATGAACTGCACTTTAACCAACAACATCCATGTATTAGTAATAAAATGAAACGTCTGACACTTTGTCGGGAATAAGAAAGTTGGCAACTAAAGCCTCAAGTGCGGTGGAAATGACAATGAGAGCTCTTTGTCCAGCTTAAATGCAGCGGTTGGCGCTTAGGCGTTTGTTAGGCACATTATATTATATGAAGGTATTTAGATAAGCGTTTTATAAATGTCTATGTTCGCGCTTATGGTAAATAAGATAAAGATAATTTAATTTTATTATAACAGACTGAAGATTAAATTTTCGTCGGAAAGCTGTTCATGACTTTAAAGCTTCACGTTTTATTAATATAGTATGCCATTTCCAAATTGCTTTTGATCACATGGAAATATTTATTAAACGGCTATTTTTGCTTCATTCAAAAGAAAAGGTCCGTAATTCCGTAATAATTTTTTGTGTTTTTGAAAAATTAAATAACACAACAGTAGTATTTTTTCAAAGTTTAGTATATAAGCGTCAAGCATTATAAAACATAAGCCAATAAAAAGTAATTTAACAAAGCCGTATAATAAAACTGGATGTTGAAATTGCCCTGCTTACTGCATTATATGGTTTTAGATATAGAAAAGGCTTATTTAGTGTATCTCGTGCTATTTTTCGAATTTTATGATGAGTGTATATATATATATATATATATATATATATATATATATACAAAACTTTCTCTTTCAATCACGTCACTTCACCTTTTATGTAGTGATAGGAATCATACCTAAAGTTTGAAGGCAACGGGGCCAAATAGCATAACGTTATAAAATTCGTTAGATTTCCTTTACAATGATTTTTTTTGACATTTATGTAACGTCTATCTATTTCCGCTACTGAGGCCTAACACCGACGCCTATATATGAGCAACCCGCAACCAGGACTTTTATTAAACCCCTTCTCTTTCGAAGAGTAGGGATCTTTTACCTGCCCAACATTTATAAGACAAAAGGTCGACAGCTTTACATCCACCACACAAATGGGCCTGGAAGAGGATGCAACATGCAAGTTCTGTCAAGATGAAACCTCAGTTCACGTATTGTGCCACTGTGAAGGCCTGGCAAGACTGAGATTCCAAGTACTCGGAGAAGAAATTCCAAAGGCGGACAGCTATACAAAAGGGCCTTTATCAAAGCTGTGGAGTCTAGTACAAAGGACAAAGCTGGATGAGGTACTATAAGGAATGTATTCTAGGAGCATCACATTAGACCTGAAAAGATCGCGGTGGTAAAGGCTAAATAACCAGCTCCTTTGTTAATCTAATCTAATCTACCACACAATCCTCGCCTAAGATTGCATAGCTTCCGCGCATGCACTGATATACACGCCGCTAGAAAGTGTGAGGCGAGGACACAGTCTACCTTGAAACGGCCGCCCATTTAAATACTAACCGTGCCTGGCGTTGCTTTACATCACGTATCGAAATATCTACATAGTTAAGACGCATCTACGCTCGCCCCTATTATATAATAAGTAAATAGTGGTTCTACATAGCAGAATGAAAACATGTCATTAATTCTAACCAGTAGTGGTATCCTACATTTTTCTATAACAGCTGGTGTGTTAAATAAAGATTGTTTTATTAATACTTACTTCCATATCGGGGCGAATATGACCTTTGGATGGCGGTAGTTTACTAATACAAACAAAACGTTTTTAGTCAACTTCAAAAACAAGATGTTGTCTCATAAGTCCAACACTACTGAGCCGAGTTAAATGTGATTGCCACTAACGTGACGAATACTAGCTTGAAAAAAAAAGAAACAGTTATTTATACCGGATCCTCCACCATTTATTAGAAAACAACCACAATTGAATAAAATGCGTATGGAACAGAAGGACGGGGCGAAGAGGACATGTACATGTGAACTATTAATTTGTTGAAATTAATTATGGTGATCAGCAAATAACAAAAATAAACAAAATTTTCTTTCTAAATATAAGTGGAAGTGGGTCGATTTTCGTACGCTACGATAAATAAATTTATGGTATCACGCAGTGACTGCCCACCGTAGTACAATTTAATTATTTGTATTTTCTCTTCTGTTAAATAAATATCCATTTTAATAGGTTAATATTATTTTGAGTGCAATAATACTTAAATTTTAGTAAAGTTACCTTTGACCTAAGCCCAACATAAATAATAAATGAATCCATAACCTCGACAATCACAGCAGCGCCGGCCTACAGCCTATTGGGTCGGCCCATCCAAATCACAGTTCATTAGGTGATATTCTCGTCCGTGTTGCATATGTACCTAAGTGTATAGGATTTCTTTATACGCCTAGTAGCGATCCCCGTGATGTATACTTATGTATATCAATTTACTTAGCAGCATACTCCACCACTCAACCAGGTCACATGTTCATAGAAAATTACATAACAGCCACAACATTGCCATCCGCTACAGCTAAGGCTTGAGCTCAAGAGAACAGAGCGATTAGTTATGTTGTTCCTAATACAATAGCAGTGTAGCCCACTGTTGCAATCTGTAAGACAAATGAAAAACGGGACAGAAAGTCAACAGTCTAAGCAGGATTCGAACCCGGGACCAAGTTGTCTCAAGCGTAAATTTTGAACAGCAGGCGGACACCTGTAGCGAGTCAAGGTTTTTCATGTTGCAATGAACAGAATACCGGGTTCTAAGTCTAAACCAGAAAATTTTAGTCCACCTCCATCTAATTTATTCTAATTGCCTCATTATATAATACTTCGTTGCATTCTAATTTCAGTGGTTCCTATATAGCACTTAATGTCTTTATTCTGTCGACTATTTCCTCTAACAAATGTCTTCGTGTTCAAAAGTAAATTTAATCGTGCCAAATAACAGCCTCTCCTAAATTATTTCCGCAACTTAGCTGGTTAACAAATTATTCCAGCACGGACCTTAATTTCACTGGCCTATGTCATTTATCATCGCACAATTTTCTGGTATTTGTTTCAATTACCGCCTTATGACATTGAAATATGCTCAAACTAATCACAGCATAGAGAATTACCAACAGTTCCAAACAAAGCATGACTGACTGCATGTGGGTATCTTCTATTTAACTGTTATGAGATAAAACCGCCTCAACTAAAAGCACTTTGACTTTCCTTGGCTAATAGCAGCATATTTCATGACTATGAAGTTAGATGCTCATTATAAAGTAGGAGTGCATACTAATTAAATAATGCTGCCTTCGTTAAGCTCGTAACTTCGCCGCCGCAACTTTGTTTTCGCCATACATTTATTTAAAACACTTCTTTGGAATTTTACTACTCTTGGAAATTGCCACAACTTTGAAATACTCCATTTTTGCGCGACGGGAAAGAAAACTATAAGAACTATTTTTATTAACCAAATTTTTATGAAATACTTTCGTTGTAACAGAAACTATATATCGTCCTTAAACTATAACTAAAAATAACAATAATAATGTTAATAATAAAATAATGTAATAATAATGTTTGTTTACATAATATAATAAATTTGCATAATGTATGTGTTGGAAGAGGGATAATTAATGTTCACTTAATGTTATAAAATTAGTATTGGGAAATTAATAATATGATATGGTATGATATGATATGATTTGATATGATGTGATGTGATGTGATGTAATATGATATGATATGATATTATATATTATAGGACAAAGAATTAAATGAAATTGGAAAACATTATGTATACAAGTTATATAAAAAAATTATATCAAATGCTATAGTATAATATATACGACATATTAAGTATAACAAATATAATGAATATAATAAATATAACACAATACAATGTAACAAATACAATAAATTAATAAATACAGTAGTAAAATGACAAATAATAGATAATTGACAATAACAACCAATAATAAATGAATAATAAAGAATGCTACGGATTAAATATGCGCCTAGCACAATTTAGCAAGTCATTTGGTGAGCATGAATTTATATCACAGTGCTGACTTAATTTGTTGAAATAATAACACCTACAGTTTATTGGTGATTATATCATGACGTTAGTATTGGCGCGAGCACAATAAAATGTTGGATTTTGCCGAGAATGTTCTCTTAGAGTATAGAAATTAAGTTGTGAGAGTAATTGCGGGCTATCAATATCATTAGGCAGCAATTTATAGAGAAAAATTAACATAGAGCAGATTCGTCGAAATTCTAGACTCTCAAACTGAAATGTACTTAGGAGAAGATTATTGTCTACTCCTCTTTTGGGATATATTCCTGTAGTTTTGAATGATGAAAATATTAGAAATTTTCTTTGGACTTGCTCCACCTTATTGTTATGGGTCATATAACAGGGATTCCAAACAATAGATCCGTACTTCAGTTTCGATCTTACGTAAGCACAGGATAATATTTTGAGACACTTTATGTTAATAAATGAATTGCAGTTTCTTATAATAAATCCCAACATTTTGATAGCCTCTTTAGCTTTAATATTTATATGGTCAACAAAACAGAGCTCGAAGTCAAAATATACACCAAGGTCTTTGATTATAGTTAATCGTTCTAAAATGGCTCCATTAATTATGTAGTTGTGCTCAATAAAATTTTTCTTTTTTGTGTACGATACGACTTTACATTTGGAGGCATTAATGTCTACTTTATTGAGAGTACACCAAGTACTGGCTATATACAGATTGTTTTGGAGAGAGATAGTCTTTATTTGAATATATATTTTTGAAAATCTTTAAATCATCTGCAAAGATTAGTCCCTCGCACTGTATTTCGCTGGACATGTCATCAATGAACAGTAGAAATAGCAAAGGCCCAAGATTTGAGCCTTGAGGAACTCCTGATGTTGTTGAGTATGCTGTTAACTCGTATCCATTGTAAAACACAAATTGCAGCTTGTCGGTTAGGTAAGATTTGAAAAAAATCTAATAATTTTAGACTGAATCCAAACTTCGCCAATTTTTGCAACGTATCAGTATACAAAACGTCTATCTATCCAAGTTTATCTAGAGCGTCAGATACTGTTTGACTAAATGATACTAAATTTATAATAGTTGATGTATTGGACATGAAGCCATACTGGTATGGCGATAGTATGTTTTTTGTAGATAGATATATGCGATTGTACAGGATAATCTCGCGAAGCTACATAAGAGGGAAATTTGCCGATAATTGCTTATAATTGATATATCTCCTGCTTTGAAAATTGGAGACGCCTTTGCCATCTTCCATTTATTAGGAAAGACTGCCGTTTTTAATAAGAGGTTAAATAAGATACAGAGTGGTATTGAGAGTGTTTGGGCGTAATCTCTAACCAGAAAGGAGAGTATTAGGTCTGGATCTGACGTCATTTTGTTTTTCAGTTTTTTTGTGGCATCACGTATTTCGAACATATAAATATTCTCGATGTTGATAATTTCAAAATTGTTTTGCACGACAGTATAATTGTTCAGCGTTAAACATGAGGTAGTATAAACAGAGCTAAAAAACTTTGCAAATATATCTACTATCTCTTGTGGATTCTCATACTCTCTATTTTTATATAACATTTTACCGGGGAGTCTTGTTTGTTGCTTATTCGATTGTATAAAAGACCCAAAATTCTTTTGATCGGACGATACTGAAGACTGAACATTATGCAGATATTCTTAATATGAAAGTTCTATTTGTTGCTTTATTAGTGCTCTAAGATTTCTATACTGTTCATGGTGGCAAATGGAACTTGTTTTCTTGTATTGATTGAAGTGTTTATTTTTTTGCTTTATGTTTTTGATTATTTCACTGGTGAACCATTTTGGATAGCATCTTTTGTATGTTTTATATTGTGGAACGTTTGTCCAAAATACTGTATAGTTTACTGTAAAATCCCTCGAGAGCCAAGTTAATATTCGAGAATGTTTGTAGGTAATTCCAGTCCGTTTCAAAAAAATCATTATAAAGGGCTGGATAATTAGCTTTCTTAAGATTATTGAAGAAATTATGATTGGTGGTTGTGAAATTAATACATTTTAATGGTAATTTTACTCTGATTAATAAAGCTGGATGAAAGGTATCCTCCTTTACAAGAGGTGTATTATCGTGCATAATTTCACATATTAGATTTGAGAAAATAAGATAAAATAAGCGGCCCGATGAATTAAGTATACTATTATGTTGCTGAATATTAAGAAAAGTCGAGAAGTTGATTAATATATTAGTTTTTCTATCATTCTCGTCCTCATTAACATAATCTAATACGTTAAAGTCGCCGAAAATAAGTATTTTCGAATTCAAGACAAAGTTTAATTGCTCAAGTGCCTCAAAAAAAAATCATATTGTTCTAGAGTAGTACTAGGTGGTATGTAGATAACAAAGATATACACAGTTATATTTTTAAATTGACATTTACAGCATAGGATATCAATAATTGTTAATGAAGCTGAAAACAGAGGAAGTTCAATTTTTTCTGACCTTAATTCGTTTTTGAAGGCTAGCAGCACACCTCCTCCTGTCGTGTATTCCGTTAAATGTAGCTTTCTATCACTCCTGTATACTTTATATATGTCCGGAAATAACTCAGCACTTGACACTTCTTCCTCGATCCATGTTTCTGTTATTGCTATTAGGTCAAATTCGCTTTGTACCACTGTTGGATAGAACTATTGAATTTTGGGGTTAAGTCCTGTTACGTTTTGGTAGCTCCAGATTAATTCTTGGGTGTTGTTGGGCGATACTAGTTTAACGATTCAGACACAATTTTAGGGATACCATTAATGTACTTAATTTTACAGTTTCTTCCACCTGAGTTTTGTCGTTCTATCAGTTCCTTTTTGATCTCCTTGTAGTATGCTTGCTGTCTAGGGGTACGGTCGAATGCTACCGATATATTATTATAACGGCGATTTGTTCATTAGCTTTCCGTATAATACTCCGCAATGATATGATATGATATGATATGATATGATATGATATGATATGATATGATATGATATGATATGATATGATATGATATGATATGATCTGATATGATTTGATGTGATGTGATGTGGTGTGATGTGATGTGATCTGACGTGATATGATATGATATGATATGATATTATATGATATGATATGATATATGATATGATATGATATGATATATGATATGATATATGATATGATATATGATATGATATATGATATGATATATGATATGATATATGATATGATATATGATATGATATATGATATGATATATGATATGATATATGATATGATATATGATATGATATATGATATGATATATGATATGATATATGATATGATATATGATATGATATATGATATGATATATGATATGATATATGACATGATATATGATATGATATATGATATGATATATGATATGATATATGATATGATATATGATATGATATATGATATGATATATGATATGATATATGATATGATATATGATATGATATATGATATGATATATGATATGATATATGATATGATATATGATATGATATATGATATGATATATGATATGATATATGATATGATATATGATATGATATATGATATGATATATGATATGATATATGATATGATATATGATATGATATATGATATGATATATGATATGATATATGATATGATATATGATATGATATATGATATGATATATGATATGATATATGATATGATATATGATATGATATATGATATGATATATGATATGATATATGATATGATATATGATATGATATATGATATGATATATGATATGATATATGATATGATATATGATATGATATATGATATGATATATGATATGATATATGATATGACATGATATATGATATATGATATGTGACATATGTATGTAACATGTATACCGTGTGAAGCAGGTTCACGATACACCCCTTTTTCTTCTTTAGTTTTAATAATAAACAGTTGAAATTTAGAACATTTTATATACTAAGTAAACGCCACTTGTTTTTTCGTTTCCAATTTCAACCGAAGCAACACTAACTTTTAATTTTCAAATAGATCACCCTGTGTAATATTACATTTTAAATTATGCATAATTTTCTGAATCCAATGACATGACGTAAATGACATTTCAAACGTCGATATTTATTTTAATTTATTTTTTAATTTTCGTTTTAAATTTATTATGAGTATTCCAATACATTCCAGTTGACACGTGTAATGATAGAAAAACCGAAATCCCGTCGAAAATATGGAATTGTGATATAATTTTTGTGCAAATAAAGTTCATCAAGATGGTTTTTGGAACAAAACACAATTTTTTCAAATGGGACAATATTGGTACCGTGGTAGTATTTATTAATATTACTAATAAGAAATTTATATGTCTTATTAAAATATGCGATAAATACAATATTACAGTTAAAGGAATATAGCACAAGAAAATATAATTTATTTACCGTACATAAGGTTATGCTACTAACTGTGCGTTTTACTCATGGCTCTAGGTTTTCAGGGTTATAATAGCGGATGCAGAGACAATATTTCTTTTAATAAGCCCAAACAAGGAAATTTAGTGTAGTTTTATCAGTTAATATTCTTGAATTATGGGGAGGAGCACCATCTTGTTGGAAATATATTCTCTGTTCTAAATTCAAAGGGTATTCATTTAAAATATCCTCAAGCTCATTGTGCAGGAATCCCAAGTATCTGGCACCAATCAAGGGTCCGTCAAATATTATTGAACCAATGATTGTACTACTGATTATTCCAAACCAAACATTTGTCTTGATAATTATGCTATCAGAATAGCAAGTTGGCATGAAGCTATACATATTACCTCTAAAGCTTATAAGCTATAGTTTCCAATAACTGAGAGTGCTCTATGGTATCGAAAGACTTCTCAAGATCGAAGAAGAAGAAGACACACAGCGACATTGTTCTCACCTAAATCTGCGTATATTTTAGATGTTAATATTTCAATTGCATCTTGGGTGAATTTATCGCATCTAAATTCAAATTGTGTATCAGAAATTTATTTATTTTCGCTAGTATAACTTTCCGTTTCCGGCGTTTTTAAAAAAATTTAGGTAACTTTGCTAAAGTTTGTAATAAATACGTTTGGGCCATAATTTGGAGCAATAGCATTAGGTTTATTTTTGTATATCATTGATACATCGAACTTGGACTAGCGTACTTTTCTGGGATAATATTAATAAGTTGTCATTGGATTTTCTACCATTACTGTATTAATTCCTGGCTTTGCTTGATTTTAAATATTTTATTATGTTAACAATTTCTTGTTCATTTGTAAGTTCAAAGAAAATTATGTAAGGAACAGACTGTTCAGTAAAATTATATTTTATTTCACATATTTTGTTGCAGAATTTAGATGCTGGAAGACATTTATTTGAAACTAATGATAAAGACTGCTATGAGGTTCGGTGTCATTTAACTAATATCAACTTCTCTTAATCTGCATACTTTTTTCCGTGCTATAGTTTAGTGGTGTTTCTAATATTACACAGACTCTATCCAATGGATTAGTTATTGAATTCCTAACAAGTTTTACAATTTTCAAAATTTTTGTTAACAATATATTAAGAGTATTTTTATGAAATTATTGATTCTAAAATTTAAAGAATTTCACGAAGTCAGACCGTGGTTGGAGAGAGAATTTTGCGTTCTATTTTTATTTGTTAGGGGTGTATTGCGCTTCCTGAATTGATTCCACTCATTGATATTATCGGCTTCTATGATTAGTCTGTTGCGTTGGTGTATGGGAAGTGGGTAAATTTAGTAGTGGAAATGCTTTGGCAATAACATTCATCAGCAAGAGAATGATTATAAGTGTAGTTGAAAAAAATATTACCATGTCACTATAAATAGCCTTCTGCATTTACGTTGTCTATTAATATGACAGAGATCTTGATGTTTATCATTTCACTGAATCAAGTAGACTAAAGATCGCGAAAATGTATCTATTGAATACAATTAATCCAAACATACTGGTAATAGTGTAATGCGTACATTTAAATTTAAGTCAGCAGCTTCATAATAATTATATTTTTTCTAAGTATTAGGAACTATATATTTTATACAATTGTTAATCAGATTGACGCTTATAAATTTCATCTTATTTTGCATTTAGTGCGTTAAAATTATAGTAATATTTAATTGCAGACCTATGTCGATATTCCTACATTTCCAAATATCCTACTACCGACTGCTCTATCTAGTGGTGCTCAACCGTACTTTAGTAATAATTTTTTCTTGTTCGAGAAAGGCAATTTATACATATATCTTGGCTAAATACAAGAAGTTCCTTGCATGTACGCTCTTGGCTAATTTATAATAATATTGAGCTAGGTGATATAATTTGACTAGAACTCAGGATTTTCTAAAAGAAACAGAAATAAAAATTATCAACGAAATTAAAATAAACCAGTATATTTCAATTTAATTCATGTTATATATTAAATAGTAACATTTCGTTTATATACCTTAAGAGTATTTCACTTTATTTGTTGGCGTATTTAGCACATTTCCGGATATATTTTAACTTGTGGTTTCTTGTTCAACATTATGTCAGAGCTGCAGAAATGTCGGTGCTTGTATTAAAATGTCCATGATAACCTCAACGTGAACTAGATATGATATTTCCAACGACAATTTTATACTGTTATTGCTTGCTTTGAGTTTTAAGAGAATTTGAAGACACTTTGCATATATATAGTCTAATATCGCGTAGCAGCGAAAGATTTTGAAAAGTACTTTGGTGTCTAATAATCCATATATTATTTTCTTTGCTGAACAAGCTTTAGTTTCTGGGTTAATACTCGAACTATCAGAAACATTTACTTATGTTGATAATATTGCTTATCTATTTCATCAGTTGGGAAAACTTTTTCAACTTTATTCAATTTATTTAGATTGGACTCTCATTCATTTAATTTTTGAAGCAACGTGATATTTAATTATTACGAATGGGTTAATAAACATTATTAAAATACGAGAACAAAGGATTGTATGATGAGGTCGTTCGTTGAGTCGTGTAAAAGTACGATTGTTTTAATAAGTTTATTAGATAGAGATTTAATAAACTAAATTAAGTCTATTTCTTTATTGCTATACAACTTTTGAGCACCCTTTTAAAATTAGGATAACGTCATTTGGACCGTGCATGCCCTATATTAATTTATAACACATTTTTGTTGATAATGGCATTTGTTTTTTGAAATACCTCGAAAACAAAAGTGCTGCAAGAGAACAATGTTAAATGGGGATTGAACAATTCATTTTGATTACGACGGTAATTTTAAAAAATCATTTATATAATAATAATAAATAATAATAATAATAAATATTTATTTTCCAATACGACTGTTTTCACAGTATAGGAATGGTCAGAGATACATTTTAAAATCTTACAATACAAAAATACAAAGTACAAAAATTTAAAATATAATTGTTATAAAGTGTAACTATAACTATATCTAACAATATTATGTGACTAGGCTAAAATAATAACATCTTATATAAGAAACTCATTTATGGTGTAACAACATTTTTCAATAAGATATTCTTTAATTTTTTTTTTAATTTATCACTGATGAGTTATCTTTCAAGAAAACATAAATAATCCAGACGTATTGAAATATTTTAGAAAAATGTATCGCTGAAGTATTTTTTTATTTATACAAATATTTTCTGGATTTTGTAAGCAATATTGTACTAGAAAGTATATATTTAATTTTAGTGATAGACTTTTTACAATAAAATTGTTCTAGTAAAAAATTTTAATTATTTTATATTTTAGTATTGCCGAAAATTAGTGTAAAATTAATGTAGGAAATGAATGACACTCAACTCAACTCGTTTTGCGCTTTCCGGGAATGAATTCAGCAATCCGCTTTATATAATACGGACCTCATTTTAAAAATAGATCCAAAAGTTCCATAGGACTTAAAGAGAACAATTTCTGGATTTTTACTACATGTCATATGCAAATTTTTACCCTCGACTGCCAAAAATTGATGAAAATGGTTGATTGAAAACGTATTTATTTGACTCGAATTAAATATTTGGCAAATGTGAAAAATATTTGTTTTTTTCAAATTCAAAGTAATTTCCAAATTCTCCCGATTTGACGTCTTGATTATTTTTTTATGGGGTTACTTAAAATCGAGATCTACATCAACATACCAAATAACATCGATGATTTAAAAGAGAGAATAGAGCAAGAAATTAATCAAATAGAATCAATAAGGATTTCAGCAACGCTTCCATTATTGTCAAGAAACGTAAGCAACATTTGATTGAAATTGTTTCATGTTCTTTTGTTTACTTAGTAATATTAAAAATGTAATATTTTTCATTAAAGAAATTAGAGAAATTTAAAAAATCTTATATTGCTGGATAGAGGATTAAAAACCCTTTGAAATGAGCTATCACAGTTCTAGTAAAAAATTTTAAGTCTCAAAAATGTCATTTTAAAATTAAAAATAGACGTGTTGTACGATTTCACTCATACATTATTAATTACGTAGATAATGAATTTATTCGTTGCTTATGGACCTTACTGTATATTTCACTAGGTAACATTTGTTCATAATTTGTGTATATAGAGTACTTTATATGTTAAGTCTGTTATACTAAGAGTACGATAACGAATTGCTTATGCAACGCAAATTGATGAGTGATTTACATCAGATTGTTTTCCAATAAATCCTGGATAAAATACATAATTTAATATGTTCGTGTGCTTCTCTCTTATTTTTGTTCCTAGACTTTTGTATTCAGTAAAATGAGAAAAAATAAGGCATATTTCTACATATAATGTTTTACACATAGAATTCAGTTTTAAAAGGGGTTAAGTTTACTATGTAAAAATGCTTAATGTGTAGCTCACTAGCTCGAGATGCTTTCTGAAAAAGATTGATGAAATGAAAAAAATTACATAATCTATAAAAACTGTCACCAAATAAGTTAAGTACCTAAAATAAAATTCAACAAATTACTGTTTGTAATAGGTAGGAAAGAGAAAAATAAAAATGATAAATTTTTATTGTACCCGGAACCTTCGCCATTTCTTAGAAAATATAGCTTGCATCCACTTTGTACTACTTGCAATGTCATAATCAATGCAAATAGTAACTTAATCCCTATAGTAATAAATCGACGTCGAAGCAACGTTACTTGGACCCCGTAAACATACTACTTTGACCTGTAACATTTAGCGAGTTTGGCTTTTTTTAAATTATTTTAAATGGCTTTCGGTCGAAGACCATACTGCCAGTCACAAAATATCTAATTGATAGTCAGATTAACATTAAATTAATTTATTAAATATCCTGATAATGGTAGCGAACAGTATGACAAAGAAAATCATATACTTAATTCTAACCTAAAAACGAAGAAAAAAAAAAAGGGAAAATAAATTGAAGACCACAAAAAAGGATACAACAGGTACACACGCTTCCCGTCCTGGGGTCTGTCAGGACATTTAAAAATGGATAATACAGGGAGGACCACGGTTGACAGGGGAAAAGCATACGATAGCCAAACATAACCTAAAGCTTAATACATGTTTCTTTTACGAAATCAAAAATATACGTATAAACTTGACGAGATCCTAAGGACAATAAGAAGAGCCAATATAAGGGAGCCAATATATTGCACTTTTATGCAATATTAGTGATTAATGTATTAGGGGCATTTTGATACTTCACACATCCAAAAAATATATGGTCGAGATCTCCTATGATATTGCATTGATCACAATTTGGTGAGGTATAAATTTTGTATAGGTGTGCGGGATAACATGCGTGATCAAATTTTAATCTAATAAGAGACGTTACATATTTTCTCGATGCTTGAAGGTCTTCATGCCAAAGTTTATTAGGTATACTGGAATGAATCATCGTGTACCTGGTAGGGTAAAGCAATACTCTTTCCATTGGTAATTCCATTTGACTCTCAAATTTAGCTTAGGAACACTATACGTGTCTGCTATACCGATTTTATGTTCTAGAATGTGTCTTGATGAAGCTCCTAGCGAGTTTGGCTTGAATCAGCTTTTTTAAGTTTCGTGCAAGTAATTTTCCAGCGTTAAATAGACATTGGCAACTAATTAAATAAGACTTTTTGTAACCTACTAGTGTCAATTGAATGCTGATAATTAAATAGGTAAGGTCTGTTATCAAATATTTATAGTTAGACTATAAAATTACATATTTTTTCTTAAAATTTCATGCACAAAATATCTCGGCTGGTATTACTGACATCCGACTATTGTCATATTGAAGCTGAATATTACAGATGTGGCACTGACATCTTTGGTTCTGCAAGATTGCCTTACGTAAGGATTTAGGTAAACATTTTCAATTTATTACATTTTAGAAATTGGTGCGAAATAACTCGACCAAAAATTATTCTTCAGCATCATGGTAATCCATAATTTATTGATTAGATTTTAATTTTGCGTGTGTTCTTCGTACATCACACATCTATTTCTAGTTCACAACCTTAGCTTTGGCGTGCCTTCAGAAAATTGTTGTGGTTCAGGCAAATTTAAATCATTTTCTTTTATTGTCAGACTTCAAAAATAGTATATTGTTTTATTGGGGGTAACCGTGATACTTTTGTGACGAGTCTGTAGGTTTGACGGGCGAACGCATTTACTCCGAATAAGATATGTTATTTTTTTTTCAAGTGTCGAATAGCTATAAAATAATAAAGATAAAAAAATTCGCACTTCTGTCTGAAATGTCAAACTTTGTCATGAAATAAGTAAGATATGTCATGATTTTCTGAAGTTTGAAAGAAATTCTTTTAAAGAATTTAACCATCTTCAAAATAGAGGTTATCATTAGGCTGTGTTTGTCTCATAACTACAAAACTATCCTTTCGGTTGAATGTGCTTTAGGCTAATGTGAGGAATATAATTCAGCAAATGATCTAGATTATATCATTGTGACTAGAAACTTAAGAAGTGGAGGAGAAAAAAAGAGACAATAAAAATTTAAAGGAGTTTGATTATCCGGCCAGCAAGATCTCCCGACCTCGCGCCACTTGATTATTTTGTTTGGGCTACGTAATGGGTAAGGTTTATTTCACTAAACCTCGTGATTTGGAAGAGCTGAGGCAACGCATAATAAACATTTTTGCAGAAATACTACCTCAAATGATAAGAAGTGCTATTGAAAATTTTTACGTTCATCTCGGACAATGCTAAGAAGTCAATGGGCACCATTTCCAACACCCGCTATAATATTGAAATTAAAACCTGCTAGTGTAGCAGTTAAGCTGTAAACTAATTGCCTCAACTGGCCAAAATTCTCACCACTGTTAGTTTTTTTAATCGAGTTTTTTATTGCCCTGTAAAAAATGTAAATTGAAAATTACTAGCTGCTAATAAATTTACAAAATGTTAATAGTTGTTGTAATTTCCGCACGACCGTGTAAAATCACACCTTGCGAGAATCAAAAAAAATGCTCGACATAAAACCCACTGGGATAGGGGTGGGAGAGTCGAGTCCAATGTCATTGGATAGATTTCGTAAAAATAACAAATACGTGTTTTTCAGTTTTTGAATTGAACGTTTTTTTATGGGCACAAGACGCTACTCTTGAAACAGTAATGTTTTCTCTTAATTTTTTGCAATCACAGCGACACCATGCAAGAATCGAAAAAAATGTCCGGAATAAAATTTACGTATTTTTTGCCGTAGAATGCAAACTGTTCGAGAAATTCCAACGTTCCCATACTTTTCTAATACCCGGTACATGTAACGAATATCCTACGAGCCCTGCGAGATATTTTTTTCTTGTATTTTTATTCAGTTAAAATACTACTTCCTTTATAATTATGGCAGTTTATTGATTCTTAAACGTTTTTTTTTCCTTAAAAAAAACGTTTAATCGGCAAACTTACTCTACTCTACTACTCTAATCTACTTTTTATATTTCGATCCCGTGTCTCATCTCACCAGAATAATCCAAATATTGATGAGAAAAAAATATTAAGTAACATTTATTTACTTTGATTGATGCCAAACCACAAGTCTTTCGGCACAGTATACATTATTTAAACAAATGTTAACTTTTATATTTATTTTAGGAGATAAAATTACAATGTTCTTGCTATCAAAAAATGCATAGAATGCAACATTTTGCTTTCTTTCGATTGGTGCAAACTACAAATTTGTAGTTCTTACCGTCCTTGAGAATAATAGCTATTTATGTATCAAGTCCATAGTACAAGGCTTTATTGAACGAGTCTGGTTTATGGCCGAGCGAGCGTAGCGAGTAAGCGACAAAGAAGTAAATTAACAATTAAACTATACATAGACTTTTAAATTATGTTTGATTTTTGTCTTTGTACATATTTCGAATCAGATAATCATTTCGTCGATTCTTTATATATGAAATAGTGTGGCAGTGTTAATTGCAATCTCTACTTGTCTAATTAACCAAGAATTAAAATGTAAATGTGGAAACAAATTTAATGTTAAATATATATTATTGAAAATTTTGTGTATACCCTGTATATAAGTATTTAAGAAATGCATTTTTAAACATTCTTTTATCCTCTTCAAGTAAAAACTGTATGAGTTTCCGATAGTAATTCCATGAAAAATTACAATTTGCTGTAATAAGCAACCACCCAGGAGGGATAATTGATGTTGATTTTCAGGAACACTTAATAAGTTCATACAAAATTCCACGATGGAAAATAATTTCGTTGGTGCCCCAAAACAACATGTAAAAATTAGGGAAATCGATCTAAACCTAGGATCCCTCTAGTTGACATGTGAAGTCCTTTAAAATAAAAAAAATGTACACGAAAATATTCTCTGCAGGTGATACCAATTATATATTCGATGATATGATCCACATAACTAATAAAAGAGTAATCGCATAAACTTAATAAACCCCAGTTCCGTTCAAAATTGAACAAATAGATCGTTAAACTCAATTTCGGAACGCATCCGACATTTTAGGACATTCAGTCAGTTTGACTTGAGTTATTTTCAATTACATTTCATTTTCCATCAAATGTTTTCAACTGAATTTTCCAAACCTCTCGTTCAATCATGCTAATGCCGATAAAATTGTTTGATATTCCGGACAACGTAAAATATTTTACCGACTGAAATATTTGGGTAAAATTATCAATTGCATGATTCGGTGAAATTCACTTAATAAAGAACTGGATTGAAATGACCAATGGGCATATAGTGGAAAACAGAGTGGGTTGTTCCGGCCATCCAACAACGGAAATTGGGTCAGATACTAAACAGCACCATCTCCTGACTCCTTCCGGCAGATTACCACATACATATGTATCTATCTTTGCTTTTGTGATATCCATGTCACGACCAATCTTATCGATCAGGTTGTATTTTGATGTTTATTCGGATTTTATGGTTCATGAATTATTTATGGTCGTATGAGGAACGAGTAATCCGTTTGTGTTAATATCCACACCGGACGTATGCATAATAGAGGTATAGACAGGTTAAAGTCAATTTAAAATAAACATTGAAATATTTTGTATAAATGTATTCTCAGCAAAAATGAAATTCCTGCAGAATGTTCTGTGCTGCTATAATACAAGTTGTGCCAATTTCAATGAGCAGGAGTGGGAGACAATATTGGCAAAGAATGATATATTTCATGTTTCTTATTTGCTCCACTATATAGGGTGTTCCGTAACGCGGTGCAAAAGAATTAACTGCCAATTGCTTATCGAAAATAAAGGTAGGTTCTTCATAGATTTTGCAATGGCTTTCAATAAGGTTGATCATGACACCTTACTAAAAAAAAAAATTGGCTTTTCCATTAATCTCATGAAGTTCATAAGTTCCTATATAAGTTGCCGACTTCAACAAACAAAACTCATGAACATCGTGCCAGAGCCTTATTAGTAAGATCCGGAGTTCCGCAAGGTGGTAACCTGGGCCCCTTATTTTTTTGTTATTTGTGAATGACATTTCTGAACGTTTAATTTATTCTAAGTGTTTGTTATATGTGGATGATTTGAAACTGTTTATGCTGTTTATAGGCAAAATAATAAACGGATATATTGCATCAGAGAATATTCTATCAAAACTAAATTCTCATATTCCATCCAGACTCAAGACCCGATTAATTATATTTCAAGTGTATTATAAAACGTCATTTAGGCCGGGCATAAGTATCTGAATTTGTGTGAGATACTTGTTTTTTTGACAAATCGTGATACAGATCCTCATACGATTGTCCCTCATATATCGTGTATATGCAATTAATACATGATAAATCTCCGCATACCTTTATAATTTGTGTTGGTTTTGGAAACCGTGACGTAAAAAAATGTCGTGGACACATGTTTTTGATGCTTTGCAAATTCGTGAAACATTGACTAACTTATTTTTAAATTTGAACACTTTATCATACCTCAGATATACAGGGTGGGGCAATAGTTCTACGATAGCTAGAAATTAAAAAAAAAATTGCAAGTAAACTAGATAAAAAAGTCCATAACTGGAAATTATTTTCGAACATACAGGGCGAGCCAAGAGGAAATTACATGACCAAGTGCCTTTTTTTAAAATGGAATGCTATGTATATCAGTACATTTTTTGAAGCTCCTTTCTATGCTCTATTCGTTCCTATATTAGCATTGAATATCTCCCAACCACTTGGGTGTAATGAATTTTTTTGTTGAAATAATGCAATCTGCAGATGGATATTAAAAAAATCACCACAGTCACAATTATGGGTTTCAAGAAAAACTTAAGTGAATACCAATTACGAGACATATAATTAATGTTTTTGATTAAGTAGGTTTCTAGCTAGATTTTAGAATGCATAGTTTTGATAAATGAGAATTTGCAGACACAATTAATTTACGGTGAATGTTAAGGAAATATCTCAGCGGCATAAGAGCTTGCCATCGTAAGTTCCCTACTCGTACTGTGTCAAATGTTCGTACTTTTTCTAATATTAACTTGAGGTGAAAAGAAAGCGGGACATTTTTAAAAAAGAAGTGACAATTGTGGTCGTCGAAGACAAATATGAGATGCAATGGAAGCACAAATATTACATTATTTTGTCGAAAATCCTTATTTTAGTATTAGACAGGCTGTTCTTCAATTCCACATAACAAGAACAGTAGTACGGAGGATTTTTTTAAAAGACAAGGACTCCCATCATTTATAGAGTTGCTTCTCGTGACATGAATTTTATGGAATTATACACCGCCGTTAGATTTTGCAATGAAAGTACTATTCATAGATGAATCTTGTTTTATTAAACATAGAGTTTTAAATTTTCTTAACCAGCATTTATGCACTTCGGAAATACTCATGCTGCGGTAAATGGAAAATATCCGTACACATTTTTAATAAATATTTGGGCCGGAATTAAAGCCATCAAATTAATAGGGAATTTTGAGTTACCAAGTAGATTAAATGATCCAGTTATTTAAACTTTTTACGATATAACTTATATCAACTTATATACGATTTACCTCTTGCATTACACCAAATACTGTGGTTCATTTAGGATGGTGTGCTACCTCATTTTTCTTTAGAGGTTTGAGAATGGCTTGATTCAGCTTATAATTCAGCGCTCGGCGGGGCATATAGCCCGGAGAGTAGCTGTTGGTTGCAGTCTGGTTACGTTCCTTATAGTAAAATAAGGATTTTATAGACTAAAAATATTAATATTCCGCCCTCTAAAAGCACATTTGAACTACGCTAACCCCAGTCAGGCTATTTATTTTTCGATTGCAACAGACACTGGACCGCTAGATAGCGCCTGCTGACTATTTTACATGTCGCTATCCCAAAGATACCGAAATGTACTAAATAGTCAAGTGATCCTCGTGTCGGTCGTCACATGCCTACCTTGCACTGACGAGAGCCAACAGCTCGAAACTGCAGTCTGCAAGTGGTATGTGACGACTGGCATAAGAGCTAACTGTTTTTATTATTATTATTCTCTGAGATATTAGTAAAAAACTGAATTTTTCCGTTTCATTGAGTTCTTTTTAAGGGTTCGGGGGGTAGATTTTTAGTAAATTTTTTTGAACCACTTTCTACTAGCAAAAAACTAGTCTTTGATAAAAAATTAGCGAGGTAACAATTAATTCTAACTTTTCATTAAAATTAGTCTCTGACAACTGGGCAATATATAAAACAAATAGACTTTTGTTAAATTTTCTTTCTAATATTGGTAAAGTCAGTTTCTACATTTAATAATTTTATTGACGATTATATGCCTTTCCTTTTTTGCCATCTTTCTTAAACTTTCTGCCGAATTCCTGTCTATTCTGTACCCATTTTACCAAACATGTTCATAAATCTTTAATCTCTGTACTTCTTTTTTCATAATGTAATTTTAATTTTCATCCGATATTATAATTATAAATATATATATATATCGAATCGAAGCATTAGCGCTTTGTTGGTACTATGTGATTATTACACTTAACGCGCCAGGCTTGTAACTTGTAATTCAGCGCTCGGCGGGGTACATAGCCCGGAGAGTAGCTGTTGGTTGCAGTCTGGTTACATTCCTTATAGTGAAATAAGGATTTTATAGAGGAGCTTGCGACTGAAATATTATGTTTTAATATATATATATATATATATATATATATATATATATATATATATATATATATATATATATATATATATATATATATATATATATATATATATATATATATATATATACCTATGGCATACTGAGGAGAACTAATAAGTTCGAAACCGGTCTATGTCTGGTCAGGGAGTTGACAAATGACATTGGCTACCAATTTTTCATGTTTTGTAAGGTGTAATTCAATGCAGGTCGGGGTATTTGCCCGCTGAGTAGTTGTTTCCTGCAAATGATGTATAATAACAGTATATAGGTTAAGTCCACCAAGGGCTGAAGGTCGCCGCTCTCGGTACTTGCAAAATGGCAAGTCGCTATACACCATGGAGACATCTGTGATGTCTGGTATATAGTAGCATTAGACCACATGAGAGGATTCACTTACCTCTCACCACTACACCATTTACATTAGTCTGTATAAGACTAGCAGGTTGGCCACTGTCATTTGTCTGCTCCATGACCTATGGCATACTGAGGAGAACTAATAAGTTCGAAACCGGTCTATGTCTGGTCAGGGAGTTGACAAATGACATTGGCTACCAATTTTTCATGATTTGTAAGGTGTAATTCAATGCAGGTCGGGGTATTTGCCCGCTGAGTAGTTGTTTCCTGCAAATGATGTATAATAACAGTATATAGGTTAAGTCCACCAAGGGCTGAAGGTCGCCGCTCTCGGTACTTGCAAAATGGCAAGTCGCTATACACCATGGATACATCTGTGATGTCTGGTATATAGTAGCATTAGACCACATGAGAGGATTCACTTACCTCTCACCACTACACCATTTACATTAGTCTGTATAAGACTAGCAGGTTGGCCACTGTCATTTGTCTGCTCCATGACCTATGGCATACTGAGGAGAACTAATAAATTCGAAACCGGTCTATGTCTGGTCAGGGAGTTGACAAATGACATTGGCTACCAATTTTTCATGATTTGTAAGGTGTAATTCAATGCAGGTCAGGGTATTTGCCCGCTGAGTAGTTGTTTCCTGCAAATGATGTATAATAACAGTATATAGGTTAAGTCCACCAAGGGCTGAAGGTCGCCGCTCTCGGTACTTGCAAAATGGCAAGTCGCTATACACCATGGAGACATCTGTGATGTCTGGTATATAGTAGCATTAGACCACATGAGAGAATTCACTTACCTCTCACCACTACACCATATATATATATATATATATATATATATATATATATATACATATATATATATATATATATCTATATATATATTAATTGATATTTATCATATCAGTCTGGTCGATAGCCGAGTGGGTTAAGGCACGAGGTGGCAATCGCGATTCATCGCACCACCGGGTTCGAATACGATACCCATCCTCTCTGTTAAAGTTGTTCACGTTTTTCATAATTTCCAGTGATATTGACGTCCTCGTAGTCGACGTCAATATATTAGACAAGAATACGCCCTATTGTCCGCGAATCATTAGGGAATCACTGGACATTATGAAAAACATCTTTAACTTTAACAGAGAGGATGGGTATCGACGTAGTAACTCGTGGAGACTGGTATTGCCAAGTACCAGCACCGTAGTAAGTCACTATCAACCAGACACGACGAATGAGCAGCGAAGCGAACCAAGCACGACCAGCGACCAGCGAAGCGAAGCGGCGCCTAGGTATATAACGAGGAGTGTAACACAACAAATTCAGTCTTTAGAATCCTTCTGAAGAAGCTGACAGGATAATCAGCGAAACGTCAAGACGAGTTCTATGACCACGGCAAGACACGGAAGAAACTACTTCAATAAAATACATGTTTCTACATTAATTATTTGTTAAATAAAACTAATTTATTTATTAGGATACAACTACCCAAATAGATAAGAAATACAGGGTAGCAAAAGAAAACATCGAATTTTATTCAATAAATACATGTCGAAAGTTAATACAGAATTATATAAAATATTTGTGTATAACAAGTATTATTTTTAGATTAATGCAATACAGGCCGCTTAATTTTATTAGCAGCAGTACGAAATATATCAGCTTAAAGCATTATAATTTCATTATTGATGATTTCCATTTGAGAGATCCATTTTGGTCAAAACTTCATCCAGTAGTATGAAGTTATGCATCTACTGTTTTTTGCATACTGATCTCAAACGGGTCATCGATATATTTTCAGCTTTGCAATATCAGAATGTCGACGGAGGAATGATTGAAGCACTTTATAGCTTTACTTTCGCTCTTGTTAAATTTACGTGCAATACCCGAAGTCCCTGCAAGTGTATGCCATCGTCATTGTCAGTTGGGGCAAATGCACATTTTTGCATTTCCTAATACTAGTGGCAATTTTTGTTCTACTTCTTCACCTAGGGACAGTGGTAGACCAAAACTGTCATTTTTCTTAACGTTCTGACTTTTGGTTCGACGTTTAAAAATGTTGCTTTGGGTATGGTGAATAACTTTGCGGCCTCGATGACCCCCATGGTGCTAATTTGCTGATCACATTTTCCTAGTTTTCTTTGCTCCAGTTTCCTCGAATTTTCTCTGTAAATTTCTGACAGTACTCTGTACATATTTTTGTAACATGAAATGTAGCTAAACGCTAGGGCGGATTAGCTAAGACCTAGGTACATGCCTGTTTATGTACGTGCAATAACAGTTTAAAACTTGCCCGAGGAATTGCGGTGCCACTTTAGGTGAGCACCTTATAAAATTATACGATACAAACTTTAAAATGAATACTTTTTTAAAAACATAAGTAAGAAGGCTGTGTTCAATACCACCGACTTGCAATGATACAAGACGAGTAGCAATCCCGACGTCAGCGCCACCTTTTATTAGTGTCAGTCCGTCTTTCCTACTAGTCCAACACTCCTCGGTTTACCCTTTCCACAATACCAACTTTTCTTTAACGTCTTCGCTCGATTTTACTTAAGTTAAATGGACCATTGTTTAATTACAATAAATATTGTAAGCTATCAAATTCAAGTTGAAATGATACAGTTGACTTCTTTCTGTGCTCAATATCTGCGATCTTTGCAAACTTTCATGTTTTCATGCATAACATATTCATAAAATATCGTTATTCATATTTACATTGTTCTCATTGTTAAATTTCCCATTAATTTTCACAAAGTTGATCAAGAAACTTTGTATACGTAGGTACATTAAATACATTGGCTGTCGTATTAAGTCCACGTCAACCTTGATTATAATAATAGATGTTTATCCTAACGTTATTCTGATACATTTTGATACAACAATAGCTGTAAGGTGCTTTTGTTTACAAAAGGTTATAATTTACGTAAACGTATAAGTAAATAAGTTGAAATTCAAACTTATTTCATTGATTCAACTTCTATTAATAATTGTGTAAATCAAAACTTTGTTAAATTATTTACTTTAGGCTTTTAGTATGAATTACAAATTGGTAATAAGTTTCGGGAACAACTACTTTAATTTACGATATTAAAAAAAATCTCATTTGTATCAATGATTGAATGTAAAAGTATATTTTGCAAACGGTGTAAAATGAAAATAATTTAAAGTGCTTGCAAATGTAGATATTTTCCTGAAATATTATGAATTTTATCAATTTCTGAATTGACAGTCTCCCTATAATCAATTTTTTTAATCAACGTGTTGAGATATTTCATAATTTTTTAATTATTCATTTTCTGAATGTCGTGATAACTCAAAAATCATAAAACTATTAAAGATAAATAATATATGTCATTCCGCCATAGTGTTAACAAAATTAAAAATATGGAAGCCCTTAACGTATAAATAATTAGAAGTTCTAGTTAATACGATTACTATGAGATTTTGCAGATTGTGTAATAACATAAAACAAATTTCGGAAGATTTCGGTTGTTTCCTCTGGTTTCAATCAAAAATAAAAAATAACTGACCCGTACTGGAAATTTCAGTGGAATTTAGAGTCAAACTCGACTAATCTATATAATATGTTAAGGCTTTACTAAATGATCATCAAAAATCCTCAGCAAGATATCGAATATGGCAGATATTAACTGTGGTATACCACAAGGATATGTACTAGAGCCCATTTTATTTTTCTTATACATAAACTACTTAGCCACTATTGATATTCAAGACACTTTTTACGATTTTTGCAGACGATACTACCATTATGTGGCATAGTAAAAATGTTAACAGTCTACGAGATATTATTATACAGTCAGATATATGTAAAGTGTGATTTTATTTCGCTTGTATTCAATATAAACAAAATGAATATACTTACTTTCAAGTTTACCTATGCTGATATTTTTTTGGATAACCAACCTATTGAGAGCAAACACCATACTAAATTTATTCACTTTTCTTTCATTGTTGAGAAGTTAACATTTGATGTACATGTCTCTATTTAAGTAAAAAGTTGACTTCTGGTTATTATGCAGTGAGACTAACTTCAAATGACCTAGGTTTCAGGGCTACAAAAATGACTTGTCTTTCCCTAATTCAGTCCCATATAAGATACTGAATCCCTTTCTGGGGAATGTATTGCAATCTTAGTGAATATTATGACGATTCATTTTGAAATGTTTTGTTTCATATTTCTAATAATTTGTTCTATTTGTTTACATATTTTTCTTTATACATATACTTTCAACTATGACATGTACTCATTCGTTACATGTGCAATGTGTGTATGGTGGTGAAAAAATATTTACTGTTCAATACTATTGTATTAGTTGTCTTTTTCTTTATTGTATCTTTGTACGTAACTTTTATTGCACCTACCCACATATTACCTACCTTACTTTATTTTAATTTAAATTTAAAATTAGCTATGTTTATATATGTTATGTTATACTTTATACATATAGATTTGTCAATAAAAGTATTTCATTCTTAGACAATAAAACATATCTTGATTGATTGAAGTAATATTTCACTTATTGCCCTGTGTTCTCTATCTTCTCTAACTTCGGAACGATATATGAATACCAAGTCCAACTTTTTAACATGATTTTATAGATAAGCAGAGTAAATAGCAATTATATATTAATTATAAACAAAAGTTGATATATCATGAATATAAACGAGGTTTTGAAAATAACATTGCGAACTTTGCCTCAGAGAATAAAATAACAAAATTCACCAACGGTTCTACCAGAATGGCCTTCAGCAGGCATTTTCCCTCGGACAGAAAATCCGCTTCAGTAGAGTTTCCATATCAACAATAGTTTTTAGCAATTTGTAACCATTGCAATTAAGTTCGTACATTATAATAACTGTAATCATGATTTAAATTAACTAAACACCTATATTAAGTATTTCTTAAAATACAGTATTCCCCGGTTTATTAACACTTACTATATGATCTACTTCTAAACTAATTTTTCAGATTCGTAATATATTGTGTGGACACAAAATGATCCAAATTACTGATTTCTAAAAATGATTAAATAAGACTTGTCGTATCATATTTTATGCATGCTAGTTTTACCATCCTGAAATTGTGTTGTTCCAATTAAAGGCCTGGTTGATTGCAACTGCGCTGGTAAATATATGAACGTCCGTTCAAACGAATAGTTTGTTAAGTAAATTTAATTTTTATGTTGCCTTTAATTAAGTTCTTTGTGGAATTTTGTACGTAAAATAAAGTTATTTTTTTAGTTTTTATTGCGGAGTGCATAAAAGACAAAATTTATTAGCATCCTTTATTAATAACTTAACGCTCTTTACTCATAATTCCCTGTTTATATATATACAATACATTAATTCATACTATGCACATTGCATTTTCAAATTTTAATACATTTTGAAATGCAATAAATATGCAATTTATCGTATACGTTGGTAGTATTGTGATACATTTTTAATCATTTCTACAAATCTTCAACGCACCAATAATATTTTAAATAACTCGATTCATTCAATATGAAAAGTGAAATAAAACAATTGCGTATGGACTATATTTGGATAAATCGATAATATTATAGATAATTTTGCAATGTATTTATAGTCCGGGAGGTAGCGCTTCATTTGGACGAGTCATTTTATACCGACTGAAAGTCATAACAATAGTAGTTTTCTCCTAATGCATACGCGATCTGAACGTCAGCTATTCCAGTAGCGGGGAAGGTAAGGATGACAGCATGTTAAAGCTGTAAAAACCGTACTAAAATTTATTAGATGTTTTTTTAGATCATTTGCAACAAAAAAATAATAGTGAAGAGAGGGGATTATACGTCAGTCACGTATATAAATCACATTGAAAATGTTCAAGTATAAAACCATTTTATACCTTATGAACTCTGTGCAGCTGAATTTTTATACTTTTAAAAGAAAAGAGAAAATCGTCAGCTGTATTTATAACGGAGGTAAGACCGTCAGTCAGCCTCATAAACATGCTGGGCACTCAGTGCATCTGAGTGTTGCATAATAATATAATAATAAAGAAATGTATTTATCCACATAACTTATATTATAAAGAACATTTGAGGACGGATCTCGAAGATGTAACGCATTCCATCGACACAATAGAGGAACTAGACATAGCCTTATATCAACTACAAAACACCATGACATCATGTTATGAAAAGAGCTGTCCCATTAAACAAAGGGCAATCCAAAGAGATATGCCCTGGTGGAACAGGGATCTCAGCCGTCTCAGGGCTGAGACTAGGAAAGCTTTTAACAAAGCCAAATCAATGGAAACTGGAAGGACTACAAAAAAGCCCTTACGGAGTACAACAAAGAATTGACAAGGTCTAAAAGAAGATCATGGAGACGGTTCTGCGAAGGGATAGATGAACTAGCCCCAGCAGTCCGCTTACTCAAATGGAATAGGGCTACTCAAGAAGCCCGATGGCGAATACACAGAGAGTCAGCAGAAAAATATAAAAGTGCTTTTAGGTACTCATTTCCCAGCCTGTCGTATAAGAATGAATTTCCACAGGGCTATCTAGATGAGGATGCTCATCGTGCTACCAGAGAAGGAAAAGGAAGACGCTTGGGTAGAAAAATATTCACCCTCAATAAAATTAAATGGGCGGTATCTACCTTTAAGCCCTTTAAATCACCGGGCAGAGATGGCATCTTCCCTGCCCTACTTCGACATAGAATTGAGGAGCTTATCCCATACCTGAGAAGTATATTTATAGCAAGCTATATACTTGGGTATATTCCCCGAGCTTGGAGGGAAGTCAAGGTGGCGTTTATTTCGAAAATAGGCAGACGTCCACCAGACGAGAATAAGTCGTATCGCCCCATTACCTTAACCTCACTTCTCCTAAAAACAATGGAGAAACTTTTAGATCAATAAATTAGAAGTGAAATCCTTAAAGGAACACCGCTTCACGCAAAACAATTTGCCTATCAACCTGGCAAATCAACAATAAATGCTCTACATTGTCTGGTTTAAGGCATTGAAAAGACATTTGCAGCAAAAGAAGTGGCTATGTGTGCTTTCATAGATATAGAGGGTGCTCTACATCTCCTGTGAATCTATACAAAAAGCCGCGGAAAAAAGGGGAATACAGTCCCCTACAATTATATGGATACAATCCATGCTCAGAAGCAGAATTATTACCACAACTGTGGGGGATGAGTCGGCTACGTTGACTGCACTCAGGGGTTGTCCACAAGGTGGAGTCCTATCGCCCTTGATGTGGTCAATCGTCGTCGATGATCTCCTACATAAAATGAGTAATTCAGGTTTCAACGTCCAGGGATATGCAGATGACTTGGCCGTCACTGTGAGAGGCAAAAACGAGGTCACGATTTTCAGCCTCATACAAATTGTTTTAAATATAATATTCAAATGGTGCTCGTCAGGGGAGCTCAATGTCAATCCGAGCAAAACAACTATTGTCCCGTTCACTAAAAGGAGAAAATTCAATCTTAGAACTCCTGTGCTGAATGGAACGATACTAAATTTTTCCAGTGAAGTCAAGTATCTAGGAGTAATCCTGGATCAAAAACTCACATCTGGAAAGGACTCTTACTAAAGCAACAGCGGCAATATGGACGTGCCGTAGGTTGTTTGGTAAGACTTGGGGTTTAAGACCGAAAATGACACATTGGTCTTATCTTTCGGTTGTCAGACCTATGGTAACCTACGTATGCGTATGGTGGCCAAAAACAGAAGAAAAAATAGCACAGGGAAAGTTGCAGAAACTGCAACGCCTTTCCTTTATAGGGACTACAGGAGCAATGCACTCGTGTCTCACAGCAGATATTGAGGCTATGCTTGACCTACTTCCCTTGCACTTGCATGTAAGGAAGGAGGCAAGACTCACCTAACGACTGCACCAGACACATAAATTTAAACGATCTGGTTAGTCACTTAAGGATTCTGGAGTTAATTTATTTGAAGTCCATGACCAAACCCACTAGCTCAATGCCAATCAGACAAGACTTTGACTGCCCGTTCGACGTGCTAATTGAAAGCCGTCAGACGAGCAAGATAGAGGCACTGCGACTGAAACAAGGGTCACTCATCTGGTATACAGATGGATCTAAGATGGCTGAAGGGGTAGGAGTGGGCATAGCAGGGCCTAAATGTAAGCTATACAAAGCCCTCGGTAACACCCAGACCATCTTCCAGGCAGAAATTGACGCTATAGATCTGTGTGCCCAGGAATGCCTAAATAAAAGCACCCGAAGGGCAAAGATCTATATATTATCTGATAGCTAGGCAGCACTAAAAGCTCTAAGGTCCTATACCCTTGACTCTAAAATTGCCTGGGAATATAGACAATCCCTGAAGCAACTGGCCTACAACAACAGGGTTACCTTGATGTGGGTGGTGTGGGCATGAGGGAGTACAAGAAAATGAACTTGCTGACAGCCTTGCAAAAAAAGGATTTAAAGCACCATTCATTGGACCCGAACCGTTCTGTAGCCTGGCCAAGAGACACATAGCGGAGGAGATCCAAAAATAAGAAAAGGACCAGAAAAAGTCCTACTGGAGGAATACTCCAGGCCAAAGACAAGCGAAAAAGATTTATAACTTATTCGGCAAAAAATGCCACAAGGCTTCTCAAACTTGAAAAGTCCTAATTAAGGCTAATCACAGGCCTTCTAACTGGCAAATGCCCCTTGAGATATCTTCTCAAGAATATGGGCAAGGCGGTGGACAACAAATACAGATATTGCGATACTGCAACTGAAACTGCGGAACATATATTTTGTGAATGCAAGGTATTAGTCCGCACTAGGCTAAAATTCCTAGAACAGGCGAAATTAACGCCTGAGGACATAGGGAAATTAGCCCCCAGGAAAATCACAAGCTTTGTAAAAAGTCTTGGAATTCTGGCAACAACTAGATGTAGGGTAAATCATAAAAGATCTTTTAGGTCGAAGTGAAGTAAGGCTGTTCGAAGCCAAACGACCCCATAAAACAACCTACAATCTAACTTACAACCAGTAATTTTACATTAGTGTGATAAAAAGTTTTAAAAAATGGATAAAAAGAGAACGCTCAGTTACTGTCGAAGCAGCTTGTTCTTCCGCGAATCCTAAATAAGATAGATGATTTCGTGCAGTAATACTCTGTAAATATGCGAGAAAAACATGAGAGGGCAATATAACAACACGGAGAAAAAAATGTATTAACTAAATAGTTAGCAGCTTAGACTTAAGGGAAATCTTAAACTTACCAATGGACATTGATCTTAAAGAAATACTTAGCTCGTTGTACTTTATTACTACATTATACGAGAATGATCTCTCGAATAATGCAGTTTTGTGCATAGATATAGAAAGCAGACCTTTACTATGTATATTAATGTTGTGTACGTCAGTTCTAAACCTTATTTTATTATATAGATATGAAGGAGTATCATAATTTCGCCTACTTATCATTAACAACCATTTAAAATTTTTAATTTCATGAGGTGGTCGAACTTACTTATGCCACAAATAAACCGAACACATACATTCTGAATTCTTTGTATTCTGTTGGAGGCAACACTGTCAATATAAGAATTATAAAGAATATCGCAGTAATTAAATTGTGACAAAACTAGAGTCTCACATAACATAATTTTAAGTTCTTTGGATAATATATGTCTACTACTATATAAAAGTTTTAAGTTACAAGAGAGATATAATTGGGTATCATCTGCATAATAAAGATATTTACAATGTGAAATAAAGGTTTCAAAATGTATTGTGTAAATAGTATATAAAAGTAGACCTAAAATTGAGCCTTGCGGAACTCCAGAAGTCGCTACTGTTTTTGGTGAATATTTGTAATTACAAACAACCCGTTGAACTCGATCACATAAATAATTTTTAAATAACAATATAGAATGTTTTGTAAGACCTGTGTAGTGCAAAATTGCAAGCGATATATGGTGGTCTAGTGTCTCAAATACCTTACTGAAGTTTAAGAGAACAAGTGCTGTTACTTTCCCTTTATCCACTTCCTCAATAATATCATCTGTTGTATTTAGTAGGGCAGATACGCAACTATAATTTTGTCTAAATCCCGACTGATATGTTGGAAATAATTGGTTACTATTAAGATGCACTACTATGCTTACCCTTTTTAGCGTTTTAGATATTATTGGCAGTATTGAAATTAGTCTAAGGTCTTTAAAATCTAACGGGTTAGACGTCATAGGTATTGGTTTTATTAAAGCCTCTTTCCAACAAGACGGATATACACTACTATCTAAACAGAAATTTATAATGTGGGTAATTAGAGGAACACAGTTTTACAAAGGTAATATTAAAGCATCGGATCCCGTAGCTTTGGTAGAAATTTTTTAAATTATCTTACTTATGTCATCATCATTGACTCTTGAGAATGTAAAATTGTTAGGTACAGACTTCTTTGTATGCGTGTTATAAAAGTTTATTAAATCTTGCTTATTATAGGTACCGAATTATTGAACCGAGTTAACAAAGTAATTGTTGACATCATCAGGGTCTTGTAATTCTTTAAGGATCATATTCATTCATTTAAGGAATATTCATTCGTTTTAGCTCTTCCCAGGTGTCTTTAAATCTTAATGTTCGGAATTTACAATAAGATAAGTCCTTTTTTCATTTTTTACAACATTAGTATAGTTGCACCATATTTTATAATCTTCCTAGTTAGCGGCAGTCCTACTAGATTTGAATTTTTTATGTTTCTTATCCCTTATTGTCATTAATAAATTAACGTTGTCGGTTAACCAAGGCATATATGGTTTACGTATAGTACAAGTTTTGATAGGCACATGTGTATTATATAGACAGTTCTAGCTTTCATTTAAGTATTCTAATTTGTCGTCAATATTTTATAATTCGACTATATCATGGGGAATGGTAGCTCAGTGTGTTAAAGCGACTGGCTAGCAAACTGAATTGCCTAGCGAAGTGGGTTCGATTCCCGTAAGGCGAAACAATTTTTCATTAAAAAAAAAATTGCCTCAAGAGTGGTTCGGAGTCCACATTAAACTGTAGGGCCTCGTCTCTCTTTGCCTAGCACAAGATCCTTGAGATCTTCCAGGGGGTTACTTCGGTAACTTGAGAGGCGGTTAAGAAAACATTTTTTTTTATATGAAACAATGGAAGTGAAGTAAGGTCTAACATAAATGAATTGTAGCATAAGCTTTTACATTTACATTTAATTTAACATAAATTACATCATGATCGGATATGCGATTCGTGCTAATGACACCTTTTTCTAAAATGAAAGACTCCTGAGATGTTAGTATAAGGGCAATTAAAGATTCGGAAATTCCAGCAGTTATAATGGGGGTGTCAATAATCTGAGTGAGACCTACATCTTCTAAAAGATTATTCACAGCTCTAGTTGATAAATTCTTATATTGCAATAAATCGATGTTAAAATCTAGAAGACGGAACAAATAATCTGCTTGTAACAGATCAAAAGCAAGTGTGTTCTCTAATTCTGTTAAGAAATAATTATAGTCTAAGTTAGGAGGTCGGTACACGATACCAACATAATAATTTTTGTTTAAGATGATAAAGTTACCCAAAGTTGTTCAATTTTTTTAGAAGTTGCTAAAATGCTGTACTTTAATTCATTTTTTATATACATGCCTACACCGCCACCTTTTTGACAAATGAACTGATGATCTTTCCACACACAAACATTCAGGTGACGGCGACTTTTATTTTTTTAACTATAAAATTACTCTATCTTTCAATTTTAATCAGTATTATATCAATTTAACATAAGTTATGCCATTTTATACTGTCAATAACGAGTTACTAATAGATTATTCATACTAATCAAGTTCATTGTGGCACGGAAAGCGGAAGTGGATGAGATTTATCTAATTCAAGACGTTCCCCTGTCTTCTCATTTTGTTCCTAGCAGATAAAAATTGTGTATAGTAGGATAAGGACGCCTTGATATTATTTTAAGGGAAACCGGGAAACACTCTGAGATCTATTTTGATAATAAATAAAACCATTAAACCAGCAGTAAAATACGTAAAACCATATTTATGTGGGTGAGTCATCCAGACCTTTCAATGTAAGATTGAATGAACACAAAAATTATAGTAGAAAGAATAATATTCAAAAATCGAAGATTTGCGAATACGCTTGGGAAAACAGGCACAGAATAAAGCGGAACACGGCAGCGGAATTTTAATTAGAGGCACATAACACAAATTTAAAAATTAAGGAATCTGCGATAATATTATTAAATGAGGATAAATGCGTTCTCATTGTTCTACAGATTTTTTAGTGATTGTCTTTAATACTTCATCTGTCAATCTTATCAATACTTACCAAGAAGATCGCAGAAATTTTTTTACAATAATATTTATTCACCAGATAATAAATAATAATAATAAATAATAAATACATCACAGGTGATGACGACCCCCTTTATCCCGGAACGCTTGTGTGGGAGGGGGCTACACATTTAGAGACAAGAGATACACACCCAATATCCATGTAGTAGAAAAATCCCTCTCACACTGCCACGACCGGGAATCGAACTCGGAACTTTTGGGTGAGAGGCAAGTGGACTCACCTCTCGACCATCAGTCATATAATAATAATAATAATAAATGGTTTTTATTTCAACAATGCAAAAATAACATACAACTTAACAGAGATATTAATTAGTAAATAATATGCATTATTGAAGAGGCGAAGTACAGTACATGTGTACTGTTCTACCACTTAACCTCTCCTACCCACATGATTTACTGTTTATATAAAATATTAATAAAACTTAACATATATATTTAAAGAAACTGCCTACTCTAATATATGATACATTTACTATTATGTATTAACCCTTTCCTATATTATATACTATTCAATTTGTTGCACATAATAATGATCATTATTGATTCCTTAACAATTGTTTCTTTAATTCAAATTTAAATTTATTGATATTGCAAGCCTTTAAATCTGCCGAAATGTTGTTATATATTTTAGAAATATTGTACAAAAATGACCTTTCATATAGTTTAGTTTTATGAGCTGGTGGTGTAATTAGTGACTTCCTTCTTATATTAATATTATGCACATCTGTTCTGTAGCGAATTTTCAAAAATAAGTAAGGTGGAGTTTTCGTGGTAACAATCTTGTGAAAGAATACTGAAGAGTGAAGTAGGCGTCTGTTAGTCATATTTAACAATCCGATTTCTTTAATTTTATGTGAAATATGTTCTCTCCTTCTAATACCACAAATTAGCCTAGTGCATGAATTTTGTATTCTTTGAACTCTTCTTGATGTCATCATATCCAGACAGGGGCCATATATTACATCGCAATATGAAAAATTTGACAAAACAAGCGCATCACATAATAATTTGATAGTGCCTTTATTTAAAATATTTTTGCATGCATATATATTTTTTAAGTTACAAAAAGCTTTTTTTACACAAGTATTGATATGCGTTTTAAATCTAAGATCTGTGTCAATAAGGAGTCCTAAGTTTTTCGCTTCATCAAATATAATCAAGTATATTCAGGTGTTCCTCAGGGTTCGGTCCTTGGACCTTTGTTATTTCTGATTTATACCTCCGATATATTAACATCCTTAAGAACATGTAAATTACAGGCGTATGCTGATGATACGGAAATATACCTACATTTTGACCATAATGACTATCCTGATACGCAAATATACTTACATTTTGATCATAATGACTATCCTCTCGCGTTCACCCCTATCAGCAATGGTCTAAATTTAATTAATTAGCTTGCCTTTGAGCATAATTTGAAACTGAATCCCTCTAAATCTGGTGATATATTATTTGGAAATAAAAATCATATTCACACCCTTAAGGAAAACTTAAACATATCTATTGAGTACACTCCTGTGCCGATTATTAATTCAATAAAGAACTTAGGCATCATTTTGGATAACAACTTCAAATTTAAAATTATATCAAAAGATTACTTTAAAAATCTTATGCATCTTTAAAATTATTATATGCTAATCCCTATTTTCTGGATATGAAACTTTAAAAAACATTAAAACAAAATGTTTTAGTCGCAAACTCCTCTATAGAATCCTTATTTTACTAAAAGGAACGTAAACAGACTGCAACCAATAGCTACTCTCCGGACTATATGCCTCACCGAGCGCTGAATTACAAGTTACAAGCCTGGCGCGTTAAGTGTAATAATTGCATATTACCATCAAAACGTTAGTACTTCGATTGCAACAAACATCAGCCGAAAGACTGATCCTACTTAAAGGAGCTCTCGTGCCAGTCGTCACACACTACTTGCAGACTGCAGTTTCGAGCTGTTGGCTCTCGTCAATGCAAGGTGGGCATATGACGACCGACACGAGGATCACTTGACCATTTAGTACTAAATGGTTAAGCTTTTGAAATCTCTGCCCGATGATTTAACTAACCATATTAACTTCTAATCAACTTCTAATCTAAGCGTAAATACAATTTTTTATTATTAAATAAATCGAATCATGATGATGTGTAATAAATACTCTGAGTTGTCCTATATAATATGTGTGTACCTTTGTTGTGAATATATGTATATATCTATGTGTTTTTAATGTAGTTACTGTTCTCTTATTTGGTTTTAGTGATTTGTTCTCGTCTTCTGTCTATATGGTTAAGTGGAATAGCAGCAGTTTGACAGAATATACAGTTTGTATTTCTTTGTAATTGCAATTAACATTATTTCTTATATATAAAGGCGATTATAATTATTATTATTATTGCACTGCATGGTTACCAATGTTAAAAGAAGACCTTAACAAACATTATATAATTTAAAATATTAACAGATCTGTTAAAGTAGTATCTAAGGATATAGCGTAAACACAATTTTAAAGCTGTGTATGTATTTAATATATAAACCACACAGCGTGCAAGAATTGCATTCATAATTTTAAATAGGAAACTTGCTAACCTCTGAACAGACCCTTTTACATGAACGTGACAGGTGCAGAGGTTATTTTTAACCTCTCCACAATAAAATTGCGAGAGGTTACTAAAATTGGTTCAAAAACAAAAATTGAGATAACATCAAATTTTTACGTTTTGAGGTCCTAGGAACCCAAAAAAGTGGTTTTTGAAAAATGTCTGTGTGTGTGTGTGTATGTGTGTTAGCACGATAGCGTCGAAACTACTGGACGGATTTGAATGAAACTTTGCATGTGCGTTTCTTTAGTGCCCCAGAAGAACTGAAAAGGTTTTGGCTGAGATCGGATTACGTTTAGTGCCATTTTGACGCAACAAGTTGTTTATTTTATAATTACTTTCAATTTGCAATGAAACCATTGAAAAGCAGTTAAAATTCTGATTTCAACGATATATCACACTTCTACCCTTTCGATTTGGTTTCCGTGAAAAAAATTAAAAACAAAGCAAATATTAAGCATACATCGTATTTCGCATGACATGATCGATGCGCGTAGCCGTTACGTCGTGAAACTTGTCACATCATGTGTCAATTCACGTGTGAGGGTTTCTTCACACAATATTCACAATATTCCTCTAAAATCTAGTAAAATCACTGAAATGCTAATGTTTCATTTAACAAAGACATCCGCGAGCGATCAGATTGCAATGAGAAAATTTTGACGATTGTCATTGTCATCGTTTGTCATCCGATAACGTTGGTGTCATGTCATGTTAATAAGATTTCGGCAACTTTTAGTGGATTGTCACAAACTTTAAAGGTAGATGTAACAATATCAATATCACATGCTTTCTGTACCTTCGTTGGTGAATTTATTAAAATTATCACTTTACCAATTTTCAGTTTGTTGCTTTACAAATCTGTAGTATTTAGGATAACTAGACTTTCTTAGTCATTCAAGTGATGTTGTTAATATCCTAATAGTATATTATTCAACGAGCGATAATGTAGGCAATAACTCCCATAGATGATTGTAAATTCATTAAGTTGAGAATTTTTTTAGTGCCCCAGAAGATCTGAAAAGATTTTGGATGAGATCGGATTGCGTTTAGCGCCGTTTTGTCACACAATTTAATGCTCTTTTCGGCTTCAAAGATCCACCTAGTGGGGAGGTTCCAGCCGCTTCCAGTAGCTGCCGATTTTTTCAATATACGAATTAATTTTGATCTTTTGTAGAATTTGTGATAAGAAGACATATGTTGCAGAAAAAAATTCATAGAAAGAAAACATGAATTAAGTCTCTCCAGATACACAATTACGAGACAGTCTTAAGAGGGTATACCGAGGCAGACCATAATTGTAGCGCATTATATCAAAATTATACTATACAAATTAGTTCTTTAAAGTTTTATTCCAGTCTGGCGTATTTTAACAATCACATATTCCCATGAGCATGATCCCTTATTAATAAAGAATATCTTTAATAAAAGTAACAAAGCGAAATCTAATATAAATTTAAAACCAAGATAATATTGAAATGGTTTGGTAAAATTCCCCGCTTTAATATCCGATATTAACTTTCCTTTAATACGCAATATATATCACGTCTGACTGAGCACTGGATATTTATATGAAAACGAATAATTTGTTATATGTAAATTAATAAATGCAAGCAGATTACTGAATTAATTAATTCCCTATCCAATAGTGACTAATAGGATGAAATATACTCCAAAAAAAAAACGGAGCGTATATTAAATATTCAACTATGCCAATCCTTATGCCGCAAGTAGTTATCGGATAAAATTTCCGGCTGTTTTATCAATTGATAATGTAACTGTTGAAAGTATCACACAAAGCAGCCACCGCATAATTGTACTAGTGGAATAATGTATTGCTATGATATCCGCTGACGGCGTTTAAAAATATCTCACAGTAAATAATTTCTAATTCAGATCTCAACGTCGTAAGTTCGGGCCATTGAAATTAAACACAATTATAGAAAACACACAGCAATAAAACAAATTCAAATCAAATGGAACAGTGTATTGTGAGAACAATAAAATACGATACACATAAAAAATAAAATTCTCTATCTAGTTGAAATATAAATACGATACTAAAAATAAAATGATTTGTATAATTATTGTTTAAAATCAAATTTGTTAATAAAAAAAATAGAATTATTGATCAAAATTTTCAATTTAAAATATACTTAATTATTTTTCAAACTATTAAAAAATATACAAGAAATTTATATCAAGTTTATTACAACCTTTTAGTCCGCGTAGCTCAAATCATACCTCCAAAAGAACTGTATCACTTAATTTGATGTTTAGCTGCAATCTGCTAAACCTCTACATAATTCAGTTGATATCTCGGTTCCACTAGGAAACGTTTTCTGCACCTTAAAAGAATTTATAATTATCTTCGCTCTTCAAAATTTTGAAAAAAATTATTTTTTTTTTCTTTAGTTTCAAATTTGTAAACTGGTTGTCTTTCTTCTTCTTATTATACTTTATTTTCATCAACAGCAGTCTATTTCCTCTCGTATCTTTTAATATTTACTTTCTGAAAAAAAATTCAGCCCTACAATTTTCTGTAATTTTCTTGTTGTTATTTACTTTTCATCCCCTAGCAACTTATAATTTTCCAATTTTTCCACACTCTCCCTTACATTTTCCACAAATAATAAAATCGCCAATACTAACTTGAATCTTTCTTGACATCAACTTGATAAAACGAATTGATTCTCATCACGTGGTATTGAGCTTTTTTCCAGTTTTATCACGTTTCCGCACAAATTAAATTAAAAATCTTATATCTACATGAACATAATAAATGCGTAAAATGTTATAAACATTCTGATAACTAGTATAACAATAATAATAATAATAATAATAATAATAATAACAACCTCCTCGCGGTGCTACCCGGGCAACAGGCAGAGGTAAAACTCTGCCTGGCTGATGTCGGACGTGGGTCTCAGGGCTAACCACCCTGAGATTCCTGACTTGGTTATGAACAGCCAAGAACGGGCCCCTCACAATCGACCCCAGTCGGATGGGGGTCAAGGACATGTGGGAGGGGCCAGACCGGACAGTCCTAATGATGACAACCATGGCAATGTACAAGGGCGCTTTAGGTGGACGAGGGAACTGCGGGATAATTTGCTGACCTGCTATGAGAGCAGCGAACCTGCGCGTAGAGGATACATGGCACGATTGCACGCACTTTGGTGCGGAATGCATCCAGAGTATCGTGCCTTCTCTCAGCAACATCTGAGAGACCAAGTATCCTTCTTGCGTAGGACAGGTTATCAACGCGTACCCCGTCAGCAAGTAGCTGTACCAGCCGCACAACCACCGCGGCAAAACGCTGACGGGAGACTTCCAGCAGAGTACACCGAAGCCGACTTAAGGACGAGGGTAAGTCTTATCACCAGGACTACCCTAAAGGCCCAAGACCTGGCTAGAATGGACGCGGTCATCGATGAGGACCTCCCAGAGGGTGCCGACATCTGGCAAATCAACTCTGCGGTGTACAACGCCGCTAGGCAACTCGTTCCTCGCGAAAGGCAAACCAATGCCTCTAGCGGAATCGAGAAAGCTAAGCGGCGGGTACAAAAAATCGAAGGCAAGATACATTCGGCCAGACAACACGCTTCTCGAACTCAGAGTGTGGTGGAACACATAACATCTGGCAGGGCATTTACGCCTAAAGTCCGGCGAGTGGCAGCCGGACTGAGACGCCAACACCACACTCTGAATCTGACAGTGTTGCTTACCATCAAGCAGCACTGTTTAGATAGGATTCGCACACTGATGGCAATAAAGAAGAAGTTGAACAAGCGGGTGCGAAGTATGGAACAAAATTCAATGTTCCGTACGACTCCCTCCCGCCTGTTCAAGGAGCCACAGCGTGTTGTCGATAATCCGCCGAATGTAGAAGATGTCGAAAGATTCTGGAAGGGAATCTACGAAACGACGCGTCCATTCAACAGCAGCACTCCAGCAATAGCACACTTCGAGGCTCTGTGTAACAGAACCTTTGGAGAGCAAGACGAAGTGTGTCCGGCGATCAGTACGGAGGAAGTCCAACAGGCACTTGTTGGTACCAAGAACTTCGCTGCTCCTGGCCCAGACGGCATTAACAACTGGTGGTGGAAGAAATTTCCATCCACCCACCGTCGTCTGGCGCGGGTTTTTAACTCTTGGTTGAACGAGGGGCAGCAGATTCCGGACTGGTTTGTCGAAGGACGTACTGTGTTAATCCCCAAGAAGGGAGATCTGTCCGATCCGAGAAACTATAGGCCAATCACATGTCTGAACTCCTGCTACAAGGTATTTACACGTATCTTGTACGCTAGGACACTACGGCATGTTGATCCGGTCTTTCAGCAGATAAATGAGCAACGTGGTGCGAAGAAAGGCATGGCAGGCTGCAAGGATAACCTGCTGATAGACCGCTGTATTACACAGGACTATGTGCAATATAAGCGGAATCCATCTATGGCCTGGATTGACTACCGTAAGGCATTTGACACAACATCACATGAGCTCTTGTTACATTTGCTCCAATGTCTTGCGGTAGCAGCACCACTAGTGAGATGCATAGAACAACTGCTGCCGCTCTGGAAAACTCGCTTCACCATAACATCCGGTGCACAGCGGGTTACCACAGAGCAGGTAGCATTCAGGAGAGGAGTATTCCAAGGGGACTCTTTGAGTCCTCTCCTCTTCTGCATCTCACTGTTGCCTTTATCTGTTGAACTCCGCCAAGTCCGCGGATACCAATGCGGTCCACCCAGCAACCGGAGGCATAAGGTCACCCATTTATTCTACATGGATGACCTTAAACTCTACGCCTCCGGAGAGCAGGAACTGCAAAATGCTCTAAGGGTGGTCGAACGGTATACGCTGGCTATTGGAATGGAATTCGGATTGGACAAGTGTGCAGTCGTCCACCTCAAGAGAGGACGATGCGGGGACTTTGCTGAAGAGGCGCAGCTCGCAGACGGAAGCATCTTGCGACATCTAGATGCCGGAGAGACTTACACATACCTGGGTGTGCAACAACATCACATCCAGGATATGCAACAAATTAAGGAATCTCTCCGCGGCAAGTACAGAGGCCTACTCCGAAAGATTTGGTCATCCGAACTTTCGGGGAAAAGCAAGGTGTCTGCCACTAATATGCTTGCCGTTCCTGTTCTGCTCTACTCCTTTGGAGTAGTGAGATGGACTGTAGATGAGCTGCGTCAGTTAGATAGAGGTACCCGCAAGATGATGAATATCCATAGGAGCATTCATCCAAAATCGTCCGTTCCTCGTGTGTACCTCCCACGTCATCGGGGGGGCCGAGGACTCTTGAGTTTGGAGTGCATGCATGGCCGGGTAGTCCTGAGTATAGCATGTAACGTCCTTAGGAGCTCAGACCCTCTCCTGCAATTAGTGAGAAATCATGAAAATGCAGGAGTGGGAGCAGGATTATTCAAGGCAGCAAAGAGAGTCGCAGATGAACTCGGTCTCGTATTCGACATCAGGCGAGGAGGCCGGCGAGGTGCCGACCCAGAGTCGGTCACTGAGCTTCCGCCAAATCGCCTGAAAGCCCAGATTAAAGCCGCTGAACAGGAGAATCTGTTTAGACGGCACGTCGATAAATCCATGCACGGTGTATTCTATAAGAACATAGAAACGCTGGGTTTATCGACCAAGCTGACGTTCGCCTTTTTAAGATCAGCTGGGCTTAAGTCGGAGACCGAGGGATTCATTGTGGCCTGCCAGGATGGTGTTATTAACACCTTGGTCTACCGAAGCCGTGTGATGGGTGTAGGGGTTCCTGATACCAGCTGCAGGACCTGCCATCAGTCGCCGGAATCGCTCATGCATTTACTGTCTGCATGCCCGGTATATGCGATTTCGGCCTACATCCATCGCCATAACGCGGCATTACGAGTGCTTTACTACCATCTACGGCACTCGTACGGGGTAGACCAAACACCAGTGCTGCCTTACATCCCCGGGGATATTGAGTCCGTTGTCGAGAACGAGAGGTGCAGGATATACTGGAACTACTCGTTCCCGACCGTCAGGCTAATTCAAGCTAATAAGCCTGACATAGTACTCCTCGATCATCAGCAGAAGGCGATATACATCATCGAGTTTTCAGCTCCGGCTGAAACAAACATCGTCTTGAAAGAGGAGGAAAAACGGGCTAAGTATCGCGATCTCCGGTATGAGCTCCTAGTGCTGTATCCAGGCTACTCGGTCAAGTTGGTAGTCCTTATAATCGGTGTACTTGGAGGTATGAAGCCCACGCTGCTCTCGGAATTACGAACAATACCGGCCTGTCAACATTCGGCCGAATGGCTGGCAGGCCAGATGCAGAAAGCTGTTATCCTGGGTTCTCTTCGTTTACTTAGGGCACACGATTTAGGAACCTACGGTCGCTAACTCTGCAGGTTGCAGGGAGTGGTCGTAGTGAATTCGCTGGCGCTTCTTCCGTGAGAATGTCGGAGACACGGCAGAACTGACCAGCATCGCTCTCGCGAAAAAAAAAAAATAATAATAATAATAATAATAATAATAATAATAATAATAATGGCTGCAAGGAGAACCTGTTGATTGACAGATGTGTCACGCAGGACTCCATGCAGTATAAGCGGAACCTCTCTATGGCCTGGATCGACTACCGCAAGGCATTCGACATGACATCGCATGAGCTCATTGTTCACTTGCTCCGATGTCTTGTGGTACCCGGTCCCGTAGTGAGATGTATTGAAGAACTGATGCCGCTCTGGAGGACTCGCTTTACCATAACATCGGGTAACGATAGAGTCCAAACAGAGTCGGTAACATTCAGAAGAGGAGTATTTCAGGGAGATTCCCTCAGCCCCCTTCTGTTTTGCATCTCACTACTGCCATTATCCGTCTCGCTCCGGAAAACCCGTGGCTACAACTGCGGTACCCCCGGCGACAGGAGGCATAAGGTCACCCATCTATTTTATATGGATGACCTTAAACTTTATGCCTCTGGAGAGAGGGATCTCCAACAGTCCCTTAGGGTGGTACAGGAGTATACGCAGGCTGTCGGTATGCAGTTCGGGTTGGACAAATGCGCACTGATCCATCTCAAGAGAGGACGATGCGGTGACTATGGAGAGGACGCGCAGCTCGTGGACGGAAGCATCTTACACCATCTAGATGCCGGAGAGTCGTACACTTACTTGGGTGTCGAGCAACGCTCCACCCAAGAAGTGAGTGTAGTGAAAAACGCTCTCCGCGGCAAGTATCAGCACCTACTCCGACAGATCTGGTCTTCAGAACTGTCGGGGAAGAACAAGATGTCTGCTACAAATATGCTTGCCGTTCCGATCCTTCTCTACTCTTTCGGAGTAGTGAAGTGGATTAGAGAAGAGCTGCGTCAACTCGATGTAGTAACCCGCAAGAAGATGCATCTCAATAGGAGCTTGCATCCTAAATCGTCCGTTCCACGGTTATATCTCCCACGACATCGGGGAGGCCGTGGACTCTTGAGCTTGGAGAGTCTCCATAGCAGGATGGTTCTGGATGGAGCATGTAAGGTCATCAGGAGTTCGGATCCCCTCCTCTGCATGGTCCGAGACCATGAAAATGCAGAGGTAGGAGCTTTTCCCTTTAAGGCAGCACGGAGAGCAGCCGATGAACTTGGTCTCATCTTCGACGTCGAGCGGGTAAACCCCGACTCTGTCACCGAGTTGGAACCCGTTCGACTAAAAGCCCACATTAGAGCTGCAGAACACAACATCCTTCTGCAGCTCCATAAGGATAAGCCATTGCACGGAATCTTCTATAAAAATATAGAAGACCTCGGCTTATCCGAAAGGCTGACCTTCGCCTTCTTAAGGTCAGCTGGGCTGAAGTCTGAGACCGAGGGATTCATAATGGCTTGCCAGGATGGTGTATTTAACACTCTCGTCTATCGACGTCGTGTCATGGGTATGGAGGTCCCTGATGTCAGCTGCAGGGCCTGCCGCAGGGCGCCGGAGACTGTAATGCACTTACTGTCGGCTTGCCCGACATACGCAGTCTCGGCCTATATTCATAGACACAACGCAGCATTACGAGTGCTTTACTATCACCTAAGGCACTCGTATGGGATAGACGAAACACCAGTGCTGCCTTACGTTCCGGGGGATATTGAGTCCGTTGTGGGGAATGAGAAGTGCCTAATTTATTGGAACTACTCGTTTCCCACCGTCAGGCAAATACAAGCCAACAAGCCTGACATAGTATTCCTCGACCACCAACTCAAGACAATGTATGTCGTGGAATTCTCAGCTCCCGCTGAGAGCAACATTGTCTTGAAAGAGGAGGAAAAACGGACAAAATATCGAGATTTGCTCTTCGAACTCCGCAGGCTTTATCCAGGCCATTCTGTTAAAATAGTGGTACTGATTATAGGAGCCCTCGGTGGAATGAGACAGATGCTGCTTTCAGAACTAAAGATCATACCGGCATGCCGAGATTCGGCAGAGATCTTAGCCGGCAGAATGCAGAAGGCTGTCATCCTCGGTTCATTACGTCTACTCAGGGCACACGATTCGCGGACCCGGTAGTCACTCACTCCACGGGCGTGGGGAGTAGCTATTGGTATTACCAGCTCCCCTCTGTGAGGGTCGGAGCCACAGAGTAGGGTGACTGGTTTTTTGTAAAAAAAATAAAAAAAAAATAAAAATAATAATAATAATAATAATAATGTTTATTGACAGATTGAATTTAAAGTACAATACAGTGAGAGATATATATATATATACACACATATATTATACACATATACACAAATATAAATATATACAAAGAAATGTAAATACAGTGAAAAATAAGAAATAAATAGTAAAAAGATACAAATCGATATAATTTTTTTTGTATTGTATAAAATGACATTCAATTTGACGATACCTATCAATTTAAAAACATTAAGGTAAGCCTCGCGGAAGTTATAAAAACTGTTTGCGAGTGTCTGTGAATGTAAGCTGCATAGTTACTGTCAATTTTCATACATCACTTTTAGCTCAAGCAAAAGAGGAGATTGTAGTAAGCAAGGAAAGAAGGTGAGTATAAAAGGAAACAAAAAAGAAAACAACAACAAAAGAAATATATAAGTAGCAACTATTTAAGTAACTAATTTATGTGCACATATGTTTGTAAGGACGACAAAGAAAGACAAATACGAGATGGATGTTTAATTGCATTTTGTAGACTTATGTTTTTAAGTTTCGTATTCTTATGATACAGGAAAAAGACCAGTGTTTACAAATATATCGAGATTTTCATATTTAGTACCTTTAATCCATTTGGTTATATTATATACAAAGAGAGTATAGGTAGCGTTTTAAAATTTTATTGGTACAGCATTGTAGATTCTGGGTGCTAGATATAGAAAATATTTTGTAGCTATGGTTTTTTGTGCTCGAGGGGTGATTAGCTTATTGTTGATTTTAAGTCTGGTATTATGCAGATGTGTTATATTTTGACTATGACTTTTATTTTTAAACTGGTAAATTAATAGTTGTCTCACATACAGTTGTCTAATATTTAAACATTTTGATTCAGCGTATAGTAGTGATGTGGGATAGTAATAATTTTTTTTAAGCATAATTTTAAAAAATATTTTCTGTGTTTGGACTAGTGGATTGATATTTGTTTTATTTGCGCCGCCCCATACTAGTATTCCATACCTAATTATAGATTGTACAAGACCATTATATATGATATAAAGTTCTTTGTCCCCAAGCAAGTTTCTTAATTGTTTAAAGCTATAAATAAGCGATCTCAGTCGTTTTATTATATAATTTATTTGTAAATGCCATTTAAGGTTTGGATCTAAAATGATTCCTAGGTATTTAATGGATTCTGTGACGTTTATCGATAGAGATGTGTTGTAAATGGGAATATTTGTATAATTAGGTAAGGTTTTTTTGTATGATGCGTAACACATATATTTAGTTTTTTCGATGTTAATGGTTAGGAGGTGGTAATCTAGCCAATCTTTAATTATTTTCATATTCATGCTTGTTATTGTTTTTAGATCGGACCAGGTAGGAGCAGAAAAGAATATTACAGTATCATCTGCAAAAGCTGACATTTTACCCTCTATTGGTAACGTGAGTAGATTATTTACAAAAATGTTAAATAGGAGTGGTGCCAAAACTGTCCCTTGCGGTAAACCAATTAAGACCTTTTTGGGGTCACTTAATTTGTTCCCTATTTTTACTATTTGCGTTCTATTTTCAAGGTAGCTTTTTAATAAATTATGACGAAACCCCATATTCCAGAGTTTACTTAGCATTTGTTTGTGACTTACAGTATCAAACGCTTTTGCAAGGTCTATGAAAACTGCTAAACTTGGTAATTTATGGTCTATTGATTTGTATATGTGGTTTGTTAGATTTGCAAGTGCGTCTTCAGTCGAAGTTTTCTCTCTGAAACCAAATTGATTTTTGGAAAGCAGGTCATATTTTTTTAGGAAAGTTTCCATCCTACATTTTATAGCTTTTTCGAAAATTTTGGCAATGTTCGATATTAATGATATAGATCTGTAATTTATTATAGATAGTTTATTGCCGGTTTTAAATAATGGTTTTATTATTGCTGTTTTAAAATGGGATGGACATTTTCCAGACAAAAAAGCTGTATTGATAAGGTGGGTTAGTAATGGCGTAAAAACATCTATACAATACTTTATTAGTTCAGATTTAATTTGATCTATGCCAGGTGATTTAAATTTTTTTAAAGAATTGATAAGTTTCATTATTTCCTCATTATCTACGGGTTTAAGATAGAAAGTATTTTCAGATATGTTGTCATAGAATGTAGTGTTAGGTTTGCTAATTTTGCTTGCCATTTCTGTTCCTATATTTGTGTAATGATCGTTAAATTGGTCCGCTATTTCTTTTTCGTCTTTAATAAGATCACCCTTTTTGGAAAGGATTTCATTTATATTTACATTTTGTTTTTTTTTATTTGTTATGCCTTGGACAGTTTCCCATAATTTCTTCGAGTTTTTTTCATATATGTTGATCTGTTTGCTATAGTAATCACGTTTAGTTATTTTTATAAGGTTGTTTACTTTATTTTTGTATATGCGATACTTTTCTTTTAGATATAAGTTGTTAGGTTGTTTTTTAAAATCATTATATAATTTATCTCGGTTTCCAATTGATGTGAGTAGACCTGGGGTGATCCAGTCCTTTCGCTTTTTTTTATGTTTAACTTTTATATAGGTTACTGATTTCTCTAAGAAATTTTTTATATTTGTAAATAATATATTGCTTGCTTATTCTACATCAGCAGTATTGTAAAAAGTGGTCCAGTCATGATTTTTTAATAACTTGTGAAATATATCTCTATTCAGTCGCTCGTGGTAGACCGTATTTTTGCTGAAGTCTGTCTTTATATCATTATTTATCATTAAAGACGATAGAATGCTATAGTGATCGGATAAAGCTGAGTGTAAGATAGCTGACTTCCATGACATAATACCAGAGGATGTTTTAAGGAATATATGATCTAGACAGCTTTTGCTATTATTTTGTACTCTTGTGTACTTGTTGATTAATGAAATGAAACCGAATTCATAGATTGTGTTTAAATATTCATGTACGTAATCTTTGTCAACTAGTATATCTATATTTATGTCACCAGTTATAAAGTTATAGTCACCATAATCCAAATTAGTTAGGTAAACCTTAAAAGATTTTATGAAATCATAAACATTGGTTGATGGTGGCCTGTATATGGAGGTTACACAAATTTTTTTGTTGTCATAGTTTATTTTTATTTTTATCACGGTAATTTCATTTATTTTAATATAATCTACACTGTGTTTTAATGTACTTTTTATATATACCATGGTACCATCACTTTTGTTTATGTTTCCATTATTATAATAAGTATCGTAATCTTTAATTTTAAAATTGTTTATATTTTCTATAGTCCAGGTTTCAGAAAGAACAATGCAATCGAAACTGTAGGAGAAACTAGACAGGTATACTTGAAGTTCGTCGAAATTTTTTGAAACACTGCGTATATTATTATGGAGTATATTGAATTTATTTTTTCCCGGTGTATTTAATTCTAGATAATTTTTACAATCATCTATGCTCTCAGTACTGTATGTAATTATATTTTTTAATTTTAATTAAGTCTCTTACGAATTGATCCATTTTTTAAATTTGTTTTTATTTATAAATAAATATTATTCATTCAACGGCTAATTACTTTACTTAATTATTTGTTATTTACTTAAATATAAATGCAAGTTACTTGGCTGTACCTTTCTTTGTTGCACATACAGAAATATTATTATTTTTGCGTCCTGCTACGTGTTTGCTTGGTAGCGGCCTGGGTGGCGATAGAACTGCTGGCATCGAAACGGTGGTATATTTTCTGCTTCGAATTCGAGGGACCTGTCTTGTAGATAGTATTTGTTGGTGTATCCGTTTTTGTTTGGGTTTTTGTAGCTTGTGATTCCACGTTATCTATTTCTTTGGTGTCTTGTGTTACTATATTTTTTAGATCATGAACGCTATACGTTGTATTATTAATAATTAGTTTATTATTTTTTATTTTTGACTCCTTGCCTTGGATTTTTGCCTCCTTGTGAATTAAAATAACATAACTTATTCTAATCATCATTAATTTATTTTATAAATATCTCTGTTTTTAAAGGCTAACATATAAAAATTGCATGTAATTAATAAAATATCTGTCTTCTATAAAATAATTTGGTATTTTATCGAACAGAACGAAGGTAGAGGTAGTCTCTAGACGCGAGTAAAATTTAAGGGTATCATGTGTAGAAACAATTTACAGAATTTAAGTATCTATTTATCAAAACAGACTACTACATAAAAGTCTGACAGGTAAGAACATGATTTGGAAATATTGACATATACTCGTCCGTTTACTAAAATATAGTCGATGCTCAAAACAAAACCAAACGTTATACTGTAAACTCAGGATTTATATAGAGTGCTTTATAGTTAAAATTATAAAATAATCAAGCTATGATGTGTTTATTGTAAATATAGAGCAATAGTTTTGAAGTAAAATAAGGATTAGAGAAATAAAATATGCAAATAGTACTTTAAACCCTAAAGATGTGTGGAGGAGAAAATACAAATCTAAACTTTCCAATCTGTTTCAGGAATCGCATATTGTTGGTAGGAACTATCAAATTTGGCCATCTATGAAGTATTAAGAATAGAAAGTTATTTTAGAAACCCTCAGAGCAACACAGAAGAGGCAGCCCACAAGCGCAGTTCTCAGACAACATAGATGCCGATTTGAATAAAGTAGGAGTAATGACGATATAGACAAAAGAAATTTATATGCGCAGGGCGCAAGCTAGATGACTGACAATGGGACAGGACTAAAAAGTAATTACACGCTGTGTATTATTACTGAGAATAGAAAGTATGTGCGTGAGGAGTTGCTTGTTTATCTTCTAAAAATTGTCTCACAAGTCAAACTCGGAGAGTAAAAATTGAGGCACTGACTATTACTATGGGCGTACCATAAATAACAGTATTGCATTTAACCCTTTCCTTTGTATATTAATAACATAATTAGTCTAAAGCATTTTCAGAATCATATAATATCATACGCAGTTGACATGATTACAGACGAATTAAGGATTTTTATCTATCAATTATGGGAAAATGTTTATTGTGTGGTAGAAAGTAACCTAAGTATAGTGTATAATATTTAAATATTAACATATCAGGCTTAAATACAGATAAAAGCAAATATTAAACTTTCACTCTCCCATCCAGAAAAGAGGTCTCTTACTCGTTATGTGAAATAACAAGTTTCTTTTACTGGACTCTCAAGAAATTCTTTTATTTTCGTTACATATATAAAAAATTTATTATGGTATTAAAATAGAATAAATCTGGGTTTGCATATATAAGTCAGCAAATTTCTAGTTAGAATTTCAGTTTAACTTAATAAATACAAGAAGTGTGATGCATTTATTTCTAAACATTTTTCCTCAACTTTTGAATCTCTTAAATATATTGTTTTAGCTAACTTCATGCTGGTGTCCCATTAGCGGGCATGAAGCCATTAGCTTTAGTACAATTTTTCACAAGACAGACTTATGTATGTAACGAACACAATAGGAGAACACTATCTATCACTTTAGAGAAAAAAAACTACGGAAATAAATATAGAAGAAGCGACATAGTAATAAATGCCTTCAATTTCATATTACAAATATTTTTTTTGGTACTAAAGAACTACGTTATTTAAATAATTCTATTGTTACTGTATATTCTGGATAATAGACACATCATTAGCATTAACATTCATATTATATTGAATAGTTTTCAACTCACCTCAATCTATGTCATAAATATGAGAAAAGATAACAAGAAAATCTGAAGTAAGCAATTTCACTTGTGTATCTGAATTTTATAAGGTATTCTGTAACACCCTCTTGGTTAAATACTAAGTGACTATCCCAAAATGCGAAATGTTATACCATCGCGATCGCAAAGTCGAGAAATACACGAAAAAGGGAAACAAAACTTCGCATAGGATTTATAAATATCACCGGCTCCTCCGCCATTTTCTAGAATATAATTGCTCATATTTAAATGACTGCATTAGTAATAATAGCGTCACAGGTAATTCAACTACATTGCCCCAGGGATTCTGAAATAAATTTAGAGAACTTTGGATGGAACGGGTTACATATTGAGAGAAAAAATACACAACAATACAGATTGAATTTTCATCACCTTAGTTTTTGGTATACAGGGTAGCCCAATAGTGCGTTAAAGTCCAATATCGGCCTTCTTAGAAGACTTTTGAAAATTATTTTTTATGGAGGTGGTATAGTGTCAACAAGCGCACATTTTAAAAATATTTTGAAATATACAGGGTGACTTGCTACAGCGGAGCATCATAGGGGTAATTTTTTAAATGGAACATAATATATATTTTAACATTTATGAATTTAGCATAAAATTACTTTTCCAATAACCTCCAGATTTTTGTGTTTGACGTGGCGTTGACAAATTAATTTAGTCATGTTTTCTTATTATTAATAACATTTTTATTATTAGAAGAGTATGACGATGAAGATATGCTGTTGTCAACGTATAGATATCGAAACACGAAAGTGAATTAACTGCTTTCTTCTCAGAAAACAGAGAGAGCCTATAACTTAACAGTACAACAAATCCGATACATATTGATAATGGCGCACAATAACTCGTGAGTTACGCACACGATTATATATATGCAGTCTCTAACAAACCATGCTAATATAATAATATATATTATTGTGTATCATGCACGGCACACTGTCCTAACAAACCGTACCTTAAGATTGCTGATCGTTTCAAGGATGACAACATCCTGGCATCACACCTTCCAGCGGCTTGTATATCAATGTATGCGTGGAAAATGTGCAATCTTAGGCGAGGATTGTTTAGTGGATATACCATCCTTCCTTGAATGTTAGGCAAGTAAAAGATCCCTACCCTTCGAAAGAGAAGAAGTTCGTCAAAATTCCTGGTTGGGGGTAGCTTGTCTATAGGCGTCGGTGTTAGGCCTCAGTAGTGGAAATAGGCTGACGTTAAATAAATGTTAAAAGAAAAAGAATTTGCCAACGTAGAACCGAATGTGTGTGTTCTGAAACAAAAAATAAATGACACCTCGGAATAATAGATTATCATCATCTAAGATGGAATAAACATATTGATTATCTTAAAAAAATTAGAATGAGAAGGAGTAAAAGTTTTGTCGTTCACGAGCGGCGCCAAAAGTATTTCAAGAAAAATAACAACAATAACAACGACATTGAATTCATATTCGACGTCTGAAGAATAAATTGTATGTTGCATGTGGAGTAAAGTAGTTCTTGGTATTTCGGCTGATATCCTCGACACAAATAAAAAGTTACTGTACTCCATATAAAATAATATAATATTGTTGCTTATGTATTTTTAGTTGTATCTATTATTGGCTATTGTATTGTAACTTTGGAAGGATTATTCAAGAACTCTTTAAATAATCTACAAGTCACACAAAACAGTATATCAAAAATAATATTCAATAAATATAGATTGCATAACACCACCATATAAAGAGGCAAATAGAAACAAACATTTAGCTGAATTTATTATGGTACTTATTCCTACCTAATTTGAAGGTACTAAGTTCAAATCTATAGGTAGTTTTGCTCTGTAAGCTCTAGATTTTCTTGCAATTCGAAATTTTCATTTTCGCGAAGTTTGTCGTTTCCTATAATAGTATGATGGCAAAAAATCAGTTGCGTAAATTAGAATATGCATATTCAATTATGGGTGGATATAAACGATTTATACTTTAAATTAACATATACATATTTTATTACCATTTCAACATATATGCGACAGATAGTAGGTGATTCGTAACAACTAATATGGAGGAAAATTTAGATACTCTTATTCGGGCAAAAATTTACTCTTGTATCTCTTGCGCCTGCAGAATTTCTCAGAGCAATCTCGTTTGTCGCTACAGCAGTAATCTGCCATCATATGCCTGTCGCACGCCCTTGGTAGCATTCTTCTATCATCAAGAGGTCTTGATAGAAACACTCTCCCAGCTCATCACTTGCAGCGACAAGTTTCTCTGGGAACTGATCGGGGTGACTATACAGGAAATAGAGCTTGACACACGTATTGCAATCAAGATTTCGAAACTCCAACTAGCCAACTAGTTAACTTTATAGTAAGGAGCTTTTTTGTTGCCAAGGAAGTTTTGTCATCCAGACAAGGGTGCTTATTTATGGTCCGTTAAATACACCTGGTCTTCTCGAAAGTTAATGCAGGGAAAGTAAAAACTATATGGCGAAAACATCTACCATTTAGTATTCAATACCTTGACAATCTGTTTTGTTATGCCAAGCCTGAGATATAGTTGTGGAAAAAAAATCTTTTTACCGGCTGATGATTGAGTCGTTAACAATGTTTGGCGTACCTACATTCCAGAGTATCACGGTTGGGCTACTTTTTCTGAGTATAGTGTTTGTCTTGAGCTTGACTGTCCCACATGTAGAAAAGTAAGAAAAACCTCATGTAGCGCAAGAGCATGTAGCGAAAAATCAGTTTCAGATTTGAACTCAACAGTGGAAATGCTACTACAATCAGTCAAAAAAGCGTTTATAACAGCGAATGACAAAAAAATGGTTCCCAGTGTAACCATTTCTTATTGTGGTATAAAATGCGGGATTCGATGTATATATTTCTGATGATTATTCAGAAAGATCAGTAATAAACAAACACCTTATTATATAAATCATTTAGTTTTATAGTCCAAAGCCATATAATATTTTACCGCTCCACATCAAATATGTACAAAATTTAAACAAACATAAAACAGAAATAATAGAAAAAGTTGAAAACCAAGATATTATCGCCATTATTTTAAATTAACAGTTTGTGTAGAAATATTAGTTTTAAACATTGTAGTATAACCATAAAATAGGAGTTTCAAAATAGAATGTAGTGCAATTTCTTAGGGATTCTATTGTGGTAGTAGCATATATTCATTTTTGACGTGACCATAATAATTTTGCCATGATTTTTGCCCATTTACAGTTATACTTGAAAGTTTTAGTCTAAAAATTAATTATTATCAATTTATTATAAAGTATGACAACTGACGCGAATAGCTAAAATATATTTTTATATGTTCTTAAAATTCACCCATCATAATAGACGGAGAGAGCCAGCGATATTTTAGTTAAGGAATTTCAGGCAGGCTAAAAATGTTAATGTGCGTTAAAAGAAAGATTACCAAACGTAGATTGGCTGGTCTGGCAGCCGTGCGTGGCCGGGTTTACATACCCTGGTTGCCTAAAGAGGTGAAAAAAAAAACTAATAACTTAAGGTATTTCTAATATACTTTAAATGGAAGTAAGGTATTTTGTCACCAATTTATGGTCGTCTGCCGGCCCTTTCCGGCGTCCATTTGGCCTGGCAACATTATTTCCCCTATTAGACGAATGTCACTTTAATATACTAAAACGTGAGCCTGCTTGAAATACTTTAACTAAGTAGTTTTTTTTTCACCCTTTTGGTAACCAGGGTAGGTAAACACGGCCACGAACTACTGCCAGACCGGCCACTCTACGTTTAGTGATCTTTCTTTTAACGCAAATTAACATTTTTAGGCCGCCTGAAATTCCTTAACTAAAATCGTCACTGACTCTTGATCTATAAACTAAAACACAAAACTTAGTAATTTTACTACAAAATAAGGAAAAGTAAAAAGGTCTCTTTCCTTAGACGTTTGGCCTTATTTTATTATGCTTAACCTTCAAAGCAAGTAAAAATAATTAAATGTTAATAAGAAACTCAAGCTCAATAACACAACAATCAGTCACAAATGGGTAATTAAAATACTTAATTAAAAATATATTTGAATTAAAGGGGAATAACTTGCTAAATATTGAACAAAATCAACGTTCCTACTGACTTATCTTATTAGTAAGTTATCACCCAAAAAGACGTTTATTAAACTTTCCTAATTAGGTGCTTGGGAAATATCAGAAATGAGATATTATGTAAATTTTAGGAATGTGCGCGGTATTGACGGCAACTGAGGCATAGTAATTGACACATTTAAAACCGCAATTTAGCTTGAAAATTAATGCCTCGGGCTTTTGTGATCGCGGATAAGAAATTGTGTTATTATTCAGGGTTGGGGTAAAGACATTTAGGTTAGAGTGAATGCCGAGAATTTCGGTTGCAGCCTATTATGATTTGTATTAAAGAATCGCTGGCAATTGAGACAACAATAAAATTTTAAGAGTGGTTATTTCTCTTAATATATTAGCTTAGATAAAAGAAATTCATGTACATTTCCCATGATACCTGTTAATTAAGAGAAGGTATGATATAACAAATTTTGCACAAAAGTGTGCAAAAGTTCTGAATCTGCATTATTTTAAATAATAAATCTGGTCGATAGCCGCGTTAGTTAAGGCGCAAGGTGGCAATCGCGATTAATCACGCGGGTATCGCACCACCGGATTCGAATCCTGGCTCTGGCACTGGCACTGTCGGAGGAAATGGTTGTATGTCTGCGTTTTTTCAATGTGTAACCCCCTTCCGCACAAGCCTCTGGCTTCTGGAATTGGGGGTTGTCTAATTTCTGTTGTGTTTATATATATAATTTAATACTGACTTTTACTGAAGGGCAATAAAAATACTGTTTGAGAACAAAAAAGATCACTTATTTTTATAATTATTTTAATCAATTAAGGTCAATTCCAGTGATACTTATGGAAACGATGGGGATGCGATTATTGAGGATTAGTTACGATATTATGTAATGCTTTACGAAAATAACCATTTCTTAATAGCACACGGGAAAATTTGGGGTAATGGGAAAGAGAATATCGTAGTATGCAAAGGTTTTGAGAGCGTTCTGTAAGTAGATAATCTACCCCATTTCTAAAGCAAGAAGAAGAAGGCACCCCGGCCACTTTCTACTTTCGTACGCAATTTCCTTGACTTTTGGTTTGTGCACCACCACTACTTTTTTCGACCTAATTAATGCTATGTTACTAAGGCAATTTAGATAATCGGTTATATTATTAAATTATAATATTTTTATAATTCATAAACAATCATCGAAGTTGAAAAAAAAAAAGATAAACGGGAATATCATAATAGGAAACCATTTATTGTAGCCTTACTTAGAAAATTTATCTTCTTTTGATGATTCTAAAACAAGTTCGAGGAGAATAAATAGTGGAGAGCACATATTTAAGTCGACTGATCTATTCAATGTATGCATTACTTGGGGTCACCTGTCATACACCCTGCACTATTGATTTCTGGAAAGGCTAATTAGCTATAGGTATTGAAGAAAGGGCTGTAAACCCAAATATAAAAGTGCTGACTATATAAAAAAATGCGGTGAATAATTAATTGTTTACGGAAAACTACATACAACAAAAATGTGTGTTAGATAAAACTGGTGTATATTTAATTCAGTACATGGGGTGATGTATCTTTATAATATAGAAGTATAATATTAGCAAGGCTCTTGTTGAAGAGCTGATCCTTACAGAAATCTCCATTTAACAAAAATATGTGGTAAATAAAATAAAGATACCTTTAATTACCTATATAGGGCGATGCTTTATTATAATCTTAAAGTGAAATATTGACAAAATTTTCAATTAGAAGCTCATTATATATATATATATATATATATATATATATAAGATAAAAAGGATGGTAACACGGGTAACAAATTATCGGTAAAGAAAATTCATGGGCAAGCCCGCCAAGAAAAAGTGCAAACCGCAGACACGAGTTTCGGACTTTTTAGTCCTCATCAGTGCAGTATAGCTAAGTTGAAAGGATGGGCTCAACTTAGGAATCAAACGACACAAATGGATCACAGGCAGGAAGGCAGCTGTACATTTGTGACGCCGCTGGAAAGACCCTGCATGCCAGAGCAACAAAACAGCATTGCCACGGAGGCTAACCATAGCCCAAGAATTATCACAAGATAAAATAGATGGTAACACGGGTAACAAATTATCGGTAAAGAAAATTCATGGGCAAGCTCGCCAAGAAGAAAGTGCAAACCGCAGACACGTGTTTCGGACTTTTTAGTCCTCATCAGTGCGGTGTAGCTAAGTTGAAAGGATGGGCTCAACTTAGGAATCAAACGACACAAATGGATCACTGTTTGCGGTTTGCACTTTTTTCTTGGCGGGCTTGCCCATGAATTTCCTTTACCGATAATTTGTTACCCGTGTTACCATCCTTTTTATCTTGTGATAATCCTTGGGCTATGGATATCCACGCAGTTTGCTATAGTTAGCCTCCGTGGCAATGCTGTTTTTTTGCTCTGGAATGCAGGGTCTTTCCAGCGGCGTCACAAATGTGCAGCTGGCTTCCTGCCTGTGATCCATTTGTGTCGTTTGATTCCTAAGTTGAGCCCATCCTTTCAACTTAGCTACACCGCACTGATGAGGACTAAAAAGTCCGAAACACGTGTCTTCGGTTTGCACTTTTTTCTTGGCGGGCTTGCCCATGAATTTTCTTTACCGATAATTTGTTACCCGTGTTACCATCCTTTTTATCTTGTGATAATCCTTGGGCTATGGATATCCACGCAGTTTGCTATAGTTAGCCTCCGTGGCAATGCTGTTTTGTTGCTCTGGAATGCAGGGTCTTTCCAGCGGCGTCACAAATATATATATATATATATATATATATATATATATATATATATATATATATATATATATATATATATATATATAAAACCAAAATTAAACACACGTAGTGTATCTTGAGGTTGCAGGTTGACTGCAACCTCAAGATACACTACGTGTGTTTAATTTTGGTTTTCTTCTTAACTAGTCAGTCAAGACTACCCTTCTTATATATATATATATATATATATAAGTGTCAGTTGCGACAGATAGTAATGTCGTAGGGAATGATCGCTATATGTGTGATTAATAGATAATAAATAAAAATACATAAAATTTACGGGACATCTAAACTGCAATATTACAGTATGCTTTCTAAATCCGTTATGGTCCAATTTTAAGGGTAATTAAGGGTAGCTAATGATAATTTAAGTAAGAAATAAGGATAATTAAGGGTAGTTAAAGATAATTAGCTCAATTCAATAATTATCGACGCATGTCTCGATAAAACTATACAACAATGTTAATAAATATTAATTAGGTCACACACTTTAACCAGCCATGCTTGGTGGTAAATTTTACCCGCACATTGTATTACATATTGGTAGCCAATATGGGCTGGTATTAACTGGATTTTATTTAGCTCTATATTCAATGTAGACGAGATGAAGGCCCGTTTTTCTTATAGAATTTGACTAAAAATAGTAGGCAAGACTCAAGTGACCCTATTGTTACAAAATAGAGAAATTTGTATCGAGAAGGTGGCAATGCTGATCAAAAAAGAAAATTCCCTAAAACCCAGGAACTTGCTGTGTCATTTCCAATTGGTTTTGTAAAGCTTGAGACAAGTACTTATCAATATCTGGGCCCATAATTCAAGTAAAAGCAATTGGCAGTTGTGCAAAGCCTAGGGCTAAGCGACTTCAAAGCATCAAATGGATGGTTAGAAAGATTTCGTCGTCGGCACGATATTACCTACAATGGAATATGTGGCGAATCTGCCGATGTTAATGTCGAAGATGTCAAAACCGAATTTATAAATAGAGATGTGGTGGTTTTCGAAAATGAAGGTAATATTCCGCTAGCACCACTGTTTCCTACCATACAGAAGAAAGGTAAAGTCACTTATTCGTACGGCATATAACTTATACCTACAAGACGTTCAGACCAATGTTCGAACTGATGTTAAGGCATTCTTTAATTATATCAAAGAAAAACAATCGTCGTCTTCTGACACTACAGCTTTTTATAATAATAATAATAATAATAATAATAGTGTTTATTTAGTATAATAAGCATAATTACATAGAACATAGTAATAGCATAATATTTTACATAAATAAACAAAATACTCCACAAAATATCATAGATATTTGAGCGTGGGAAATTAAATAATATATATTACGTTACACAAGTAAGCAACGTTACATCAACAATATTAACAAACTAGTGTATAAGAAAGATTAATATTTACATCATACAAACACATAGATAAAAAAATATATACACACATACAATATACATAGGTTTAAACAAACTAAACAATGTAACAACAAAAAAATTTATTTAGTTGACATAATATTTATTCGTATTGTGTATAATAATAAAAAGCAAATGTAAATAATATAAATGTAAAATGACAGAATACGTTAAAATTTTAAATATTTTAATAATTTGGAAATATGTAATAAATATTTTTTCTCTCAAGTTCACAGAATTCCATTGATTTAGTTATTTTTTAAATCTATTAGAGAATAGATACTTTCTCGATTTTCTAGCAGTACGTAATTTTTGCATTCCTTTTTGAATTTGTTTAATGTGCTAATAGTTGTTATTCCATAAGTTAACGAGCTAAATATTTTTGGTCCTAGATAACTTAAACTTCTCTGACCTATTGTTTTTTGCATAAATTTTACAACAAAATTTTGGGATTTTTGTCTCGTGTTATATTCGTGAGCTGGTAGCTGTAGTAGATGTTTATTTCTATAGATATAAATGCAAACTGTATAAAAATAATATTGTCTCAGGTCAAGAATTTTTATTTCGTCTAATAATTTTTCTGACGGATACATGGTACTTTTGTTTAAAATTATTTTAAAGAATCTTTTTTGCAGAGTTTCAACAGATTTCAAATGAATATTCAATACACCTCCCCATCCCAATATTGCATAGGTTAAGTGTGGATTAACCAATGAATGGTATAATATTTTTAGATCTTTTGTGTCCAAAATATGTTTTATTTTGTGAAATAGATAAATAATGGACCTAATTTTTTTTGTTATGTATTCAATATGGGTATCCCATTTTAGATGGGAGTCTATAAATATACCTAAATATTTAACACTGTTAGTAGAGGTAATATATGTTACTTGACCATCTTCATTGATTTCCAGAGTATTATATGGTGGTAATTTGTTTTTATATGATGAAAAGGGAAGAAAAAAAGTTTTATCAAAATTTATGGTAAGTATTTTACTATTAAACCATTTTTTAATATGAGTGAAATCTGTCTCTACCTTTTGTTTTAATTTAACCCAATCTGAATCTTTGTAATATACAACCGTGTCATCCGCAAAAGTAATTATTTCACCACTGGTTTCGATAAGAAATAGATTATTAACATATATAATAAACAGTAGTGGTCCCAAAACAGTTCCTTGAGGAACGCCATATTTAATAGTTTTTGGGTCACTGTATACTCCATTAACGCTGACATACTGAATCCGATCTGTCAAGTAACTCTTAAATAATTTTAGATTGACTCCTCGTATACCAAGATCTTCTAAAGATTCAGCAAGTAGTGGGATACTTACAGTGTCAAATGCCTTCGCTAAATCTAAAAAGACAGCTAATGAAGGCATTTGTTGGTCTAATGAATTATAAATTTTCTCCGTAAGAGATACAATAGCATCTTGCGTTGATATTCCTGCTTGGAATCCATACTGCTTTGTAGATATGATCTTATATTTTTGTAAGTAAGCTGTAAGTCTTTTTTTGATAATCTTTTCGAAAATTTTGGTGAAATTGGTTATTAAGGATATGGGCCTGTAATTACTTGGATCTAGTTTATTTCCTTTTTTATATATTGGTCTAACTATGGACGTTTTAAAGGCCATTGGGACAATTCCGGTATCAATTTATGGTGTTTATAATATAAGTCAACGGATCACAGATGTATTGTGCTATAATTTTCAGCGTTTCTCCCTGTATATTATCGAATCCAGGAGATTTTTTATTTTTAAGCGTGTTAATAATATCGATTACTTCCTGCTTATCTGTATGCCCTATATATATTGAATTTTGTAGAATTTTCGCTTTGGTGAATAATTATGATCTGGTATAATTTTTCCAGCTAATTTCTCTCCCATTTCTATGAAGCTCTTATTAAATGTATTTGACATATCTTTATTATTTGTAATTATTTTATTTTGCTCATTGCTAATTAGTCCTATTTTGTTGTTAGGTTTTGCTTCAGTATACAATTGTTTAACAGATTTCCATATATTTAATTTGTTATCTTTATTCATTTCTATTAGATTTTTATAATAATCAACCTTTCTTTTTTCAATTAAATTTTTAAGATTTTGTTTGTAATTTTTATATTCCACCTTCAATTCTAGATTTTCAGGATCTCGTTTACTTGCTATAAATAGTGAATTTTTATGGTTTACAGAATTTACTAGAGCAGTTGTTATCCATGCATTTCTTTTAATATTCCTGTGAGGAATTTTTTTGTAATATGTACAGTCTTTTATTGTATTTAATATAATTTCTGTAAATTTACTTGTTGCAAACTCTACATTTGTAGGGTTATATATGCAGTCCCAGTTTAACAAACTTAGTTCATTCTTTAATTTATCATAATTAATGTATTTTACAAATTTATTGTTATTTTCTATATAATTATTAATTTTTTCTGAGACGACAATCTGTAAAGCAATAGTGTAGTGATCTGTAATATCTGAAAGTATTATTAAAGGAAGACTTAGATCATAATCAGTTAGAGTTTTTAAGAAAATATGGTCAATACAAGATGCTGAATTTCCTTGAACTCTCGTATATTTATTTATTAATGACACATAACCAAATTCATAAAGGGTGCTGAGGTATTCTGTAGAATGATCACATTTCTTTAGTATGTCAATGTTTAAATCGCCAACAATTATCTGATAATCGTATATTTTTGTTTCGTTTGTTAAAAATGCTTGTAAATCTAAATTAAATTGACCTGGGTCTAATGATGGTGATCTGTATATAGCTATTATTGACATTGTTTTATTATTAAAATATATTTCCAATTTTATTATGGATATTTCACGTAATCTAATTACGTCAGAATTATAAGACAATGTATCTTTTAAAAATATAACAATACCATCATTTTTATTAAATTTCGCTTCATTGTAAATTAAATTATATACTTTCATATTACATAAGGCTAAGTTTGCAATCTGATGTGTTTCGGTTAATACAATACAATCAAACTGCATTTCTAGCTGACTTAATATGACCTTCATTTCATCCAGATTTTTGTTTATACTCCTGATATTATTATGCATCATTTTAAAATTTAAGAAGTCTTCATTAATTTTATAAACTTGACTGCATTGGTTGAAATTTTCAACAATTTCCGTTTCAATTTCCTCATATGAAAAATCACGGATATATGTATCCATTTTTTTTTTCTTTTATTTTATGATAATAGTTTAAGTAAAGACAAACAATATAAAATTGTAATGAGATGATAGAAGAAAACTAATTATAATACCAATAAACGCCAAAATATTAAAAACTAGTAAAATTAAAACTAACATATGATACACGTATATTGTGCTAACACATTTATACTCATAAAATATCCACGAGGATACAACATGCAATCATATACATTTATTTATTTGTACACATACCTATACACAGATTTATATATGCATTATACATGTGCACACATACTGTGAATTATTTTTTAAATTTATTCCTTAACGTTCTGCTATCGCTGTCCGAGTATATCCTGCTCCTAGATTTTAACTTTGGTGTAGATATATTTTTCACATTAGATTTCTGAGATTCACAACTGTTTTCGTTTGCAGAGTTGAGTGGTTTACCGGACGCAACGTTACTACGGTTGGGTTTTTCAACTTCACTGTGAATGTCTGGACTATTTTGACTTAAAAATTCAGGTTGGGGCGTAATGTTCGGTGTTGGAGGTGCACTGGAAGATTTTTCCTGAATTAGTATATCCAATTCACCATAAACTTTCTTAGAAACACTCTCTAGTTGTTCAATAGTATGCTGTTCGCCATTTACATATAGTTTATTTTGTTTTATGTATGCATTCAGATTTTTACTTCTGGCTTCTTTTAATGACACCATAATTCCGGTGGATGAAGTTCCTGACGCATTTGGCAGATATTTCTTGTCTGTTTATTTAGGCGTAACTGCATCATATCAAATATCCGATGCAGGCAATGGTTTTTACGATATGCCGCATATTAATAAAATTACAGAAATGGACTATGACATGTCAATAAAAAAATTAAAACCCAAACGTACTTCGGGATCTGACGGTATACCACCTTATATGTTAAAAGGCTGCGCTGAATACTTTAAAAGGCCATTCCTATATATTTACAACCTAGTCCTAAAAAATAATACATTCCCCACCCTATGGAAAACATTACTAATAAGTCCGATTCATAAGTCAGGTGATAAATCAATTGTACAAAATTCTAGGCCCATAGCTGTACTTCCAGCACCCGCTAAAGTACTCGAGCAAATACTATATAACTTTTTATGGAATCACCTAAGTAAATTTGGCAGTGAAAACCAGCATGGTTTTGTTCCCAAACGATCGACTTCTACTAACCTAATTGCCTATAGTCATCATATCATCCAGGCTGTTGAAGTTGGGGTTCAGGTGGATGCAGTATATACAGACTTTCGAAAGGTTTTTGATAAAGTCGATCATGACGTATTGCTTAGCAAATTATGTATATATTCTGTATCTGACTCTGCACTTAAATTAATCGCCTCATATTTAGAAGATCGGAAATATATTGCTAAATATAATGGCATGTTTTCTGATATATACAGCGCTCACTCAGGGGTACCCCAAGGCTCTAACCTGGAACCGTTACTATTTCTTTATTTTATTAACGACTTGCCGGAGTCAATATCTAATTCTAAGTGCCTATTGTTTGCGGATGGCTTAAAACTGTATAAAGAAATCGAATCCCAAGACGATTGTGAGTTATTACAACTTGATATAGAAGCCGCATATGAGTGGAGCAAGCTAAATAAGCTTGACTTTAATATAGAAAAATGTCACACCATTACATTCACTAGCAATAAACAACCAATAATGTACTCCTATAGAATGAATCATATGTTTCTGCATAGAGTCGAAAGCTTTAAATGTCTAGGTGTAACAATAATTGATTCCAAATTCTCATTTAAATTACACTTTGAAAATATAATCTCATCGGCATATAAGTCTCTGGGTTTTGTAATTAGGGAATCTAAAAATTTCAATATCTTAAATGCAATTACCACACTATGTTACACACTGATAAGGCCAAAACTTAAATATTGTTCTATATTATGGCATTCACAACCACATATGTATGTTGAAAGTGTTGAAAAGGTCCAAAAAAAGTTTTTGAGATTTTTGTATTTTAAGAAATATAATAGACCACCCGACTATAACACTGTCCGAACTAAACACTTATGTGCAGAATTCGAAATAAATACTTTATACAATCGCCGCAGTATTTCAATCTTGTTGTTTGGTTACAAAATATTAAATTATTCTATTAATGACTCCAAATTATTGTCACTATTTCACTTTAATATTTCCCCTAGAAATACCCGATTCCAACAGCTATTATTTGTTCCTACACGCAGAACGACTTATTTTGCTCCGCTCATTTTTATGTTTCGTTTAATCAACCAAGTTTCATCTAACAATTATATCGATTTTTCATGGCCAATCAAGTTTTTTATTAAAATGATTAAAAATATTTTTGATCATCCTGGTACGCAAGCCCGAATAGGTTAGGTTGTAGATGTATATCTAATACGTTTAAATATTAAGTTACTTAGCATGTTAAATTCCATTTGTATGTTATTGTTCTTTAAATGTACGCTTTATTTCCCTGTAATTAGGCACTTGTGCCTGTTTGGAAATAAATAAATAAATGATAAAATTGTCAGTTTAAAACAATTTCCATCAATTGATAGCTATGTTGAAACAGAAAGTACAGAATAGACCATCGACTGTATTGAAGAGGTACGACAAACAAGTGCATCCAATTTACTTTCGATTCTGAAACTGAGAATGAGAGTGAGGAACCTGAAATTGTTCCATATCAAGCCTATCTGAAGCTTGTGTGCAAATTTGAGTGACTTTGAAAAGTTTTTGTTAATCTGAACAATGAGGAAGTTACGTGTTTTTATGCCACAGATAGACGACAGAAAAATATGCTTCCTCGTTTATTTCTTTTTTTTTTTTGTTAAAATTGAGAGTGAAAAAAATTATTTATTTTGCTGTATCTAAACCCATTGAAAAGCATCTTCCTCTAGTCACAAATGTGCCCCAGCTATTATTAAAATGTGAGTGAATTTTATAAAAATAAACTAAAGAATATGAAGCAATCATTAATTTACGATTATTTAAAAAAGGAATACATACGTAATTTGAAAATCTGTGTGTGAGTCAATACAATATTACGTGTGTATATATATAACCGTAATTTTCAATTATATATACGCTCATATATTGTATATTTAGTTAAATTTAGTGTGCTTTTTGATAGTACAATAGTTTTCCTGTATGTGTGATCTACGACATTGATCATGCGATACCGAAACCTACGCCGATTGATAAAAAAAATAAAAATAAAAGTTTCTCCGAAATTAAGGCGCTGATGTGTGAGGTTTGGTTAAAATATGGAATTGATTTTACAAAAGCAAACCCCATTAGAAGTCTATTAGAATTTGAAATGACATATTTATATCCAATCAAGAATCAAAAGTTAATTGATTCGCCTTTACTTATTAAAAATACGTGTTAACTTTGAACAAAATAAAACTTAAAATTGTTTTATGTTTTTCACAAAATTTGTTCATTTACATATTTTTTCATATACATTACATGGCAATTAATTGTTTCGCTACGTTTTTAAATTTAATTCGCTCATTTACATATTCTATACAACAATAATTTGTCGCTATTATTATACTGTATATATAAAATTACAAGTACACTAGAAAAAATTGTTCAATGAGGTAAATTTTCTTAAAACAATGACGAGGTAGTCATTGTTTTAAGAAGATTTAACCCTTTGTTTAGCCCACCTTAACAGTCGCTCTAGAATACAGAATATATCGTGAGGTGAATTGCTAACCAACTATTATGCGCATCTTCGATAAATCCAATTTGCGGTATTTTGTTCCATTTAACGCAACATAAACCTCTACCGCGATGTCAGCCACAACCTGTTAGCTTTTTATTTTAGCACGGAAATCAAGTAATTTATTTATAGACATTAATTTACAAATTTATAGATCAACGTAGCATATTATACACGGTTTTATAAATATGAGTAAAACGTTAAATTCTAAAGTCAATTATTTTTCGCCAACAGTTGCAAACATCAATGTTAAATTCTATAAAATTTTCCAAATACATCAATATTAATTAATTAATAATACAGATAAAACTGTAATAAATTATAACTGGGTTACATGCTCATAACAAGTTGAATTAAAATTAAATTACTATTTATTGGAAAATAATAATGTCAAATATAAATTTGTTCCAGACACGGTATAGTGGTTGTTCTACAGTAAATTTTCTCAAACTTTGACTCCTCTGTGGTAATAAACTAATCCTCCAAACATCCTGTATATAACTGCTTGCGGTTAACTCCGAAAACGTAGAACGTTCATAGGGGATAAAATAAATGCGAGGTCTGGAGACCGTGCAATCTAAGGAGGCGCAGCATTTATCTCCAATATAGAGACCCAGATGAGATCCTCAGGGACTCGGGTCCAATGTTCTCTTCACACCTCACTTACTCTTAATTATACACGCTTATACATCTAGGCACTTTGATAGCCTCATACGCCTTGCACCACTCTCAACTCGGGCAATTTTCAAATAGTTCACTATATACTATCTGAAATTCATTTCCTGTCTTGAAAAATTGAGATTTAATATAAAGAAATGTCGTGTGAATTGATATATTTTTAAATTTTCATTCAGTAGTACACCTGAATACAAAACAATTAAATATTCATGGATATGTAGAAAACCATATTATTAAAATATATATTACTATGAATGTGCTGTGTAATAAAACATCTATAACAGTACAATATATATCTTTATAATAAATGTAGATTTATAGAAAAATTGAAAATTGAAGTTGAAATTTTAATTTTGAAATTTGTTTACAAAATGATTCTAAGTCTTCTCTTTCTTCCTTCAGATTGCAAATGCAGTCTGCGCTCCGTGCTACAGAACGATTGGCAAATAGATAATACTTGCTAATAAACAGTGTAACCTTTTAATGACATAATTTGTGAAAATGGTGAATACAATATTTTACTTAAACTCAGTTACAATGTAATGCAATAAATGTCGATTAATTAATCGAACATTCGCTTATACCAACTTGGTATAGAGCTCTTTACTTGATATATCGTACGATACCCTGAAAAACTTTTGGTGGTGATCCCTGCTACTGTGAAGAGCTGACTTGAAGAAACATGGCCCCTCTGACCGGGATGAATATCATGTGAAGTTCTAATCTACATAGTTTCGTTGACTTGCGGTGTGAATACACTTTGTTTTAATAACGAAAATTACAAATCACTTTTATTTGGATCGTAAATGCCGAAGCACAACTTATGCGGAAATACAATTGATATATAATCCTTAGAACCTATTACAAGTATTTATATCAATGTTTCGCCGAGCAATGGCTTTTTCTTAAAATTAGTCAATGCTGAAGTTTTCTGGCCGTGGCCCCAAATAAACTTGCACTTATGAATAACAATAATAATAACGCCACAGAAATTAGACAACCCCCAATTCCAGAAGTCTGAGGTTTGTGTAGAAGGGGGATACACATTGAAAAAACACGGATAAACAACCATTTCCTCCGACAGTACCGGAGCCGGGATTAATCGCGAATACCAATTACCAATTTACCAATTAAAAATATTTATTCAGATATTAAAAATAAGTACAAATCATTTTTTCACCTAAGATATCTCATTTAGATTTCATTTATTGCATTGAACAATATATATTTGTCTGCGGCGTGACAAAATGCTAGCAGCATCGACTCGCCGCAGCTGCAGGATGTTATCGCAAAGGCGAATATTAAATATCGGGGAGATGATAACCGCTCACAAACGTATTCGGTATATTTTATTTCAACAACTTCATTACCAACGTAATTTAAACTAATTACAATACAATTATTTCTGCTAATATGGTTACTATTCAATTGTGTAGGAAAATCAAGAAAAAACCTACTCCAGATAATGATACGATTTTGAATTGTTTTTATGTTAGAAATTTTATGTCCAGTCGTGTATGCACACTAGTGTGCATACAGCGACTAGGAGAGAGGAATAAGATAAATGCGATAGAAGGGTTGGTGGTGTGAGAGGAGAAGAGGGATAGGAGGAGGATTGTCTGGTTAGTCTGGTACTTGTGGTATTTGTTCTTCGTATATCGGTAGTCTTTGGTATATTAGTTTATGTGTGTGTCCAGTGTTGTGGTATCGTCTTGTCGCTGTTATATCTCTTGTCAGAGTGGAGAAAGCTATTTTTGTTTTATACAATTTTTGTGAGGCTTCATCAATGTAGTCTCACACTCTGAGCAACCTTGTTTGTCTGTGTGTAGTTCGTCTATAGTAATATATCTCGTCGAGTTAGTAAGTAGTCGTAGCAGTTTGTTTTGGGTTCGTTGAAGTTTGTCGCATTGTGTGTCTGAAACCATGTTCCAGACAGGACAGGCATATGTCAGTATGGGTCTAAATATCTCGCACCTTAATCAACACGGATATTGGTCGGACTTATATTCATCTATATACAGTTGTGGCCATTGAATATGAGACAGCGATTGAATCCGATTTTTGTGACGTTTTAGTGTTATAATAGGGGCTGTGCTTTGGCGGCATGCAGCGTTGACGCCAGGTTGACGTTACTAAAAGCCCACTTTAAATTGTACCTCATATTTACTGGCCATAACTGTACACAAATAGTGTTTTAAAACCGTACCAACATATGGTACAACATTACTATTGCTAGTAGAGACCCTAAAAAGTAGAGACCGGCCAATCGGCCCCCACTCCACCCAATTGGATGCATCATAGCGGCGCCAACGATGGTTTTACTGTGCACGTGTTTAGGGACACTAGCGCGTGTGCATCAGCAACACCGCCTAGTATTTAGGTGGTGGGAAAGCACTGTTTTACTTCTTATGAACAAATTTAAGTTTTCAGTCTATTCTGTCACTTTAATTTGAATTTTTTATGTTCTGAAACCTTTTAATATGGCAATTTTGAGTTATATTCACTAAATTAAGCCTGTGTATTATTAAGTTTATTCATGTTTTGACAATAAAAAAATTGATAATTTACTAAAGACTTACGACCCTATGCAGCCATATCCGAGTATAAATTACTATTCCAAAGTAGTACGGTAGCTATACAATCGACATACTTTCACTATAAGTGTCTTTATATTATTATGGTATGCGCTATCATGTGATTTATGGTTATTCTTAAAACTAATATATAAAAATTGTTGCAAATCTAAAATTTTCTCAAGTTACGCATTTACTAGCAAGTTAGTTATATTTGAAAACTATGTACATATGTAATTATGCTTTATTGGGACATATGCCCTAGATGACGCTGTTAAATAAATTTAGAATTTAGATATCGTTAGATATTTTATTATTTAAAATTATAGCTACTTATTGGTAACTATTATAAGTTATATGTATAATCAGTCATTGTTTCTGCTTCTATTTAAATTTATTATTAAAAGGTACAGTGGTAAACAATGATTATGTCCCCTGAGATTTAAATATTATGTAAACAATAGAACTTTGTATTTTTATTGATGATAAGGCTAATTTTCTGTTATGGCAAGATTCTCTATGTTCTTATACTTTAATAGTGTTTTTTAACGTTACAATGAATGTGATAAAATTGGTATCGCAGTAATATATATATACGCACGTATTTTTTGAAGTGTTGTAGCATTGCATATGCTACATTTTTCATTGTAATCAATTTAAAAAGTAAACTGGTGCATAGTGAGTTAGGCCACCCAGTATGTGGATAAATGTATTACTGGTTGCAGTGAAAAATCTCCTGAAAAGGAATTTATTAGACAAATATAAATATTTTTTTAATTCTTTCTTTCCTGCAAAAACATGCTTCACATGCAGTTAAATATATAAGTAAATAATAATGAAAATAATGCGGCACCGTTTCTGACAATTAACACTGCAATTATAACTTGTTCAGGTTGAAAAGCACTTGACACCTCATTTTGAGTTAACACCGAAATATAGGAAACACACGACGTCTTCTCTTCCTGGCTGGTTTAACAGCATGTTTCTTATGAACTTGTTTTATTTATTTCTTCAGAAGCACATAGTAGCACACTCTCTATTTTAAGGTTAAATTTTAGATATTTTAAATTCCTCTTCTTCTTCTTATAGTTCGATTTTGCCAAGAGCACAATTCTGTGATTTGAGTTGGTAATTAAGACCTGCGTGTAGGGATCGTGAGTTTTTTTAAAATTCGCAAGACCGCGTTAGAAAGCTAAGCCATCTTAGCAGCCTTTTAAGCGTGATCCATTGAAGGAGCCGGTAGTGCTTAGGCTTGGGGCAATAGCCTAACTAGTAAATTTGGTCAAGCCATAATTTTTATTCACGCCATAAGCTTAGGCTTATAATCGATACTGAGCCCCCACAGGTCACTTGGGGTAAGTCTTGCGAATTCGTTTGAATTTCATTTTGTAAGGTGTATTTTTTTTATATCTTAGGGTTGCCAGTATCCCTCATATGAGGCAATTTTCTTTGGTGTGATATCATTATTGGTATATCATCTTTCCGATGTAACGGCCACACACAGATGGTATTATTTTAAGAAGCAAGAGGTCAATAAGCGAAAGAATCCGAGTCGTCGATTTTTTCTTGGACCACGTAGACAGTGGAGATAATTTGAGAGTGGAGGCAGCGTGTTGTAGAGGGGTCCCTGCAGTCATACCTGATTCTGGAACAAAGTTACACCAGGGCCTTCTGTTGGGTGGTATTATTTATAACATTTTGTTTGATTTAAATTTCTACTTTTCATATATTTTTTTTACTTGTAAGAAATGGTACCATTTTAATTAAATTTTAACATTTTTCAAATATTCATACATTTTCACATAAATATTTTAACATAAAATTTTCTTAAATAATACTTGTCATAATTTAATATTTTTTTTATCAATCATTCCAATTTCAACTTAACTAAATTTTTTGCTATTGCTAAATAAATTATTCAACTGTCCCATTGTCAAATATTAAAGTCAACTTATTATTAACATGTGTGTTTCCTTTCTTCTACTCATTTAGCGGGATATATATTATTGGTGAGCTTATTACATAACTTAGAGGTACTCAGTATTGTTTTCCTTAGCTTTCACAATACTCATGGTTCATATAGTAAGTTAAGGTGGCGCCCTGAACATCTATTTTTTTGTTTATGTATATATTCACTATTTTATATATTTTTTTGCAAGTTAACAAACGAGTAAATATCGAACCACGACCTCGCTTTCCCATAACCCAGAGCTGCCGTTCGCATAATTGAAACACTTCCTGGTTTTAAGCCAAGGGGTGTTACAGTGTGGAAGTCCTGGCGATAATATACTGCCAAAGTCAAATATTTGTAAACACAATAATTTTCTAATGCAACTTGCTTAGGCCTGAGTTAGAAGTTTTCCGGCAATAGAAAGTGATAGAATATTATTAAAAAGTGTCAAAAAATATTTATTTACTTATTTATACACCATCTAACAGTACGAAGACCATTTACAAGATGGGAAACAACACATATTTAATACACAGTACACATAGCGAGTATTTTAAATATATATAATGGGAAACAGCACATATTCAATATACAGTACACACAGTGTATAGCTTAAATATATATATATATATATATATTCAAGTCAAGCCAAGATGGCGGATTCTGAGAAAGAAGCAGATGTTGTAGCTCCTCAAAAATCAGTTGTTAAAACATCTAAATGTTCTCAAACTAAACAAAATAATCAAAACCAAACACAAAATGGTATGCGATCAAAACGTTTAGTCATAAGAGGCCCGTGCAGAAGGTATTACTGTACGTTCTCAGCAGTAAACAGACATCGGGTTTGGCTATCTGTAAGGAAAGTTGGAGAAACAACAGGTGAAGACATCAAATCCTACTTAGAACGTAAATTCGTTGGATACATATTTATAGTTGAACCTCTGCCAAAACAAGAAGCGGCTAGGGCTCCGCATGTAAGGTAGGAGCAGACATAGAGCTTATGGATCAATTATATACTGCCAGTAACTGGCCTGAAGGTGTACTAGTTCAAAGGTATAATTTTTTTTTTGCGGAAGAACAAGATCTATCTACAACTCATAATTCTACTAGTTCAAATGTACTCAAAATATCTCAACCTCAACATGCCTTACTGCATCTGAACATACAAAAAAATAAATTGAAGTTTTTATAAAAGACCTAATTATTGTACCTACAATACTCTGCTTTATGAAACACTGGTTTTTAATCCCAGAAGAAATAATGTCAGCGCAACTTGGGAGCTACAACTTAAAGTCCTGTTACTCTAAAAAGGATATGATTCATGGTGGGTATTGTATTTTTCTTCATAATGATGTTGATAAATATATGGATTTCATAGAATTCCAAGAACTGAAACGACAGAGTGTAGAAGGTATCATTGAATATTCATCTATTGTATGTAAAAGTATAATTTCTGTAATTATATGTATTTATGGCCAACAGATAACCTAGAAACCTTTTATCAAATCTTTTGTGAAATTTTAGATATTGCTCAAAATAGGTGTAAAAATTATAATATGATTCTCCGTGGAGACTTTAACATAAATTTGCTTAGTATTAATTTTGAAAATATTCACATGGGTGATGTAATTACATCAGCCCTATTGACCATGAGGCTCAATTACTTGGAATAGAATGTCCTGTAAAGAATAAAATTAACTTTGAAAATGGCTGCGAAAAAAGAATATTCTCAGATGCAAAATTTCAGACTTTTAAGAATGAAATACAAAATATAAATTGGAATGAAATCTTTTGTTGTAGAGATCCTAATAAATCCTATCAATTATTTATATATAAAATTAAAGTTAAAAACTATAACCAGAATAATAAATTATCTTGAAAATTGTGAGATATTACATAACACATAATACGGATTTAGAAAAAACAAATCTACACCAAGCCAAACACTTTGTAAAATAATCCATTCACTGAATAATAAAGAACACACAGTTGCTGTAAGCTTAGACCTATTAAAAGCTTTTGATAATGTGGACCATGATGTTTTAATAGAGAAGATCGAAAAGTATGGAATCAGGGGTAACACGTTAGAACTAATAAAATTTTATCTAAATAATAGAACGCAGTATGTTGTAGAGATAGATAGTTAGTAATGGAGAGTTATTAAAATCACAAATTATGGAAATAAAGAGAGGAGTACCACAGGGATCAATATTAGGACCATTATTGTATATTATACGAATTAGCTTTCAGAAAATTAAAAATATTTAAAAAAATTAATTGGAAATTTATTGTTATGGTTTTCATAAAAAATATTACTTCATACAAACAAACAAAAAATAGACTGACTTAGTTTTTTATTTCGCTTAATTGTTATTAAAACTGTCCAACTAAAAACTGTTTCTGGAAATTTAGAATGCTCCATAAGTCTGCTTATCTCATGCGGATATCTGAGATGCTTATTGAACCATTTGTTGCACATTTGTTTAAATTATAATAGACATGTAATGTATTATTTAAATTTTTATTTTATTTGTTTATTTGTCCAGCAAAAATTCACTTACAGGACAAACTTTACAATAAATATTACAATCAAAATCTAATAGGACAATGTAAACTAAACCTTAATCAATTATACAATAACATAAATAATTATACAGTACTAAGAATAAAATACACATAAACATACATATATTGCATTGTGCACACAAATAGGATAAAAAAATTAACAAGTAATGTAATGAAAAATGAATTATTACCGATTCGTAACAATTTTTGATGGTCTCAATAGAATGGTACTGGACTTTAATCTCTTGTGAAATTTTATTTGTTGAGTTCAACAGTCTAGTATCATTCATTTCTTTTAATCTGTTCAGGGATGTAGGAGAAATTGTCGAATTATCAAATTATCTTTTTAAAACCGGCGCCGCCACCCATAAGTTAAAATTAAACGTATGAATATATTCTTTTACGGATGTAACTCGGTTGAAATTAATATCGCTCTGTGTTTGTGTTCTGTTTTGTGTTTGATTCTTATTTGACGGAGGTACCATTTTGTCTAACAAGAAGACTAGAGCTGTTTATATTACAATAATTTTGATTATTTGTACATTTTCTAGCTAATAAATTTCATCAAATTCTATAACAATGTTTCATAATCTCCCAGTAAATCTTGTTACCGAATACAAAGAATAACTTAGTTACAGTTCCTTTGGAAAAGAAAATACTTGCAGTCCAAGAGGACACTTCGAAAGCAATTTCCTTCCAGTAGTTTCATTGAAACCATCTAGTGTCTGATAATTGATGTTTACAAACTTTTTTGTAATAATGACAGTAAAGACACAGAATGCCATTCCCTGAATGCTACTCTAGCTCTCAGCACGTTGTCAAACTCTTACAAACCAGCCAGTAGCTACTTTTATTTAGCCCGTGAAAGCTTCTGAAACCTTTTTATTTATACATCATATTAAATACAAACAGCTCTTTTAAAAATTGTCGTCTTTTTATTTAGAGTTTTGTAAGAGATTTAACTTCATAGAATTGAAAGAATACAAATGTAAATGCTATTGAAGTGTTATATCATGGCCACATATTTTATGTCACATTTTATTAAATAAAAAAGCGTGTAAAAATAAATGCTTGTTAAAATTGAAATGAAAGTTGAAAATTGGCAGACATTTTGAAATTAATAATAATAATAATAGCTTAATTGCCCCACAGTATAACTATTTACAGGGCAATACAAATAAAGATTAACTTTCATAACACAGTAAAAATGTACAAAAGTACGTATATGAAACAATATATAATAATATGTATCTTATAGACATACACGTATATGTTACAGATTAAGAGGAAGAGGAAAATAAAACATTAATACATGAAATAGTACGTAAGAACTTTGGTGCATGGAAATTAGAGAGGTATTAAATGAGTGTGTATTATAACAAAAGGTGTAATATTGACTATTTAGATTAATTAATAAGTATCTCCAGTAAAAACATCCACTGACTTATTAATCAGATTATTTGAAGTGCAGGTATGAATATCACATAAGTCAGAAATGTTGAGACATATTATAAATTAATGACTTTAATAATATATTAGTTTGAGCTCTGCTATTATAAAAAGCAATATATTGTCTAGACTGCAGTCCAGATATGTAAAAGTTTATTTTAACTAATAAATCAGAACAGCTAATTTCTTGGTGGAGTAACTTGTATAGAAATGAGAGTGAAGCACATTTTCTTCTTAGCTCTAAGCTGATGATATTAAACTTTTCTAATACGTGTCTATAATCTGCTCCTCTTACAGGATACTCACCATCCTGTTTAAATACTTTAAAAATCTTCTCTGTACTCTCTATACTGCCTCTATGTGACAATAATTGTAAAACGGGTACCAAATTAGCGAGCCATATTCTAATTCAGATCGTACGTATGAGTAGTATAAAATTTTCAAAGTATTGACATTAGTGAAACGGCAGTATTGCTTCAGTTATTTTCCATTCTATGTGCTCAGTGAGTATTAGCTGACAATCAAAAGTTATAATCAGATCATTGAATGAGCTGCAGCGAGTTAGTATATTCCCGTTGATACCGTACGGGTATTCGTAAACTATCTGTTTTCTTGAAAAGCACATAACTTTGCATTTAATTAAATTTAGGTATAGCTTATTGTTAATACACCAAGTTTGAGTACGATCTAAATCATCCTGCAAGTTCAGACAAACGTTCAAGGTATGAATATCAGTGAATATTTGCAAATCATCAGCAAAAAAAAGTTTATGGCATTAAATAATAGAACTTAAGTTATTAACGATTAAAAGAAATAACAGTGGACCTAAGTTGGAACCATGAGGGACCCCTGAGGTAGCCAAATATTTAAAGGCATTATACCTATTATAGGAAACATACTGTGATCTATACTGAAAATATGCTTTGAAAAGTTCATTCATCTGGTTGTCAAAACCAAAAGTCCTAGTTTTTTAAGTGAAATGAAATGATCAATTTTATCGAAGACCTTCGAGAAATCCGTATAAACCACATCTACCTACCCTCGATTATCTAGAACGTTCGAAACACATTGTGTAAGTACTGCCAAATTCGTCACTGTAGATCTATGTTGTGATTGAGATAACATATGACGAACAGAGGGATAGATGCGGTTATACAGAGCCACTTCAAAGAGTTTCGAAAAGTTGGACAAAACAGATACAGATCTATAATTAATAACACGAGATTTATCACCACTTTTGAAAATAGGAGCGACCTTGGTTTCTTTCCACCGATTTGGAAACACTGTTGTTTTTTAGGAAATATTTAACAATATATGCATCGGGTGACAAAAATGTTTATACAATCTTTGACAATACATTTAATGATGGTGTACTATCAGGACCTGAGGTCATTTCTTTTTTAGTTTGTCTGCTGCTACTATGATTTCATTTTCAGATACATATTCACTAAAAATATTATTTAAACAATCAACATTTGTGACAACATCAAACACCTTTGGTCCTTCAGATTCAGAAGGCAGAAATATACTTTAAAAAACGTACCAAATGTATTTACGATATCATGGGGCTTCGTGGAGGACTTATTTTCATATAATATAGTCCCAGGAATTCAGGATGTGTTATTTTTTAATTTTACAAATGACCGAAAGTTCTGAGGATTACTACCGATTGATGCCTGAACATTGTCAACATAGTTATTATAGGTACTTTTTATTTGTTCCTTTATTACACGTCTCAATGTCTTAAATTCAATCAAATAATTCTCATTATGATATACTCTATATTTTTTTAATAGTCTAGCTTTTCTTTTAATATTTTTAATAATTTCTGAAGTATACCATTTTGAAAATTGACGCTTATGTGTTTTATAAACAGGAATATGTGAGACAAATATTTGATATAGCCTTTCATAAAATTCATCAATTTCCTAATTTACCTCATCAAACTGAGTTAAAAATGTCCAGTCAGTTTGTAGCAATATTAAATCGAAAGACAATCTGATCCGAAAATAGGTATTAATTTATATAGTGGGAAGTAAAAGTTGTACTATATCACTGGGCGTGAATGCAATATACTGCAAAAAAAATTGTACAAGAATATTTTTTGTATGTGAAGCTTGCTGCCTACTAATAACTCCATCTGCTGGCGACATAATCCAACTATTTCTTATTTTTCTATGAAAGGAAATAAATTCATTTTCACCCATCAAGCTGCACAATGTGCGTTTCTAAACTGATTGAAGATATAATAGGTGATGACTAGCAATGAATGTATTTCCTTTCAAAGGAAATAATCGGTTTGCTTTGATCTTGCATAGCATATTATCTAAATATTATGTGCGAATTTAGATTTTTATCCGCAATAAACAAATACACTAGGGTGCAGGGAAACAATCAAACATATAGATCATTTATTTATCAAAAGTAGCAATAAAAACTATAGTTATATTCGTATTGTCCTTGAAACAAACATAACGGATCATTTCTTTATAATTGCACATATAGTATAGCAAATGGAAAAAAAACAAAATATAGAAACGATAAAAACGAAGCAATATCTAGATAAAATCAAACTAATCACAAAATTTCAAAAGGAGAATTGGATTGATATATACGTGCAATAATGTTGACACTGCCGGAGAATTGCTCATAAAAAAAATAAAAAGTAAAATTGAAATATGTACAAAAACAATTGAGTTAAAAAACACAGAAATAAAAAGAAAGTCATGGACAACTAATGGCTTAGTAAAATCTGCAAATAAAAAAATATGAGTTATACAAGTACATGAAAAAATTTCCCACTGAGGAAAACAAAAATAAATTTAAACAGTATAAAAATAAATTAAATGATTTAATTAAATAAACTAAATATTATCAAGATAAAATAAATCAAAATAGTGACAATTCTACAAATCTGTGGCAATATGTCAATGAAATTATAAATAATAAAATTAAAAAGGATGAAATTTGTGAAATAAAGACAAAGAACGATGATATAACTAAAAATGAAGCAGAAATAGCAAATTCATTTACGCAATAGTTTACAGGGATTGGGGGAAAACTAGCTGATACAATTAAATAAAAAAAAACACCACTTATAGTTTCGCCAATTTAGCCAAAGTATCAAATTCAATTGTCCTCTCTGAAATAGATGAGGCTGATAAAGTAAAAAACAATAAATCTCCTGGTACTGACAACACAACATCTGAAATTTTAAAATATATATCAAATGAAATAGTTGTACCTTTAACATACATAATTAACGTCTCAATAACTACAGACCCATATCTCTGATCTCAAACCGAGCAAAATTGTTTTGTTATTAAAAAAACGTATTCAAAATTATTTAGATAAATATAATATATTATCAAATAAACAGTTTGTTTTCAGAGAGAACAGGTGGACACAAGATGCCATAGAATACTAAATATCCAGTATAAATAAATCTATTGATGAGAAATGTCCCATATTTTGCATCTTTGTCGACCTGACAAAAGTCTTCGACACGATTAGTTACAAACAGTTGTTACGGATATTGGAAAGTATCGGTTTCAGAGGAGCTGCATGTGATTTAATGAATAACTATCTACATGATAGAAGGCAAGGCACTAAAATAAATAATGTATTTAGCCCAGCTGAAACAGTAAAGTATGGAGTTCCTCAAGGAACGGTCCTTGGATTGATACTTTTCAATATATGCTTAAATGACTTATATAAGTTGCCTGTAAAGAGAGATATATTGAGTTTTGCTGACGATACTGCTGTAATATATAGGGCGCCTGACTGGGTAACTTTAAAAGAAACTGCATAAAATAATTTTAAGCAAATAATGGAATGGTTTAATAGCCGGTTACTAACAATCAATTTCAACAAAACCTTTCACCTCATATTCTAGTAATTTACCCAATTTTGATACCTTAACACTCCCAATAAACAATATGGACATACATATATCTTTAATACAAGGTGTTAAACACCTAGGAGTAATAATTGACTGCCACCTAAAATGGGATATGCATATAAGTTATATAGTAAATAAATTAAGATGTGCTACATATAGGATTAAATTTTCGTCACAAATATTTACAATCAAGCAAATGCGAATATTGTACTATGCACTAATTGAAATTCATTTAACCTATGGAATAGTAGCATGGGGTGCGGCATAAAATATGAAGAACCTAGAAATAATCCAAAAATGTATTTTAAAATTAATACACCATAAAGCTTATACTTACCCTACTTATGGCCTATACATAGAAACTAATATATTTGATCCCCGACAGCTATTCCTCATAGAAGTCATAATCAGACAACAAAAATATAGACGCAATTTAATCGATATCGAGCATATATATAATACTAGATTTAGGATCTAAATTTATATGAAAATAAGAATATCTAATATATAAACCATATTAGTGCAGTTTTTTATACACTTTAACGTACTACAAAAGTTTCGTCGTCACTGGCCACCACTTCAAAAGTCACAAATAATGCACTTATGTTGTCTGAGTTAGATTTTGCTATCCGCTTCAAAATTTTTAACGAACACGAAACCTTTTCATTTTAATTTTAGATTGAAATTTATTCATTTGGTCGATTGACACTAATTAATATCTTTATTTCACTTTTAGATTTAGATGAATCCATGAACCTTAAATAATTTTGACACGTAATTCATATTTTTTCTATAATCTGTTTGAGAAATACATAAATACATTTAGATCCTGTGCTGTTTATTTATAGCAATCCTTATGAACAAATTGATAATTATTTGTAGTAAAATCTGGTTCTTCAAGCGATAAAACATTTTTATCTGTCCGTAAATAAATAAAATTTATGATAACTTACAATGCGACGTCGCTGCACCTAAACTGAAAAGTTAGTCAACCGATTTATCTTCTCATTTGTGTTAGGCATGTCAGAGAAGATGTTAATATAATTATTGTAGATTATATTTCTGATGTGCATTGGGGCAAACTAATGGGCATGATACATCATGAAACACTGATTTAAGTCAAACTTACCAATTATCAATAAATTACGCCAAATATGGCAATTTAAATAACAATAATTATAGCTTTTGGCAATTACTTTGATAATTGACGTGTGTTGCATTGAAAACTAATAAGCAGTTGAGATACAGATACAGTAATTAATGCGGAAAATAAGTAATTTTATGCTAATGGCATGTATGAGAAAAGCTTTATACCTATAGGATTTATCACGAAAATCCGAAATTTATTAGTGAGTGACATGGAGATAAGTGTGTTGCCCTAAATGATAATTTTAACAGAGCCTTTTTTCCTAAAAATCATTTGAAATATGTACATAAAACTTAAAAATATAATCATGTAAGTTTATAAGTAAGTATATTAGTTAATAAAATAAGTGCTGATAACGTCATAACCGTAGTTTTTAGATTCCTATATCCTCTACTAAAAATATATTGAAAAATTCGTGGGAATCCAAATATAATCCCAAATATATAGAAAATGTGGATATTGTAACATAGCATTTGATGAAGAGCATCATCAGCAATAAAACAATGGTTAGAAAAATTACCACCGAAGAAAGTGCAATGATGGTGTGCTTGTGAACGATTCATGTCTGAGGGACGTTTTGTTACACTTTCTAAATGGACTCTTATTACGTTCACTTGATGGGTTTGACTTAACTTAGGCAGACCTAAAATTCAAAACTTATATTTATTTCGATTTTGCTCAGCGAAATTCATCAAATGGTATCAACTGGAACGTCACTGCCGTGTCTTATATTTAATACTTTACTTGTTAGCACTTTAATTTCTGACACTTCTTAATTAATCTGAAAGGGAATGTTGTTAGCAATAATTTACTAAGACACAATGAAAGAGAATAGGATTCAGGTAATAGAATAGATATTAATCTTTTGAAAATATTTGTCAGGAAACAATTTAGGTATACGCAAAAGTATAAGGTTAAAAATAGTGTTGTCCATACCACACATAGTGAGAATATGGACGACTCGAATAATGCAGTCTCCAACTACCGTTCAATGGTTTACGTTGCAGCAATCGACTGACACCAAAAAGATTCAACTTAAAATATAATATTTGCGGATTTGTGAGCTTTTAGCTTGCCTGTCCCTATACATATTTGTAAAATATCATAGGTAATTTTGGGCACCCGATTATCGAGTTTAAAGATGCTTGAATCGCAACAGATTAGAATATTATTTTTACATTCATACGTTCAGGCAATGAGGTGCCATGCATTATGTACACGGTAAAATCCGATTTCTGAATCACAGAGGAACCACATATAGGCAAATACGACGGAAAACATATAAGTTTACTCTCAAAAATCATTGCTGGGTTTAAAAAATGATATAAGAAAATTTATCACCCGCGGAAAATCCCCCTTCAGTAACTCCCTTGTGGAACTATTAGCTCGTTCTCATAGTTCGTACCATGCATGAGGAGCAGAGCTACACAACATCGTAGAAAAGATTTTTATTTGGTAGTAAAATTTTGTTTTCGTGACAGTTGCTAAATTTACACCTTGTGTATTACGTCCCGGGCATTACGCCTCGTCGTGCGTCATAGCAAATCTCGTTGCAGTTGCGCATTTACACTCCGTGCGACATACTTCGTTATAGTTACAAAAATTACATACCGTGGGACGTTTTTTATTGTAGTTGCACCCTGTAGGACATCGTTCATTGCAGTTACAAGAATTACGCCCCGTGGGGCATTTTTTTTGTAGTTCCAAAAAATTTCGTTATACTTTCCAAATTTCATTTTACACTCATATCTTGAGAACTTTATAGCTCTGCCAAAAATATTTTCCCACAGCCATTCAACAGGTCGCATGCGGTTCATACTAAATATTTTCGTCGGATTTCGTTTCAGTTCCGCAAAATTCCTTCGAGGGAGATTTTTGTTGATTTCAAGCAAGGTGATATATTTTTAAAAAAATTCTAGCTATTGTAGAACTCGAGATATCAAGGTCCGACGCACTATTGCCCCACCCTGTGTATTGTGTACACTTGTGTGTTGCATCTGCTTGTTATAAGGGCGCTTGGTAATATGGGGCGTGACCCAAAATTCACTTGTATTTGTCCCAATTGCTATAATATTTAGTACCTGATCTATTATTTCAGTTTGTTTAATTTTTGTGTGATAAAACTTATTATATAATTAGCTAATTGGTGTTGTTTGCACTAACAAGAACCGTATGCCAACATATACTCTTTAGTTTTAACATGTTATTTTGAGAGACCCCTGGGACCCCTGGGAGAGAAACGTGTGGCCCTGTTTTCGCTACTGTTTTTTATAATTCCTATTAGTACTTTTGTGTCTGGCTGCTTGGTTTATGATCCAATGCAATTAAAAAAAACATGTTATATTTTTCACGACTATTTCTGCTCAAAATCAAGTTTAATTCACCCTCTACCTCCACCTAGGTGCTAAATTATCTCTATTTGTGTTTATAACTCTCTGTTACATACAAGTCTACCTACTGTATTCTTTTGCCAATATCAATAATTGGGTGGCGCAGGGTAATTCCCTTTAGTGCACCCCAGATTTCTAAAACAGTTCCACGGTATTCATTTATCTAGAAAATAATATTAAATATCTTGTGAAAAAAGCAGATTATCTATATTATACTATTTATAATCCTGCTTCCTGATATGTAGTAGATTAATAATTAACAAAGCTACAACATTAAAATAATAATTGTTAGAAAGTGTTTCTATTTATACACACAGATAGGTGAAGGCGACTAGCCGTATTTATAGGGGAATCTTATACACTTCTACATGTGCAATATGGGTTAGAATCACGAGATGATATGACATAGATGGTGGGGCATAATTATGACAGCTGGTTGAGCTCGATCCGCTGAAATAGCATATGTATTTGATGCGGAAGTTGTAGGTGACCGGTCGTCAAATAAGGAATTTCCACGTATCCCAAAATATTCATCTGTTGAAATTAATTATGGTGGTCAACAAATTACCAAAATAAACAAACATACCCTTCTCAAGATAAGTGAGAGTGGGTCGATTTTCGTACGCTATATCAAATAAATTTATTATATCACGAAGTGAAAGCCCACCATAGTTCAATTTATTATTAGTACTTTCCATTCTGTTACATAAATATCCATTTTAACAGGTTTCTATTATTTTGAGTGCAATAATACTTAAATTTCGTAAGGTTACCTGAGTCCTATGCCCAACGGACTCTAGTAAAAAAATACATAAAACCATAACATCGATAATCACAGCAGCGCTAGCGTACAGCCGATTGAATCGCCCCACCCCAATTCATTAGATGAGATTCTCACCCACATTGCACATATACATAAGTGTATAGGATTTTCCTATACGGCTAGTTGCTCTCACTAATCTGTATATATGTTAAAAAAAAATACATTAATTGTTTTAAAACTAATTTATTACGAACTTATTATTGCTAAATTTGTAAATAAATTTTAATTTTGACAAAAAAATTTCCACTTATATAGAAGTTTTCAGCTTTTTCATAATGTCTTTCTCATAAGTGGTTCATAATAACCTGACATTTTTGGTTTCTTCAAAGTTTGCTTCAGGAACAAAAAATAGGGCATCTTGTTTTTTGATTTTAATACTTTTTTTTTATACATTTATTTAACGTCGGCCTATTTCCGCTACTGAGGCCTAACACCGACGCCTGTAGACGAGCTACCCCCAACCAGGAATTTTGCCGAACCTCTTCCCTTAAGAAGAGTAGGGATCTTTTACTTGTCTAACATTTAATAGACAAGGGACCGACGGCTTTACATCCCCTCCGAAGGATGGTATATCTCCTATACAACCCTCGCCTAAGGTTGTATAGCTTCCGCGCATACACTGATATACAAGCCGCTGGAAGATGGGTGAGGCGAGGACGTGGTCTTCGTTGGAACAGTCACCAATCCAACTACTAACCACGCCTAACGTTGCTTTACATCGCATATCGAAGTATGTACATAGTAAAGACGTACCTACGCTCGCTCCCTTGATTTTAATACATTTAATATAATTTGGCACGGATTTATTACTAAGTGAGAGCCTTATTTCAACAACAAATCATGTGTAACTACATGTATTTTGATGTGATAGAGGTGTTTCAGGTAGATGATTTGGTGGATAAACATTTCATAACTTTTTTTCTTTTTGCATCCACTTGTAGATTTTCAATTATTTAAACATTATTAAATTATTAATTATTGCCATACAATATATATTTAAAAACCTGGAAATATCTTGGCTGACGTCAACAACTTTCTGTTCGGTTTCGTTATAGCTGACCATTGACTTTTTCATATTAAATACGAATCTATTCATGTATTACTGTATACATAAAGATTCATCTCAATATCTGCATTTATTTAACAGGTTTTTAAAGAAATACTTGTAATTTTTGACAACTTCGATGCCTGTATCTTAACGTACCATCTAATGACAAAAATATTTCTATGACAAAATTTACTTAAATCTGGACGAGGAATAAACTGCTGCATTAATGACGCTTCATTATAATACACCCTGTATTCACTAGTACAACACTACTAGTTATTTTAGTACTCTCAAAATTTCTCAACAATATGACTCTAAAATTCTATTCCACAATGTAACATGTAAACATATGTGATTTTCTAGGCTCGCATAATTATCTTTGTAGCTCTTAATTTTCGGTTTAAATGGTTCTGGAAAACCAGGCTCCGATCTCTAGAGATATGTGAATTATGTTTGGCTTATATTTTCTCCTCATATTAAACAGAAAATTCCATATTAAAATTTAGCGAAAAGCTGTTTTATTTTAAACATTATTCGACTTTGTTTTATATGAAAGCTCTTAATGTAGGTTGGAACTGGGATAATTCCATGATAATTTATATAGAAATATTATTACTGTCCTTTAACATCAAACACCACGTTTTTATTTCTATTTCTGTAATTTAAACTAGATTATAGTTAATAAAAATGCAGTATGAATACAACTCATAGAATAAATTAGGTATATTTTATCTGAACGACCGGACACATAAACTAGTTAGGACATTGCCATTCGATGTAATCATAAACATATACGGTACTTTTAGTGAACCTAGAAATTTTAACTTTCGAATACAAATGTAGTATAGTAAAGTCAGACAAGCAAAACATGAGGAATTATTTCCAGTGTCAAATTTTTTTTAACATGTTAGTTACATCGAATACTATACGAAGTGAACATCTTCTAAATCTAGCAACCAATGCTCCACAAGTTATCGGCACTTTTGTGAAAAATCAACCATTTTGGTCGTTCTTTCTAAATATAAATGAATATATCTCGGTATGTGTAGGGCCAAAAAAAAAAGCAAAAAAAAATTGAGGCTGTTTGTTATGATATAGGCTATCAGCGGTTACAATATGAAATTTTTATCTGCACACGTAACCTCAAAAAAATAATAAAACTGAAAAACTGCTAAATTTTGGATTTTTGGTTATAACTTCGGATGTTTTAAGTGAAATTTTATGAAATATTAAAAAATTATACTATATAATGTGAGCAATAACTGGTTAAGAGTTGAAGTCAAAATATCTAATACAAGCTGCAAAAATTGACTTCAAAATTTAAAATTGAATGATCAATGACTTTTGTTCATCGCACCGTATGAGGGTCTTTTTTTAATTGTAGGTTATTTTATGCACTTTATGATGGCAAACAAAAAATATTTTTTAAACTTCGGAAAAAGTGAAAAAAACTGATTTTTGTATTTTTTAGTCAATTTTTTAGAAAAGTTTCCCTTTTTTGATAAAACTCAATTTTTTTGTATTATTAATTAATTTTTGACATATTTTGATTTATTTTTTTGAAAGAGCAGTAAAAAATTTAAAAAATCAATTAGTTATAAAAAATTATACGTATACATATTTATATTTAGGTACAGCTCAATAAAAACACTATTTGTTATGCAAATGAATATTTATTGTATTTAAATACTGTATAAATAAATTTAAACATTTTATTTGAAATTGAAAAAAATATATACACGAGCAATTGTATTAAACGCCTTCGTTTTGTCTCACTTAATAAAGAATCATCAGACTGATTTTCAGTATCACTTGAAGCATAATTATAAAATGCATCATTATTTTCATTTCTACCATTTTCTTGATTAATCGACCTGTCAATAAATTATAATGAAGAAGCTTTGTCCTCTATTTCTGTATCGGTTTCACATATACTTAGACTTTCAGTTATAGAAAATGTTTCAGAATTGTTTTCCAATTCTTCATCTAACTCATCAATTTCCTCAGTTTCAGGTACCAAATCTTTATCTTCACAGTTAAATCAATTTAAACCTTCGCAGCACTTACATGCTACAGTGCATTTTAACCTCAGTTTTTTACAAGAACATGTTCTAGTCTTGCACTTACTACTAATTGATTTGCAACTGCATGCAATTGATTTTATAAGTGAATCTGATAGTGGGTTTACGTTTCTCGGTAGGGTCACAGGTAATAAGCCACTGAGCGTCATGTGCCATCCGTAGCTGTATGCAGGCTTACTATTTTCTGGAAACAACTATTTCTGGATTTGATAATACACTCTTATAGAATGTTGATTTGCAGCTTGTGAGGTGGTTGGTAGCGAAGTCAGCTATATGCTGTTGATGTCGTGTATTTTTGAAAGCAATTAAATTTAAATTTTTCCAAACTTGTTTTTTTAATTGGGTTCGATCCGTATAACCCTTATATACAACCTGCGGCTGGAGAAAAAAGTCTCTGTTGCTTCAAGATCATAGAAAACAAGTGTGTCTTTTCAAGAAATTATATTTTTGCAAAGACAAATTTTATTTTTTCCTATTCCTGCAAATGCTGACGTATTATCGCAACCACAAAAAGCATGTTTAAATAACACATGTTCCCTTAAATCTATTTTTTTTTAAGAATATTATGAATAATATTTGTCTTTCATTTTTCCTATCATAGGTTTATAAAAATAAATATTTTCTGATGAAAATGAAGCAAAATGTGTTGGTAAAACTAGCAAATCCGGCAATTACATAAACATACATAAAATCAAGTATCCATATTAAGACGTCATGTCATCAATATCGGTCACTATTAAGCTGATAATTTCTGAAGTATATGTTATAATATAAATATTTACAAACACAAATATACTAGTTAATGAATAATTGGATTGTATTTGGTTTATTCAAATAAAAAATTAAAATTAATAAATGATTTTACTATTAATAACGATTTTAGAATAAACACCCAAAAATACATAAAATGGAATATCCAAATCAAGACACCATGTCATCAACATTTGTCACTGTCAATCTAATGGATAATTGAATTTGTATATGAATAAAAAATTTTGTCACTTTATTTCATGTTTAAATTTTTTTTCTTGTTCACCATCATAAAGTAAAGTAAATAAAAACCTACATTTAAAAAAAAAAGAACCTCAAACGATGCGATGCACAAAAGTTATTGGCCAATCAATTTTAAAATTTGAAATCAATTTTTGAGACTTTTATTAGATATTTTGATTTAAAATTTTAACCAGCTATTGTTCACATTATAAGTTATAATATCTGAAAATTTTGTCAAATTTCACTTAAAACATCCGAGGTTATAACCAAAAAACTAAAATTTAGCAGTTTCTTCCGTTTTTATTATTTGTTTGAGGTTATGTGTGCAGATGAAAATTTTCGCTTTTTTTTTACTTAGACATACCGAGATATACTCATCTATATTTAGAAAGAATGACCAAGATGATTGATCTTTCACAAAATGGCCGATAACTTACGTAGCGGCGGTTGCTGGAGGTAGAAAATGTCCATTTTGTATAGTATTCGATAAAACTAATATGTTAAAAAAAATTGATACTGGAAACAATTCCTTTTTTCACTACAATTTGATGCTCAGTCTGACTCCACTAGTACAGCTAATGTGAAAAATCCTTCATCAATATTCCTCAACATTTTCTCATAACCCGAAATAGGATGAAAGCGGAGGTAAGCGATAACAGCTGCTTCAAAAATTCTTAATTTCCTTAGCAGTTTCTTTTTATATGATCAAAATAAAGTTTAGGAATAAAGAAATTATGAGGATAATGAAGGAAACAGGAAGTAATTAGCCTAAACGTGCCACACAATTGAGCAGTGGTAAGCGGTAAGCGAATCCTCTCATATGGCCAATTGCTAGTATATACCATAGATGTTTCCATGGCGTATAACGACTTGCCATACTGCAAGTACCTGAGGGCGGCGATTGTTTAGTCCTAGGTGGACATAACCTACTGTTATAATATATTATTTGCAGGAAACAACTACTCCAAATACCCCGAATGGGGTATATGGTATATGGGGTATTTGCCCGCTGAGTAGTTTCCTGCAAATCATATATTAAACCACACATTTATTATTATTATTTTAATTTATTTATTGCTGCAATATTTTGTTAATATTATATTTTTATAATTATATATAATTGATATATTTGATGATATGTCTGAATTATGCTCGTAAATTGGAAGATACGGTGTTTATAATTATCTTAGTATTTATTTTATGAAAATAATACAATGTATAAAATTGACAGATATCCACTTAGGTTAAGGTATATGATATCTATGCTCAATATAATTGCGAAGCATTCAAACATCGCTAACACGTCCCCTCAAGACACATGCTGTTGATAATCCTCCAGTGTAATCCTCATCAACACATCTCCATTGTGGTGTTTTTGACAATGTTTGGTTAAGATATCTGGTACCATTTGGTCAATCGGAATATGTTCCAAAGTAACTAGTCCTCCTCAACAGATTCTGGAACAAAATGATGGTGAACATCGATGTGTTTCGTTCTGGAATCATATATCAAATTTGATGTCAGTTGTTGTGCTCCATGATTGTTAATGTACAATTTGACGTCTGACAATGTCTTCAAGACCTATTTCACAAAACAGACTGCGTAAATACAATGCTCCTTCATAGCTTAAGACATGCTGACATATTCTGATTCCGCCGAGGATAATGCGACCGTTCGTTGTTTCTCCGACTTCTAAGTTATCGCTGCACCTCCTAGGATAAAAGTATAACCTATAAATAAACGGCGAACAGTTTCACATCGTGCCCAGTCCTCATCGCAATATCCAAACAAGGGTTGATCCGTTCTGGCATACATCTGGTTTCAACTAAATACCTTAAAACTCTTTTAGCTGCTACCCAATGTTAGTTACCAGGTTCATTAGTAAATTGAGCTAGCCGTGATATAGTATTTGCTATATCTGGCCTAGTTCTTACTTAAAGGTATATGAGAGTTCCAAGTAGCTCCCGATACGGCCATTTACATTATTTTCATTTCTCTGTAGATTTACTTACCTTCTTATTTTGAATCTCAGCAGTTGTTTTCAATGGATTACATTCGCTGATATCTAATCTTGAATCTATCTTGATTGTGTTAACATAATGAAGTTACTTCCTTATTAATCTTCGATCCCAAGCAATACTTTGCTGGCCCTACAATCCTATATTCTTGATTACAAATTCTTCTAGTAGCTTTAATTTGATTTCTTCAATCTATTCAAAGTTCATCGACGCCCTCAATATGTCATCATCAATTAGTAACATAAGGATTCCTTTGCGTTCTGCGCGACACAAGCAAGGCTCTCCCTTCGTTGACACTATTCCAATGCTGTTTAATTTCTTCGATAGACGTGTACCACTATCGACCTTGATGTAATAAATAAAGGACCTTTTGCACTTAACAGGAATTTCTTCCACGCTCTAATTTTAACAGCATTTCTGCAGCTCCTATATTTATTTCTTGAACTGTTTATCTTTGTCTATTCTCTCGAACATCTCTGAAATCTCCATGAATGCGTTATCTTCAACATTTCCATTTAAGTATGCGGTTACTTAACTAAACTGTCGAATTTGTTGCGAGAGCGAACATTAGTCGCATCTTTTTACTGAGGAGAAAGTTTGATTATAGTGTATCCTTGTATTCGAGCTTTCGTCTCTCAGTGGACCTATCTGGCTTATACTTGTTGGTCAACGCAATGCGACTACCAACTACATTTTGACCCTGTCGTGTTTCAACAATCTCTCAAGTATAATTTTTTACCAGACTTCTCAACTTCAGATCGAATAGCGCTTTTCCATTCCCACTTTCAGGAGACATAATTGCTTGCTATTTTTACTTCAACAAAAATTTCATCGTCTTCGTCATTATTATTTTGGATCGCTGGAATATTTTGTTCTTCTCGATTAATTCGTCGAGCTGATGAAAATAATTTCTTAGGACGATCTCTAGATTCAGTACAAATTATTATTGGTTTGCCTTTTCCTTTTCTTTGTACACATTTAGGATGCAAGGTTGGCATAGTCTGCGGGAATTTCTGTTGTCCCAGTGACTCTCTTAATGACCTATATCTCACATCAGAATCATTTGTTGTTATCTCGTCTTGAATCTCGTGTTTGAGCATTTTAATGTCACCGTAGCTTAACGTAATTTATTCCTGATTGTCTTGAGATCCATTAGTGATTTCCTCTTAGAACCTGCGATCCCTTGAGACAATAAATTTCTGACAACTATTAACTCTATAAGCTTTTGTCTCACGTGGGTATCCCACAAACACTCCTTTAATCGATTGCTCAGCGAGAAGGATTTTTGTCCAAGACACATACAGCTGATCCAAATGTCCTTAAATTGTTCCGTGTTGTCTTTCTGCCTGTCCACTTCTCATATGGTATACTTCCACTCAGCCTACCAGACGGATATTTATTTGTAATGTGATTTGCAGTTGCAATTGCTTCAGCACGAAACATCAGTGGCAGTCTCGACTGGATCAATAGACAGACCGCCATGTTTAACAGAGTTCTGTTCATGTACCCAGCGACGCCATTTGGTTGTGGTGTCCTCACAACTGTCAATCGGCGCTCAATACCTTGCCCATCTAGGAGTGAATCAAACTCTTCATAACAGTATTGTTTTCCATTATTCGATTGAATACATTTTATCTTATTGCCAGTTTACATTTCAACGTGTGTTTGATACATTTGAACTCCTCCAGTATTCCACTTTTCTGTTTTAAGAAAAATATTCCACATTATCGGGAATACTCATCAACAAATGTGATAAAATTCGTTTCCATTCTCTATTTATAGCTTGGATCCTGAATGGTCCTAAACATCTGAATGGACTATCTATCACACTTCGTCACTTTGACGTTAGCTTGTTGGGAACAGTATATTTGCCTCTTAGACATACGTCATATCGTGACAAACATTCCACGTCTTTCACGGTGATTTTTTGTTTAGTTACTCGACTAATGACCTTCACAAGATCTCTTGAATTCAAGTGTCGCAAACGACTGTGCCAACTCCCAACTTGATCACTGGTCTCTGTCATGCTAGCCTTGCCATTTGCCCCATTAATATATTACATGTTGATCTTATCATTCTGTCACAAATAAGGTATCTGATAATTCTATCTTCATGAGGTCTTCTTCATTGACTACTGACAAACCTACAGTATCCTTCCTTTGATCTCACTGGATGCTTGCCTAGCTAGATTGATCTTTCCATACGTGTACGCTTTGAAATATATATATATATATATATATATATATATATATATATATATATATATATATATATATATATATATGACTTTTTATCTCCGTATAGAAGCGCCATGCATGCATTTGATACTTGACATTTACTATAGTAAGTCGCATTTGATACTTGACATTTACTATAATAAGCCGCAAACGTATTATCTGTAGCTTTTGCACAGTGACTGCCTGTTTCATGACCTTTTCCATCATTTTTAGTTGGACAATCCTGCGACTTGTGACTTTGCATACCACATTTGTAGTATTTTCCTTTAAAGGTATTTGCGGGAGTATTTGCACATCTAAAGTTCTCGTAACTCCATGGCGGCCAACTAGTCTACTGCGTCAAAGAATCTATTTATTTGTCTCTAACGTCACCACCTTCATTTAATTTCTGAAGCATAAGCTGCTTGAGTAGAGTAGCTTTTCTAGCAGGTCCTTTTGATGCATAGATAGGTTCAAGCGTTAGCCAAACCTCACGGGATCTCACACATCTTCGTACATGCTAGCTACATCTCTGTTGTATGCATACACAGGATCAAATCAGATTTTGCCTTCTAATGTACCTTGATCCATTCTGGTTTAAAGCCGGTTCCAGTGTCTTCATCAACACCTACACGTTTTCTTATTTCCCCGTGTTTTAGCAGAATCTAATGTTCATTCTGTCAATTGTATTCAAATTGCAACGTTATTTGCAGTTTCTTTAACGAAACAAATATTTTTGTTTTGTTTTTAATAATTATCCAATAGCCTTTACAGCAAATTAGTACTGGACAACTTTTTCATTAATCATCTTTTGAGATATTCATACTTCTGCAATCAGTACTAAAATAAGTGTCGGTAACTTATTGGTTCACATATATAGTTTGCACTGTAACACAATTCTGTATTATATATTTTCCATAAGAAGTGCTTCAGATTCTATTATAAACTAGATGACCGCATCTACTTTACTGAAACAAGTCTCTTTGCTGGCTTTAGATATCTCTATTCAGTCACGACTTTTCAGATATACTTATTTAACTAAATATAAATCTAACCTACTATAAGATAATTTTAAATTCAACTGTCGACTTTGGAAAATCAGCCTGTCGCTAATTTAATACCAAAAATCCAAATAATAAGGCAGCATACTGTACATATTATCGGACAGATACACATGCAGAATTTCAAGTCGATTCGGTAACTTATATTTACACGATTGTGTTACAAACAAACCCACATACAATGTTTCTCTTTTATATATTCGCAGGGATTTCCAAACATTAACCAATAAACATCGGCAACAAAAACCTTTTCTACTACAAACAAACAAACAAACAAACAAACAAAAACAATTTTCATTGCACAAGGTATCCACCAATATTTATTATTGGTAGATATTTCACTTTGGATAAAAGCTTAAACTCACGCTCTCGAAATTCAAGTTTTTGTTGCAGTTTCAATTTAAATTTCTATAACAAACAAACGAAGTTTCCATTTAGTTGCGTGAGACAGCATGAGCTCCGCTTTGTTATAGGCAATTTCTCCCTTCAATCTAAAACATGCTATTAAAGAACAAAACAAGTATTTCATCCCTATCTTAAACTTTTATATTTAGTTATTTAGGATTATCCTTAAGTACAAACTATTGTAAATAGGATATAAAACGTTTTAATCAAAGTGGCGTAGAATTCTACTTGCAATTAAGTCTTATAATAGCGAGCAGTCTTTGTACGGAATATCCCAGAACTTCGCGGCAATAAATTAAGTGAAGGGTATATTTAGTTAAAATAATGTCAGTAGAGTCGAGTTGTTACCTCCTTTCCCTTATTATTTATTTTTGGGAAAGAATTGAGGCAACATATGCGGACGACTAGCTGGTTTAAGTCGGAGCAGAGAGCCGTGGATCCAGAGTATTCGTAAGAGTGGAAAAACTTACCCTTTCTGAAATGTACAGCATAAATGACAGATTTCTGTTTATTTCGCGAAAAGAAAGAAAATTGATGTTAAATTGGGCACCATCTACAGTGAAAATAAGTAGAATTGTCTCTTTTTCACGAATAACCAGTCTACTATAATCAGACTGAAATTGTTGGTAAGAGAAATAAAAAGATAGTTTAAAATGAATGTTAAAATATATTACATGAATAATAGACAAATCGGTTTGTAAAGACTAATTGAAATTAAAATATATATATATATATATATATATATATATATATATATATATATATATATATATATATATATATATATATATATATATATATATAATATGTTTAGTGTTTGACTTGTAATGATATGTGTTTTATGATAGTGAATAATAAACAAGTTATTAAATAAATTGACAGTTTAAAATTAGATTTTAGTAATTAAAAATTTGCAATACCTACAAGGCTGGTTGACTAGCTATGCCAACCGTGCAAAAACCTCGTCTACTTCGTCTAATGGGCGCCAGATACCACTAGGCATCAATTTATTTAAAAAAACCACAAACTCAATTCTAGTCAATACTCTACACTGTGAAACCGGCTATGATTTCTCTCTCAGGGTTGATAGCGAGTTCAAATTAAACTTACCAAAATGAAACTCGGACTTGAGATAACAATTATTATTTAAATGATGGTTAAATAAGCATAAATGTGGTCTACAATACAGAAAACTTAAAATTAATAATGGCCTTTTATCTTTATTCAAAGTTTTTTAAATATAGCTATATTTTTACCTTTATGATGATAACCGACCGGCCGTTGTTTGACGCGTTGCAGAAATCTTCTACCGTGAAACCTTGAATTCCCTGACAAACAGTCCATCCAAATCTCTTTATCAAACTTCAGACACAGCTGCACCTTGCACCTTTAGGATGACGCTTGAACTGTATTCAAAAGTGATGATTTCCTCTGCTTATATGCGGAGCACTGTTTACTCACACCAAACAAATTGAAATATCTTTTCGCGATACAGGATACAATCCTTTTATTCGCTTTGTAATACCATTTACAATATTACAATACCAATTTTAATAATTATATTAGAAAATATTGGTCAAGAACTACTTTTATCTAATCATTTACCAAATTATTCATTATTTTCTTATTTTTTTCTCATACTCGTCAAAAACTTTCTGACACCCGTTGACATCTCCTATCCTGATTTTTTTTTCATTAATTTATTGTAATTTTATATGACCAAAACCTTCAAATAGTTTTACAAATTTTCCTTATAATTAACACTTGACATTTAACCATCCATTTAAATCTGTTAAACACCATTTTTAACTAATATTAACAATATTTTAACTCCAAACAAGTTGTAGAATAATAAAAAAAAAACAATATTTGTAAATTTCTAGGAGGATCATCTAAAACATCTGTCTCTCCCATTATTAATAGAAAGCATTCTTAACTACACTTTATCATAAAGTGTTCATTGAACATTTTACTTAAAACATGTTGCTTGTAAATAACGTCCTTCCGAATACCAATAGCTTATCGTCGCACTACAAACATTTCTTATGCTACAATGTTGTATTATTTTAACAATTGATCGGGTGGTATTGTCATCTCAAGTACCTACTTTCATTTAATCTAAGCTACGTTTACTGAATATAATAACAAGCTTTCGGCTTGCTGAGAGTATTGAAAAGTGTTGAAAACTAACACACGGTCTTCTGAATTTAATTGGAAAATCTGTAACTCATTAGACTCAGTTTAGGATGTTTGTGAAAGTTTCTTAGCATAAAACCTTAACTAAACAGTTAGAATGTGGATATCACAACAGTCCCCCCCCCAACTATTATAATTTTATAACTAGTGTAAAATTTTGTTGTTGTTAATATGATGTGATATGCACATACTAATATTGTTTGGTTTGTTTAACCTGGAACATAGGGATATAACAGTTCAACATGAAACCTCCCTCTTGTACATTTACCGTCTGTAGTTTGTAATTCATATGTGTTTTCGTTTATTATCTTTTGTACCACGTATGGGCCTTCATATGGATACAAAAGTTTTGCACAAATTTTCTTGTCCTTGTCTGTGATTCTCAGCCTTTTGATAATTACCAAATCCCCAATGTTGTACGTTGTGTGTTTTGTGATGTTTTTGTTCGCTCGTCTTATATACTTGTCTGCATTGTCTTTCAGTCGTTTTCGTACCTTATCACGTATTATTTGTAAGTCCTTTGTTTCTTGTGTCCATGGTCTTTCTGGTGGTTTTCCAGACATGATCGTGATAGGTGCTATTTGAGTTATCGTATTAGGAACATTGTTAATATAATTTTCAATAGTTTTTAAGTGATTTGCCCAATCAGTGTGTTTTTCCACTGTGGCTATTCGTAGGAATTTAAGTACCTCCTGGATATATCTTTCTGCGGGGTTGGCTTTAGGGTGTCTAATAGTTGTAAATATTACCTGAACATTTTTATTTTTCCAATGGTCAATAAATTTTTGATTATTAAAATACGTAGCATTATCTGCTAATATTTTGAGTGGAGTTCCAAGCGTCTTGCAGTAATTATTCAATATGGTTGTTGTGGTTTTTGTATTGCATCTTTTAGTTGGACAAATTTTAATAAATTTTGAAAATAAATCTGAAACAACAAAAATATGCCTATAACCCTCACTTGTGGCTACCAAGTTACTTATGTAATCTATAGCAATAATTTCAAAAGGTTCAGAAGTAATGATTGATTTAATTTTGTTTTTATTTGTGTGATTCTTGAATTTTCCCATGCAACAATCATGACATTTAGAAACGACTTGTTTAGCTATATTTAAATCTTTTTCTGTGTAAAATGATTCTCGAAAAATCATCCAAGTCTTTCGTACCCCAATATGTCCATACCTGTAATGTAAGTCTAGTAGTATCATACTTGCAAGTTCTGTATCGATTACGTAGTTGTCCTGGTTTGCAATGGTTTTAATTATGAAATTGTCTTTTATTGAGTAGCCCTTGTACGTCTGTCTGTTATATAGTATGTCCCGTAATGTCATCAGATTTTGTTGGCTGTTTAATATGTGTATTTCTGTGTACAAATTTTCGTGTTGTGATAATGTGTTTAAAGCTACTGTGAAAGTGTCTACCTTGTCTGTGTTTACGCGTCGATTTCGTGTGAGGGCGTCTGCCGTGATGTTTTCTTTACCCGGACGGTGTTTTATTGTAAATGAGAATTCCTGAATGAGTAGAGACCATCTATAAATTCTACCGTTATTGAATTTATTCTTCATTAAAAAACATAGTGCTGAATGATCAGTTTCTAGAGTAAAATGAGATGCAGTGAGAAAAAATTTAAATTTGTTTAACGCATAAACCACTGCACTCATCTCCTTTTCACTGACAGAATATCTGACTTCATGCGGTTTTAAAATTCTAGAAATAAAATATATGGGAGTCTCTACTTTCCCCTGTACTTGGGTCAATTCTGCAGAGATAATGTTGTCTGATGCGTCTGTTCGTAATGTAAATGGTAATGTAAAATCTGGGCTATATAATAATAAGTCTTTGTGAAAATTGTCCTTTAATGTCTGAAAAGCATCGTCACGTCTTTGATTCCAGTTCCATCTTATGCCCTTTCTTAATAACTCGATTAATGGTATTTCAAGTTCTGATAATCTAGGTACAAATTTCTTGTAGTAGTTAAGTATCCCCAAAAATCCCCTTAAAGTCCTTAAATTTGTCGGAGTTGGATAATTTTTAATTTCATCAATTCTGTCTGTCCCTATACTAATACCATTTTGATCAATTTTATAACCTAAATATCTCACCGATTGTTGATAAAATTCACATTTCTCTAGATTCAATTTTAAACCTGACACATCAAGTGCATCCAATATCGTGTCCAAATGTTCATAATGTTCTTCTATGTTATCAGAGAACACCAAAATGTCGTCAATATAATGTAAACAGAAAGATTCATACTTGTCCAGAATAGTTTGCATTGCTCGAACGAGAGCTGAGGATGCAGACTGCAATCCGAAGGGAACCACCTTGAACTGATATATGTGCCCATCTATGCTAAAACCAGTATATCTGCGGGACTCTGGGTGTAATGGAATCAACCAAAACGAATTTTTTAAATCTAGTTTTGAATATATAGTATTTTTACCAATTCTTGCTAGCATTGATTCTATTGTTTGGGGTGCATCAAATTGTGATTTCGTGATTTGATTAAGTAAACGTGCATCAAGGCACAACCTTATTGCATTATTTTTTTTTTTAACAATTACTAAAGGATTAATATAGTTCGTTTTAGCAGATTCGATAATATTATCATTTAACATATTTTGTATTTCAGTTTTAACTTGTTCTCTGTATTTGAACGGAATAGGGTACGTTTTGCATTTAAACGATTTTGTATCGTCTACATTCAATTGATGCACATATCCAGTAGCAATTCTAGGTTCAAAGTTTATAAGTGAATTGTATTTTTGTACCAAATCTTCTATGATTTGTTTATATTTAGAGGGGCATTTTATTATCTCAATTTTTGACGTAAAATAATTATTTATAACATATATGGTTGCGCCCACTATATGCATATCGGATCGTTCACCGTTTATTATATTACCTTTATCATACATTTTAATAATAGGTACAGTATTACCTTTTAAACATAAAATTTTCTCTCCAAGATCAACCTTGGCTAATAAACTAGACAATATGTCCTCCCCTAATATAACATCCCATTTCATGTTGGGTACAATTACAAAATCACCTTCAAATTTATTCTTATCTACGTTAAATTCCGTATGCAAAACCCTGTTACACTCGGCAAATTTCTTGCCATTTGCGTCAATCAATTTTATTTTAGAAATCCTAATCATTTTTTGTTCAAAATTACTTTTAAATTTAGTTGTAATATTTTCATTTAATAAGCTTATCTCTGCCCCAGTGTCTACTAATGCATTTAAATTAATTCCTTGTAGTTTTATTTTAATCATTGGTAATTGACATAATTTTTCTCCTTTAATCAGTACGTTGTCATTGTCCGTGTTGATAAATTCGCGCATATGTTCGTAGGTAGTATTTAAAATTTTCTTATTCAAAAATCCTGATAGTCAGTCCTGTATGTATGTATCTGTGCGTCTGTTTGTATCTCATGCATTTCTTTCTCTTCGTTTTGTGAATTTTTTGTATTTGAGTTGTGGTGTTGTGCGTTTGTGTTTGTGACTTGAGCGTACGTGTAATTATCTTTATCTCCTTGTTGAGTGCTATGAATGTTTCTGTTATCATTGCGTTTATCTTCCCAGTTAACTTGACGTTTTCGTTGTTCCTGTGTATAACTTGTGTTATTGTAATTTTGTGTAGTGTGTCCTTCGTTGTAGTTATTATTTCCCTTGTAATTATAGTTTTGTTTATTTTGATTATCATTTTGTCGATTGTTGCTGTAATAATTATTGTTATACTTGTTTTGATTATTGTGATTTTTGTTCTCGCTAAGGTTTTGTCCGTTATTGTTATTTCTATTGTTGTCATTTGTTCGTTCGTCGTCGCGTGGCCCTGATCTTCTCTTTTCAAAATTGTAGTCATCTATGGCACGTACGTATTCAATTAGTCCATCTAACGTATTTATCCGTTGGGTGATTATAACGTTATGTATACCGTCATCAAAATGTCTTGCCAAATACCTAACCATCTCACCCTCTGTAAACTTTGGCTCTAAGTGCTTAATATTATAAATTTTCCTCATCACATATCGTTCACGTGACATTCCAAGATATTTGTTATACCTCCCGTTAAATAAAGCTTGTCTAACTTTTTGCTGGTTGTATTCCCCCCAATATTGTTTAAGTAATAGTTCCTCAAATTGTTGATACGTTTCGAACCTATCTTCAATCATCTGGAACCACATTTCAGCGTCCCCTTTCAGTTTATTTTGTATAGCTTGTTTTAAGATTTGTATACTTTGAGTCGTGTCTACATGTTGTTTAAGTCTGGCTATAAATATCTTTGGGTGCATTGAATTACTTCCGTTAAAGTAAAATTCTGTGTCCGTCATTGTTTTTATGTGTGTGTATGTAGTGTGAGTCGTCCTTGGTAGGTCACTGATTAGTCTTGCGTTCTGGGCAATTTTACTTTCCTGTTCTTTTATTCGCTTATCTTGCTCAGATAACTGTTCATTTATCACTTCCAGACCTTGCCCTACTAACGTTTGAACTTCTCCATGTATCTCGCTCCTCATTTCTTCTCGTATTGTCTGTGTTCTTGTCTCAATCACTTTCCCTACTTCTGTCTGTATTCTTTCCAACGCCGCTTCATACCTGTGCATTTGTTCCTTTACTCCATTTATGTTCTCTTCCAAACTCCTGTTCATATCTCGTTTGTTTTCGTCCAATTTATTGTTCAGTTCTGACCTCATTTCTTGTTGATTCTTTTTCATTTCGCTGTGGTTTTTTGTTATCATGTCCATTAATTTCGCAAACATATCTGTGTCTCGGGTTGGATTTGTCGGTTGTCTTGTGTCCCCTGATTGTTGTGTTATGTCTGTCTGTGTTACAATTCGTTCAGTATTATCTCCCAACTCTTGTGACGTACCTTGCATTGGTTGTTCACCCTCCATGATCTTACCTGATCTTAGTTTCATGTACTACCTATTGTATGTTTGAAATTTCCTTTCTGTTTCTATTATTTGTTTGTTTAAACTTTCAAAATCTTGCTCTGTTTATTTATAATTAATTTGGCCCCACGTTGGCTCGACAAATATGTTTTTTGTTTGACTTATAATGACATGTTTGTGTTTTATGAGTGAATAATAAACAAGTTATTAAATAAATTGACAGTTTAAAATTAGATTTTAGTAATTAAAAATTTGCAATACCTACAAGGCTGGTTGACTAGCTATGCCAACCGTGCAAAAACCTCGTCTACTTCGTCTAATGGGCGCCAGATACCACTAGGCATCAATTTATTTAAAAAAACCACAAACTCAATTCTAGTCAATACTCTACACTGTGAAACCGGCTATGATTTCTCTCTCAGGGTTGATAGCGAGTTCAAATTAAACTTACCAAAATGAAACTCGGACTTGAGATAACAATTATTATTTAAATGATGGTTAAATAAGCATAAATGTGGTCTACAATACAGAAAACTTAAAATTAATAATGGCCTTTTATCTTTATTCAAAGTTTTTTAAATATAGCTATATTTTTACCTTTATGATGATAACCGACCGGCCGTTGTTTGACGCGTTGCAGAAATCTTCTACCGTGAAACCTTGAATTCCCTGACAAACAGTCCATCCAAATCTCTTTATCAAACTTCAGACACAGCTGCACCTTGCACCTTTAGGATGACGCTTGAACTGTATTCAAAAGTGATGATTTCCTCTGCTTATATGCGGAGCACTGTTTACTCACACCAAACAAATTGAAATATCTTTTCGCGATACAGGATACAATCCTTTTATTCGCTTTGTAATACCATTTACAATATTACAATACCAATTTTAATAATTATATTAGAAAATATTGGTCAAGAACTACTTTTATCTAATCATTTACCAAATTATTCATTATTTTCTTATTTTTTTCTCATACTCGTCAAAAACTTTCTGACACCCGTTGACATCTCCTATCCTGATTTTTTTTTCATTAATTTATTGTAATTTTATATGACCAAAACCTTCAAATAGTTTTACAAATTTTCCTTATAATTAACACTTGACATTTAACCATCCATTTAAATCTGTTAAACACCATTTTTAACTAATATTAACAATATTTTAACTCCAAACAAGTTGTAGAATAATAAAAAAAAAACAATATTTGTAAATTTCTAGGAGGATCATCTAAAACATCTGTCTCTCCCATTATTAATAGAAAGCATTCTTAACTACACTTTATCATAAAGTGTTCATTGAACATTTTACTTAAAACATGTTGCTTGTAAATAACGTCCTTCCGAATACCAATAGCTTATCGTCGCACTACAAACATTTCTTATGCTACAATGTTGTATTATTTTAACAATTGATCGGGTGGTATTGTCATCTCAAGTACCTACTTTCATTTAATCTAAGCTACGTTTACTGAATATAATAACAAGCTTTCGGCTTGCTGAGAGTATTGAAAAGTGTTGAAAACTAACACACGGTCTTCTGAATTTAATTGGAAAATCTGTAACTCATTAGACTCAGTTTAGGATGTTTGTGAAAGTTTCTTAGCATAAAACCTTAACTAAACAGTTAGAATGTGGATATCACAACAATATATATATATATATATATATATATATATATATATGTTATATTAGAAATATACTATGATATATAATATTATCGAGACAGGCTTAACCTTCTCAAACATATCGTATTACATACTGCGTAACAGCTCTTCTCAATAACCGCTCACGCTGCATGAGCATTGTATTTCAATTCTCAGTAATTCTGATTGTGCTGAATCAGCAACACTGTTTCCTTTGTTCTCGAAACATTATAAATATTACTAACAACCTTTTTGTAATCAGTCTTATACTCACTTTCGAATAAACCAGTCTAAATTATTATTGTATTTTCTTAACGAGTCAACGTTGACTCCAGTGTTAAACTAAATAAATCTTTTTAAAAAGTTATTCAAACAATCCACTATCTAACATTGGCGCAGTCGTGGCGGATCTGAAAAACACGCACAGTTCGGGAGCCTAACCAGTAGCAAACATATCCGAGGGAACAAGGAGTCCATCTGAAAAAGGTGCCTAACCGGACGAAAAGAGCTTCTGGAACAAGGAGAACTTCTTAGCTGTAGTGGTGGATCCCAATCCTTTGTTCAGAAGAACCTACATTATTCTCAAACGCACAGAAGCGAAACAATAATAATTATCAAGAAATACAAGCAACAAAGCAACATTTCAAATCAACACGATTCAACAATTAGCAAGTAAGAATTTCATCCCGTCCCATCGCTGGTGTCTTCGGCATCAAAGGCAACCCTGTGGAAGGAACACCCAGTGACGCCCCTGGCAGAGAGAGACCTTTGGTGAAGCTAAGCTCACGAAGTCGCATTCAACTGGACCACGAGGAATGAAAAATTTAGGGTAAGTCATTTTTTGAATCATCTCGCAAACATTTATTTGCAATTTTACATTCTATTTTATCAAAATACATTGCATTGCTACATACAGTTCTAATATCTAAAATAGTAATTTTATTTAAACTTGAAACAAAATATCTTGATTATAATTTGTGTGACCTATATAAATAACCGTAATCATACACTGTTCCTATCGTAACATAATTTTTATGGTAATATCATATACTCCTTAAGTGCCAATTTATCTAATTAACTACAATCACATACCATTTTTATCTTAACATTATTTTTATCATAATATCATATATCATCTAAAGGTTAAGTTTACGCCTTACTTGACTGTGAAATAAAATAAAACCCACATGTTCTATACTGTTTAAATGCACATTAGTATATAAAATTTCAGTGACATTATTCCCAACTAAAAACACTTTTTAAATTAATCCAATTATCCTTGTAATTAAATTTTGAAATATTATAAAATAAACAGCACATTGTTTTACATATAATAAAAAATTGCCAATTATCAGTAGCGTACTAGCTCAAATTGAAAAGGTGTTTTAAGTTATTCGATTATCTAAATAATATAAATAAAATGGCTACAAACGTAACAATTCAATCACGGCGAACGAAACAATAAATATTGAACCTTACAGGTTAAGCGAAATATTTTCCATAGTGCACGAATTTGACGGCAACCCCATATTCTTGCAAACATTTATTTCAGCTTGCATAACCGCTCAGGGGATCGCTGTTGATGATCAGCGCGTCTTATTAACGCTTCACATAAAAAATAAATTACGCGGAAAAGCCGCAGAATTAATAAATTCCCGAAACCCTGCTACATGGGCAGAAATCAAAAGCTTACTTGAAGCTCATTTTGGCGACTCTCGCGACCTGACAGCTTTGATTCAGGATCTGCAGAGGATTCGTCAGTTACCCAACGAAACCGCACTAATATTTGTATCAAGACTACAAACGCACAACGCGAACATGCACGCAGCAGTGCAAAAGCAGACTCTAACTCTAGAGGAAAAAACTGCTCAATGTAACCTCATTGAAAATATGACATTGACTACTTTATTAACCGGATTAGAACCCAAATTAGGTAAAATCATTAGGGCTGGTAACCCTGGCGACATGTTAGACGCAATAAACCGCATTAAACGTGAATTGCAATTATCCTATTTTGAATCACAAAAATTTTCTAATAGAGTTCCAAATAAAAATCTCATTCAAAACCCACAAAGACGTCCAAACTCCCCACAATTTTGCACCTTCTGCAAAAGAAGCGGACACCATGTTAATGAATGCCGCACAAGGCAAAACTATCAATCCCCATCTCCCAATTTCACACCAAATGCTTATTCTAATCAAGCACAGCTTCCAAGGCAACATTTCACATCTAATCATAGACCGCAAAATTTCCAAAATTTCTCTAACCAGCAGCAAAATTATTCTCAACAGAACAGGCCCTCAGCTATCAGGCCAAATCCAAACTTCAACCAACAAAGACCTTCTGCCATCCAACCAAACCCAAATTTCAACAGGTTTAATCAACAAAAGACACATCACCTAAATCAAGAACCTTATGATAACTACACTGATAGCCCAAACCAATATGAAAGTTATCCTGTAAATTATTCTACCAATTATTCTCCCAATTATTCTAACGAAAATGATTATGATTACGATTTTGGAACCCAACAATGTGAGAATTATACTGCTAATTCTCAACCCCAACAGTACGAGAATTATACTGCTAATTCTCAATCTCAACAGCACGAGGATTATACTGCTAATCCTCCGGATTTTTGCATAGGCCCGGAGTATTCCACGAGTACTCCGACACAACAAACGGACGAGCTGGACCAAATTTCTCATCAAGTCCAAGCGATAAACCTCCAGGACAGTTTCGACCCAAACCTGAACTTCCCGGAAAATCAATTCATGTAAAAACACCCCGCTACAAACTAAATATCGTAAACTCCAAAAATTTATTTTACATAGAAGGCATCACTAAACGTTTCAAAATCTTGATAGACACAGGCGCAGGTATCTCTATATTCAAACCCGAAACGGCAGAAAACTATAAACGTCGATCCCACGAAAATGTAATTATACAAGGTATAACAGACGAAAAAATTAATATCACTGAATCTGCTCTCATACCTTTCAATCCGAATGATCCATACAAAGTTTACATTCATAATCTAGATATAGAATTTGACGGACTTTTAGGTGCCGACTTTTTGGACCATTACGATTGCTTAATAGATATTAAAAACAGACAATTAATCACTAATTTCAAAACCGTACCATTGTATCAAGTTACCGATAATATATTAACTACACTCTGGAGCCCGATTAAAAATCAAAATTTAAACGAAACAAAAAACCAAAATGTAATTTCTATAGAACCACGCACAGAAAAGATTTTTAAGCTTAAATGTAATTTACAAAATACCGAAGCTATACTAATAGCCCAGGAAAACGAAAAGGTACGTTTACCGAATGCCATTGTCAAAGTAGATAACAATGGTGAATTTTTGACGACAGTAATAAACTCAAATGCAATTCCGAAAACAATAAAATTTTCAAATCTTAAACTTGAACCCGTTCAAAAATTTAGATCAATATTTAACGTAAATCTTCAAAATCCGGATTCCCAATACATAGACAGAAATTACGAAATAAGAAACCAATTACGCTTAGATCACTTGAACGATGAGGAGAGTGAACTAATTACTCAACTCTGTTTAGACTTTTCAGATATATTCTATTTAGAAGGTGACAACTTGACATTTACCAATGAAATCAAACATTCAATAGACACTAACGATTCTAAACCAATTTTCACTAAATCTTATCGTTACCCCCAAATTCATAAACAAGAGGTAAAATCACAAGTCTCGAAAATGCTCGACCAAGGCATTATCCAGCCTTCAATTTCTCCCTGGTCCTCCCCAGTTTGGGTAGTCCCCAAAAAACCAGACGCTTCTGGTAAACAGAAATGGCGCGTCGTAGTTGACTACCGAAAATTAAACGAAGTAACGATAGGTGATAAGTATCCTTTGCCCAACATTTCTGATCTTCTAGACCAATTAGGCAGATGTCAATATTTCACGACTCTAGACTTGGCCTCTGGCTTCCACCAAATTGAAATCGATCCTAAGGACATCCAAAAAACAGCTTTCACGGTAGAGAATGGCCACTACGAATTTGTACGTATGCCATTCGGTCTAAAAAATGCTCCATCCACTTTCCAGAGGGTCATGGACAATATTCTATTAGGCATCCAAAATGAACGCTGTCTCGTCTACATGGACGATACTATTATTTATTCCCCTACTATCCACGAACCTATTTCCCGATTAACAGAAGTCTTCAAACGTCTACAAAAAGCCAACCTCAAAATTCAGCCAGACAAATGCGAATTCCTTCGCAAGGAATTCGCCTATTTAGGACATCTTATTACAAAGGATGGTGTAAAACCAAACCCTGCCAAAGTCGAAGCAATTCTAAATTTTCCTCAACCCAAAAATCAGAAAGAAATTAAATCTTTTCTAGGTCTAGCAGGCTACTATAGACGCTTCATTCCTAATTTCTCCAAAATTTCAAAACCCTTAACTAAGTTGCTACAAAAAGATGTACCTTTCAATTTCGACAAGGACTGTACAAATTCATTCGAAACCCTAAAACAAACTTTGACAACTACCCCGATATTGATCTACCCCAACTTTGATGAACCTTTTGTCCTAACTACAGACGCTAGTGCATTTGCAATAGGTTCTGTACTTTCACAAGGAAGTATAGGAAAAGATTTGCCAATCGCATACGCATCTCGAACTTTATGCGGCGCGGAAACTAAGTATTCAACCATTGAGCGTGAACTTTTATCTTTGGTCTGGAGTGTAAAGCATTTTAGGCCATATCTATTCGGAAGGAAGTTCAAACTCGTCACCGACCACCGACCACTCACTTGGTTATTTTCCATAAAAGACCCAGGTAGTAGACTAGCGCGTTGGCGCTTAAAACTCGAAGAATACGATTACGAAATAATATACAAACCCGGAAAGATCAATAAAAACGCGGACGCGTTGTCCAGAATAAAAATTAATCACTTTTCAGAATGTTCCAAATTTTATTCAAAAATTCTAGCCGCAAACGAAGACTCAGATGAAGACGAAATTCCAGACAACGACGACGAAATTACCGACGAACAAATGGCCCGAGAATTTGACACATTTTCCCGACTTTCCCGACCAAATCTCTAATAGACTATTCCAAAATTCAAATCACAAATAAACAACTATTAGATCGAGAAAATAAAAATATCATAACGTTCTTCCAACAAAACAACTTGACAGACCTTCACCATCAAATTATCGAAGACATTTTCGAGGAAAACCCAGAGTTTTATAACAACACAATTAATATCGTTTCCAGTAAATCAACCCGACAAAGAAACTATTACATTATCGCTCTACCCTTCGACCCAGAGTCTGTGGTAGAACACCTATTTTTAACACTGTACAAACATCGAAACAAATTAGACCTTTCCAAAACTTATCACGTTGAAAATAACTTAGACTTTCCAATTCTCGAAATCCTATCATTTATTTTTGCAGAAAAAGACTTAAAACTAATTATTTGTCAAAATTTAGTACGAACTCCCGACGAGGACCAACGTCCGATCATTCTCGACCAGCATCACACCGGAAAAAATAATTTACATCGTGGAATAAATGAAACGATACGTAGAATCAAAAATAAATATAATTGGCAAGGCTTAACAAAAGACGTCGAAAATTTTATAAAAAATTGTGAAACATGTCAAAGAACAAAAGTCTGTCGCAAGAACCTCAACAATCCCTTAGTGATCACCGAAACCCCTAAAACTCCATTTGAGAGAGTTAATATTGATCTGTTCGAATTTCCCACGCGAAACTATGCATTAACTATCCGCGACGAGTTAACAAAATTTACTCAGGCTTACGCAGTCCCAGACAAGAGCGCAAAATCAGTCGTAAATACCCTGTTGCTTTATTTTCAGCATTATGGTACCCCACTAAGAATTCATTGCGATTATGGCGGTGAATTTGATAATAATTTATTAAAAGACCTTTGCACCCTTTACGACATAAAACTAACATACTTAAGCGTAGGACATCCTCAATCCAACGGATCTATCGAACGATTCCATGCCACCCTAGCAGAAATGATAAGAATACACAAAACCGAAAATCCCAACGAACATCCCTTTACTATATTACCCTATGCTGTGATATGTTACAATAACTCGGTAAACAAAACTCATGGCTTTACGCCATACGAGCTTATTTTCGGACATACAGCTAACCGACCACCTGAAACTCTTTACAACCAAAAAGACCTGATCACCAAATACGTTAGAGACCTAAATAATCGAATATCCCATTATTACAAAATTGCGCGAAGTCGAACAGAAGCACAAAAACAAAAAGCCAAAGTTCGATTCGACAAGAACATTCCCGAAAATAGACACACATATAATATTGGCGACAAAGTGTACGTCAAAGAATCACAAATAAAAAATAAACTGCAAAATAAATTCAACGGTCCCTTTGAAATTACAGAAATCTTTCAAAATTCCGCTACATTACTAAATCTCGAAACAAACCAAACAACCAAAGTAAATTTTGATCGAATGAAACCATATACTGAAGATTAAATTTATTTTCAGGTTTCTCCTGCTGATCGGATCAGCACTTGCTCAATTTAAAATAACACCTATTAACAATACGATCGGAGTATATTATCACCAAGACACGGACATTGTGATTTCTCACAAGAAATGGACTTTACTGGTACACAAAAACATATCTACCTTTAAGACAGCTTTCGACAAAAACGACAAGATCTTACAGACACTATACAACACACTCGACCCAGCATATCATTACATGAACGTCTTTTCAGGAGATGTAAAAACTCACCTTAGCTTATTGACGCAAATTTCCCAATCAATACAATCAAAATTTAACGAAATTTACCTTGACACGAAACGATACAAACGAGGAATACTAAATGGCATCGGAACGATTTTCAAATCAATAACCGGAAATTTAGACGCAGAAGACGGTCAGTATTATTCTGATTGTATCAACAAATTGAATAATGACGAACACCAACTCGAAAACCTAATTAAAAACCAAATATCCGTTACAACTTCAGTAATCAAAAATTTCAACGCAACTATTCAAAAATTGCAAGTTGACGAAGAAACTTTCAATAAGGATATTAAAGAAATTGAAACCTCAATTTTAGACATGACTAAGGACATAGAAAACGTCCATGCAAAACTGAAATTTATCGAAATCTGCGAACAACTTATGGCAAGTTATTTATTTATCGAGGATAATCTAAATGACATCCTAAATTCCATCACTTTCGCGAGGCTTAAAATAATTCACACGTCAATTATAAATCCAAAAGACTTAGTAAATTCTCTACAGGAAATTTCGCAAAACCTACAAAGGAACAATTTACCGCTTCCAATCAAACTATCAAAGGTTGCACAGTACTTAGACATTATAGAACTAAAAGCTTTTCAAACAAATTCGGATCTAATATTTGTGTTAGACATACCTTTAATAGACCCTCAAACATATTCAGTATTTCAATTATACCCTATTCCTATTTTGGATAATAGAACTGGTTTATATCATGTATTATCAACTTCTCAAAAATATATCGCGAGAGATGATGATTCATTAATGTACATACCTATCTCGAACCTTGAAGAATGCAAACCACTTTATTTCAACACCAAATTATGTCCAAATTTATTTGCATATCCTATTGACAACAATGCCATATGCGAAGCCCGTCTCTTCAAGAACCTCAAAACTCTGCCAGAAAACTGCCAGACGTCATTTATCATCAGCCAAGGCTACAACGTCCAAAAAATAGACGAAAACACATGGTTAGTTATTAACGCGGAACCTCTACAAACAACCATCAACTGTCCAGAAAGAAATTCAAAAACTGAAGTCATCTACAAAAATTCAATAGTAAAATTACAACCAAATTGTTACGCCTTCATAGGCATCACAAAAATTCAAGCCAGTACCAATGAAGTAACCGATGTAAAAGACGACACTCATCCAATCCAAATTCCATTCGAATGTTGTAAACATATTCCAGACAAAATCCGAGCTCCAAATCTTAAACCACTAAAATTATACAATCTCAATACGGAAGACCTCGAAGTTGCCAAACACAAGTTGGACCAATACTCCAGAGATTTAGATGATTTGATCAACGAACCCTTTATAACAAAACACATATCCTGGTTCACCTATTTTATCATTGTGCTAATATTTGGACTGTTATTTCTGTACCTATTTTGTAAGTGCAGAACAAAAAGACGAAGACTAGCCATCGATGTTTCTGCATCACCCCCATCTCCACCGAGGCCTAGCAAACCCTACAGGACATTTGCTAACCTATTTCCTTCACGAAGACGACCTACCTTAAGAAGAGAAGACAACGAAGCCGAAGACATTACTTACTAACTTACATAAAGACAAACTGTTTTGTGCCTTTTTACTGACTTTCAGTGCTGGACTCTTCAGTGAATTTTATTTCATTTGTTTAATCATCATATTTCATTATTTTTCTATCATTTGTTAATTTCAATGTTATTAACATTTTTACGTCATTTTCATTCAAACCCATCATGCTTATATTTTATGCTTTCACAGTAAAGCTATATTTTAACCTTAGGAATATTTTATCCTATTTTACAATTCAAACCTAGTATGTTTGTATTTTACGCTTTCTTGCTAAAGCTTTATTTTAACTCTAACATTTTTATGTTATTTTATTTTATGAATCAAACTTATTGTGCTTGCATTTCATATTTTAGACGCTAAGGTTATATTCTGTATTTTAAACCTTACGATTTAACATTTTTGTATCTTTTATATTTTTCCAAATTGTACCATTACCTTTTATACACATTTTATTTTCATTTCAAAAGTTGCTGCATAAAACACCAACTATTTTTATAAGGGGGAAGCTGTTATATTAGAAATATACTATGATATATAATATTATCGAGACAGGCTTAACCTTCTCAAACATATCGTATTACATACTGCGTAACAGCTCTTCTCAATAACCGCTCACGCTGCATGAGCATTGTATTTCAATTCTCAGTAATTCTGATTGTGCTGAATCAGCAACACTGTTTCCTTTGTTCTCGAAACATTATAAATATTACTAACAACCTTTTTGTAATCAGTCTTATACTCACTTTCGAATAAACCAGTCTAAATTATTATTGTATTTTGTTAACGAGTCAACGTTGACTCCAGTGTTAAACTAAATAAATCTTTTTAAAAAGTTATTCAAACAATCCACTATCTAACATATATATATATATATATATATATATAAAACAAATTTATATCTGGATCCTAGATTAACTATTGTTGAAGTGACTGGTTCTGGGACAGCAATCCAGGCCCACAATTGTCTCTTGTTGCAAGAATGGAGTCTAAAGTTTCCTTGGAGTGAAAATCGTAGGAAAATTAACCGACTAGGTGGTTTATGAAAAGTTAACGAAATTTTATCGATATGAAAGATAAGCTGTGCAAACAGGAATCAAGAAGCTATGCAGAAACGTATACAGAAATGTATAAGTATATATGTGCATAAACATATAAGTATATAAGTACATATAAATATATAAGTATATAAAAGCATATATAAGCATATAAGAATATAAGTATATAAGTACCTAATTATCTAAGCTGATTTCATAAACTATAAATTGCCAAAAAATGAAAAAGAAAAAAATATTTTTTAAAACCATGTTGTACATGTAGTATTTTAACTACTTATTAAATTAAAAAGAATTGACCTTGAATTTAAATTTATTTTAAAAATAATTGAAATTACATCAGACAAAAATTGAAGATTAATTAAATTTTAAATGAGTAATAAATGAAATTACCTGGATGTTATTGTTAACGCGGATATAAAAATGTAATATCAATTACTGAAGTCCACAGTTAAGTTTATATATGTTTGAATCAGTACAAAGGCTGCAAGCAAATGATTTCCTGGTGAGTTTTACTGATAAGGTAAACTTTCTTTGTCCTACTTACTGGAAAATAATGCTACCAAATAAACTTGAGAAATCTACTCCCCTAATTAAATTGAAAGCTATAAAAATATAGAAATAGTACAGGTATGACCATCTGTCAATTGTTGTGTTAAGCGCGGCAACTTGCAGGCCGCAAATTCTACAATTTCCTTTACTCACAATTAAAATAGTTGCATATAATCGATAAAAGGAATACTATAATAATAGTTTTTATTTCTTCCATACCACAGCTGATTTACCTTTGCCTCAGTTTGTAATTTCTATTTTGTACATAACCAACAATATGAACAGCTATAATAAATAGTAAAACATATTGTGACTATTGTGAGAACTCAGTAAATATATTACATCTTATAGGATATACTATATATAGTAATGAGGAAAAATAAGGAAAATAACCATATGTATTTACATAGTAAAGAAAATTATAAAAATTGAAATATAGATATCTGATGTAAATAAATGTTTTGTAGACAATTGCTTCCTGGGGATAATACTGTATAGAACGGAAATACATAATAGTGTAGAAAAACATGACTGAGTTCCTAAGATATAAAAATATGTACATAAAACAGTGTGGAATGATTTAGCAGTTATACAAGTAAAATTCTGTTAGTTGAAAACAGTTTCACTTACAAAAACTGAATCAAAATGTTACACAGATCGTGCTAAATATAAACAAAATACTAGCTTTTATATAAAACTATTAAATGGACATAGGTCATGTAACAGAGTACATATTTATTGGACACTCAAAAAATTCAACAAAAAATTTACGATCTCGTTAAAAACTATTAAACTAGTCGCAAAAGTCATTGTGCCCAGGCACGCACTTGAAATATTTAGATCAGCAACTCAGTCATTCAATTTTAACAGTGTGTTATGGTCTATATTATTAACATGTACACTTCTGTGCAATGAAATCCCGTACACCTATTTTTCGCTATATTAAATCATTATTTATTTGTCAATGTCAGTTCATATTTTCGCAATGCCAGAATTAGCTGAACATGAAAACATTTTAATTCTCCCTAAAATTGAAGAGGGATGGTGTATCAGAGTAGTTGCTAACCATTGTCAATTGAATAAAATTACTGTTATGAGTGTAAAGGAAAGGTGGGAGGAGGACGGTAGCGTAAAGGAAAAAGACGGCTCGGGCCGATCGGGAAGTTCAAATCTCATTCAAGATGAAGCGCTGCTTGGCTATTTGGGGGAAAATCCGTTTCAAACAGCAGAAGATGCTGTGTTCATGACAAATTTTCGAGTATCGAGGTCAACAACTAGCCGATGCATAGGAAAATCGAAATTAAGAAACTGCAAAAGTACCAAGAAGACCATAATAACAGAAGAACAAAAGCAAACCCGCATTCTGTTTTGTTTAAATCATGTCTGTCGCTCGTTGAAGCTTTCGAACAACGTTGTGTTTGTGAACGATCCATGCTTTGATGGAAGTCTGAAGGACGTATTTTCTGCTCGAAAACTTAGAAAAATTAAAAAAAATAGGAAAAAGAAAAAAATTAATTTTCTTTTTCCTCAACCTTTTCTTAAATTCTAAATAATAATATTACGTTCACAAAATTTTTAGGGTTCAACGTGACTGTTTCAGACGGAGAATAATGGATAAATCATACTTACTGTCGTTTATGCTTAACTGCGGCTCTGATGGTATCAATTGGAAGACGTCGTAACACTATAAATCTAACACTGTCTGTTTCACACTCTCTTAAAATTAAATCTGAAAGGGAATTTTGTTAGAAAACACAATTAAAAGACAATATAAAGTTCAAAATATATATATTAAATCTTTAAAAAAAATTTATGTTTTTACAACAACTTCTTCAGAGAACAATGGTCTGACCCGTGTACAACACATGGTGAGGAACGGGACGATTCATACGGTACCAACTACCATCCAATATGCAGTTTGATAAGCTAACGATGCACAAAAAGATTCAAGAAAAGTTTCATGTAACTGAAATTTTGGTGGGCTTATGCTTGCCTGTCTTATAAACGTATTTATTAATTCACATAAATTTTGGTCGCTCCTCGGAGCTTAAAATTGCTTGAAGCGTTTCTACTTCGTTTGTATTATGCAATAACAAATTTTACGTTCAGGCAAGGCAGATCCCATGCACGTGTGAGTACATGGTATAGATACTTTTTTGACTCCGAATCACTGAGGAACCGGTTTAGGGCAAACCCCATCAAAACGCATCATTTCCCCGTCAAAATCGACTGCTAGGAAATGATGGGGGTCCCATGTCGCTAAGGGCTATTTTCGCTATAACTTCCGATATACTTTGAATAGTCGTTGGATTAACTTGTCCTCATATTCAATACCTCGTAAGAGTTGCAGTGCTTGACAACGTGGATTCGTAAAAGGGTTTTTAATCTTGGAAATTTGGAAGTTCAAGTCCAATTTTAGTATACTTTCTAAAATTGGGTGGTCGGGGCGACATTACGTCCCTGTGCAGCGACATTTACTACACTTTCCAAATTAACGCTCCTTGAAGAGTTAGCGATAATTTGGCATAAAAAATGCTCCGAAGAGCAAAAATATATTTCCAAGAATTAAAAACCTCCTCCACGGCGTTTTTACGTGAAGCACGCTTTTCTTACGAAGTATTTCCTAAGTCGGATTTTGTTACAACGTCGAAAAGTATATCGGGGTTATAGCGTTCTTTAACATGTTCACCGATGAAAAAGTTTTTCAGTCTTGTAATGATGATTCGAGTATACCGTCCTGCAAATACCAGGTTTCACGAACGCTACGTGTCTCCACGGAACAGGTCCGGAAGATTTTCTGTTAATGTTTGGGCATAGATAAGCGTGCATGGTCCTGGTGTAGTGTGGCTTATTACGGGTAATAGTAGATTTAATGGACAGGTTTATAGGGATATTTTAGAAAACGTTGTTTCCTTCGGTGGAGCAATTATATCCAAACAACACCTTCATTTATCAACGAGACAACTGCCCTATTCATACTGCCAGGATAATTACTCAATGCTTTGGGAACAATAACATTTAATTATTACCGTGGCCTTCTCACAGTCCCGACATAAACCCAATTGAAAACTTTTGGGGTTTGCTAGTAGAAAAAATTTGTGTTCGAAACTTCAGACTAAGAAATGAAGAATAATTGGTCGGCCATTGAAAATCGCTTTGTATCTGTGAATTTTTTACCGTCAATTTTTACATTTGTTATAAATCGAAATCATTCATATCGAATAGTGTAAAAAAGTAAAAATCACAAAAATACGTATGTATTTCTTCTGGATTAACATTATTCAAATACTTTACTTATAACGTTTCATAATCAATGTCAGTTTTTTACAACCTATATGATAATAAAAAATCTAAATTCCAAAAAAAACTGATTTATACCACTCAATATTAGTAAAAACTGAATTACTTTAGTTTATTTTTCAAGTGTACGGGATTCTAATACGCACCAATTTTAAGTTCGGCTCTGTGCTATTTCGTTCGCAAATTGACTCGGTTACCTTAATAGGTTTTTAATGTGCGTCGGCTTGTTTGATGACCACATGCCGTATGGTCCAACAGCGATAATAATGAGGTGGTAAAGTTGTTGTTGCTTTTTATGTATATCCAGTAAATGTGTACTCGATTATGCATCAGTACTACTGAATAAAGTTATGTTTAGTGTAGAAGAGAACATTTCAAACTCAAACTGCGAAAACGTAAAGGTTTCCTAAACCATAAAAAGGATATAATGGATACTTTACAAAATGTTTATTCTAAAATAACATAGAACAGAAAAATACTCATAAAAAGTCGTTTGCGTTTAAATTGTGTAAAGTTATGGAAACAAAACATAATATTCTTGTGATTGATTTAAAATAATGGTGATAAAACTAAATGAAAATGTGAAGGCGCTTTGCGAGGGAAATATACGATGAAAACTTATTTAAAAAACATACAGTTGAATATGCAACTAGAAGTAAACAGTAAAGAAACTATCTTAATATAATTTAAACGAAAAAATAATGGCAATCCGGATTTTTATAAACCATCTACTTCAAAATAGTTTTATTTATAAATAGTTTTCTTTAGAATTCATATTTTTTTGTGGAACACCTTGTGATTACTCCTTTACTATAGGAAAGTAAACTTTAGGTTATGCTACCTAATTTTGTTAGGTTAAGGATTTTTTTGAGTAGGAAAAAATATAATAATTTATTTGTTAAAATTATGCAATATTCGATGGTGTTCTTTAGTTCCTTTATGTATGAACGTTTTATGGTGATAACTATATTGCTACACCTGATACATGAGAAATGCGGAGAATAAAGCAGTGTATAAAATCTAATGGCGTTTCCTTGATGTAATTTTAATTTTAATTAACAAGTACCATTATTATCTGCAAGTTGTTACAGATACCAATGGACTAGACGGGGCTGTGTGAGAGACACCATGTCAAGTCATTGTACCACTTCTGAGTTAGAGTCTCATCTGCGGAAGATGACAATGTGTTAGGGAATGGTCGTTTTATAATTATCTGTGTATATGTACTGCTTGAGTGGTCGAATATCTAATGCTAAACTCCACCAGCAGCGCTATTCTTGACTGTTCGCATTTTTAAAAGTTACTCGCATACCAGCATAATGCAAATGAGAATTCATACTAGATATTCTTGATCATTCGCAAGACATTCGAGTATTCGCATTAAACAGCGAGTGGATTTTGACAATCGGTAAATGTGCGAACGATGATATAACCTAATTTTTTATGTCAAAATTTTTAAATTTATTATGTTCGTGGTATGCTATAAATCAAAAAGTCTCTCGTGTTGTAATTTGTTGATAATGGACGATTTACTATATACTGATGAAATATGGAAAATGTGTTTATTTCATAAGGTCCTCCAGTTTTCTACGTTGGCCATCTTTTTGAGTAATTTCATTAGAAAATTTACCAGACGCGAGTTTTGGATTTTTCTTTATAAATTCTAACCGCTTTTATTCAGCAGAAGCATTAACAGTTCTGCGTGGAGTCTCCGTTACATAATAAATTATTAACACACAAATATTTTTCTTTGTGAATACAAATATAACCTACAACAAATTAACAATCAAGAAATGCTGTCCTGTCATCTTTAACAGAGTGAAATTAGATATTTTTCGAAACTGAGATGTTGCCGTGCTAGTTTATGTGCGATTTATTCCATTCGTATACATATGCGAAGTGCCGTCGAGAATACCATCAGTTTAAAGTGTTCGCAAATACACCGCTCGCATTAACACTTATTCGAGCAACTGCGAAGGATGTCAAGAATAGCGCTGCAGGACGTTTAATAAGGCGAATAAAAAAAAATCATGAAAATACTCCTGACCATCATTTCGAGTTTTGTGAAAGAATGTGTCAAAATGTGATTGTCACTCCAAATTACCTCTACAACATTTGTTTCTCTGATAAATGTACATTTACTCTCAATTTTTTAGTCAATAGACATAATGCGTTTTAAAAAAAATCTATCTATTCAAATTTATTTAGAGTTGATAGTTTTCATTTCATACACTACAATTATCACTAAAAGCATCTGGAATAGCAACAGCTGGTAAAGATATCTGAATTAGTCTCAGACGTGTTACTTTTACATAGGGGTTACCCAACAGATGTGGCAGACAATAAAAACTTTATTTTGTAATAATAAAAAAGGAGATTTTGAAGCAACCAAATAATTTTTGAAATAGAGCTTATTGAAGAAAATTTTAACAAATATTATGCTGATAGTATTGAATCTATTGCCAATAGTATTGAGATATATCTGAAGATGAAGATGATGAGATACAAAATAACTTGCCAGAAACGACAAAACTATTTGAGTTTAGGACAATAAGCTTGAATAAGTTAAGAACAGTTATTTTTAGTGAAAAATAAATCTACTGAAGACGAAATATTAAATATTAATGAGTTGGAAAAAATATTTGACACAATGGGATATCCATTATTTTTAATACACATACCACTGACAATCGGAAAAATACCGACTGAACTAAAAATAAGTGTTATGGTACCAGTTCCGAAAATTCAAAATCCAATTTAATTAAAATATTGGATAAAATATTAGAAATTGTAGTTGCCGAACAATTGAAGAAGTACTTTTTATGCAGTGGTCAATCGGGATTTAGTCAAAGTCATTCATGTGAAACAAGTTTACAATTAAAGGGCGGAATAGTAAAACATAATATTTTAGTAGCAAACTCCTCTTTTATAAAATCCTTATTTTACTATAAGGAACGTAACCAGACTGCAACCAACAGCTACTCTCCGGGCTATGTACCCCGCCGAGCGCTGAATTACAAGTTACAAGCCTGGCGCGTTAAGTGTAATAATTGCATATTGCTACGTCAAATTTTAAAACTCAATCTGACGTAACTAGTTGGTCGTTGTCTGTTGACATAACGGTATTTGCCGGCCGACTAACAGTGGAGATGGTCGGGGTTCTAAATTACTATGATGTATCAGGGCGCCAAGTAAATTTTTTTCTCTCCAAATACCAGCTCAAGTACAATGTAACCTTAAATTTACTAAATAAATTACTTAGCGAGACGATAATGAAAAATTCAAATTCAGTTTTATCTTTTAATAACAATAAACGAAGTAACTTTATAACATTCAAGAGTATAATAACGTAGAGTATGGTAGACAAATTCACACAAAAAAAAATATATCTAACTGGGTATACGCGTCTTACGTAAGTGCTTAAACCCCCAACAAATATCATAGATGTTATAATTAGTTGACAGAATATTTTCATAAAATGTTTAGCAAAATTTTAAAAAATATATATACATATATATAGGTACAGTGGTGAAATTTTTTTTAGTAAAATTTATAATATATTTTAAAAAAATTCAATGTATATATGTCGCAAGAAGGATACAAACTGCAGGCAGCAGGGCTTCAGCTTCGGCTCAAATTTCAGGAATGGGCTATACTTCCAGCCTATCAATTAACCCAGAAAATGGATGGCTCCTCCACAAAAAAAGAAATTCCAGTCCAGCAAGGAGAAGTAACATAAGTACGTGTAGACCAGTAGAAAAAAGTTATTCGTTCGTATCAGGGGAGACAAAAAAAAATCGTATGAAAAAATCTACGAATTCCTAGACGAAACCGTAGGTGAAAATAAAACCCTAAAAATAAATTTTTACCATTGAACAATTTACTACGTGTGATATTTTGCTAGATTGAATATAAAAATAAAATAATTACCTCGTTTCGGAGGGTTATCTTAGAAAAATGTTGTTGACCTTGGATGTCCTTGGCCTCGTGTAAATTTGGCAAAAATGGCTTTTACATATAGATCCTTCCAATGAAGACAATCGATTTCCAATACCATAAAAATATGCACTCGTCCAAACATAAATGGAAAATCGAAAAGTAACCTTGCGAAAATATCCCAAAATGGTGAAATTACTTGTTTCAAAAATCGCAACGAGCACGTAAAAATACCACTTAATAAATCGCCAAGCGTTCGAGCGAATTACACGTGAAAAGTGACAGACTACCGGAAGACAAAACCTAAGCCAAAAACTATTGTGAAGAAATAATCTGTGTTACCGATCGTCAGTCGGTTATAGGAATCTACCTATAAACTAATTAAAAGTTATTGGTTTCCTAGCTTAAGAATTACAGAAATAGAGAGCTTAAGTGTATGCAACACGCTACACAACAAAATGTATAACGCCATGCCTATACCTGCAACAGATTCCTTACAATTGCGAATTCATATAGACAACTAAATAATAAATATTACGCGTGACGACGGATAACACGAATTCGTTAGACATTAAACGTAAGAGATAAAGTAATGATTTAGAGATTTTTTTAAATAATGTATAAATGTTAAATTGAACTGTAACAATATTACCATCAAAACGCTAATGCTTCGATTGCACCAAACACCAGCCGAAATACTGATGCTACTTAAATGAACTCCTGTGCCAGTCGTCACACACCAATTGCAAACCGCAGTTTCGAGCTGTTGACTCTCGTTAGTGCAAGGCTCGTTAGTGCAAGGCTCGTTAGTGCAAGGCACGAGCACGAGAGCTCCTTTAAGTAGGATCAGTCTTTCGGCTGGTGTTTGTTGGAATCAAAGCATTAATGTGTTGATGGTAACTAACGTGCCAGGCTTGTAACTTGTAATTCAGTGCTCGGCGGGGCACATAGCCCGGAGAGTAGCTGTTGGTTGCAGTCTAGTTACGTTCCTTATAGTAAAATAAGGATTTTATAGAGGAGTTTGCTACTAAAATATACAAAAATATCATTCTTAAATATGTCAACTGTTTTGTGATGGTTTACGCGCATACAATATTTTACGCACTAAAATTAAATCCTCTGGTAGTTTAAAAGTGTTTACTAAGAATGTTACAAAACTATATACAGATGTTAGAGCATAATAATGACTATGTAAGAAATTGTTAGTACTGTAAGTAGCCTATGCTAAATAAAAGTAAAAATGTATTCTAATCTATAAGTAATATTTGCATATTACATTTCAGGTTAACGGCTAGAAAATATTTTCTTCGGAAAAGCTTTTTTCACTTTAATTATAAAAAAATTACTTATCAACTTTATTATTTAGAGGTGGCATGCTTCAGAAAACATAAAATCGCAATCCTTCCCGTTTAGGTCATTGAGGCGAAACCTTTAGTCTTGGCTGTCGAATCAAACTATTTTAAGTGATTAATGAGCTGCACACGACAACCCAATTCATGTCAGTTGGAAAATTATTATTATGCTATTAAAGACTATTATATTTTGAACAACACAATTTGAGACACAATAAAGCGTCTCATTAGTTTCGAAAACCGATTAAGGTTTGACACGCAAAGTACTAGTTTTCTAATAATTCTTTTCCACAAAAATAAAATCATAAGACATTGCAATTTAAATATTATACATGGGTAAATAAATGAATATTCAATTTCGATTTCAATTTAGTACGTCCTCGGGACTATTTAATAGAGAAAGATATCTTAAAATAAAGACAAAATGGCGATTTATTTCAAAAATTTACTTCTATCATTGTCCATATTCTGGCAATTTTACTAATGAAATATACAAATATAGGCCACTAAGAAGCAATTGTCATTCAAAGGAATTTGAAGTGAACAAGGGCAGGCTTTTTATATTAGATAGTGCCATTATAAAAATAAAAATCGATGTATTTCTTAAAAATTGTTAATAATCCAAGAAAACTACTTTATCCGCTACATCTTGAGCTCCCTACGTAGTTTCCCGAAATATTTATTCTAGAATATAGTTTTATTAGTAACCTCTAATGAAGACTTAAAATGAAAATAACTAAGACTTTCATTTCGTCTCATTAAATGTCTTCCAAAGGGTCCATGCGCTCTAATTTACGCATCTGCTGTCTTTTTCTTTAAAATTGCTCCATTCTCCCTACACAGATTTAACTTGATTCGATTTGCCAGTATGCGGTAGGCATTACTGCTACTCGAGGAAGTCAATCCATTAAGCTGGCTGGGTGTACGCTGGGTTAGGCTGAAGTCATATTTGTTGCTAGCAGCGAGAACCGCATAGCGCATGGTACAGGAGTGAGGGGTGGGTGGGTGTTTGTGAAATGTGTTGCCGCAGTGTATTGTTTATGCTTTTCTTTTCGTGTTTTTGTTTCTAAAATTGTCGTTTGCAGGGTTTGAGTCCGGCATAATTCCTTTCTTTATTCTTGGTGTTCGTTTCCAGTGTGCTTGGGCCTCTCCAAGTATGTGTATGATTCTCTCGATTGTTGCTATCTACTTGTAGTAAATGTATATGTTACTAGTTTGTTGTTCAGTAATAGCGTCTTCTTCAATAACTGTGTTGGGTAACTTTTACTTGTCCCAAATATTTCATCATGTACTTTTGTATCATTTTATAATTTTTTTCACACCCATTAATGTAAATGTTTGCTTACGCTCTTCCTTTAGTCTTTTTTGTCTTCAAAACGTCTATTTTCATGATAATCTAGGATTTGGATCTTTCACGACCGGCGCCAATACTTTCTCTATCTATATGAGAACATAGAAACGAATTAGATTATTTAATTATCTTTGTAATAGTATTAAAGAATGACAATTTAAAGCAAAAATAAAGCTGCACCTTTTGGCCAATGCTTACTGTGATTTAGCAGATTTTAATTTTATATCAACATATACTATTATATGCCTTAGGTCATTTGTCGTGGTGTTGACTATAATCATATATTAATGTTTGTTTTTTACAGGATGATTCGCGAGCAATGCGCCATAGCCTAATGGAAAAATTTTTTGGCCAGTGGTTAAGAAGATACAGGGTGTTTTATGCATTTTATTCTGAAAATTCAAATAGCTATATCTCTACAACGGTTAGATGTAATCGAAAGAAATTTACCAGTAAAATTTCTCATATGGGACTCAGCTCTCGTGCCAGACTGGCCCGAGAGCTCCTTTAAGTAGGATCAGCTATTCGGCTGGTGTTTACTGCAATCGAAGCATTAGCGTTTTGATGGTAATATGCAATTATTACACTTAACGCGCCAGGCTTGTAACTTGTAATTCAGCGCTCGGAGGGGCACATATCCCGGAGAGTAGCTGTTGGTTGCAGTCTGGTTACGTTCCTTATAGTAAAATAAGGATTCTATAGAGGAGTTTGCGACTAAAAATATTATGTTTTAATATTCCACTTTGTAAAAGCACATTCGAACTATATTGATAATTCAGTCTGCAATATTGGACACAATATGATATATACCTCTGCCCCTCTTTATTTATAGATAAAATAAATGAAAATACTATACAATAGACAAAATTTAGCTTTTTCGGGTGGAAAACATCAAAATTATAATTACTTTTATAATAAATTAAGTCAACAAGGACAATCCTCACCTCTGGTGACCTATTTAAAGTTACGTAAATTCAAGGTTCATAAATAAGGATGAGAATTATGATCAGGAACACAGCGTATTCCAGGATTACTATTATTAGTATAGTTGAGCCAGGATATTGTATGGAACAACAGGCATTGTGCCAAAACTATAAACACAACTTGGTATGAATAAATTCAAATTCGAGCTAATGCGTCCAGTTACTGAGCTAAATCTCTCTTTATTACCCTTAGACTATTTGTTAAAATTCCTATGATTGCCTACGAAATTCATCTATTTGGTTTTAACAGTAATTTATTGCGGTTTTGTTTCTATATAAATAAAAGTATAAGAAAGTAGAACACGTTATTGCCTTCTAATAAGACTCAATAGTGAACTGCGGAACTTTACTCTCTAATTTTATAAAGTAGCTGATCGCAGAATACATAGTAAGTTATACATGCTTTAATACGAGTTATCTCTCCATAGTAATTTTCAAATAAGTAACAGGTACGATAGGTGAAGTATCCATTTTAAATTGAGTGATTTTTATTAATGGCTAAATATTTATTGAAAATTAAACACAAAGTTCTTAAGGAAACACGGAAATTTAATTTTTTAAATATTACATCAGTCAAATGACCTCCTCCACGCTGCTAACACTCTTGATGCCTAGCACGAAAGTGTCGAATTGCGTTAATTTCTGTCCGAATATTATATTTTAGTAGTTTAAAAGTTTGAAAAACAGAAATCACAAGCGGAGAGTTCCGATGACCGTGCCGGCCATTGACGTCCCCAAATTTAGGAATTACGTGACTAGGAAACATTATTCGCAATGTTGTCATAGAATCATTAGCAGTTTAGGAAGGATTCCGTCCTTCTGCAACCATAACTTTCTAATATCCACGAACGAAGTTATTCAAAGTTACGCAATACCTGTTGATAGCGTTGTGATGTAGCAGTAACTGTGAAGTCATTTTTCTCAAAGAAGAACTGCCCAAAAATTCCAAAGGTGGATACTGTACACCATACAGTAACCGTTTTGCTATGAAGCGGTACTTCGTGTAATTGCACAGGACTTTCCGTCGCCCAGTGGCCAGAGCTATAGTACTTCAAATAAAAGTACTTGAAAAATATTACTTATTAATTACTTCTTGTACTTCGAATACTGTATTTGAAGTACATTGGAAACCCGGTATTTGGTACTTCAATTACTCTGCCAAAGTACTTGGATTTGGTTAACAATTCATAGTATTTTTTTTTTGATATTTCAATTACTTAAAAGTATTTGAAGTTCTTGTAGTTCTATGTTTTAGATACTTTGAAAAACAGAAATGGTTTACAAATTTCTCTAAAAATTTATTGTTACCGCATAGCTGTTTTTATTCAGTAATCAGTGTTAACGTTACGTGTGTAGAAAATAGACGTCTCGTGGATACATTTTTCATGATTTGTGGTGTGCCATATCGTACTCGTATGATTCTGTATTTAGACGTAACTTAGATAAGTATTCAAAGAAGTATATTATATTGACATTATTGAAAATATCCATTGAAAATTACATAAGCCTTCATAAAATATTTTTTGGCTGATATCTCGAGCATCTGCTCTATGATCCAATTCTTTATGTCTTTACATGCATGTAGCTATAAAGGGTAGTTGTTTTAACAGACACTAAGTTATCCAGGGGTCACAAGATGGAACTCTTTATATGACGCAATATCTCAAATAATCAAAGAGAAATAAAAACTACCCACACCATTTGAGAAACTTGGTAGTCTTGGCACAAAAAATCAAAGCTTTATAGAACCTGAAATACAGTATTTAACTGAATACTGTATGATTATAAAGCCGCTTGCGACGGCTCTAGACATATTGGAGGGGGAAACTAATATATTTGCAGATCGTTTAGGACTTGATAACACAGCTGCTCTTACGCTTGCAGCATTTTCAACTGTCCCTACAGAACGAGTTCTTCCTTTTGGTTTTTCTCTGGTACATGATTTATTTATTTCACTAGGAGCTGGATCTCATACATCTATGAAAGTGGCGACGAAATAATCGTTGGGTGATTACAACAGAATAGTTATTTTTTGAATAAGCCTCAACGCAAAGTAACGTTGAATATTCGATCAATGCTCCATATTCGCAGCTAAACTGACATTTCTCGTAAACGTTTTGACAGCTGTCTTAAATTTTTCTTTATCGCAAAAGCATGGCGACTTGAATTTACATCTCAATACATTTATGACATGAATTAACTTTGAAAATGGATACTTCATTCTACCGGACTCGTTATGTGAAACAATAAATAATATATTATGGTGATAATAGACTCAGAGCAACAAATTGACAAATTGAATATTATTAAATAACAAAAACTTAATTTGCTTTTAGCAACAGCTGATCTTCAACAAAAGTTTTAATGCTCGAAAAGAATTAGGTGTCGTATACAAGCAGTATGCAATAAACACCAGGACCAGACTAGAATAAGAGCGTAGGACACATCTTCTTTGTGATGAAATTTGTGAAAAAGGCATTCGTTTCGCTATTTATGATGATCCTGCTACATGCGTTTTGCTTGATTCGCCTAAACTATTAATGAGGTGAAGTGTAGGTCATGACTAATCAATTAGTATTTCCAGGTTGACCCGCCAGCTACTTTTCTGTCTGTTACTTATTTTGTTCGGTCACAGAAAATCCACTTAGCCAACTGAACTTGCTATATACGTCTCTACTTGAGTATCAATGAAGCGAAGCCAAAACGTAGCTAATCACTATTCATTTTCTCAGATTTAGTTGTAGTAGTTGTTGTAGTATTAGTAACTGTACCTTTCATTGCTGTGTTAGTGAAGCTCAGTTTTTCCTTGATCCTTGCTTAGTGTTTCAATACATAAAACAGGAATTGACATAACATATACATAACATATGCATAACATATGCATAACATATACATAACATATACATAACATATACATAACATATACATAACATATACATAACATATACATAACATATACATAACATATACATAACATATACATAACATATACATAACATATACATAACATATACATAACATATACATAACATATACATAACATATTCATAACATATACATAACATATACACTCACCCATCTACCTGACAATGCTGGGAGAAACTTCGTCTCAGATTGTCTTTACATACTTTTTAAAAGGTAAGCAAGCCTATATCTATTCTAAGGTCGGAATTCTCCATTGTCCATATATTTTTAGTATCTGTTTCTAACTCAGTTTCCATATCCGTTTTTTTACCATAACTAAATATCGAAAACATTTTTGTCTTATCTTTAGCTGACGGTTTTGTATTGCTCGAATAACTTAAAGCACTTGGTTGCATACCAATCTTCAATATTTTTTATCTTTAAATCAACTTAGAAGAATTAGTAATAGAGTAGATAATAAGGCACTGTACATAATATTAAGTAACTGAATTGCTCTTTACAACGCTCTAATGAAATGTAAAATAGACCGCAGATATATCCGTGACTAATTTCACAGATAACAATCTTTCTAAACATATTTTTGTGTTTTCCAATTTTATATTAAAGCTGTTTATAACTTTAGTGCAAAATTTGCTAGATGCCAACTAATTTAACGCCGTAATAATACTTATTACATAAATTATACTCTGCACACTTGGCTTACTGACAGTTTGCATGTTGATGAACAAATGTGATATTACACGACACCGCCTTGATCCATTATAAACAATCAACTACATGTTCTTGTATGCAGCGTTTGTTAAATGCCCCGAAAGGGAATTCATTAACCTAGTTTATGGTAATATTTAATCACAAATATGTGAATTAGGATTTATTGATACAATTGTATTACAACTGTGTAAAGTCTGTAATTGATTCAGTAAATATATTACAGATGAAAAAGAAAAAAATAGACTAGTGGAACCTTTAAGTTAAACACAGCTCCAGTTAGTGATACAATAAGACCTAAACCTTTGTAAGGAATTACTTAAAAAATGTAACCAAGGGCGCTCGTCATTAATAACTTTCTTGGTGAGTTCTTGGTTATCAGAACTCAAAATATCGATTAAAGTTTCTTATTAAAAATGGAGATAAAATCATAGCATCAAATAATTATCATCTAATTTATTTAATCACCAATTTTGCTAAAATTTTCGAGTCCTCAAAAACGCATAGAAAATTATATTGACAGTAACAAATTAGTTACGGACAAATAGTTTAGATTCTATCAAGAGCTGTAGATTTGGACCCTCAAAGACGACTGTTGCAAAAATAACGACAGCTGCTCTCGAATATTTTGGACATGCTTCAGCAAATAACTCAATAAATATAGTAAACGAAAATAAAATCGGGGAGAAATCTAAATAAATCGGATAAATATCCAAGCAAGTGATTTCATTGAGAGAGAGAATATTGAAGAGCTTTACTTCGATAGGAGGAAGGATCAAATGTCGATACTAAATGAAGGACGTTTCTGTGAAAGAATGTATGGGGCCCTAAGAATAATAATTGAGAAATGGTGCAGATAACTGCTCCCTGTCTATCAATTCCAGGAACACAGAGATGGTGCTCTTCACAAGGAAAAGCAAACTAGGAGCACTGAAGGCACTTGCCCTCCTGGGTACAACACTAAATTTTGCGTCAGAAGTGAAATCCTTGGGGTAACCTTCGATGTCAAATTAATATGTAATATTCACATAGATAGAAGACCAAATAAGGCTTACATTTCTTAAGAGCAATAAGGCAGGACTGTGGAGAAATCTGGGGAATGAAACCCAAAGTGGTCACATGGATATACACTGCCATCATAAGATCAATGATTACCTACGGAACTGTGGTTTGGTCGCCTAAGAGCAAACAGACTACAGTCAAGGTCAAGCTCAGCCAAGTGTTGAGAGTTGCCTGCCTACTGGAGCTGTGCAAACAACGTCAACGAGAGCTATGGAGATAATGCTGTGTACCATCGCTAGATATATATCTAGGCGAAGTGGCTCTAACAACAATGGTATGCCTCAAATCCGTTGGCATACAACAAATGTAGGATGTGGAGAGACCAGAAGTCGCCTGTGGAATGAGGCTGTCAGAAAGACGCCTCTTATACAGGTGTGCACATATGATATTTCTCCCCGATTTATCTTTGACAGACCCTTCACAATATAGACGAATAGTGAGAACGGGGCTGCTTTCGAAGGTGTAATCAACATTTCCTGAGACCGATAAAAAAGAAGAATAGGACAGGATGTGGAATATACACCAGAAATCTACCAATCCAATATAAATGAGATATAGTTGAGTGAGCCAGCGAGGTACAGACGGAACTGGCGGGTATAACCATAGCTGCAAAAGAAATTGTCCGTAGACAAACTTTGGGCAAAACACTCAGGATCTACTACAGATAATCATTACTAGCCCTGAGAATTTACAAAATTACCATAGGAGCAGTATGAGAATGCCATCAAACACTTGTGGGTGCCTCCAGCATGACTAAAACATATTGGTACGTTGGGTGAGAGGACGTGCACAGTGTAGTTGCAACAAAGTAGCCGAGGAAGGCAGCAGACCTAAATATCACCAGGCCCGGCCAGTCCGTTACCGATAAAGGAGATAACACAATTAAGTATTATAGAGCACACCCGCAATATATTCAAGAAACTATGGGATGAAACAAACAGCTGTCAGCTTACTAGGGAACTACTAAAATAGAACAACAAAGGTACAAAATGGACTACCTGGCAATGTCCAGAGGGAACCTACGTTGCATAACGGGAACTGGATATGACTATGCCTGTTAATCAAATTTAATCCTATATTAACCACACTACCTGAATTTGATGGGAAGGAGTTAAGTACTGATTAGCAGTATTTGTATGTGTATGCCATCAGAAACAGTTTTCGTCCCGAAATATTATCTCGAAATCTAAGAAAAATTCAGTAACGCTAGGTGGTTAACTACTACAAATAGATTGCTACGTTTATATATTGAAGCTAGTAATTCATCCAAATATTTGTCAGTATTGGCCAGTTCATTGTAAAAGTTTACGCTCCTTTATATTTGATATAAAAACCTTTATGCACTATGGGTCTAAATATGGATAAAGCCATTTCCATTAATGTACGGTTCGCCCATTCTAAAAACCTACTACTAACCATCATTTCAGGTACGGGAGATCATATAAGAGAACTTTGAATGAGGAGAATTTTGAAGACTAGGAATGAAAAACCTTATCTAAAATTAATTTTGATGCCAATGACTGCACAAAACTAATTGATTGGATCGAGTGCCAGCTCCAGAGCCACCGCTAACAATAGTAATTGAAGACAATGTTTTATTAGCGGTAATTGAAGATAAATTCCCACACCCTGGGCCGATGTATAAAGCTAAGCAACTTAGCAAGGGACGGCTATAAAGGAGCCAAACTGGATGCAAGACAAATTTTGCCTGTTTTTGATAACAAAAAGTAGTACTATTCTTCGATCCAGAATTAAACCAAAATTGAGTAAAAGGGGAGGAGGGTGCTGTGGAACTCGCTATGCGGCCAATTCCTCGTGGTAAGTTCTGGGTTGAATCATCTTTTTATGAGTCTTTTCTATCACATAATATATCTTCTGATCACAAATTTTACAAAAACAACATAATTAAGCAGTATATTAGAAAAACAACTTCTGAATGAATGAATAAGAAATATTAGGCCGAATATTGTGTATTTTATTGGGGTTAAAACGCATTATAATTATGTAATGCAAATTTATGATATAACATTACATGATATAATGAACTATTACTCTAATAAGTATTTTCGGTCGGTAACGAGTCTGTCATTATAACTTACTCTCTATATAAAATTGTTGATTTAAAGTTACATGCTGCATGCACATGTTACATTACTGTGGCAATTTTCAGTAATGTTATATTAGCCTGAATGAAATAGAAAATTTGATACGATCTAATTCACTGAACGAGATCGTAACTACACACGTAATAATATATCGAATTCAATTGAGCACTACTCGAACATACGTGAATTACGTTCATCGTGGTGTGTATTAAGTTAAGCCGCTTACCGGTTGTCACATCTATGCAAATAAGGTTCCGTCGGATGCACTAGTCGCAAAATTGCACATTTTCATTTTGACAGAAATGCCGAAAACCTATAGCTCATCGCACACATAATTTCCGCTACAACAACCAACAATATGTATCAGTACCTATTAAAATAAATATATTGACATGAAAGAATATATCTGAAATATGTACCTTTTTAAAACTGTATAGAATATTATAAAACCTTTGGATGGGAACTACAAAATATCAAGAGTTGTACTTCTGCATAAGTAAATTTGAACCAAAATTGTAGTCAAAACTTATATAATTCATAATAAAGAAAGAAGTTATTGCCTTATACCTCAAGAGAAACAACAATGCAGCTACGGACATGTGTTTCGGAGTTATTGCTCCTCATCAGCGTAGCTTAGCTTAGCGAATATATCTTATAATCGAGCAAAACCAACAAAGGTCGGAAAGTACGGTGCACAGTACTCGATTTGTACTTTCATACTTCATGTGCCACATTTAGGGCCTTAAATGAGAGCAATCAGTACGACGAGCTCTATGTGTACTGCTCTATTTCCACCTGGCAAACAGTAAGTAAAATATGATGGGGGTTTATGTGGCTAAATAATTAAATAAAGAAACAAACTATTGCATTATACCTCAAGAGAAACAACAATGCAGCTACGGATACGTGTTTCGGAGTTATTGCTGCTCATCAGCGTAGCGTAGCTTAGCGAATATTCTGGCGGAGGTAGGTTCAATCCCCGGGAGTCAGTCCGGGGTATTATAGTATAAATTAATTGAGCTTATTGTTACTCACCAAAATAAACCGATCCGATGAGCCCAACACCGAGGAGTCGGAAAATTGGGGTGGTTTTTCCTTGGTAGGGATAGTAGCAAGGGTTTCAGAACTCGAAACTATCACCATCGCTTTTCTCACCGTCGAAAATGGAGGAGGAAATATATATATCCTACAAACTTTTGATGTGTTCGCCTTTTTGGAACCTCATTAAAAGGACTATTAATGGTTCTGTTTTCAACAAGTAGTGGCTTGCGCTATATTGACTTTTGAGCATTGCGCCCATGAGAACTATTGTTCAGAAGGTCAAGACCTATAACATACTAAAATTTGGTGCAATTTAACCGAGGGCCATTTTCCTATCATTCCGTGCGGGGTTCTTTGTTCAATTCAAACGATTCATCTTTTACTCCTTAGTTTCTATCGTTATGCAAGCAATTTAACAATACCATGGATTAATCATATACAGAAGATTGTGCAACATTTACTACTTATCTGCAAAGTAGTTGTTTCAAAAGAAAATTATGAAAATCGCCTCTAG